>CM076601.1:136512500-137193915 GCA_038502835.1 Octonoba sinensis | reverse complement strand
CGAATGCAAAAAGAATTTTTCCAATCGGACAATTCGTTCAAAAGTTATTAGGGGGGGACAGACCGACAGACAGACAGACCGACAGACCGACAGACACACTTTTTCCCCATCTCAATACCCTACTTTCAATTTGTTTATTTTTCAATCTTTATTTAATTACTTCACTTATTTTTGACTTTTCTTGATTTTTAACGGTATTTTCACGATACATTATACATTAAGCCTTCTTTCATGCTTTATTATTATTTTTTTTTACTTTTACGGGAAAGTAGGCTAAAAAGTGCACATTAATAAGGCAGAAAGGCCTTTCTTTTTTACCTTTTTCTTTCATTCTTTTTTTATCCCGCCCCCTTCCTTTTGTGTGTGTATGTGTGCGTGTGTGCTTATGTGTGGATGCAGAATACAATGCAAAATGTGCCACCTGTTGTGCTCTCGTCATTTTACTTTATCCTTTCTTGGGCTATATTATTTCTGAGAATAATGATAATTTTTGAAATCCATCAAAAACATACGGAACAGTATGCTCACACTTAACCTTATGTGTTGTTAACCGAATGTTATAATAAACCCCGATTTAACGGCTGTCTATAGACTGTTAAAGGTTATCGTTAAATCAAGGATATTGTTCAGTCGAGAAATGTAGCATTCATTAAATCCAATACGGGACTTTTAAAATCTATCGGTAATTTGTGGAAATTGTTAAATCGCAGTTGTATTAATTTTAATGCCAAAACTGACGTTTTCTCCTTCAGATTTAAAGCCTGATTCTTGTAGCTCTCGGATTAACTTCGTTATCGCTTTCTACAGAGTTACGCGACGAATTTTATTTCAAATGGCGGATCGTATGCGATTTGGTCACGCTACTTGTCGAAAACTGCTTGGCCAAAGCAGTTTAAAAGGGAGAATTTCTGAGCAATCTCTGTAGTGCAAGCAATCCATCAGTAATTTAACCAATTTATTATATTTAACCAAAACCTCGCTCAGTTTTTCCAGAACTTTAAGGAAGCCACTAGATATTATATAATAGTCTGAGAATTTATTGCTGTTTTGCTTTGGCACCAAGAAGCTGTAATACGATGACTGAAAGCGAAATGCTTCCACTGACAAATTGTTCATGATGTAACTTTTCGATTGAAGACTCTTTACTGGGGCGCAAGAGGAGAGACAGCGGGGTTTTTAATGTAAACTCTTTGGAGAATGTTTACCCCTCGGAACATGCTGCAAAATTGAAACATGCGCTTCAGATGCACATGAACGCACGTGATTGGTTTTGGGAACCTGAACATAAAATTCCTACCAATACTTTTTAATAATGTAACATACATGCATAAATGTAACATGCATACATAAAACATCACATTCATAACAATAGTTAATGAGCTACAGTTTTTACGTAAATAAATATGAAACCCTATTCAAAAGCGTTTAAGCAGCTTTTGAGGAAATAATACTATGGCAGCCAAAAAGTGAATCCTGTGAATTGTGCATGAAACGCCATGTTTATTGTACAGTTTTTATTTTTACCGGTTACTTGCACGAGTAAAACTGAAATTTCCCCCTTAGTCAGTGAGATTACGTTTCTCTAGCAACCGCTTCCTCGTATCGTAAATGTTCGTGTAATTAGATCGCATTTTAATTTGTTTATTGTCTGTGTTTGTGAGCTCAGATTGGCAATCATTTACGGTCCTCACGAAACCAACCATTGATTTCGCCAGAACTCTTCAAAAAACAATCCGTCTTCTCGTTAAAGTTTCCTCCGTCATCTTCTCATTTCGACAAAGGAATAAATTGGCCAGAAACATAAAATCCCCCTCCCCTCTCGGATTCGCGTTCTCTCTTTTTTACATATCGCTTTAAAAAGTGGAAAAGATCGAGGGGGGCGAGAGAAAAGGCCATCTCCGACATTACACTTAAGACAGAGATTCGTCCATAACACGGGGAAGGAAAAAACGAAAAGAAAACCCGAAGACACGGAGAAGAGAAGGCAAAAGGGGTAAATAAAGGGACAAGCGGAGGCGATTTGCTGGCAAGCAGCCAATCGCTTTCTTCGGCTCCTTGTCCCCGCAGCTGTTTTGTGACGCCTGACGGCGCAGATTTGGTTTGGAAATTTCACTTTCTCGAGATATTGTCTTAGTTCGAACTCACTCCTTGCACACTAGTCTTCGAGGCGCGCGCTCGCACGGAAACATCGGACGCTCTTTTTTTTTTTTCCATTTTCCCTCTTTTATTTTTATGTATGTATTTATTATTTTTTGGGAACTATTCACGGTAGCAGTTGTTTGTTTTTGGAGGCAGTTAAAGCTGAATTTCGTTATCCAAGAGATATTGTCAGGAGAGAGAGAGAGAGAGAAAGCAAAAGACAAATGTCGGTATTGTTTCCGTGACGTGAATAGTTCATTAACGTGTTGAGCTTTGTGTGCCTGGATGGACACGCATGCTCCTATGTAATGCGATCGAATATGCAGCGATCGCGCTGACTTTGTTTTCAAAGGGAAAGCTATAGGCTCCAAGCATTCTTTTAAAAATGTGCCTCAATCTCAACTATACTATCAGTGCTTAACAAGCACTAATAGTGTAATTGAGGAACAAAGAAAACAAGCACTGATTGTGGAGGCAACCGCAAAATCAAATATTTATCAATCGGTCAGATTCTTGTGGAAAGAAATAGTCTTTGAGAATCAAAGACATAGCAATTACTGTAGCATTGACAGCACTTGTTTCCTCAGAGAAAGCTATCCACGTGGCGCATAAACAGCGCACCAATTTTCGTCAGTGGCGTAGGCAAGGGGGTGATACACGGGTCAGACTCCTCCCCTGAAACTTGATATAAAATTCGAACAGTGAAAATCATAGTAACTAAATCCATAAGAAAAAAAAGAAAGTTGTTTGTTTTGTATAAAAGTTGTTTTGCCTCTTCTAAGTAGTTTTACGTCTGTAAATCTGATTGCTTTTACTTACATTATTACTTAGCATGAGCGTTCACTAATCTTAGCTTGGAAAGCAATTTTAGTCTTCATAAATATATAACTAGTCTTTATAAATACATAAAATGAGCAAAAGAAAAAATCACAGATTTAAATGTAAACTTTCAAAACTGTAAGTATTTTTTCCTCCGGATAATAAAGATACTGTGTGGAGTATTGTAGATGTATATTACTGTATGTTGTATAAGGGTTGCGGTTGCACAGTTGAGTTAAATTCGAATGGGTTATGAATGATTTATAGCAAATAGGAATATGAATGTGACGTGCAACATTTTCATTCTATATGCTTGTTTCGAAGATCATTAACATCACTGAACTAATTATTTGACATAGAACAATTAAAAGTCTAGTGTAATTTTAAAGTAATATGCTTAAAAATAATTAAATACTGCACTTCATTTACTTAAAGGTGGGAAATTTAAATTTCTGTAATAACTCCGTCAAATTAAAGCGAAGATATTAATGTTTTTTTTTTTTACTTTTTAAGAATTAAACATTTCCAAACGGTCTTTATTTCATGCGCAATTCTTTTTTCAAAGTTATTTCTAATAATAATAAATGTTATAGTAATGAAGGACTACTTCAACCAAATAAATTATACTTAATGCTCCGAGATTTCCAATGTATGATTGCATTGAATTGTGAGCTTTCACTTGATTTCATAACATTTATGTCAGCCGTTTAGAAAGGAAACTAGTTTGGAGGGGGATCATTAAATAATTAAATAACATTTAAGAAGGGGGGAAATCAGAAAGGAAAATGAGAAAGAGAAAGAACGTGCAAAAAAAAAAAAAAAAAAAAAAAAAAAAAACAGCTGAAAATTTCCGCAAAGGTTGCTCTATCCGCAGCACAATAATGTAGAAATATAATTGCATTGGCCATCTAGTGTAAGAAAGATTTCTCAGCCCCTTTTTTTTACTTTTGTTCCTATTTCTACAATAATTTTCAGCGCAATCAAGAGGTCACTTAGTCGCCTTTTATCTTGTTTGTGCATTTTTACCCACGGCTTAAACTTTGTCTTAGATTTCTTAAAAAAATCAGTGGTAAAAATTTAGAGCGGAGCTAGATCACATTTTGGAGTTAGTTTGTTTTACCATTTAGCGAGAAACAAATTGCAGATTGCGTAAATATAGTCGAACAATAGTCATGAAATAATTAAAGTTATGTAGAAAGAATTTCACGAAACATTATCTCTGATTTCTTTAAAACTGCGTTTTAAAACCTTGAAAAATTGTTAGGGTCCGCAAGAAATCAAGAATATATCGATTTTAGAACTAATAACACTCTGTTGTTATCCTAAATTTGATCATCATAATGCTAACTTCAAACTGTTTCATTAAAAACTTTTTTCTTTTTCTTTTCAGTACTTGTTATCATTTACTATAAATACTGACTCTAAAAAATATTTCAAAGAAATATTAGTACATGGACATTAGGGTTCCTTGAAACTTACACATTGCCAAATGGTTTCTTTTTCCAATCGGGGACGCAGGATTTTTGCTGAGAAGGTGGCAATTTATTTATGATTTTACCTAACTCTCCCGGAATTTTTACACTAAGTGGAAAGAATATGAAGCTTTACTTCGTTTTTTAAAATAAAATATTTAGCAATACTTGACCCTTGGCGGATGGCGGGGAAGGGGACAAACCCCCTGTTACCTCCCTCCTTTATTCGTGCCTGTCCTGGAGGTGAAAAAATTCGGGAGCGCCGCTTTAACCCTCTAACGCCCAAGTTTTGTTATGGTCGTCCGCCTTGAGGCGGAGTTGGGAATTAGAGGGTTAATCCCCTACGCCCGGCCCTTCCATTCATGGTGACAGGTATGGGCGAGACCACGGATTGGCGAAACCTGTGGTTAACCTAGTTGGCTCTTAAAAACTCAATAACTCCGCCTTCGTATTGACGATTGAAGGTTTCTACTGCGTCAGTAAAAGTACCAATTAGTCAACACGAGGATGGGTTGAAATAGATATACCCCGCCCGAAAAGATCAGTAAAAGTAAGACAAATTAAAATACTTTTGGGAAAATGGGGAGGAATTTATTCGTGTACAAGTTTCGATCTATGTTCCATTAATATGTGTCCACTGTTCCGCAACTTTTCCAGCTGCGCCCTGTAGCACTCGAATGACCAATTTGGCCCGTCGCTGCCTGGTATCTCGACAAGGTGTCAGCGATCGGCGGACTTATTCTTTTTGTCCTCGAAACAAGAGTTAATATCGGCCGACCTTGTTTCCGACACACTCCAGTACACGTCCGCGTATTTAACCTCGAAAAATTTGCTGCTTCTCCAGTACAGAAGTCGGGGGGAAATGTCTGAAGTAACAACAATAATGGCATCCGGAGAGATTTTTCCTCTCTTTCGTGTTGTTTCGCGCTTTTTTTATTGTTCCGTTTTTCTCCTCACTTCGCCAGCTGACGTTATGAATGAAGTCTGAGTGAGAAGATGCGGAAGATCAGCTGATGCGGAGGAGGAAAGTCCGGATGGAAAGAAAAGTTGGAGCCTCATCGATACTGCAGATTAGTCGACTCAGAAAGAAAGGAATAAACTAAAAATGCCTCCGACTTTTTAAAGCGGAGAGGTGCCTAGGTTATGTATATTCATTTCAAAAAGAGAGAAAATTTTCTTTTCACACTCCAGTGGGTCTCGGGGGGCGACGAAGCGTGCATTGGGGGCGGACTGGCAGGCGATGCATCTGCCAGCGCCTTTTTCCTCAAATTGTTTTTGATTTCGGTATTGGCTCCAGACGGAAATGAAAATATCAAAATGAGATTCGTCGAGCAAAAATTTGGGGAAGAAGTGGTATTTAAGATTGGATAAAGTATTATTGAGCAAGCGATTTGCAAAGTAGGCTCAAGGGATGTCGCTATTTTAGGCCTCATCAGAACGCTGTCAGGGAAAGGAGGGGAGCAAATGGTTTTCTCTTGGATACGATTTGACAATGTTCCGATTGATAGTTTCCTCTAAGTAGTTGGGTTGCTTTCCTTCACGCAATAAACTATCTTGGTGTTAGCGCAATTTCGAACTGCTGCAAATCTTAATTTTCTTGAATCTATTTTTGCAGTTTTTATTTAGAAGCTTTGGCTACAGGTTAAGCAAAAAAATTTCTATGTACACAACATAAAGGGAACCGCCTTTTGAACTTAACCTGCATTAAATGCTAAAATAAAATAAAAACTACTGTGTTTAAGATATCATGTGCGCAAGTTAAGAAATATGCTTATAAAGAAAAAAAATCATCGAGAAAAGTCATTTTAAAGTCAACTTTAAACTACCAGGTAAATTTTACGATTAGTGTCACGTCTACGCAAATAATGGGGATGTTTTCAAGCAGTCCCACCCCCCCTCCAAATGGTCGGAAACAGTATATGTTTCAAAAAATCGATAGTTTTCAAAGTTGAAAGATCACATACCCCTTAAATCTCTTCCTAACGAAAAATGAATTACAAGCAATATTTTCAGAAATACTTTGACAGTTACCACCATGCTATGATTTTGTTCTCGTCCGTATCAGCGGAAGGATTAGTTTCCAAAACTACTGCGACAGTTACTCGGGAAAAAAAGCTGGCTCAAACTTAAGAAATTGAAAAATGAATTACACTATCGATAAGGATACTGTAAGTTATATATATATATATGGATTTTAGGTACTTATGTCGTTTCGCTTTGGGAATCTATAGTGTTGCATCAGACATCATATAAAATTTGGTGTCGATACCCAATGCCTGTACTTCGAAAACTAAAAGAATTTTAGGAATCTATGGGGTAGCGTCTGATGTTATAGGTGTACCCGTTATCGATACTCAGTTCCTGTTTTACAAAATCTACTAACGTTTTGAACCACATGGGTACTCAATATTGATGATCAATGCCTATATCTCGAAACCATATGAGTACTCGACAGGCATGGATAACGCATATGGATTCTTTGTAATTTCACCTATCTCCCTAAAAATTAGTACCAAAGGGGAAAAATTATAAAGTTTTAGTTCGTTATTTATTTTATCTTTCATAATTTTTATAATATTTAGCTCCTGGCTCGGGGGAGGGCAATCGCACCCATTTTCCCTTCCCTGTATCTGCGCCTAGTACTCGGTATCGGTATTCATTGCCTGTATTTGGAAGCCTAACAGAAACGGTGTAATGTGAAGAAGTTTAATAAATGCGCAGACGTTCTTTAAAATGGATTCATTTTTCACAGAAGTGCTTGTAAAATGCTTTTCCGCCAAATTGGAGCCGTGTTAGAACAAAAGCAATTAATCTTTTGAGAATTTGCTCTTGTTTCAAATTAATATTGAGAACATGCAGGATGCAGATAATATCATTTTATGTGATTGTGCTCAACTTTATTATTTGAGGTCCACTGGCGAGAACTATAAAAGTTTTCTTCTTTTGATATTCGAGAAATATTTTCTGGATTAATAATTTTCTTTCCTACCACGAAATGAATAGTCGGTGGTTTACAAAAGCATATCGCCCCATCTTCAGTTTCATTTGGCGCCCTACCAAATGCAAACGGTCGTTATTATCCTAATAGTCGCAATCATTCATTTTCATTCCTTGCACTTATGAAATGGATGTGGATCATAACATCTGTCCCCACTCAAGTAGAGTAGATTTTTTTTCTCGCCAAATAGTTTTGTACATAAGCTACAAAACTAGAGCCTTAATTATTAAACGAAGAGAAAAATTTGCTGTGCAATCTGATCACATGAGATTTTATGACGTGCATTTTTTAAATATATATAAAAAATAAAAACATGTTATTCTTTCTTTGAAAGAAGAAAGATCGTTTTATTTTTTTGTTTGATAACTTTAATTCTATAAAAATATATTTTTTAGTGCCCCGTGTTGATTTAGCCTACGAAAGTGATTTTGTTATTTATATTTTATGCATCCTTTTCTTTTTTAAATATCCGATATCATCTCTAGAGCGATGCATCTTAATTTTACTCGAAATCTTAAACTGGCAGTTCGTGACTGACCACAATTTTTTCCATTTTGGAATAGAGCACATAGGTCAAAGAAAGTTTTTTTTACTCCTATGCATAACTTTCAAAAAAATATTTTTATTAGGCGAAAATGTATTTTTGTACTATTTAATTTCATTGTTTGAAAGTTTTCAAATCTTATCCTACTCTGGAAATTAAGAAAAATTACGATTTCATTAGGGTTGATGCATCTGGAATAGTTTGCCGAAACCAATTGTTCTTTGCAGTAGAGAGGAGGGATTGTTTTAAGAGAGCTCTTGATCTTAATGGGGGATTAATAAAATGCCTTGGACCAGCCTAGATGAACCCTGGGTCTGCTGCTGGTCGGATGGCTTTGTATTCGTATAGCTTCAATTATATTGATTTGTCTTATATGTATGTCTATCGTTCGTTTCAGTGGACTTGGAGAGCAGCATGCCCGAGGATTCCGAGGCCGACCCGTCCGTAGGCATGCGGCCTGCCCTGTCTCCGCCCCGCGGGGCGTTGAACGGGGCTCAGGCGAAGAAGGGCGACGACGACGAGATCCGAGAATACCTGGGCCGCAGCGACACAGCCGTCATCTTCCCAGAGCCCGTCGGCGGGGACAACAAAGATGGGACCCCCTCCCCTCCCACAGAGTCCGCACACAGAGGTACTTAATTTATTTAAATTAGTTGGCTCTGTTTTTCATTAAAATTGCATTAGTTGCTGTTGGCTTATCCATTTCTAATCACAACCCTTTTTCAATAAGGCAAAGAAAGTGATCGAGAATTTATAGAAGTCGATTTCATTCAGTGAAAAACAATAGGTTTCTTGACTCTTAAAATATCATCAAGGAATATTAATAGTAACAATAATAGAACATACTAAAAGAATAGGCGTCTGGAGCAACGTTGCATGTTACAAATGACACATTTTAGAAACAGGTGGCATTTATGGCACATGCAACGTAGCTCCGTAAAGTTGGGACGTTCTCAGCTACCTATTGGTACTTTTGGGGACTAACTCATATTCATTCGAATCCTGCTAGTTGCAACGAACATTATTCGACAAAAAAAAAAAAGACTTGGCCCAAAATATAATATACATCGCTGCTCCAACCACTTATTCAAATATAAAAATTTACCTCTCAATTTTTCGTGAGAACTGCGTAGCAAAGTATATTATATATCTCCTAGTAAAATGTTTTGCCCCTCTGGACGCATTTCATAAACCGACAATCTGATTCTTCGGTGCATTCACATGAAAAGTTCCATCGCATTAACATTTTTTCAAAATCTCTTTTTATAGCAGCAAGTGGATCCAGCGACTGTAGAACCCCATGCCACAATATAAATAAATGTACAGTGAAACCTGTAAAGTTGACCACCCTTATAAGTTGACCATCTGTCTAAGTTTACCACTAAAGTGCTGCACCGCAAATCGTCAACTTACACAGGTTTCACTGTATTATAAAAATGTCTTGAGCATTTTTGTGCCCTCTGTCCGATGACGTAAGACGGGACTGGATACGGGAAGCAACCATTTCCTATTGCGAGCAATTCTGACTAATTTCAATGTGTATGTGTCTCGTTGAAACATAAAATATATGGGGAAAATGATTCACCAGGTAGTTGAGTCAAAAGGAAAGAGCGTCCGAGGAGCCATCCGATTTAAAGCTGGAAAATTGCATTTTTGCGGTAGATTGTTTTGTCTTCATGTTCTTTTAAAATGTGTAATGGCTTTCTGCAGAATAGTCCTTTCTCAATGTTGCCAACTCGTTTTTAAATAATCAAAATTCACTACGCGGTGACACTTCATTGATACGCATTTTCGAAAAGAAACCAGAACTGCATTAAAAATCGCCATTTTAAACTGGACACCGTGCCAAGGCAGCGTTTTGAGGAGCAATGAGTTTCTCGGTGAAACGGTAATGTCTGAGTGAGCATTTTAAAGAGAGGAAAAAACATAGATTAAAGAAAGACCTTCGCTACTTTATTAATTAAAGCCCATGTTAAAAATGAAGCGCGTCATAAATGGAAAATCTCCGGAGTAAAAATGATTATGATGTAGGGGAGGGAAAAACCAGATTTAATGGATTTTTTTCCGTTTCCAAAGGTATAACAGTAATCAAAGCTTCTACAACGAAAATTAATAAACCAAAAATCATCACCGATGATGATCGTTCTCAAAATAATGAATAAATGACGTTTAATTGTGCAACATATTTTTCAATCCGAGGATATTAAAATCAATTATGCAAATGTAATTACGAGTTGGATTGTTTTCGAATTTTTTTGCGTCTTGAGAGCACACATCAAATGACTCATTAAAAAGTGGATTACACGGATATGGCCTCTCATTGCAAAATTAATGAATCGCCGTTTTTGTTCTGACTCCCTTCCTCGGATTCTGATGCCAGAGAGGGAAAAGTTCATTTGCTTGACCGCCCGGCTGCGGCGGCACCCTAAATGATCATTTCCTCCTTTTAAACTGGATTAATATATGGCAGTTAGCGAAATTGGATGTGTGTTACTTGGCACTCCGATGGTCGCGGTTGGCGCTCTTTATCTCTCATTCTTTTCCTTTCTTTTTTTTTTTTTTTTCCTGAAAATCATGGACTTTCAGGAAAGGTCATATCTGTATCTCTCAAAATCTTTCTTGGTCATTTTTTCTTGTTTTTTTTTTTTTTTTACTTTGTCGTGGCAGAAACTGCAATTCACACTAGGTTGCACAACCTCTTCACACACGCATCAAAAACAATATAAGAACCATTTCTTGATTTTTACCTGCCTATAGTAATATAAAAAGCTTCCATTTATGTCGTATTAATGGGCATTTGTGATTTAAGGACCAAATGTGCGGACCTCTTGTCGCTGTAAGTCAGTACACAGTTCTCAGGCATAATTGAAAATTTAATTTCTATAACTAAGGTATCGTCTTAAAACGCTACAAATTGTGTTTTTAAAAGTGTCAAATTAGGTTTTGTAATAAATGAAAAGTACTGCCGTTTTCACTCTTGCTGATGTAAAGCCATTTTGAGAAATCAATTGCACAATGAATAATTTCTTAAATTAATGTTCTATGGTTTAGTGGAATTCTTTTGTGCTTTCTGGAAGGAGATCAAAAACCGCCCCTCCCCCCCCCCCCCCTATGAAAAATAAAATAAAAATCGGCTTAGATTTTGTGAGGCACAGAAGAGTGACTCTTCTGTGAACCGAAATCGGAATGAAGAAATTAAAAGAGTAGGTTTCTGCGATTTCTGCATAAAAAGATTCATTCAACTCAAATATGCGTTGCACTTGAAGAAAAAAGTCGCTCAAAAACTGCCTTTACCAGTTAAAAGGGATCGCTTCGTAGTTTTTAACTTTTTGATTATCGCGTTGAAAGAGGTCTGATTTTTCCCATTTCCATTAAAACATAAAATGGCTTATATATCTCAAGAACTAATATTGATAGGTATTATGAAAGAGTGCTAAACTGGAACATGCCGTGTAATTTGGATCTTTTACTGGCTCCATTAGTATTCCATTTTTCATTCTCCCTTTCTGCTTTCGTTCTAACGTTTCTAATTCTCAAAGCATAGAAAAGAATAAAATATGATCACATCCAGTCTAAATCCAAAATGAATTTGTGTCAAAAAAAAATATGATCACTGTAAGCTACCGATAAAATTCATTTATGGAAATGCTCTGCAGGCTACGATAAAATAATTTTGCTGTACGGTGTTGTTGGCAATCATTAATTTGATAACACAAAGGCTAAATGTTGTTGTTCTTGCAAGATTTAAAAAATTAAATTAATCTCACTCCAGTCTCACTAAAGCACTTCTATTACACAACTTTGCATTGGCCTCTTTCCACACTGAAATTTTACTTTTATCGCTTCAACGAAAGCAAAACTTAAAAATAAAAGAAAAGGTCGACGTAAGTATGTTCAACGAGTTATAGTCGTCAAACGCAAGAATAGTATAACTTCATTTGTGATAGTGCAATCCTTGATGAAAACAATATGTCAACATGTAGCGTTCTTCGGTTATAATCAGTTCTTTACTTTTAAGCTGTGTTAAAAAGGGAAAGCCCCCCCAAACCAATATCCCCCACCAAAAAAAAAAAAAAAAAACAGTATTCTGGATCTACTATTGCCGTCCAATGTATACAGGTTGTTTTTAATGCCTACTTTCAAGTGTCTGCGTTACATGAACTTCGGAGGTGGATAGATCCCTATATCCTGGATACGCGCACTTTTGAGAGACTATGAAGATCTTTCATTCACTCGAATATAAAATACCTTGACAAACTATTCAATTTAGTAACCGTCCTTACATTTGTCTTATTCTCAAAAACGTTTTAATACCACCAGCTTTCTTTAATAACTTGAATCTTTTACTAACGAACACGCTATTTCATGTTTTGAGCCAATCTGAGCACTATTTTGTGAAATACAGCGTAGAAGCATCTTGCCCAACATATTTCAAGCACTTATTCAAGTTGCTGACAGTTTCATTTAAGTTGAGAACTGCACCTATTCTCCGTCATTGTAAAAACCAACCCTTCTTTATATGCGATCATATTTCTCGGCAATAAGAGCCACCCGTGTACCAATTACGGAAACGCCCATAAATACAGAGGCTGAAATTCTCGCGTCTTTTTCGTGTTTGCCCGGCAGAATACGTGACCGGAGCGCTGTTGACTCTTTTAATTCGTGCTTATTTTTCAGCTAATGTCGAGTTTATTGTGCCCATATTTTTGCAAACTTTACGAAGTGCGAAACGTAAAAGTGCACTTGCAGAGAAAAATATTCGCGCGTCAGACCTCTCGCAGAATTTAAACTCGGTCCACCCATAAATCCCGGGCGGGTCCCCGCGCCTCCCATCGCAGTCGCCGAAAGTAATGGCTTTCTTCATAAACAATTCCTAAACTCCACGCTACGAAAACCAAACATTCCTGCATCTTTTTCGTAGCGCTTTTATTGCGGCACCGTAATCTTAAATGAAAATTATTGAGATGCGGAAATTTTCGTGAGGAGAAAATTCCAGGAAACAATACAAAACTGGAGAAAGATAAAATATTTCCTTCCTACCCCGGCTGCTTCCCCGGAATGCCCGAATCCCAGTTAATTAGCAAACGGTTTAATTTAAACGGGTGGAATACCTTTCCCGGGTGGGAAGGGGTGGTCTCGAACCGCGGTATGCCGACCGCTTTTGTGCGAGTGCGGAGGCGTACCTGCCGCTACTTTTAGGTCTCAATTCCATTCATTCGGATATCTTGTTCCGCCTCCCGACTCACATGTTCCGCTTTCGAGAAATGGCACCGGAAATCATTTTTAAGGTGCAATTCCGAATCGCAAATTATGTCTCTCAGTTCTTTTTAGGAAAACTTTCCTTTTTTTTTTATAAACAGCCGTTAGAAAAGCTTGTAATAAGGAAAATTTCGAAACGTTATTCAAAAAATGATGCAGTGGCATTGTTTTTTCGCCTACTTGAATAGCGCCACATTGTTCTGAACTCTTATATTTAGTGCGTGGTTTAATGATTCTATGTATTCTATTTCTTCTTATTTTTTTAAAAAGTAAAAATTTTCAATTAAAAAAATATCCCTCAATTTCATCGTGAGCCCCTATCATGTTTTTTGCTGAAATATTCAGTAAATTTCGCTGGACAAATATTCCTTTTGCAATTAAATTTTACTTCAACAGTAACTTCTGATGACGATGCGCACGCAGACGTGGAAGAGAAATGAGAAACTGATTTAAGTAGGAAAAAAATAATGGGTCTTCTGTCAAAGAATGTCAATGTCTAATGTCCGGTTTAGGGTTGTCCCGACTAGGAACTTTTTTTTTTTTAAGTTTTCGAAACTTACTTACTTGGAATACTATGCTCAATTATTGAACCTTCTTCCTTTTTTAGTGCCTTTTTTTTCATTGTTTTTTTTTTTTTTATATAGGAAGTACAATCTTTTTTTTTTTTTTTTTGTATGAATTTCCTAGTTTATGCACTTTTTATTCCAAATATCTCTCTCTAATATAGGAAATTAATATGAACAACGCGTGTAGAATAAAAAATTCAACAATTTACGTTTCACCTTGTATCGGAATTCGCTTTGCGTTGGGTAGTAACTGAACTATATGAAACATAAGATTTTTTTAATATGGCTATACATCACAGGAATCGAATTATAGAAATATTTCTTTTTTAATATTAAAGTGTTGAAAATTGCTATTTGTGTTACTAAAACACTTGACTGCGATCATGTTAATTGTTAACTCAAGAATTTCTCCACGCATTCATTTCTAACAGGAACATAATTTCTCATATTATGTTAAAAGCAAGCATTATTTTAGTTGCAAACGCCACTCTTAATATGACAGTTTGGACATGAACGAGACTCTATCAATATTTTTGTTTATTTTACCTGCGGTCCTTCACTGTCCTCATATTTTAAAAACTACCTGTTTTTGTTGTTGTAATACATTATGTAAGTAAAATGTATCCACTGAGCTTGTTTGATTATTCTTCCTTTCTTTACTTTATGTATTGCGTAGTACCGTAATTATCAGTAAATAGCTCGCATCGTTGTATAGTCCGCAGGAAGAAAAATTCATCGGAAAAAAAATCAAGTTTAGTGTATAACCCGCATCGTTGTATAGCCCGCACCCAAATCAAAACAATTACATTAACAAATCACTCTGTAAGGTACAGTTTATAAGGAAACAATTTTAAATTACAGCACGCATTTAGCATTTAAAATTATAATGTAAAAATTTTACATTTTACCATATTTTGTTTATACAGGGAGCTCTGCTCTGATCCTACTCTCCTATTGTGATTTAATTGGTGTGGAAGAAAAGACTTGCATGCGGAAGTTAAGAGGGGGATGGGTGAAATTGAATCATCGTTTCGAAACCTATCATTTTTTCTTTCAGCTTAACAATCAGTGTAATTTTCTTCTTAATAATAATTATTATTTTTTAAATTCCGTGTATTGACCGCATTGTTATATTGCCCGCAGATAGTAAAAAAAGGAGTTTTTTTCGTAGAAAGCCCGCGGGCTATACACAGATAATTACTGTATTGTTGACTTACAAAACGAAAAGTAAATTGAAAATAGTATATAGGTATGGGGAAAGTCGGCTTGCTTCGCACGTAAAGGCACGTATAAACACTTAGAAAAATAAGTTTAAAAAGTTCGCACTGATGTCTTTAACAAGGATTTGAAAAATAATAATAATAATAATAATTTTTAAAAAAGGAAAAACGAAGAAAAAGCAATGAATATTTTAATAATGTTGGCTAGAGCATAATTGATTATCATCGGTGAAGATTACAAAAATGGTGATTAATATAAACCGGATGTTTCAGTTGCAATCGCGAGCAGCCAGAATTCTGCTCTCAGCCAGATTTAATTACTTCATAATAAAGCTGGCCTTTTAGCGAACATGTGAGAAAAGAACAAGAAAGGAGAGAAAGGCGGAAATATTGGCGCCTCGATTTCCAGACGATCACGACGTTTTCAAAAATATTTTGGGCGCATTTTTCCAGAACGCAAAGAGAATGTTGGCGAATATTTTCTCGGACAGGGGAGGAGGGGAAGAAAAGATTTGAAATGAATGAATAGAGCCGTCGCAAGGAAAGTATGCCCGGCTCAGGTATTTTGTGTGCCAATCAGACAAAAGCGCGCCACGCGCAATCTGTGGTTCGGGACACCGCTCACTCCTCTACCTCAAATCCGTTTAATGAGGGAAAGGTATTTCTCCTGCTTAAATTAAACAGTCTACTCATTAACTCGCATTTGCTCATTCCGAGATCTCGAATCGGGAAGATCGGATGAGGAGGGGTTTGGGGGGGGGGGGTGGCGTCCCGTTTTCGCAGGCGGGAAAAGGCTCGATTCCGACGTTATTTTGGTTTTACTTTCGTAGCTATGACGAAGTCTGTAAATTAGACGGTGCGAAGGGATTTTCGGAATAACTGGAACCTGGTAATTAAACAGAGTACATTTTTAGGTGTGTTCCCGAATCGAGGAAATCGAAGAAATTCTGAGGCGTAAGTGTTAACGAAAGAAAATTTATGTGCCCACAAATAATAGCGACGTAATTAACTTTTCTATTTATTTATATGTTTAGAAATTTCTATTTGTATTTTGTTTGTTTTCCTGTTTTTAATTGAATTTTTATTTTAGTAAGTACTTTTGGATAAGTTATTCATTGAGAGCTGAGTGCTAATTCGACTAAATTATCCTGTTAAAGTAACGGATTTGTACAGCTCCCAGAATTATTAGAAACTGTCATCTTAGTTAGTGAACAATATCTTCAATTCCTGCGCTATTGTATTGCGATAAAATAAATTATTAATAATAACACATACAAGATTACAATGGTAAACGAACAAAATCATACTTTAAAATTTTCTTTTCGAGCACTGGTATTTTTTGAAAATGATTTCTATCCAAAAGTCATTGTGTCAATTTCAAAAAGTATTTGTGATGGAAATACTTGCTTATTATCTTATAAAATTCAAGAACTTCATGTTATGTGTGGTATTGAACTTTTCAAGACCAGTTTGGTGCAATCCTTGCAAGATATTTGTATGAAATGCGAAACTTGTTTATAAAAATCAGAAACGAGATTTTCGTTTATGATCTTACTAATAGCATGATGGTAAGCATGAGATGGCTCAGTTTTCCTACCAAATAGACACGTGCCACAAAAATTCGTGATGTGCTTTCGTGTTAGCGTGAGGATCATCATATGCATCTTGGCCATGCCCGCGTAACGCTAAAATGTTGATATAAAGTTGATTCACACGACTGAAAATCTTTTGCTTTGCCGTAGGACTGACTGTAACAGATTTCTTCTATCGAAATTCGATTCAGCCATCCTCTACCCAGCTCGTTATTTGGAAAAAAGGCGCAATCAAAAACCAATGACTTGGGAAACCTTTTTGTATTTTTGTCCCATGATTAAAAACCCCACTCCCTGATCAGATCCTTCCCTGACCGCCTTCTCTATATCCTTCTAACTTGAGAAGAAATTAGCATCGATTGCTGGAGCCGCTGGTCCATGAATATATTACGCGTGGGCCAGTTTTTATTCGCCGGAACGAAAGCGAAGACGTAGAACACCTCGGTATCTGCTCCGAGATCTGGGTTGGCCGCCCCTTTTCGTCTGAGGGAGGCCCTCTTCTCACACTTGACCGCGATAACATCTCCCCTAAATCGGCTATGTATTGGCAATGGGTTGCGGCCAATGGCGCTCGTCCGTTCGTGCATTTGTATGGAAAGTACGAAGGAGTCACATAGTTGCCTCTCATACATATGCATGGTATATATTGAAAAGGGGCTGTTCGAACATTGAAGGATTTTGCTTCTCAGACCTGATTAATCTTTTGTGGATTAGCTCCTCAGGTTAGTTGAACCTTCAAAAAAGTGATGAAAAACATATGAATAAATCTTAAGGAGCCATTACACATCTGCAACGATTGAAAATCTTTTATAGCATTACACGTATTGAATATTGCTTGAAACTTGCTTGAAAAAGTCTTGCTTGACCATCGTTAGATTGAAGGGGGGGGGGGGGACTGAAAGATCATTTGCTACGAAAAAGAGTATGATTAAAATGATGAGTAAATGCAATAGCAAGTTATTACCAGCAAAAATGCATAGCTTTTCTTTTTTTTTTGTTTTTTTACTTTTTACATTAGAAACTGAGTTTTTATAAAAATATTTAAGAATATTTAACTCAAAAGAAGCTAATTTTGTTTTATTTCTGACTTTAAAACATTTTTATTAAAAAAAAAAAAACGTTTCAAAAAGGAGCTGGTGCAGCTTGCAATAGCACAATTTATAGTTATATCGATGGTTTAACTCCTTTTTAAGAACGAGTTTGGAAGACATTGAGCTGACAGGAGCGTTATTCACTTTACTGGAGTTCTCTGTTAAGTGATAAAAGTATAGGTTCTACATTTAACATTTTTATTTTTTTCTTTGTATTTAGACGCAACTAATGTTAGAAGTTTAAATCTGAAAAAAGAAATGTCGCAAGAGCTGATTTTTATGTTTGTCATTGAGTAGTGTATTTATCGGAATCATTAGTAGCATCAATTCTTACGCGTTGGCAGGTGAGCAGTTTAGATTACATACGCACAGTCACAAAGAAAGAAAGATTGTTTTATTTCAATTTCCTCCCACACTCACAGCATCCCTCCACCTCCAATAACCTCCACTGGGCAGACCATTAACGAATCTTCCGGACGCATATAAACCCGATACCATCTTCGTTCGGAGGAAGATTCGGAAGAGGTCAGTCCAAGCGCCCTGATGACCCCTCGGTGCATCGTTCGACACACCCCCTCCTTCTTCCAATCTCATCAGCAGGAGCAAGAAAAGATCTCTGCGTGTTCTTCTTCTCCATTGAAAACAGTTTTCTTTGGGATGGCGACTCAATGGGCACAGCAATAGAGCTCGGACTTTTGATAGCGCGTGGAATGGGGGCTGGGCAGATAGCACGGGGAGGGTCCTTTTTCCTCTTCCGCCAGGTTTTATTCAATGGATTCCGCCATCAGAGCTTATCTCTTCGGCTATCCATTGTGGCCGTTTGCATCGGGAAATAGGAAGCGGGATGTCCGTTGAAAAGGTCTTTTACGGTTAACGTTTTGCCCTTTTGCTGCTCCGACTCGTGTACCTTATAGGGTGCAGCGTAATGGGCCCATTTATCGGTATCCTGTTTTTATGGCCCGATTTCTTTTCTTAAGCTGTTGGATACATTTTCTGTTATTGCCAGAACATGCAGGTATGGCGAAAACTCCATTTCTCGCTAATGATCCGTGCCTTCTCCCTTTCCCTCCGCTATTGATTGCTGTCGATATTTTCCTATACCCGTGTATCAAAAATATCGGATCGCACAGAAACATTTTCCGGTATCAGTCTAATTCGATAAATCTATACGATGCTCGAAAACTCGAAAGTCCGTCCTTTCCTCTTCTTTTTTATTTTAAACTTTTCAAAAGGCGCGTACATGATATTACGGAAGACTTATGTAGCGAGTAGCGGAGTCAGCAGTCACTCAATATTTATAACACTAAACTGCGAACCTCAATTTCTTGCTCATCATTTTCTGTTTAACCTTATGACAATGGTGGAGATAGTTATTTATGTATTGGGTGAGTTGGTATTTTGGTTGTAACCTAAACGACTCATTTTTTGCACTTGGGTTTGATCTTGTAAACCTGTAAATGGTGTCGTGCTTAATTTCCGTTTATTTTTTACTCTACGACATTTAATAAACTAACCTCATCGTAGATTGCGCTTTTGGTACTTAGCCATATTGAAAATTTCTAGGAAATATACCAGGTTTGCGCTCAATAAAACTCACAGGGGAAGGGTTATGCTTGCTGATTGATAGAAGTTGTCTTGGGTTTTTCCCATTAAATGCTCAAATGCGTAAAATCCCCTTTGAAAGTTCTCAGGAAGCAAAATTTCCCCATTCTATACACCGAAACGAGCAGTACAACTCATTGTGATTTTCTTGTAACCAGCATGTCCAATTATCGTATAATTATTTAAATTTCTTTGGACTGTAAAATTGTTTTTAATTTCGAATATGACCTTCCAAAAAAAATAATCTTAGTTTTCATTCGGAACATTTTATATCCCTCAAATAAAAGTACCTAAGTTAATGAATGAAAATACATTCCGAGCAAAGTTTCCTTTTGTATTGAATCAATAATTACGGAGCATGTATGCACTCTCTTCATACACTGCATAAATTGCTGGACTGAAAAAATGACCAAGGTTAAAAAGAACTAAAACATTTCAAAGTAGTATTACAATTGAGATGTGCAAGAAGCTGCATAGCTGCTGTCTTTTGAGCCTGCTGCATTGGAAATACATATATATATGTATATAAACAGTGCAATTAAAAAAAAAGAGAAGGAAGGAATTAGAAGTTAATAAATAAATTATAAACTCAGCAATATGTCTTGAAAAATTACAAATACTAATAAATTTTCTGTACAGATGGAAATAAATTATTTCAACGAAAAATGAGCTTTACTAAACCTGTTTAACTCGCATTATTAAGTTTGGATGAAATTGTTGCTCTTTCTTAAAAGAAGAAACTGACAAATCTGTGACACGTACCCTTTAATTTCGGCCTATAGTTAAAAGTTTCATTTTAAAAATATAATCTTCTGTTAGGCAAATAAACTAAGTCATTTTTTATGTGCCTCTTTTATAGTTTCGCTTACTTTTCTCACCTAGTTCTTTCGCGTATGTCTTCTCGCTTACAGTTGAAAGGGGCAACCGTAAATTTTCTTCAAAATAACGAGCTTTCCGATGCATCCGCACAAGACGATCCCTCTGCAAAATCGTTGTTTGTCGCAGGAACGTTGTCCGATTGAGCCCTCGAGAATAGCAATCAAGTGACCTAGATAGATGGCACTTTTCTGATCCTACCTCCCTTCTCTCACAAAAAGTCACTCAGCTGGCCATCCCAAGAGGTAGAGTTGCCAACGCTCTAAGAAATAAAAGCAAAGACGCTTGAAAAATGTTGCAGTAACCGCATTCCAGTAATAAATGGAAAACTGAAAAAAAGGGAAAAAAAGAAAAGGAAAGAAAGAAAGAAAAACCTGATTCTAGCGATGGGAAGTTTCATAGTTTTTAAAATGTATATTCCAAAAACTCAGAAGAATAAAACTTGTAGTGTTCCAGACCGTTCTTTAATAATTGCGTTTTACCATTTAAATTTATCGACTTTAGATCATGTTGTATTTTAGCACCGCAATTAACACTAGATTTGCCAGCCCGTTTTCAACCATTTCTAAACTTTCAATTTGCACCAAGTCGCTACTAATTATAATAAAACTTTCAGTCACATTAAATTGTCCTACTTACCGTGTATTAGGAGAAGTCAATGCAATTGAAAGTTGCACTATAATTACTAACAAATTATGCAAAATGGAAGCTTCGAAACAGTCAAAATGACTGGTCAGGTAAATCTAGCGTTAATAAATTGTTATTCTTCAATTACTTTTACGAATTCATTGGAATGTCATTGTTTCTTGAGTAAATTTTGTTGCTCCAAACAGTTTGGCCCTAAAAGGCTTAAAATTTTGAAGTTGAGCGTTCTTTTGTCTCTTATCCTTGGAAAATTATGTCTCGATGATTTTACTTTATCCCATATTTTATTAAATTGACGAAATCGTGAAAACAATTGTCCGAAAACGTTTTATATGTTGCTTAGAAATTAAGTTATGAATTAAATAGTCTTAAAATTTTGATCACAATCTGTAGGGATTCCACTTACTGTGAGTCAATTTTTATTGTAAGTTGTCACTTTCTGTTTTAGGGGAAATGCTGAACATTTTTGTCATAAGTTTGCCTCTCGTCTAGGCGAAGGCATTGCGTTGATTCTCCCAGAATGTTGAATAGATGGTTTCATTGCTTGGCCCCATCCCTGAGGATCTATTTGGGAGGAATGGGCCTTTTCCAAATGGTTCCCAAGGTGGTTGTGGTCACCTGTCCGAGAATATTCGAATTCCTTCCAACACTGTTCGTATATCAAAGAAAGTTTGCTCTCTTACCGACACTGCAATAAAGAATGCTAAGGGTTAAAATGAAACTTGTTTTTAGAAAATACCACCTTCATACTGCTGATGGAGATTCCTTAGGTGTGTTTCGTCATTATTTGTGCTAAATGTAACAGTGTATGTAACAGTTTACTTAATACTGCATTTAACTGTTAACCATCTAAAACATAATGCCTGTAAGTTAAGAAACCTATATCGCGGACGAATTTAAAACCCCGAATTAATTCTTGTAAAACTTCATTATAATAGGTGTGTGAACCGCAAAACTGTATGGGATGTTGATATTTTTATCATGACTAGAATTCGTCCTGCAGTCGAAATTCGACCGTAATTCATTAAATGTTTGAAATTCAGCATCAAACATTTAAACAAGTTTTAGACAGTTTAGTTTTTGTTTGTTGTTAAAATATTTCTATTAGCGATAAACTTTCCTCGGTGCGACTGATTTTCCACCGAGTTAGTTACTTAATTTACTGCATTTGTAATGTGTATTATAGATATATTTTATCTTTCTGAACTCCTTATCCTATAAAGAAAAATAGGAATAAGTTTTCCAGCACCCTATTATTGTGGAGTGAATTAGAAATTACAAACACTCACTTTCGATTTAATCCAAGAGTTTCAAACGCTAGGGCTGATACTTTTTTTTTTAGATGAAAGTACTAAAAATACATTTCTCTTATTTTGGTTTACTCATTTTCAGTTATTATATTCTTTTCCAACGAGTGGTCTTGTGTCAATGGAATCAAGAGAACTTGAATTCATAAAAGAAAAAGCAAATTAATGAAAGAAGAAGAAGTAAAGAAAAGCATCGCTTTATAATCGTGCATAAAAATAATTGTTATATTTCATGAAGGTATAAGGAACGTTTACAATGGAGGCAATTCATACAGCGTCATAGGTCACGTAATAAAGATGTAAGCGTGTAAACAAAGGAAGCTGTAGTATTGCTTTACTTCGAGTTCGCTTGTTTAACATTACATTTTTGTTTGAAAATTTTATTGACTTTTAAAAGATGTCATACTGTGTTGCATATGGGTCATCTATTTCAAATGAATGTTACGAATGTTAAGAACTTGAGCTTCATAAGCATTGAAATCAATGAAACAAAACAATGTCAAAATAAATTACGATAAATAAACAATAACAGAAATTTACCTTGCATTCTGTTGAAATCCTAGCTTTTGCTGTGTAAGCTTCTTTCTTTTTCATTTCAGCTTTGACAGTAGCCGATATGTCAAAAAACAAGCATTGTATTCTGACGGTTCGAGGAAACAGATTTTATAAACGAATTTTTCATTAGATAATTATGATCCTTTCTTTACTTTAGTAATCACGCTATTATTTGCAGTTAGTGCCGGAAACTGCTCGGCATATTCCATTATGAAAATATTGGTAAAATCCGTTAACGGTTTATCAGCAATAGAATTAGCCATGGAGCCTATAAAGCCTAAATTATTACTAATTAAAACTTCTTTTATGAATTTAAATTAATCTAATTAAAAACTAGGACTAAATAAAGTTCTACGTTATTAAAAACTGGGACTAAATAAAGTTCTACGTTATATAAAATTAACACTAAATAAAACACTATAACTATTCTAATAATTAATAAATTTCTTTTATAATGATTAAATTAAAGATAAATTACTTGGTTTATAATCAGAAAAAGCCACGAAGCTAGTCAACTTTTAAGATAGCTAATTTTGCTTCGTGAACTTCACGTAGAACTCAATTAAAAATTTGGTACACAAATCAGCGATCATCCGGATCACGTGACGCGATGAATTGCCTCCATTAGAAGAGATGAAATGAGTTTTTTTATGGGTATGTTTCAAAAATAGCCCTGGCTGAATATATTCAAGAAATCTTTAAATGTGCGGAAAAACAGGCATCGAACATTAAAAAACTAAATGGCAAATATGTACTACTTCATTTCTAAAATGAGTTTAGCATTTCAGTTCCTTCTAAATGACAAAGGACAATGCTTCTAAAGGACAATGATCGGTTGTTGTGAATACGAAAAACGTAGTATATGCACTAATAACGAAGTTGATTTTTTTATGAATTAATTAATAAAATATGTCTCTTAGTCTTAGTAGGATACATACATACATATTTCACTTATTCTTCGCTATGACATTATTTTTACATTAAAAAATATAACTGTATTTTTCAGTGTTTAAAATAATAATTAAAAAAAAAGGATGATGTTGTAGTACAAACAACACCCAGTTAGTTACTCTGTGAAAAGTTGCAAAAGTACTGCTGCGCCTCGCTGCTTTATGGCCGAAAGACGTAAGCTAAATATAGGGTTGCGCTTATCGATAAAAGTAAAACTGAAAAATACAAGCGGAGAAAAAATAACGAAATGTTGTAAAGATAGAATTGAGTTGTGGAGAAGGAGCGGGGAGGAGAGTAAAAAAATAAAGGAGGGATAACATCACCATTAAAGTTAAAACGAGTCTGCAGCACGGCGCGATCGCTAATTTGTCTTAATTCGGGTACCGAGGGCTCTTTCCTGTAATTAATATGTTACTGCGAAAAAGGAGGTTTATAAAGGGGGGAGGGGCTGTAATGAGAAGTGAGCTTATTTTTAAGAAAATGGTGTGATTTAACGTTCCGAAAGGGGGAAGGGAAGGCCAGGTCACCGGAAAACTCGAGCTGCAGGTTCCCTCAAATAACAATAATTTAGCGGAAAAGCCGGCGCTAAAATTCTTGGAGTGAAAACAAAAAGGCAAATCAATTAATCTGGTGGGGGCGCGCTGAGAGAAAGCGATGTTGCTATCGGATGGGGGGAGGACGGAGAAGGGGCAGTCGAGCGAAACAATACCTTAATGGAAGATTGATTGTTCGACGTTCGCTGTTCGGGGGAGGGGGCGGCAATGGCACCTTCTGGAACAGGCCTGAAATATTAACAACGGTGCACCCGAGAGGAAGAAGTTTAAACTTTGTTCAAAACGTCGTTCAATGAGTTGAGCGATCGCTCTGCTTCTCCACCCTCCCGCCGAAAGAAGTGTAGGTTACGGTTAAGGCGGGGGCATGATGTAATTTTGGAAAATACGCCCGCCCTTTTCTTACGAGTATGATGACGATTTCTGTTTTTTCCCTCCTTGTATCATTTTTTCCTGTCTAAAACGGAGGGAATTACTTTTTGTTGTTTGCTACCGCCGTTATTGTACTGTTCCCGAGAAGGAAATGTTTTTAATTTTTCCCCTTTTAATGGCGAAAACTTTATTAAATTTATTTTGTAAAACGGTTTTTAGTTTCTGAGTTGTTACCGGTGATTATTTAGCGGCCGAGACCGGCTGCCCTGTTATTAAAAGTGATTTTTCTCGCTCTCGATGACGAGTTTATACGCCATGATTATATCAATTAGACTTTGCCCCCGTCATCCGGGACTTTTTCGGCCGCATTCACTGCAGCTGCTGGAGACTTTTTTCCCTTTCGTGGTTTTTAGGGAATATTTAATCACATATGCGTTTGGATAAAAACATGTATTTACGTTACCAGAATGCGTCAATTAGTACCGTTATTTATTACCAGATTTGCCTCCACACCGAAAGCTAAGATTATGCTCCCGAATTATTGCTAAAGCAGGGATTTTTGACTTTCCAAGTTTACCAGCTGTTTTCAAAAACAATTTGCGCCCCTGCATACTATGTGAGTGGTTCAAAAACTATTCAATTTTGAGTAACTAAACTTTTCTTTGACAGATAAAGCTTTGCTGTTAATCAACTTTTTTCCATTCAAAACTTTTGTTATAATCATTTAAACATACAATTATCTGCCTTGTATTTAGCGTAAAAAATCTGTCAAAATATCAAAATATGCCGGACACATTCTTTTAATGGTAAAAGTCAGTTACAAATGTGAGGCTTTCAATCTGAAAATGCAGCAAAGATCTCATTTTTGATTCTAAATTACTGGAAGTCATAATGTTAATTATGAGACATCAAATGCAAACAGAAAGACCGAAATAAATTTCGTCATGTAACATTGCATAACAGCGTTGCAATCTTTTAGAAAACGTGCTCTCAGAACCCGACCATTCTTCATTGTATTCATTGTAAACAACATGGATTAACAATGTATTCAAGGGATAAAATAAAGTTTTAAATATTAGAAAAATGGATCAATTGAAAATAATCAAACCAGAACAATTAATCAGTTCAAAACGCAATTTCACTTCATTCTTGCTGAGGATGTTCTTATATGTATTGCAGGTGAATTTTCAAGAATTTTTACACAATTCATGCTTATTCAAGAAATTTACGATTTCTTTGTAAGGGATCAAAGGACGCACGCTTAAGCGTGCATTCAACTTCTGGAGTTCTTCGAGTAAAACGTAGTCCCTCCAGAACTATGTTATACCCAGTTTAACTTTTGAATAGATTTTTTTCCCTCCAACTTGTTCCACTTAGGAAATAAAAAGTTAACCTTTCGTGTGAAATAATAATAATAATAATAAATGCAAAAAGGTAAGAGCTTAAGAATGAAAAGACATTCGGCAAAAGGTTTCTGTTTGCTTCGGTTCTATTCAGTTTTACGAAAGTGTTTCTTAAAAGTTAAGACGAACTGCTGTTTTGTTCAAGATGTGAACGTTCTATTCTTGAGCATTTTGATGCACTTTCAAATATTGAGAAACGACACAAATCGGCAATCAGTGAATCGACACAAATTAGTCCTGAAACACATTCAGTACTGGCACGTCTCCTAATGCCGTTACTAATCAATTAAAACATTCTTGTGTTTACATAGAAATGTGATCGGTATTACTATCGCTTCTATTCCCGTTTCAAAATTTTAAATTGCAATGTCTTGATCCTATGCTTTTTTTTTTGCTTAAAATTATTTCTTTTGAAAGTGCCTGCTCAATACTGCAGCCAGCTTTTCTTTGTTGAGCGGGGCGGAGGCTTCTTAGCTGTCCCATACTAGGATGTGCATTCATACTCAACTCCATTTCTAAATCTGTACCATTCCAGATATAGCTACTAGATAATTAATTGTTGTTTTTTTTTTTTTTTTCATGTTTCAAATTTGAAACTAGAACATGAGCAATTCGTTTCTCTCAGATTTATTAGTCATGCTTCAACGTTAATGTTTAGGTTAGTATTTTTCGTTTTCTGCGAAAGGAACTCATTAAGCAAAATCAAAAGTAAATTTGAAAGAAACATTTATTCAACTGGGTCTTTTTTTCCCCCATTGGAGCGTGCTAACGAAATAATTTCTTTACTTCGTCAGTAGTTCTAATACTGTTAAAAATCTCAAACTTTAAACAAGTGAAGAATGTCGAAAAGAAAAACAGTAGCTACGGCCGTACCGAAAGAAAAAACCAACTTTTAAAAATCGAATCATAAGATAAATCAGTAACGAGGAGCTTCAAAATTAAAGCGATAATGTCTTTAATGAAAAATCTGTACGAAACAGATTTTCCCCAATTAAGTTTCGAAAAACATTCCTTGACAAAATATTTTGTCTCTTTAAAATTTCCCCCAGGAAACATTAATTCGAAAAAATTTGTGTGCGCTCCCTGCACTGCGAGCCTCGAAGAAAATTAAATTTAATACCATCGGGGAAAATAACTTTTTAAATGCATCAAGACGGCGAACAAAAAAGAAAATAATAACGGACCAAAAGAGACTGAAAGGGAAGTCGAAAAATTTTCGTGGGAGGTGTTCGGAAAGTTTAATTGATGAATTTTTAATAGCATCCATTCTCGAACAAGGGGGGATGATAGGGGTTAGGGAAACATCTTTTTTCTTCACTTCACTTTGCTTTTGAGGAGGTTTCGGAGATAAGACCTGATACTGCATAACCTTTTTTCCAGCTATTATTCCGTGTTTTTTTTTTCCTCTCTTCCGCTGTTGTGTTAACGATCTCCATACAAAAAGTTGATCCAATGTTGTAGGACCATGTAGGTTGGTTGAAACGTGTGCGTTGTTGCATTTTTTGCTGTTCAGAAAGGTGATGTATGCGTATTGAAGGGTCATTTATTCTGCTGATCAACTCTCCTTACTATGACATGTTGAAAGCTTGAGGGGAAAAAGAGGTCACGTTTTAATTTTGTGGCTGCACATTTCTGAGACAGAAAGATTTTCCTAACTCAAGCAAGATCTCTTGCAATAAAAATCAACAGGACTCAAAAGAATTATCTTAGAGATTGTTTACCATATCATCTTTTACACAATTGAGTACGGTTAATGAATAAATGAAAAAATAAATTGCGTATATTGGTGATGAGCAGGCCCCGGATGTTGATAATGATACATTTTTTGCCCTTTTTTACATTTTTCGCCGTGTTTCTTGTTTTAGAGCATTTCAAATTTTTTTTTTTTATCATTTTTTGCATGTTTTGCTATTTTTCAGAACATTTCTCTATGTTTTAGCTTTTTTTTTCTTTCAATTTTCTGATTAACATTTGTTTTATCCATTAAATTTTACAAATAAATAAATAAATGTTGGTGAACGGTAGCATTGCGAATTCATTACAAGAAAGCTGAATTAAAACTGTTTAAAGAAAACAATGAATTTTTGATGCGGAGAAAAGTTGCTGCAGTTTTAAAAGGAAAAGATTCAGTGCGAATTTGAAGAAAATATTTTCCCACGAATGTTGATATTTATTTATTTTAAATTCGTTTCAACATGGAAAGCCATGTTTCAAGGGATAAAACTTACTTCGGATGTGGTCTTTAATGATGTAAAAAAATACTCGTTATTACTCGCAGTAATATAGATTCTTTCATTTAAGATATTAAAATTGTCAAAACACTTGTTTCCCATTATTGGTTGTATTGTTTTATTTTTTATTTGTTTCTTTTATTAGAAAGTTAGTTCATGAGGGTGTGTAGTTATAATTTTTCAAAAAAAAAAAAAAAAAAAACATTTAAACTACTTCAGTCGAATTTCGACCTCAGATCTTAAGTGAATTTTTCAAATAGTTAAGCGCATTTTTTGAGTTTTAATGTAATTTTTTGTTATTTTTGATAAATTTTCAGAGCACTTTTAGGAATATTTTATGTCATCAACTTCCGAACCTGGTTCTGAGTATTCTTAAAATGCATTCAACGTTAATACAGCAAATTAATCATTGTCGCACTACTGACTTACGAAGGTTAAAACTACTGTTACTGTTCAATTAAATCTCCATTCTCTGTGCATTATTACTCGTAGTACAAATTACTGTTGGTATTTTTCAAATAAGTAAGAAATTTTGCAACTCCTGTTGTAGTTTCAAGTAGTATTTCTCCCTCTGTTTCTGTTAATATATATATATACCATATATATTATATATACTGCCGATATAAGTTCATTCCGCATATAAGGGAACTTTTCTAAAGTCCCGTCTAGTTGAATATCAACGGTGTATGATTCCGTTATAAGGTCAATCCGCTTACAATGTCAGTTTCGTGAAGTCCCGAGGGGTGACCTTATATCGGGGTCAGACTGTATACGTATAATTTATATGTAAATATATTAATGCTTCATGTTTCAGCTATCAATCGTTTTAACGTATCAATAGCAGGAAAAGAAAATTATGAGAGTTTTTTACTTATGTATTTATTTATTTTGTGTGTGTGTGTAATCTGATATTAAAAAATCGTCTGCTTTCTACATAAGAAGTCGGTTTCTAGTTGAGTGAGTGTTTAAAATCTGCCAGCAACGCGTTCCGGCGGGGGTCTTTCGTGTCTGTGCGTACGTTCAGTTGAGTTCATTTTTCTTTCACGTGTTGCGAGAGGGTTTTAATGATAGTACCTTCCACGGTAGCACCGTCTCCCCCTTTCCGCCGACGAGAAATATTTTTCTTCATTTCAGCCTCCGCGGATCAATTTGAATAACATTGCAAATGTAAATTTCAAAGCATCGCGTTGCTAGGTTTTGGGGCAAATGACAATTTAAAAGTCGTTACCGCTGTTCATCGATTTCTTCTTATTTTATTACGATTCGCTCTCTCGTTTTCATTTTGTTCTCTCTTTGCTTCTTTTCCCTTCCTCTCCCTTCCTCCTGCGTAGGTGCTGCCAATAACGAAACTATAATAAAGCGTTATTTAGAACGAGTTTGTCGGCGAGGGGCTATTTGGGGATCAGTCGCCTCTTTCAAACTTTTCCCTGCTGGATGAAATTTTGACGAATGAAAAACAAGATCAGATATTGTGCTCGAGGTAACGAGAATTATGTAACTTTTGCTTTTTTTCTCTTTATTTCAGAGAGCTTCTACTGCATTACGTTTCAAGATTAAGAAGCCCTCGAATAAAACCTCCTAAAAGAATTCTAAACACATTGTTTTAAAGGACCATTTATTACATGTTTTGTTACACTAGAATGGTTTTCGGAAACGCGAAATGCATCTTAATGAATTACTACTCTTTTCAATCTAAAAAAATGGACTATGACCTATATATTTTCGGTTTTCGCCTCCTCCTCGCATGAGGTTGTTGGCCATTTGTCTAAAACATCTAATTCTCTCATTTGTCTAAAATTAGGATGTTTAGACAATGACCTCTTTAGTTGGTCATTTGTCTAAAACACCATACGAGGTGTGATTGGAAAGTTTTAAGAATATGCTTGTAATTTCACAATGGCGGTACTTACATGCTACTGTGATGCATCTCATTCAAAATAGTCCCCTTCTAACTGAACACACCGACTCTAACGGTGGTTCCACTTTTGGAAACATTCCTAGAAATTTTTTTCTCTAGTGTGTGAAGGACGCTCGCCGAATGCGCTTAGATGTCTTCAATCGAGTCAAATTGCTTCCCTTTCAGGGAGAATTTCAATTTAGGAAACAGGTGGAAGAATTTTTGACCAAATTTAACGTTCCTGTGCTTCCACAACCACCCTATTCCCCTGATATAGCCCTTGCGAACTCCTACCTATTCTTTAAACTGAAAATTTCACTTAAAGGGAAGCGATTTGACCCGACAATGAAAATTTCAGTTTAGGAAACAGGTATGAGTCCGCAGGGGCTATATAAGGGGAATAGGGCGGTTGTGGAAGCACAGGATTGTTAAATTTGGCCAAAAATTCTTCTACCTGTTTCCTAAACTGAAATTTTCACTGAAAGGGAAGTGATTTGAGTCGATTGAAGACATCCAGGCGGATCCGGCGAGCGTCCTTAACACACTCGAGAAAAAAAAAATTCCAGGAATGTTTCCAAAAGTGGAACCCCCGTTGGAGTCGGTGTGTTCAGCCAGAAGGGGACTATTTTGAAGGAGATGCATCACAGTACCATGTAAATACCGCCATTGTGAAATTACAAGCCCATTCTTAAAACTTTCCAACCACACCTCGTAATTTCAATTCCTCTATGCTGTGAAGACATCCAGTTCGCAAAAATTTTTGCCTATGCAGTACTGATATAAATAGCACATAATATGCCATTTATCAATTTGTCCTCCTCCCTGCTTAGAATTAAAGCACCCTTGTGGAAGTTCACCACGGAAAACTTCAAAATAGTACTCTTAATTTTAATCTAAGTTATATTCATTGCATTTTTGAGCGCAAATTGCATTTTTCCTTAGTTGTAGATGTCACCGCAATTACTGTATGGTTTCGCTAGTGTTGTAATCCAAACCAGTCGCACTACTGCAATGCTCAAAATCGTATTATTCCCTTTCTCTTTCTTTCTTCCTTTTTCTCTACTTTTCCCCCCAAATTGAGCTGAACAATTTTTTTTTTGTGTCATGTATCCGTGTTGTAGAGTATAAATGCACAAGCCATAATGCTGGTTATATAAAGTTTACTAAGCAACACGTTATATTTGGCCAACAACAGATTTATAGAAAAAAAAATCGCGAAAAAAGCCTATCTGAAGGTCTTATTTATTTATTTATTATTTTTTTTTGAGCTGAATCTGTTTTCTAATAACAATTTTACTAATGTATTTCCTGGGGATGTCAAGTGAGAAAAAGGTTCGCAAAAGAATTTTGTTTGCAACATTGGAATAGCACAGCACTGTAATGTTTTAGTAAATGAAATAGTTCGACACTGGATGGTCACAGAGTAGGTGTTTTACGCAAAACTGGATAGAACTTAAGTAGACATAAAAACACACACACCCACGCACACACAGAAGCTGTTTGATTTGACTTGCAGGAATACAAATTCATGCAAAATCTACATCTGCTTTAATTTTAATTTAAAGAGCAGTGCCTGGTCCCGTGATGCGCAAAATATGCTTACCGGGATAGGAAATATCTCCCCACCTACATCTGAGCAAAGAACGCAAAACTGAGGAAAAAAACTGAATCAATCTTGAAGAAAAAAAATCAGAAAGGTGGAAGAAGAATAAAAAAAAGGGTGGCTGATCTCTTTTCGCTAGGCTTTTCATTTTGGTGTGTGGGTGTATTATAGGGTAGGGAGCACGGCAGACAAAGGTAGTCATTAGCGCCGGACCCACCCTTCCCGTGTTGCCGGATAACCTTCCATGACAGTCCTGGAATGGGCTGTTAATTGACCGGATTTGTACTCCGTGTTCAAAGCAAATGGATATTCAAAAGAAAAGGGAAAGTTTTTTAAGCATACTTTCCAGGTTTTGTAATTTATTATTTGGTTTATGCAGATGAAGCAATGGAGGAGAACACGTATATCTTTCTCCCTTTTTTCTGACGTTAAATGCAGAAGGTGAAATTAAAAAACATGATTCTAAACTCATTCCGTATGCGATGACAAACCTTTCGTTTATCAGAATTATATATTTTTAATTTTTGAGTTTTACTAAAAAGGAAGCAAAAAATTGTTTTGTTTAAGATTTTTATTTATTTATTTATTTTTTAAGGGATATTGTATTTATGAAGTAGTTCTTTAAACAAGAAAAATTTTAAAACATATTAAATTTGATTAAATGCATTTTCACAGGTTGCATCGTTTAAAAAACGAATTAAACTCATTTGAAAATAATATACTTACCATTTATGTGATAAGTGCGTATTATAAGCATTTCTTTATGGTCAATTTTTCATAGTTATTTAAATTTATACCTAGTTAATTTAATTCTTTCTTTTTCTTTTTTAGCCTACTTTCCCGTAAAAGTAAAAAAAAATAATAATAGAGCATGAAAGAAGGCTTAATGTATCGTGAAAATATCGTTAAAAATCAAGAAAAGTCAAAAATAAGTGAAGTAATTAAATAAAGATTGAAAAATAAAAAATTTGAAAGTAGGGTATTGAGATGGGGAAAAAGTGTGTCTGTCGGTCTGTCTGTCTGTCGGTCTGTCTGTCTGTCTGTCTGTCGGTCTGTCGGTCTGTCCCCCCTAATAGCTTTTGAACGAATTGTCCGATTCAAAAAATTCTTTTTGCATTCGAAAGATCTCAGTAAGGACATCTCATTTCCATATTTTTGACTTGAACAATTTTTTGTTCAATTTTGAATAGTTCAAAAAATTTTAACATTAGCGCCTATGGACAAAATTGAAGCAAATTCTGTAAACTCTGGGCACAAGAGCCAAGTTTCTATTGCAAGCTTATTGAAAGGAGTTCTCGGCGTGAAATATTGATTTGAACAGTTTTTGTTCATTTTTGAACAGTTCAAAAAATTAACACAGAGCTTACGGGGAAATTTCAACCCTATATAAATCCTGATCTAACGGACCGATTTGCTAGGAACAAACTTTATCGGAAAGCTCTTATAACGTAGAACATGTAGAAATAGAAAGTTTATCCAGAACTTACGAGCCTATTTTGCTATGAAATTTTTTGATCGGGATTTTCAAGGATATTTCTCAGTGACTCAATGAGTGAAATAATGGATGAATGAATAAATGAAAGAGTGAAAGAATAAATCAATGAATAAATGAATGAGGAAAAGAATGAATGAATAAATTATTGAATAAATGAAAATATAAATAAATGAATGAATAAATACATGAATGCGTAAATGAATGAATAAACACTTGAATGAGGTAACGAATGAATGAATAAATGCATGGCTGAATAAATGAAAGAATGAATGAGTGAGTGAATGAATATGTATTATCCGTTGAAAAAGGTATATTTTCAATAATTAGAACTAAAGATAAATAAGAGAGAGAAAGAGATAGCTAGATTATAAATTTGAATTTGGTGTATACGGGAAAGTAGGCTCGTATAGTTCTAGACGGAACTTCTTGTTTCTTTCTATTCTAATGCTGAAACATATGGGAAAATGCAGCAAAAATAAAATAATATATCATTGTTATTAGTATTATTATTATCACCATTTTGACTTTGTGGTTAATAGAGTAGACGTTTTTCAGAATATATATATAAATATATATATATATATATATATATATATATATGTATGTATATATATATATAGGTCGATGTGTGGCAGGGGTTAGGCAAAAGCCACCAAGACTGCAAGAAAAATGTTAAATTAACTATTTCTTGGTATACAGCAGTTTTCAGCTACATCAATATACGTACTCTAACTTAAGTGTTCGTAAAATAATTTTAGTATATTTCATAGTGATTCAAACTTTTTAAATTGGCACTATCTCAAAGCTAGAATTTTGAACCTAGTGACTTCTGCTTGATTGCCGACGATACATGCATTCCCAAATCCGAGTCCCATCAAGTACAATGGCAAGTACATGCCATATCTGATTAAATACGAACGAGACTGCATTTAAAGGGAAAGAAGCTTCCGAAATAGAATCAGAGCTAAGAGTGGCAGCGGGGCAAATTAAATGAAAAACTTTCTTCTGCCTGTAGGCGAGCATTACGCCATTTCGTCACTTGTTTTAAGAGCGTGAAGGTGTCTCTGACTATTTCTCCAAATTAAAATACTTCACTAGAGCAACAGGAGGAAGCATTATACATCGAGAAATGGCATCTTGTCGAAGGATGTCGGAAATCAAAGGTTCTAAGTGGAGAGGTGCAGTTGATAGGATTCATACGGTAGGTAGATTTCGAACAACAAAAGTAGATTTTTGTTAACCTTAGTGCGCATGGTGCCTTTCACAAGATAACTTCACGGATAGACATCATCTTATAAGTTGTTCCAATAAATGTAGCTTAAAGTACATGAAGTCATTTATTACAAGGATAATATTTATTGTACGAAACAAAAAGAACAAGCGAAGCTTATTTTAAAGTTAATACTGGAAAAAGCATTCGTTCTTTGAAAAGCGCACATCAACTATGTAGTAAATTTCCATTCTAATAATTGTACGAGTGGGGTAATATCCAAATGTCACTGTAAACATTCTGCATGACTACAATCAAAGTAGAATTGAACACAATTCTGGTAACGTAAAGAAATTTGCAATATCCTTAACCAGCAACAAGGTGGGTCACCTTGTTGCTGAATAGCACAAAATGAAAAATTTGAAGTCGATTCGAATGTGTTTCACTTCTTAAAGTTTAAGCTACAAAGCTAAGGTTAATTAATTTCGTATTCTTTAATTAATTGCATGGTGATATTTATGGCAGTTTAATTACTAAAGTAGAATAGTAAATAGTTCCAATTTTGGTAAAAAATGTTACGCACTTTACATGTTTACTGTTAAGAACTTTGAACCATGTTGAATCAATTTCCCATGAAATGACGGTTACTGGTATTTTGTGAAATGAACGTGTTTTCATAATCTGCGCAGTTTGATTTCTGTGTTCGAATATAAGTTCACTTTATTCATATACAGTGGAACTCCGCCATTCGTCCGCCTCGCTATTCGTACAACTCGTCATTCGTACGCTTGCCCCGCGATTCGGACGGCGCCAGGGGCAAAGGTTTGCCAAATTGTTTTTTTTTTTCAAGAAAAAAAATCGAGAAATTGTGTTCTTTTGAACTCGTCTGGAAATAATTTGACGTTTTGTATTTTTTAAAATCTTAATACTTTTTGAGATTTTACTAACAATTTTAGCTTTCTAAGGCGAGCAGCAAGAGAAAGTGGTGGGAGAACTTTCTTCTTCAGAGGAGGAAAATAGTACGGAAAGCATTTCCTTTGCAGAAATTAAAGAGCTGTGTTACCACTGGAAGAAAACACAGAGAATGGTGTGAAAAGGGCCTCCTAACACTGCTGTTGTCAACGGGAGCATCAACTTGTTCAAAGACAATGTTATTGACCATTTTAGAAAGATGCTGAACAATCGTCAAAAGCAGACAGGTTTTTAGAGAAAGAAACCCAAGATTCTTTTAGTGCCAAAAGACAGAAAAAAGGAAGAACAGCAGAAAGGGAGGGCACACCTGAAGGGATGTTACCTGATGTTTTTATGGAAAGGGACTCCTCTTCCAAACAGTAGCATCATCATTTCTCCTCCTCCTCTAAACATTCCACTTATGCCATCAACTCACCTCTGTGCCATTAAAGTGCAGTTAAATTTTTATTTACGTATATTTTCATGTAGGACAGTACTGTACATTTGTTTTTCATAGGTTTAAAGAAGCAACCTGGGTCTGGAACGGATTAATCCAATTTACATTTTATCTTGTGTGAAAAAATAGTTCGCCATTCGTACAAATCGCCCTTCTAACTGTCTCCTGGAACAAATTGTGTACGAATAGCGAGGCTTCTCCGTATTGTAAATTACTCCAAAAACAGCAAACTACTTTGCCATTGTTACATATAAATTATTTTTTCATGCAATAGAATGATCTTGAACAAAATTAATGTATGTATTTTTCAAAAAATAAACTTGCAATCGTAATTGCTCTCAACTTGACTCAAGACCATTTATTCTTCAACTGAAAATGTATGAGATGTATGCGCGATAAACGAGTTTACTTTTGCATATTTAAATGGAGGAAAAGGGGGAAATAAAAACATTGGTTACAAAATCATTTGCTATTTAAGCAAAAAAAGAAAAAACTTCCCTTTTTTTGCATGAATTGAAGATATGCAGATATTTGACCCGTAGGTAAAACACTCCCCGTAATTAGTATCTCATGATTAAAACAGGAACATTAAATACCAAACCAACAGTCCCTTCATTCTGTAATATTACATTGGCCGAAATCAAGATATTTCTGCGCTTTCGCTTAGAAATGGGAGCAACGGTGTCGATTTTTAAAACTTATTTTATTGTTGCCGATACGAAACCGTTCGTCCCCTTTATATTTGCGACAGCCATAAGTTCCTAAACAAATCCCCCAACTGATTTGAACCGGCGCCGGGGCGTCGCTCAAAACAAATATAATGTGCTGTCTGCAGCTGTTGGATGTGGGCTGGCGTCCTTGATAGACATTCCTAGGCATCTACCTCTTTCCTTAAGACCCTTCCTTCTACAAATAAGAGCTTTATTCGCTTTTATTTAAAGGCTTAAAAAGTTGAATCAGAAAAATGATCATGTCTGGTTTGTCCCTTTTCAAATAGATTATTTTCACGTTCAGACTGATTTGATAAGTGTTTTCGCAGACAGGACGAAATCGGTGCTAATGCTAAGAACGTCTACGTCACTCTTGGAGATTTAAATTTAAGCCCCCGGAGAAAGCTCCCATCTAAATGATGTAAAATATCTATCAAGTTTCTCTTATTGATGTTTCGCTTTACATATACAGAATAAAAGTAGGGTCAAGTTACTAATTGTAGATCAAAGTATATGTGCTCTTAAATTTTCAAGTTAGCAAAAATATTTCTGTTGCCATTTTTTTTAATGCCTGACTGCTTGCGATTCCACCATTTCGTAAAGACAGAAGCCATTCTAGGAAACAAAGGAGTGCTTGTAATATTTTTTTGCCAAATATTTGAAAAAGAAATTATGAAATTAAAATTTAAAAAATTGTAATTAATACAGTCAAGCCCGCTTAGTTGAATAACCAATTTTCCACGAAAAATTATTCTAATACAAGCGGGATATTCCGTTTTCCAGGAAAATCCCGCTTAAACCTTAGTATATTGTTTCGTGGATCACAGAAACAATATACTAAGGTTTGGTTCGTTGAAAATTTATTACATTAAGTGGGATATTCTTTCAACCGATATTCCATTAAGCGAGCTCGACTGTAGGCATTATAACTCAAAACTTTCAAATTAACTGAAAAAAAAGGTTAAAAACGTACAGATTGTGCTTGTATTAACAAATACATGATTTGATTTAGTGCATTCCGTCTTGCCTTTCGACTCATGAAAAAGGTCTAGATATAGGTTCAGGTGCGGGTTAAGGTTAAATATTTTTAAAGTTTCAGCAATCAAGCTATTTAAATTCAAAGATAATTAGTTTTTTTTTTTTCGAAAAAGATTAGGGCATGCAATTGTCATTTTGAGAACAATTTCTAAGTTTTAGATTTTTGTCTTGATCATCTTTTAATTGCAGTGTGCTTGGATATGAATTGAGACACCAATATACTAATCATGCTATTATTTAACATTGGAATTTCGAATAAATAAAATATAGTTGCATGTCTTTTATTAGGATTTTTTAATGCATGAACATTAAGTAGAATACAAGAAAATTTTAAGAATTAAAGTATCGCAAAATTACTTTAAAAATTTCTTTTACCGTAAAAGATTGTTAAAATGAAACGATTATCGTTTTTTGGATCAAAGCATTACAATATTTGTAGAAAGATAGCGACATTCAAAACATTTCTACTAAATGCTTTTAAGACTATATCTGATAGAAGCCATGAAATAGAAAGCTCAACGAAAATAGTACAGAATAGATTCGTTTCAAGATTGAATGGGCTCAATTCAATCGGTGTTTATCGTCGAAACACCTTTCAAATTCATGAAGCAATATGTTTTTCTGAACTGCCTAGCATAACGCCACTCCCAAAAATAAAAATAATAAAAACCACTCAAAAAAATCATATTAAGTACAACATTGCACTTATTAAAACCTTTCATTGAATGCATTAGAATTTACCAATTACGTGTCAGCAATTAACTTCAGAAATGCGCGTTTAAATTTCCGAGTCGGTTGTTGACGAAAATGACATCAAGTGCAAATTGCACGAAGAGTAACTCAGTGATGTCACATATTTGTAATAAAAATTAGGACATACTTCAAAGTTATCAGCAACCATCCTCAGATGGAGATATATGAATTTGTAAAAATAAAATAAAAATAAATAAATGAACGGACCGTTGCAAACTCTGTAAAACCCGTTTTATGTTGCTTAAAGTGTTATGTAGGAAAAAACAACACATAGGTTGTCTCGCACGTCGTAAAAGCATGAAACACAAAACTCTGTAAAACCCGTTTTATGATGCGCAAAGTACTATATAGAGGAAAACAACATACAGGTTGATACGAACTCTGTGAAAGCTTGAACGCAGAAAACGGGATTAGAGCATTTCAAATAGATTGCAAAAAAACCGCGACATTCAATCTTTTCAAATCCAATGTCTCGCCGACGGTCACCATACTAGAAGACTATTTCGAAATGTTATTTAAAGTATTCGTCCTCATCGTCTTTCAGTTTTCGTTTGTCTATTTAATAACTTAATAGACAAATAAGTATATTGTTTTTTTTATTTATCATTATTATACATCTTGCCACCGAACAGTTATATTTTCTTTCTATTCCTAGATTCCTATTTATGACGTGAGGGTTCGGAGTATTAATTTTTTAAGAAATGCTTTGGGGGGGGGGGAGTGCTTGCTCAAACTACTGTTACGCAAAATATTACGATAAGAATTATTTTTTTAAATGATCCGCCACCATAAGTCCTATATCAATAGTGGTATCAAAATAGCATCTGGCCCAGGGTGCAATCTCAGTCTTATTATCTCGTCATCATTCATTTATCCTTCTTATTACCCATCCAAGTATTTATTCATCGGCGGCAGTCTTTCTATGTATGAGTAAGAAGGCGTAAAAAAAATCTGTCCATACGCAAAAATGTGTTTCTTTCTTTAATGGCATTCAAAATATAATGACTACAATCATAATATTGCGTTTTAAAAATTTAATGTGTATTACTTTTCCTTTCTTTCTTTCTTTATTTATTTATTTATTTACTTTGATAACCTGGCGATTCCAAGAAAAAAAATCTTAATCCGCACTTCATAGTCACTTAAGAACAGCGTTCTTTTCTTTTTCTTGGAGATTAGCATCTGTTCTAACCGGGAAGAGAGGAAAAAGGAGGAGTGGAGAGAAAAGAAAGGAAACTCCATTCCGGCCGGAAGATAGATGACTGGAGAAGGCGGGGGTGGAAGATGAGGGATGTGTCGTCCGTATCGTCTGCTCTTTTGTGACCGACCAATTCGGTTACTTCCGCCTGATTTACAACCCCCGAGAATCTCCCTTGCCTCGTTCGTCTGGGGGACTCCTCCCACCACCTGCAAAAGACGTGTCCGAAGAGAAAATTTGGAGCGTCCTTTCGGAGGGCTATCCTTGTTTTCATTTATATATATATGCTTGTGTGCAATATAGGATTGAAATGATGTTTTTCAATTGTTTTAATTAGTATTCTATAATTTCCAGACATCCTTTTTTTTTCCATTTTCGGTTTTTCTTCGAATTCATTCTAGAAATTAAATGGGAATCACATTTTTAATCCACAAGAAGACATAAAGTGTGCAAGCCCTTGGGGTGATGTGATAATCAATATTATAGACATAAATTACCACATTAAACAAAAATAATAATAATAATAATGAGAAGAAGAAGAAAAAGGGAAAATGGCATACAACGAGCTCTTCATCGGGATTCACTTCAAAACTGGACGTTACTGAAGTTGTCTTATACATTGAAAAATCTGTCTTTCTGGAAGCATTCATAAAAAGCGGTAAGGCAGTTAAAAAAGAAAATCGTAAAGAAAGTGAATGGAAAGGGAGACTATTTGAACACATTTGGAGGGGTGGGGGGCCATGAGAGAACATTGTAACATTAGCTACATGGTAGCTGTGCTGGTTTCGCACCTACTGAGACGAAAGTTTTGTAGCGCACTTCATTCATTCTACATAATTTTAATTAAAGCACTCATGTTTTGAATGGCTTACTCAATGAGTTGTTTATAACCCTATCAAAATATATTTCACGCTGTTGGTGTAAAATCAATGCAACAGTACTACAAACAGGGAAGACAACAATGTATTTTCTGACAGTTGAGGCCGGTGGAAAATCAGTACAACACAAAATTTATAGCTGCACGTTTCTGCTACCTCTACAGATTATCAAAATATTAATATAAGGGACTGAGAAAGAAAACTAAGAAGTAGAGAGACAATAACTTACAATTTCTCAATCTCGTGTTACGACTTCCGTTACTATCTATTACGTGATACACATCTGTTGTGCAGTATTCAGTTCATGTATGAGGTGTTCAAAGCGAAAGTGGATCAAGTCCATAAATGGTAATTTTCTGATAATAAAAGTTAAATTTTATTAACACTTTAATCTTGAAGTAATTTAGAGGGAAATCTTTTATTGATTGTTGTAGTATGAAGACTAATTTAAATTTGAATCATAATTTCAATGTTCAAGAAGAACAATTAAGATGATAGTTCAATTTTGTATCTCAGTTTATTCGACTTGGTGCACTTCGGGCTTGCAGTAGCAAAAAGAAATTATAGAAAATATAGGGCTTTTCCCCCTATGGCTTCGAAAACTTATATCTACCTTAGTTCTTTCTAAACGTTTCTTATAATTGCGTCAATGGGGAAGGGGTCCAAGTTTCTGTCGAAAAGAAAAATAAACCTTTACCTGTAAAACATTCAATAAAATTTTACACTGATTTTCGATAAGAATACCCGCAGCTGGAGGTTAAAGAAAAAGAAGAGCATAATTTTAAAAATGATTAAACAAAATAAAAAAAAATCAAAACCGGAGAAAATTAAATTTTAAAAAAATTCCGAACTGTAACTTTGAAATAAATCTTTTGTAGTTACCACACAATTTGCTTATTTTGACATTTAACCCTTACATAATTGAGTTTTAAGATTTTTCACCGCACTCAAGTGTATAGATTATTTTAGAAGATGGTGTTGTCCTACAATTAATGCAATCGTTGGAATTGCAGGACGTATGAATTTCCATCTGAGAAGAAAATCTATAAATTGTAGAAAATTTAGGACAAATGTTTAAAATGTGGAACATTGCAGGACACTTTTTTTTTTATGGGTAGGACAACTGCGGCCCCGGATTTTTTTTATCAGCCCGGTACGGAGAAAAGAAAACGCTCGCTTCAATTCACCTCCTTGTAGATTGACGCCTTTCCGGCGACGGCATTCGTCAAATGCAATTACGACCCGTGCTGTAACGGAGTCCCCAGATGCCTATAATCAGGCATCATATACATGAGCCACTCCACCGCGTCAACATGATTCTCTGCATCCTACCTTTGGCTGCGGCAGCGATATTAATCACGGGGCCCATCGGTAGCGAGGGGGCTTAACAGTAGATAATAATTGGCTTCCTCTCGGCTCAGGCAATCCGGGCAGGTGACACCCAAATTGGGGCAATTACCTGCCACTGACGGATCCCTTTGTTCGGGCAACCCCTGCCGAAGCATTTACACCAGTGATGAATGGGCTTCGCAGACGACAGTTAAATGGCATCAGGAGACGCCTCCGCGCTGCCGTGACGTCACCCAGAGAGGACAGAATTCCTTCCTAGAAGGAAATAATACTCCTTACAGATACCAAAGAGAATTGTTTTGTCCCACCGCAATGGATTGGAGCGTATACGTGGACGTCTGTCTTATTTCGATTCATCCTTTCGAATACATGATTATCAACTATTTTCAAACGGATCACAACATTAAATGAAGCATCTTTAATTAAGAAATTTGTAAATAAAGTTTAACAAGAAGTTCCATACACCTTTTTCAACGAGTAATACTTATTCATTCAGTCATTCTTTCACTCATTCATTCATTTATTCTTCATTCATTCTTTCACTCATTCATTCATTTATTCTTCATTCATTCTTTCACTCATTCATTTATTTCTTAAAAGTCCAGATCAAAGCATCAAAATAGGAGTTCTGAATGGACTTCGTATTTATAAATGTTCTACGTCATATTCTCCTTCTGATAATGTTTATTCCTCGCAAATCCGTCTGTTTGATCATTATTTATATAGGATTCCAATTTCCCCGGAGGCGCTAATGCTAAACTTTTTTGAGCTGTTCAAAATGAATGAGCTTGTTCAAAGGAGCTTGGATCTTATGCCAATGGTTTACATAATTTGTTTCATTTTTCACCATAGGCGCTAAAGTTAAGATTTTTTGATTTGTTCAAAATTGAACAAAAAATTGTTCAAGTCAAAAATATGGAAATGAGATGTCCTTACTGAGATCTTTCGAATGCAAAAAAAAAAAAAAAACTTACGAATCGGACAATTACATCTAAAGTTATTGGAGGGGGGGGGGGGCAGACCGAGACCGACATACCCACATTTCCCCCATTTCAAAACCCTACTTTCTTTTTTATTATTATTTTACAATCTTTATTTAATTACTTAACTTATTTTTGACTTAAAAAATATTTTCACGGTACATTAAGCCTTCTTTCATACTTTTTAAAAAATATTTTTTACCCTTTTATAGGAAAGTAGGCTAAAAATGAGAAATTGCTCAAATAGCATTTCACGTAGACTTATCATTTATAAAAATTAAATCAGTAATATTCACTCATTAAGTTCCGCGTAAACAAGGTGCAAATTCGTAATGAAAATTATATACACATGTTTCGAAATTTACGATAAACTACTTCTTCGGAGCAAAGAAAAGAGCTGTGCAGGAAAAAAAATATTTGAAATCGAAGCTAGTAGATTCTACCGTTTATAGAAGATCTATAGCCTGCAGTTGAACAGAAAAAAAAATCATAAGGAATATACTTACAAGCAGTAGCAAACGAAGTGAAATGCAGCTACATCTGTAAAGTGAATAACGAAAATCCAGTAATTTCTGATACTGCTGTTGCGCAAAATGATAACTGTTGCATCAAACGCTGATTACACGTGCAGAAAAACGTAGTTAAGTCAAAATTCTACAATGAAAGTTTTGAGAAATCAGGTCTTCAGAGGGAAATGTATTTGCAAAGGCCAATCTCTGTAAAACCCGTTTCTTGATGCTCAAAGTATGTCAACGGAAAAAACAACATGCAGTAATTCGACGTCGGAAAAGCTTGAGTAAAACGGAATTAGTAAACGGAATTAGTAATAACATTCGGGAGCTGGAAAAGAGAGGTCGACATATGCACTGGTAAGTTGGGAAAAATATACAAAGTCCCTGATGTTCAAAAATATATTTAAAAGAAACAATAATAACAAGTATGTACACAGTTGACTAAAAATTAGTTTTTCCCGAAATCTCACTTAAAAAATTAGAAAATCGACGCAGACACGGATAGCCTTGCCCGCAAATAGAACGTTCCCTAAATGAAAGAGATTCCCATCATCAGAGATCCCCATCATCACATTTCGCAATAGTTCACGCAAACTCGGATTTTTTGTCTCAACTTTGAAATCTTTGGCTTTCTTCTGATACACAATACATTGAGTTTGAGGAACTCGAATCATCCTAAACTACAAAACAAAATGAATCAGTAAACATTTTAGATTATGGCATTTTGTTCAACCAATTTTATGTTGTAAACCATTAAATGCTTGACTTTTTTCAGTGTTGTTAAAGTTAATCCGACTGTGTTTAGTGTTGTCAAGTCAAGTACTCTAAGCTACATTTGTAGGGGTAAATTAGATTCTGAATCTCAAACATAACTCAGCAGTTTATATTAATAAGTCATAAAAGAGTTAATAAAGAAAATAAAGCCTCTCTAATTGCTCTAAGAATGCCTATATGCCTATTCTGGTGGATGTAGAAAAAAGAAAATGGGCTTAGATAATTCAGGTATGCTTGCAGAAAATGGCCGCAGAGTAACATGGGGGGGGGGGGGGAATCTAGTCCTAGCGTAGGCTGGAAAAGCTCAAGACTTTCCCACCACTTAACTGCTCAAGTCTCCGATATCCCCTCGGAAAACCTTTTTTCTTTCTTAGCAGCTTTTGAAGTTCAAATCTGAAGATCGAAATGACACCTCCTTCCTTAAACCTGCCTCTTCTTCCGAGAATTTTACCTTCGCTGCCAGGGTTGTTGCTTCGTCGCCAACAGAGTATCGCCAAGGACAATGACGAAGATTTTGAAATGCAAGAAATACAAAGATCAATTTCAAAACTTACACCGCGAAAACAAAATGCTGTAATGATAGAAATTAAGTTGCAATGCCTATTTCAATCAAAGAAGTTCTTTGCGTCTACGTCTTATTTAAGAAAATTTCCGAACAGTTTAGTTGCAGAGTACATTTTAAATTAAATATATTTAAAGCATGGATTAAATGTTATATAAAACTTTATAGTCTTGTTTTTAATTGTCTATAAGCTTGCTAAATAAATCATGCACTTGAAGGTAAACTCACCAAGTGAGTAAGTAAATAAGTATGCGAAAATATTTTTTTTTTCAAGAAAAACTTTGATTGTCAGCAGCAAGCTAAACAAATTACTTTCTTAAAGAAAACAGATGTATGAATGCTAACTTTCGTTGTTGTAGGAAAACTTGCTCTCGTAAGCGGCAATATCTTTTTTTTTTTTTTTTAAGTGTCTAAGATGTCCTGTGAGACTTTACCGGCGCTCTAGAGAGGTTTTATCGATAATTAGAATCACTGAATGAATATCTGATCATTACATAATGCAAATCTATTTATTGTGCTCATCACTATGTAAAAACCACAAAAATCTTGCAGATATATTCGTCGCCAAATTGTACGCTAAAAGTACTTCTTGGTAACCTGCTCATTCTCGAGATCCTCTTGAAAGCAGAAGCTTCCTCGTCCATCAAGAAGCAACGTCATCGGCAGCCGACGGACATCCGTCAATGGAAGGACACCCCCCCCCCCCTTATAAGTGCGAAAAAAATGCAGCCCCATTCCTTCCGAAAGCCTTTCCAGAGGTACGGACTCGAAAGCTAATGGCAGCTATTTTTTTAAGTGCCCAGTTTGTGGGCTTGATCTTAGAGGAGGGAGGGGAGATTTCGCGGGGATTTATTTGTAGGATTTGTTATAAATCTTTTTTCACACTGCCTAAGATAACACGGAAATCAACAAGCTATGCTCCTAGCATAGGACGAAAGTGAGTAAATGCATATGTTTAGCTCAAATAATTGAGCAATCACTTTAATTAGAACACTACTTTTCTGAAAATGAGCAGTTCTTTCAGAGGTTTTCTCGAGCTAATTTGATAATTTAGAGAAAGATTTGTTTTCACTTTGGTGATGGTGAAAATATGAAATAAAGAAAGATCACTCAAGTGATGAACTATTGCGGTTAATACATCAAATGCGAAGTGGTCAACTAAAAAAAAAACAAATTTTAAAAATTCCATCAAAACAAATGCTTAAATAAATGAAATAAAATAAAACAACAGATACAGATGGATGAAAAAATACAGATATTTACTCTTTCTGCTCTGTAGAAAATTTCAAAACATAAAATTTGATTATTATTAAGATGCTGAAATTGAGTTCGCTTTCTGATAAAAGGCTGATTTTTCAATAAATAAAATATTTCAAAATCAATGCTGCACTTTAAAAAAAAAAATTTAACCTTCAAAAATTAACATTTAGTTTCATCTCCACGGTTCGAGAAGTCGTAAATTGGTGCAAAACTTGCAGCTACTTAAAAAAAGTATGCAACGTTGTGTACCTTGATATGAAAAACGTTATAGATGCTCTCCTGCCCCTTTACTATAAGAGGGTGGAGAAGAAAATGTAAGAAATATCGTTAAACTTTGCATTTCGTTAAAGTTTAATATTTAATGATAATCTCTTTGTGCTATGTTCTCGATATTATGATAGTTGTTTCTTTCAAGTGAACATGCTGAAACTATAATTTTGTAATTTAAATTAATGAATCTTGCTGAACATGAACCTAAAAAAATACAAAATAAATAAATAAATAAATGCCCACACTAAACCTGCTTAGAATTTTAACATTAACTTTTCAAATATGTCAAACCACACCGATGAAATCAAGATGCGTTATTTTGTAGGTGATTTATGAATTGGGCTTCATTTCGAAGAGCAAAAACCTTAAGGGGTTCAAATTTCTTATTTAGGAAATGTATGTCAGATAATGCTCGAACTTTTCCTCAAATGCATTTTTCATAATTCCGCAAAGATTTAGGTTATCTTAGCAGTTATCTTAATGTCAAAGTATGAACTGTATGGTCAATGTTGATTTATTTTTCCGCGGAAATCTCGGGACCTGGCAGGATATTTTTGCTTCCTACAAACTAAGGAAAATGAGCTAATTATCTTTGAAAATTTAATTTTACTTCATCAAATATATTACCAAACTTTCTTAATGAAAGCGCAAACAACTTTTGTTCGCGAATAGGTTTTTAACAGGAAGGCAATAAGCAACAATAATTAAGATCGGGGAAAATATCTCAGCAGCCTTCATTTCTCGTCTGACGGGAGTCATCGTGATAAGGGAAGGATCTGAAGTGAACAGAAAAATCTCTGCGTCAAGTAGCGTTTATATTTTAATTTGCATAATTTTTACTATTTTCACGGTAGATTTGAAAAGTGAACCTCCATCACGGCAATCAGTTCTCAGAGTCGGATCTTCTCTCCACAAGTACCGAAATCCAATCTCATCCCGAGTCCGGAAAACAAATCGTCATTAAGAAGGATAAGAATCAAAAGTCCGAAGGATCGAAAGAAAAATCATTCCGATGGATGCTATTCATTACCACCCTCGCTAACCGATAGGCAATTCTTTTCGGAGGAGGGCACTTATTAAGTCATCTGCAGTCGTCCCCAGCTCGAGTGAATCATTTCCAATAAAAGAGTCCGTCTTGTGCCTCGAATGAAAGAAGGCCGGCAAAAATAAGAATCCGCCGATTTCTAATATCCGCGACACACGACGATACACACGCATCGGCAAAGAAGAAAAATGGCTCACCATTAGCCCAGGCAAATGCTCTATAGTTTAAGCGCGGGGTGGGATTCGAATGTACTTGGCCGGGGAGAGAGGGGAGGCTTTGTTTATGGTCGAAAGATCTCCGATACACATTATTATCAGCTTCTTTAATTTCTGCGCCTTCCAGAATGAAATCTTTTCCACGCGGAATGATGGGGAGTCATTAGGTTTCGATTGGTTCTTTGCAGAGCCCGAAGAAAGTAAATTTAACAGTGATTAGTAAGATTCGAAAGGGCCCGCGTCGAGATGATGGTGGCTTTTTAGGAATAATGGAAATTCCGAGAGCGGGAAAGTTTCATTTTTAATGCACTCTCCGATCTGCCCGATGTCGCCAGTCAGGCGACCGTTTTTGTCGCGACGGGCCTGATGACGGCGATATCTGCAAGTCCCGCGTATTAAACATCCTCGGCGAAAGAGGAGCTTTAATTGTTTTTGCTAATGATTATGGTTTTTCCCGTGATCGCCGCTCATCCTTTGATGAGGCTGCGATAAAAACATCTGCTTTCTAGACGCCTGTCGCAAGGTGCCGTTAAAACATCGACTGCGATTTAGACGTCCTTTTTATCGGGGCTGTCAAAGACCCGGAAATCATTCAAAGCGTCTTCTTATCTGCGAGCGACGTGCTTAAGACACTGTCATCAGATAGCTGCAAGTCTGTGATGTCGGCCCTCATACGCATTAACCTAACTATGTTATCGATACCATATAACTCTTAACTGAAAATTATAAACTTCATCCCCAAATTCTTGAGTGTATAAAATGCATTGATATGTTTTTTGCATTTATCTCAAGTAATGGTGAAACACGTCTGGTTTAAATATTTCTTAAAAGATCGGAATTTTGATGTGTTTTTGAATTTCATTGCTTCAAAAGACTTTAAAATATATTTTGTGCAGATCGTGAGATAAAATTTTCTGCACTCCTAACATTAATTTAATTTAAGATAGTGTTTAATCTAATAAAGCATTGTTAAATTTTAGTGCATTTAATAGGGATGTTATCTATGCAGCTTGCCGTTGATTTAGTTTCGATTTAACCCTTTCTTTTGCGTAATCTCCATAACTAAGCAATGGCATTTTTAAGCTTGAATCTCACCGACTTGAGTACATGAAACAATTGCTTTTTTACTAATCAAAAATGTCTCCCCGTTTGCTTTTCTCCGTAAGTTACAATTCTTTAGTGATAGTCCACATGTGAATATAGGCTTGTTTCATTCTTGTTAAAACTGAAATGGATTTCACTGAATCTTACATGAGAGACAAGTTCATAGACAAAGCCAAGCTTAAGAATAGACATCACTGATCCAGAGCATGGGGCTTCCATCTTGTAAGTGTCAAAAATTCCAGTCGAAGTAATATGAAACTTCAAGAGATGTTTATTACTAACTTCACCAATTTTTGTGTCTAACCGCACATCCATCTCAAGATTAGTAGAGGCTCGAAAAAAGCACTAAATTTTAAACTGTATTAAGCTTTTCTTACATTTTTTAAAAAAAGGTACATACATTTATTTTTTTTAAAGAAGTGTCAACTAAAATAAAATTTCAGCTACTTTCGGAGTTTTTGAAATCGCCTACAGCAATCCATAACGTGAATTGCCAGGCATTCATTAATGCCTAAACTTTTAAAATTTTGTCTTGGCATTTGGTTAGATGTGAAATACTTGGTCTACACAGATACAAAAGAACACGCCAATGAAATGCACTCACGTACAACACTCTTGTACGCACACGGAGAATCGCACTTCCCATTGGACGCTGCGGTCACGTGTGTTGTTTACATACTGCAGCTTCCCTACGTGACGTCAGTGCTCACCTATTCTGATGGAAATCGCAGGCGCCAAGGTAATCAAGGGAAGGAATTGTGTGGAAACTACATAAATACCGGCTCTGCCTTTTCGCGCCACGTAACAATGCAGTCTCGCCTGCTGGGTTTTGTGGGGTGCTCAGTGAGGGGGAGGTGCCCATTTGAATGTGCCTTTTGGATGCCACGTTCTAATGAAAGGTAGGGACTGCCGCTGCTCACTGTGCATGCTGATTTAACCGGCCATGACAACTCCTTCTGGAGGTTTAGCTTCAGCTTCGTTTTATCCTTTTTATTTTTTTTTATTTTATTGTTGAGTAGACTGGATTTTCTATCTCGGTGTCGCTGATTAAAATGAAGATATTTAAGGGTTGAACAAGATTTCCTTTCACAAGCAGTTCCAAAATTCTCCATTTCGAAAGATTTTATTTTTCATTTAATAAGTTCAATCAAGAAAATGAAGTCAAACTATTATTTTTCACTCTTTCTTTTCTTTTTCCATTGAGTCAATGTTAATTCTTATAGCTGTTCCTTAACCAATCATCAAATTTTACCGGAACTTAGCTTTTTTATTTTTCTTTTAAGCATTCAAAAAAATAGGACCAAAAATATACGTATATTAAACTTGAAAATAAAATTGTGCCGTTTGATTGGCTCTTGAAATAGACAAACTGAGTTATTTGCAGCATGCTAAAAGGTTTTCAAACGACACACAAGTTTCGCACATAATATAAATAATCATTCATGGTATCATATTTAGAATGCGAGTGTATTAAAAATGATGAACATCGTTTTGTCATGGTATTTCATCCAGATAAAATGGAAGTAAAATGTCGTGGTAAGAAAAATTAGGAATTCAAGTGAAAACTTAATAAATCAGAAAGGTTGAAAAGTACCGCATTCAGAAATTTCATGAAGAGCTAAATTATGTGCCCGTATCTTCCATTCACAGCATTTATAAAGCAGCCATCAGTTTTTCTTCTAAAGAATCACGTCTGTTGCTGCATTTTTTTGCAAAGCTTAACATTGACTTTATAAAGCAGTTACTTTTATTCATGTAAACTGAGCTATGAACTCATTAAAACTTCTAAATCCAATACTTCTAGCCTCTTGTGATGAGAAAGGAATTCCATTCATTAAAACCTGGCATTTGTTTTCCATGAAACTTTCTCGTCGCTCTCTGTACTTGCTAAGTTTTTCTGTCATTTTTGTAAAAGTTTGAGTTACTACATGCTTTATAGTTTTAAACATGGGGAGGTAATTTCATGGATGTAAGTTGCATATAGCTGTTGATGACGTTTTTATCCAATAAAATACAAATCAGTCTCAGACTCTCTCGACGAGTCACTAACAGGTGTTTGCAGTGCCCCTGTTTAGCAAGGTAAAAAATCTGACATGCGACAAGGGAATTGTGCTTAATTAAAGAACTGTTCGACTGGTAATAAAAATAAATAAAAACTCTTCTCTTACAGACCAAAAAGAAAAATGAAAACAGTCAACAAAATTAAACCGAATAAATGTTGCTTCTTTGTCTAGAAATGTCATTTCGGATTTTACGTCAAAATGTTCAATGAAAATAATAGGTACCTGAAAAGAAGAAAAAAAAATTCTTGGAGTTATTAATTTTTAAATGCAGAAATTAGAAGATGACATCACGTAATCATCGTTTGCATTGGGGGTTGGTAAATTGACGAGGACTAGCCTAGTTGGGCCCAGAGCCTGTTGCTGGTTGTCACTGTTGTACTTGTAATCCCAATTTTCTGGGGACGAAATAATTAAATGTTTATAGCCTCAATCAGAGCAAGCTGTATACAACCGATGTGGTGCTCACCAGGATGGGGTCATGGCGCAGAGTGCGCCATTAAAACTTTTAAAGGGGGGTGGGGTTCCAGTGAATGTGGACTTTCAAATCATAGGAAATGATCGGCCGCTTTTTGGGGCGTGGGTTAGCGGTGTGGACAAAGCTGGTATAGTGCTGGTCCTCATGTTCTCATACTTATGCGTTTGATGAATATGAAAGAAATAAGAAAATATGATGAACAATCATCAGGGCCGGCGCTATGCTGAGGCGGTGAGGCGCCTGCCTCAAGGCGCGTCGTTCTTGGGGGTGCATTGGCCATAAATATTTACTGCATCTTTTTAAGTGAGTAACAAACAATAGTTTTTGTTTCAAAAAAATTAAATAATATTTAAACTATTTAGTTTTACAAATGATGCATCAAAACTTCATCTAATTTCATTTTTGCATTAATATATATTACACGTTTAATTCTGATGAAATCAAACATCTTGAAAAGTTTCCGTTTCTTTCTTTCTTTTGTTGAAAGGATATATTTTTTACTGAGTTATTTCTTGTTTTGCACATTACACTGTGCAACAAATTTGGACTTTTTTTTTGTCCTTTAGATGAAACTATGTGATTCTATATAAACAAAAGGTGCTTCATTCAAATATCCAAACCAAAAGTGTCCATCACGTACGATTTTTGATGGAGACCCACTTCTCATATTTATACAATTTGGTTATAGAAGAATATAACTGCGGCTTACTTATTAAAAACACAAACACAAAAAAGATTCTTTTGGCCGTTTCATCTTGTGGGCATCTGTTGGTGGGCCCTGATAACAGATTAGCAATATTCAATTCATATACTTCCATTCTATTGACCGCTGAAACGCTTTTAAAACACAGAGATGTCCTAATGAGACCTTTCGTCATGCTCACATTAATTACGCCAAGGTTTAGAGGAAAGAAGTCTATATGGGAGTCCAAAAAGTGTAGTTTTAATGAAATATAGCAACCTAATAATACAAAAGCATTTTATCATGTCACCAACAAGATTTTCATAATTTTCAGTTTTCTCATTTCCAAGGAAACGTGAGCACACTGATTTAAAGGCCAGCCAGGCAGATTTTTTGGCTTCTCACTGTTTGTTTTCATACTCTTCATCATGAAAGGACTTCCTTAAGTTGTGGGCCAATAAAAATCCTTTCTTTTAGTTTTGCCTCACTTAATTTTGTTAATTTTTTTCTGAAATGCAAGAAAGCCACTTCTTCTCTGTCCAGAGCTTTTACGAATATTTCGATAAACCAAGTTTAATATACAATTGTGGAAAAGAGGCACATTGTAGATTCACAAGTGGCTAATTTGATATGCTTTTGCCACTCAAAATTTTGAAATTTCCTTTGTGTTTTGAGAATATGCTACAGAAATGAATAGGAAAACAATACTTAGATGGAAGAGCAGTGATAAACAAGTGCCACTCTGCTGAATTGCGCTCATGTCCTAATGCTTGAAATACCACATTCACATCACAGCAGCATACTATTTTTTCTTTCTCCGCAAAATAGTCTGCAAAATGTTTTGTCATCTTGTAAAAGACTCGAAACTCCGAGAAGTAGATAAAGCTTTTGTTGCCAAAAATGTCTCTAAAGTAAACCAAGCTCATTAAAAAGGTCTCTAGACTGGCAACGATTTCACTGTCAATGAGAAAGATATAATTTATAATAAATTGAGTCGGTAAATTACAAAAATATGCACATTTATCCAGAAAATACGTAAAAATCTAAAATGTGGAATTTTGGGAAAATGGTACGTGATAGGCAAAAAAGAATTGCAGATTCGTAATTTTCAGCCAAAAATACATAAGAAACAGACATTTTCATCCAAAGGACATTTTTCGTGTTGCACAGTGTTATCCTTTTCTTCTCCACAGCGACAGGCGGCTTCAATGTATCCGGAGTTTGTGCTTTATAAGTGTTTGCAGTTCCAGAAAGTGTCTTCTCTATTTTATGACGAGCAAAACGCAATCTAGTGCTTTTTCTATTTTTCTGTTTTTTAAATTTTTTCTTTATTCAATCCATTTTCATCAGCTATTGTTTTCTCCAGCCTTTTGAAAGTTAAAATATGTATAATTAAAGTTTATATCGATCATATTTAATCTCTATTCCTTCATAATATATAGTAGGGGCGGAAAAAAGTTTTTTCGCCTCAGGGCGCCATTCGTGCTAGCGCCGCCCCTGACAATCATAACAATAGCGAAAAGAGACATCATGAAATAAGCTTAATATTAGCAAACAAAACTATACTTGAGGTTAAGAAAAGAACTGCTTCAGTGCCATGATTCCTAATGTTTCTAAAATCGTATGAGTTAATCAGGAAGATTAAAACCCTTTCTCGGACCTCACAAAAAGATCATTTTGATTGGATAAATGTGCAAGATCTAATTAGTAATTAGTCAGTCAAAGCAATAGTTTTAGCACACCAAAGAAAACTTTCGCTTATGTTTTCAGCACAATTTTTTTATGGTAAGGATATCAACTTTATGAAGCTATGTGATTTTCGAGTAGTGATATCTTTTCTTGCATTCTAGATTTTATAATATTTGTTAAGAGAAAATGGCTCAGCATGAAATAATCCATGTTTCTGAATTGCCTTCAAACGCTTTGTAAGTCTCAGTTACAGCTCACAAGGTGAACGATGATTTTATTTCTTTTTCCAATCCGTTGCCATTTAGTGCAATGTTTTCGAACTAATCACGGGGCATTCGAGAAATACGATCGCCACGCAAACCTCATCCTTATTCCTGGATCAGAGCTCACAACTCTCCTGACCCCCATTCCGCATTCAGAAGGTGAATCTATCCTCCGTGGGCGATCCCAATGCGCGGGGGAGACGCCCCTGCGAACAGGCGGAGGGGGCGCGGGCGGCCAAAGTCTGATTGCCTCTAAGACCCAGAGGGGCCCGCGGAAACAGCGGTCGGTCATCCTGAATATTAAAGGAACGACCGCGCCAGATTTCCACTTTCCGGTAATCTCTTCGAAGATCTTGACCGGAATGCCGAATGAAATCGAAAGGTGGAGGGGCGACCCCCCAATTATCGTCTGAACGGTGAGCCACGAGATTGAGGCATCTTTTGGTGCACGTATTGCAACCGAGGAGATCTAAACAAGCTGCTTAAATGAAGCGTCACCCGACAAGCTTCATTCAGATGGTTTTAACCTCATTCTTTTCGCACATCATTCAGATGGTTTTAACCTTATTCTTTTCGCATGCGTGAAATTGACATTAGTTAACTTAATTCTTATTTTAACACCATTTTGAGCATTAAAGATTTACCCACACATCAAATCATTCAAGTACTTGTGTTTTTTCCCCCGCAGATACGTAAAATTGACAGTAGTTAATTCATTTCTTATTTTAACATCATTTCGCCATCATAAAATGATATTAGATTTACCCACCCATCACAGTTATTTCAAAAGCATTCACCTTCTTGGGTGAATAAAATGTGTTTATTAATCATAATGCTCGAATATGCTTTAATAGTTTAAAATGTGTAAAAGTAAGTGAAGAAATCCGTAGTTTCTAACCCACTGCTAAAATATGTTAGAAAGCTTTAGGCATCTTTGTAAATATTTATTACGGAGTCATCTAATTATTACAGCCGAAATCATCGTACATACAACGATCATCGAAAATGATATTTCCATTATTTATTCTCATTTAGTGCAATCTAATGTGTTTGCAGATCTGTTATAAGTTTGATAAATAATCCTTTTAAAAAGTCCCCTCAAGGAGAACCGTAGAAATCGTATTTGTGGCCCGAAACAAAACATTTTGAATAACGAGAAGCATTTTGAACAGTGTGTTGACATGTTGATGATTTTTTTTATCTATAAAGTCTCGAATAAAAATTACGAAGCATATTTTACTATGTTCGTCTGCTTCAATAATTTTTATTGCAGTTCTACGCTTGGCTTTATCAAGAAAGGACTCAACGGAGGACTACTAGGTTAGTAAGTGGTCTTTCAGATTTAGATTATGACTCTAGACCTAAAAAAAGGCTTAATATGTATAGTCTCGAGCAAGGAAGAGTCGGAGATCGACACGATTTAGTTATTTAAATTTATTAAAATAGAAGATGTTGATGGGCTATATTTTTGAACAGAACCAGAGACTGTTTGTAGCTTTCCAAATCCCAGACTCATCTTGAAATTAGGAAAAATAACTCCTTCAGTAGGGTTGTGCGTATTTGGAATAGTTCGTCAGTAGCAACTGATCCTTTGAATGGGGTTGATAGGTTTAAAAGGGCACTTGATGTTCATTGGGGATTGATAAATTGACTAGGACCATACTAGATGGGCTCATAGTCTGTTTCTAGTTGCCGCTTTTGTATTTGTATTTTTAATATGATAGGTGTTCTTTTTGTGTACACTTTATACATCTTTTCGAATAAAACTCAAATTTTAAAGAAATTCTGGAATTCAAATGAAATCGAAGCTAAAAAATTGCAAAAATAAAGAAGACAAAAAAGAGATGAAGAAGAAGAAGGAAGTTGAACCGGTCGAAAATACCAGTAAATTTATGCCACTTTTACTCCCACTATTGTAGTGCCGTTTAAACACTTTAAGGCTTCCTTTCGGTTTTTAAATGGGAGGTAGTATAGTTACAATGTTTTATTTTTCTCAATTGATTGAATTGATTTATGAAGCTTTAGAAAGCCTGCAGATATAATTAAAGAGAATACACATGAATCCATGAGATTTACAATGGTTTTTTTCATTTACAAATACGGAGATTTAAACTCAAATGAATTGGTATATTTTTTTTCTGTAAATGTTTTTAAAAATGACAATGTTAATACAAATATTAAAAGCAATTGAGAGGTACTTCGCAAACTGTTCATGTTTTAGATCTACCCACAATTCCTAGTAAGAGAATATTCTAAATGATATATTTCTGCATGAAATGGCTGCCATTAGAAAGGAAAGGTGAAAACGCGCGAATTATTCCCTTAGTCGATTTCCCTTCAGCACTAGCAGTGGAAAAACATTAAAGGGGAAAAAAAGCGCCCAGCATTATGACAATTTCATTTTCCTGTTATTTTTTGCCGCCATTTAGTTATGAAAGAGCGCTCGTAAACTGCACTATAGTTTTTCAATTACGGGGAATTTGTATTTGGGGAGGAAAGTACGCTATCTACGCGGTCAGATAAATTCTCAAATTGCTTTCTTATCAACTGTAAGCATCGCCGCTTTTCTAACCGGAATTATTTTAATTAATGACTAAACAGTTCCTCTTTTTGGTTAATTACTTTTTTCTTCCCATGGAATTCTCGGCGTGCATTTAAAGGGAAGGTAATGCATTCTATTGGCTAGATTCTTGTTGCCAAATTGTAAAGAAGAGAAACAATCAACCAATCCAAGTCCATTTTTTATTCAAATTTTCCTTTCTAAAGTATAGAATCCTCCGCTTTTTTATATTTTTTTAACCGAACCAACAAAAAAGTTTTTTCCCCAAACTTTTTGGTTAACTTTGTCGTATCAGAGTTAAACTTGATTTGCTATTTCCGTTTTTAAACTCCCCCTTTGCCTTTTATTTGACTTTTATTCTATTCGTTTTTACCACTTTTTTTTCTAAAAAAATTCTCTGAAGCATGGACCATTTCCCACCATCCTATATTTGAATGAATTAATAAAAAAGCATCATAAAAAAAGTCTGAATTCTGAAAACAAAGTACTAGGCGTGGATATTGAACTTTTGTAATTAAATTAAACCCAATTCAAAAATGACAAGAGGTTATTTTTTCAACTCCCTTTTCCCTTTCCTGAAATTCCCTGCGCGTGTTTTGCTTTTTTTTTTTTTTTTTTTTTAATTTCTTCCGCGATCTCCTCCTATCCCCCACAGAACAAACATTTCTTAATTTTTCTATTTTTTCCTCCTCCAACTTTTCTTTTGGCTTCTTTTTTTAATTCTTCTCCCCCTAATGTCCGGGTGGTATAGCAATTAAGTCCAAAAGGTTCAATTTCGAAGCTGTGCAAAATTTATCATGTCTTGCTAGGGGACAATACGAGGGTCCAAAGCAAATGAATAGAAAGCGGCGGTAGGGGTGACCGACAGCTATATGCTACAGATATCTTTTTAAGAAAAGGAGGAAAAAAAATCGGCCAAGAACAAAAGGAAATAGGAACAATCAGTGGGTTTTGTATGCAGATGCGGCCGTAATAAATAAGTAAAAAGTAATTTCCACCAACACCAAAGGCTGCTTTCGCTTTTGTGTGTGCATATCATTATCTCCTTTTCTTAGCTGTGGGACTCTTTTCCTGTTAATTACTAATTGATTTGATTAGCCGGTTTTTTCCAAGTTTCCAACTGCGAAGTGTTTTTACAGGCGAACTATAATGACTGGCGGTTAAGATTTACGTGTTTTTTTTCTTCGGGAGACGTTTTATTCTAATGGTTTTTATTGCTTTCTTAAGGCGGTAGATTTTTTATGAGTTTTTCTGTTCGAACAAAAAAGCAGCTTTAAGAAATACACGGTGAAAAAAAGGCGGACTATTGCTGTCTGACAATTCCGACAAAACCACTGCAAACAATTCATTTGGTCGTTTAAATAAAAAACAAAAAAACAAAACTTTTATGAAAATATAAAAAGAAATACCGGATAAAATAATGTTTCGCCCCATATATTGAGCATTTTTTGTTATTCCTTTGGTTTTTAACCAGTGTGAGATTTGCATTCAATAGAAGAAAAAGCGTTACCCAATTCGAAAAATAAAAAAAAAAAAAAAAACAATCAGCACTCAAAATATTCTTTTTCTGTTGCTTCATTTTTTTCCTCGTCTTTTTTTCAGAAACGATACGAATAAAAACTTCAATTAGCAGCCCAGAAGTGGATGTGGATGTTTTATTTAGCCCTAAAAAGTTTTAAACTTTTAGCATTACTTTTTATAGTTACAAAAAAGAGAAACAGATACAACGAAATTGCATTTAGCATAACGATTTTAAAATAGTACGAAAGACTTTGTTCTCAAATGAAGGTACCATTAGGAGTTAGAGGTACTTAAAAACATGGAATTAAGCTTATTGGAGACTTGGAACAAGTGGAAGGTTTGTTAGGAATAAATAATCTGTAAGCAGCTAGTTCATTAAGGAAGCAATAATTAAATCCCTCCAGTTAATGTCATTTCTCCAGAAGTAAAAAATAAATATTTAAGAGACTTCAGTGGTGCACTACCCTATTTGAGGTTTTGAGGTGTGGGAGAAAAAACATTCATTTGAATTGTAATTGTTCAAGCTCATGCGGAACATTTTTGTTAATATTTTAAGTTATGCAATTTAGCTCCTATCTTAACTTAATACTCTACATCAAATTTTGAAATTAGGAGCCCCGTTTCAAAAAATCAAATATTATCTTCCTGATTCAAATAATAATACAAATTAACTCTGATGAATTTTATTATTCAAAGCAAAATAAAAAATGCTTGAACTAATTTTTAAAAGTAACAGTTATAAAATAACGATTTATAAGGTAAAATTTATGTTTACCATAGTATTTTGCTTTAAAGTGCTTCGTAGAACTTAAAAGAAAAAATAGTTAGTTATTAATTAATTAGAAACTAGAGATAATAAGAATAAACTGATCCATTTAAACGAACAGAAGCACCTGCTATCACAACGCTTGAAATTATGAGATTAATTCTACGTTAAAAACTAAGAGCTTTTTTAAGATCAATTATGTACCTGTGCGTGTTTTGGATATTGCAACATACTACGTTCATACTTTTTAGAAAAATGGGGTTTCTAAAATATTTAGGACTAAAACATTTTCACCTTTTTTTCCCCTTTCATGTGACTGCGAGTTTTAAGGGACCAGTCCCTCAGCCTCCCATTTTCTTTCAGAAAACTAAACAAATGTTGAATTTAAAAAAAACACATTGCATTACACATTGCAAGCCGAATTTTCCTTTTACCCGAAGGTGGGGTTGGGGGTTTGGTTAATAACAGTCCTGGTTAACGTTGGCAAAATAGCTTAAACCAAGGGTTCTGAGCGCTAGTTTTATACATTAAAAATCCCGCTGGTTGTGTCTCCAATGTACGTAATGCTTCAATCAAAAGCATTTATGAAAGGTTATTTCCAATCGTTAACTTATTAACCCTCTGCAAGATCTTAATATTTACGCTTTGAACTTTATTTAACAAGTAGCACCTTTGAAAAGCGTTATCAACTGAGAAATATAGCGGAATTTACCTAAATAAGCAAATGCTTCCTGCAAAGTTACGCATTTATGACTGAACTTCAATTGTGGATATGAAGAATGGCTTTTATTAAACTTTTGAAAAGAAAAAAGAAAAAGCCACTTTTTAAACCGACTGCCGAAGAGATGTCATTTCAAAGATACCCTCTCAATCGCAAGGAGAAGAGCAACGGAAAATTCCATTTGTTTTCGAATTCAAGAAGGGAAACAAAGATCGATTAAAGATTCACTCAATATCGGCAGAAAAGTTAGTTACCTCTTGCGAATTCAAGTGGAAGCAAAAGTGACAACAGCAGATGATTTTCCTCATCGAGCAATTGGTCCTCTTGAGGGCGCGCTTCCACAGACTTCGTGCAACCTGTCAGGAGAAATCGACGAAAACCTCTTTTTTTCTTCCCTTGTGTGTGTGCTCTCTCACTTCCTTTTGATCTCTCGAAAGTGAAGATTTCGAATAATGGAAAATTCTCGAGAAGCTAGGTGACGGGCACAAACAAGAGTAATGGTTAAACCTTCGCATACAGTTGACTTTGCTCGTTTAAAATGTTCATTGACGCTCTTTTACGGATTTGAGAAAAGTGACTTGGAAGCAATCTGTCTGTATATTTTATAAGTTTCAACGAATTCGACGAATAGCAAAAAAGAAAAAAAAGTGGAATGGTAGCGTTCTAGGTTTATGCAACTTATATAAAAAAAATGAAGGAATAGATAACGGAATTGTCGACTCAAACACAGGCACAAATATGGATTTAATTATCTATGAACTTCTTAGATGAACGCATGTAAATGTATATAAACATATAATTACGCACAGCACACACAGAGAGATGTGTTTAATCACTCTCCCCTATCTATACATAGCTTCGCTGATAAAATATACCCATATGTAATTGGTAAGAAGTTGGTCATATAGTTACATAGAGATAGGGATAAATAAATTCACTAAAAGGGGTCTTTTTATTTGGGAGGAAACTTCAGAGGTTTTCGTGGGATGTCCAAATATAGTTCCTCAATTTGAAGGCCAATGTATATTTAATTTTAAAAAAAAGTTTGAGAAATGCTGCTGGCAGGATTCTTCTGAAAGTGCACCGAACAGAATGTGCTGAAACAGTTTAAAGCTATATTAGACCTGTACAAATAGATTTGAGGTTCCATAATGAGTATAAATGTGTGAACGGCACACGCCAATGTTCTATGGCATACTGTTTCAAAGAAGTTTCATTTTTATTATGATAAGGTAAACAAGACCAGAGTGCATAAAAGAACTTTTCACGAGTAGTTTACAACTAAGAGTTTTCTGAAACAATATACAATATTCATCAGAGTCGGGATGCACCGATAAGTAAATTGCCCAATTACTGATTAATTAGTCGGTACCGATTAATCGGCACCCCAATGTAAAAAATGAACATTTTTTTGCTAGTTTCAATATTTGTATTTCAAATAGAATTTTTTTTTCAGGTTTTCTTGTAAATTCTATAAATGCTGTGCTTTAGCTATACATTTCAAAGTATTTTTATCAAATTTTGCAACCAAATTTTTTATAAACTGTTGAAGGGAGAGAAATGAATCAATATCTCCATTACCATCTATCTTTTGCTACAAATTTAATTTTGTCAAGGTAGCGTTTACTTCCTTGAGAAAATTAAATTTCTTGAGTGCGAAACACTGAAATTTCTTTGCTTTGCAACGATAAGTTGGAACAGTTTAACGTTTACCCCATGTTCTCAGCCCGGTGAGCCCTGTACGCGTTCAGACTTTGGGACACACTGGTTTACAACAAACAATAATCAAATATCTTTTAATATCAAACAATATTTTGAAGCCTTATAAATAGTTAGGCTCACGAGATTCAAAAAGCTTCCATTCTTTTGCGTTTAGAATGCGAGAAAAGGTAGACAACACTCGGAAACGAACTAAAAAAAATAATAACTGCATTGCTTTAACCTTCCCATGCAATCCCCCTTCAAAATGGCAGGTAATCGATGGCAGGAGGAGAAAAAAAATCTTGTCTGTTTATCTTATTTCCCCTTGGCTTCACAAACAGGCGGAATTCCGACGGTAACTACCTCATATTTATTTCATTTCAAAGAAAAGACGACCGAAAAAAGAACATTTTTGATCCGTCTTGTCTCGGTATCTACTGTTACAGCTCTTGTTAAAACTCTTTCGTTGTGCTGCATCCTTATCTCGCGCGCGGAGACAAATTTATTTGGGTTCTGTTCTGGATGTGTGCGAGGGGAAGGGGGCTGTTTACGCTAGAACACTTATTTTTATTTGTTTTTCGCTTCATTGCTTTCCGGTTGTCTGTTCAGTGTTCGTTACGGTTCATTTGCGCGGCAGTTCCATTGTAGACTCCACAGGCCTTGTTTTATCTCGAGGTGCTGCGGAAAGGGTTTGGGAAAATTATTTTCTCCCGACGAAGAAGAGTTGAGTTGAGAGCATTTGAATAATCGTTCATGACGTCCGGTGAGTGATGCTTCGATAAAAAATATGTCAGGAAAACCTACGTAAATAGGGAGAAAATTGACATTAATTGCGTTGATTAAATATACTAAGTCAACTAGAAAAAACCATGAGTGCTTACTGTGTAACTATTTTTCCTTTTCTTCTTGTTCGCTTTTTTTTCCTCGTTTAATTGAGGATTTTCAGGGGGAAAGAAAGCATTTTCTTAAGGATAACTTTTCACTACAACTTACCGTGTCATTTCGCATTTTTATATTTTCTTTTGCTAAACGCTTTTAAACAAATCATCAACACAGTGTTTCTAATATAGTTGTGGAGTTTTAATTTAAAAAATAAATTTAGGAGCTAGAAAAATTGATAGTACAAAGCAGTTGCTTGATCATTAGACATTCATTTTACTTTCCAAAAAAAAAAAAAAAAAACACTGAATGCATTGCCGTTTTTCTGAAATATTTAAAAATTGACCATAAATATTTTAAAATTTCCTAATAGTAAATTGTCTTTGTACACTATCACATTCACTGCTGTAAAACAAAACAACATATATATAAACTTCCATATTAGAAAGCAAGGCAAGATTTTTTTATTTAAAAACTAAAGGTTATTTTGATGAGACAGCTAATCCGTATGTCAAATTTTAGAAATTGTTTCCGCCCAACAATGCTACAACTGTAGTCCCCCACACATTTCTGTAGATGTTGTTTCGTTGTACAAACGCGTGCATTGCCATGAAGCCAGCAACTAGAATTATTAGATTCACTTTCTACCCTTTTTTTTTCTTTTTTTCTCAGCTCGAGAGATTTTTTATTGTCTTCCAAAACTTCTGATTATTTATTAACTTGAGTATTTTTTGAACTGCAGATGTTAACAAAACCTTTTTGTTGCACAGACTATCTCAAAGATAATGGTGAAGAAAATATTTGGAGTGGAACATAATTTAAATAGTTTTCGTCATTCAGTATTTACAGGGTGTGTTAAATACAATAAAATTGAGGAAGTAATATAACAATTTTAGGTACGCAATAGAAGACTGTAACGTTCCCATTATTATTGTTTGATTTGACCATGCAGTTTAAGGGATGATTTTGAGATCTAAATCACCAGCAGTTTTATGCGGATCTACCCAAGAATTTTCACTTCATGGTTCCTGCATAGATTCAAAAAACTGTTTAATCTGCACTAAAAACTAGATATAGATTTAGGCATAACAAAAAATTTCATGTAACATTTTAAAGTTGTTTTATGTACCGTCAAAAATAATAATATAATAATAACGTATATTAAATCGTTAACAAATATTTAAAAATTAGTCTGTTAGTTAACATTTTTGTTCTTGTTCACTAGACGTTTTCTAACTCTTTCTGTACACATAAAAGTATAACATTAGTTGCTGATGCAAGATAACAGCAACTGATGGCGTTATTTATTATTATTTCTGACATTATGATCAATTCACTTTGGGCTACCTTCCCCTATCATTTTTTAGGAGGAAAGTATTTACCAAAGTCAATTGGGTAAACCTTTTTAAATGGATGGGTAACCATAATTCAATTTAACAACAGTTAATTTATTGTGTTGTGATTTCAAGAAAGTTTCAAATTGTCAATACCAAAAAAAAAAAAAAAAAAAAAAAACATTTGCGTTAAACATAGTTTCAAACTAAGCAAACTGGCAAAAATATAATTCTTTTAAAATGGCAGAATGCTTTGAAACAATGAATTTCTTGACTCCGTACACGCAGTCAATCTTTTTTAGAAGTCCAGGTATGAGCATAAACCACATTTTTAATCGTAACTATGTTAAACCTGCTCCGAAGAGTTGTTAGTTTTCAAGAGGTGTAACAATGCAAACAGCTTGAGTCTGGAAGCTTTCCATATTTTTTTAAAGCATTCACTAATATGTTTTCTCCTTCGTGATTCTTTATTTTAAACATCCGTATTTGCTTTAAATGTGGCAATGCTTGAGTTAAACGCAAGAAGTGAATTTCAACGTGACCTTCTCGGTGCATTCAGGAAACGTAAGTTAACGAGCGAAAGACGGATTACAGTCGAAGGAGAAAGACTGCCACCATTCATCCTCATTGGAAGAAGTGAAGAAAAGAATGCTGAAAGCCATGTTTGAGTTGAGTTGTAATTTGTGAAGAAAAACCGCAACGCGTCCCCGGTTAGCTCTTCCACTCATAAGAGGCAAGGGGGTCTTTGAAGGCGGAAAATAGATCGTCCTCCTTTGTGAAACCTCCGAATGGCGGTCATCAGCGACAGGATGTCATTTGTCCACGCGTGATGGTGATGGTGATAGGGATGTTGAGCGCTGATGAATGATGTTAATCCGGCATTCTGTTGCTGAGAAGGATCAACCAAGATTCAAAGCATTTCCCTCTGCCGTCGCCGATAGCACTTTGCTGCTCCTTGCATTCCAAATGAAGGCAATGTTTTTCAAATTGAATATTTTTGTTATCATATTCAAGGCATCAGCAAAATTTTCATTTATTTTCACGATTTTTTTGCGCTTTGTTCTTTCGAAGCCGGAAGAAAGATATCATCTTTGGCTCAAATCAAGATATTTTCAATGACAATATTTTGAGTTTAGTGATGAGAACACTAATAAAACCTGCTCACTTTTTGCAGGAGTTCTCCCCAAGATTGATAAAAGAAATATGCTTCTACAGAAGTAGCGCTTTCAAGTTGAAGTTGTAAATTAGTTTTAGTTAAAATAGCTAAAAGTTTTTTTTTTGTATTTATGAAGATGTTTCTTCTGATTTTGCAAGTGATTAAGAAAAATTATGGATTATAGGTGGGCATTATTAAATTTTATATCTACTAATGTAGATAACAGGTAAAACTAAACTGACATAAGCAAATTATTTAGCGCGTAAATTTGCATAGGAAATAATAAATTTAACAGTTCTATAGTCAAATGGACTTTTGATTTTGTTGCATTCAACACATACTGTAAATTTCGAATCTGATTTTTCGACGTTCGATTATGATTCAGCCCAAATATTCTTTTGCTCTATTAATTTTGAGATTGCCGAGGCAAGAATGAAGTCATGCTTTAAGCCAGGGGTCTCCAAACTACGGCCCGCGGGCCACATCCGGCCCGCGGACACATCAGCTTCCCCGTCGCTAATGGCATCTGGCAAAAAAGTAATCATATTTTACACCACTAGTGGACTGATTCAACTTTTTACCACCGGCAACAGTTAATGATAATATGGTTTTGGCCCTTGGAATTTACTGGAGTAATTAATATGGCCCTAAGGCTGGAAAGTTTGGAGACCCCTGCTTTAAGCCATCTGTTGAAGCTTGTGCTTCTTTTCGCTGATTTCACTGCAGTGAAAGTCGTAGTGCACGGAAACAACTTCTACAAATTTTGACACGCGACTTAACGAAACATAAAAAAAAAAAATGTTACTTAGCTTCTTAGCTTTCTAAAATGGAAGCATAAATTACGTTTTAGAAGTTTTCGACAAATTTTCATTAAAAATTCATTGCATACTAAAATTAATCGAACTGATTATTAAATCGTATCATTCAAATACTATAGTTACATTAATGATTACAAGTGACACAAAGTTTGAAACAAAGCGTGTCTTCTGCCCTACTGATCAAAAGTATTACAAGATTGAGAAATCTGTCATTTTTAGTGTTAGATTTCATTTCCAAAAAACTCGCCAGATTTAAAGAAAAATTTATGGAGTACACAATGGGAGGGAAAATACCCCAAAATCATCTCAGAACAAAACAAGAAGTTCATGAAATAATACTTTAAGTTTGGCATCATGAAGTACCGAAAGAAGTATTTAAAAACCTCGTATTTTAAACTTTCTTTTCGATTTTTTAGTTTGATGAATTTAATTATTTATTTTGCTTTGTTAATTTTGTTTGTGTATTGTTTCTTTACATCGTCGTAATTTATTTATGTCGTCTGTGTTGTGATAAAGTTTGAAATTTACTTATTTTACTGCGTTCCTAGATTACTATTGTCCAGTATTCAATATTTCTTGATGCACTACCTAATTAAATTTTTCGAAAACGTATCTATGAAAAAAAATGACATTACTTTCTATATTACGTTTGCTATTTATATTACTTATACCTCATGCACGTATCCCCAAGTGTGCATGTGTGGTCTTCAGCCGGTATTGAACGCGCGACCAGCACTGAATATACTATTGAATTTTATTGTAATACTATTACTGTTTCCATTTCAAATTTCCTCTTTAATTTTCATGGGTTCTATCTTGCCCGCGTCAACGTAGGTGATGAATTTTGATTTTAATAGCCCATCTTCGATCAAAATGCCCAACAATATTTACAATTCTCATAATTAAACATGCGGCATCTCCCAGCACATCCCTACATCATAAAAATTGTATTCCTGAACGGAAAAAAAATCAATCCCTTAAAAAGTCCAAATCCGTTATGACCTAAGACAAATGCCCCCGTAGGGATATCCAGAGGACTAAATCCCTTCCCCCGACCAAGAATCTCTTTCTGCTCCAGAGGATCCAGCCAGGATTTTGTGTAGCGTGCAATCTCGTATCAAAGGCGGCGGTCCCGGCCGCAAGTTTACGGCTCCGAGTCGCCCCCCGCCCCCTTGTCTCTACGTATCTGCAGGGCCCAATGGCTTACGTTCCATTGAACTGATGACTTAATCCCTCTGGCCCGTTCCCGTGTAGGGAAAAAGAAAAGGGAATGATAATAACGGTGGGAGAGGAACCCACAATTCTTCCCCTTCCGTTTTTTGCTCCGGGGACGGTAAGCAAAGTTTTTCAAGTCTTTTGTTTCTTTTTCATTATTGTTACTCTTGACAGTGACAAGGAAAGACAAAGATTAAAAATCTGAGTTAATTGAGATATAAATAATCGGAAATGCACAAAGTATAGCAGTGTTAGTCATAAAAATTGCACTTTATAAGCATAAATCTTTCAGATAAAATAAAAATAAATGTTACTGTAAATAAATCCTTTTAGGTGATTTCTGACATCTGTATGTTTCAGTTAAACTTAATGCTCATCAAATCATTCAGTTTAGAAAGCCAATAAATAAAAGATAAAAATTGTTTTAAAATGGATTAAAATTAAAAAGAATTAAAGAAATTGAAGATTTTAAAAAATGCTCTTTTATTTGTTTGAAATATAGTTGATCAAGTTGTACTGTTGCCTGTAACAAATTCTCTCATTGCATCTCCGCTAGAGCAATCTACTTAACTATATTTTCTATATTACTCGGAAAAAAATTTTCCCTTTGAAATCAGGAAGAATGTCTTATGCTATGTGAAATTTGTTTAGTTACGCTTTGCTTTATTCGAAAGTGGGATTTTACAAGAAAAACGGAATATCTATAGTAACATAATTTTAAAATTTTATATATTACTTATAGTACCGCAAAACGGTATTAAATGCATCGTTTCGAACAGTTGTACTTGCAAGAAAGTCAACCTTTAGTGCATATCTGACTTTCTCTGTATAGTAAGAACTCTTAAAAGACCCTTAAAGAAATAAAAATAAGAAATGCTATAAATTCGGAAAGACTAACCGTCTGTTATAAAGATAACAGCCTTTTTCGTGGCACGAATTGAGGACATTGTTTTATTCACATACATATAGATATATACGAATCGTCCCCACAGCGGAAGCCATAAATCTCGCCAATGCGCCCTATGAAAGCGCCATATTGCGGGAGAAAGTTGCCAAAAAGTCGCCGCCAGTTTAACCTCCAATTACCGCAGCCCGAGGCGTTTAACCTACGGTTGCACCGTAATCCGCTCATCGGTAATTACGGACCGCCGTAACCGTACATCACCGGAAAGTCCCGGGCAGAGGAAACTCCCGGAATTAAACGACCGGTGACATCCGATTTCGGAAAGTCCGGATTTTTGATCCGGGCAGTCAATCTTTTCCAGATCCGTTCCTTCTCGCTCCTTTTCTTCCCCGTTCTTTGAGTAGAGTAGAGTCGCTTGGAGGCATCATGGCTTTGATTCTAGGTGAAGTCGGTGAACTGCAATTAGGATGGGGAGTCGTGTAACCGACTGAAACAATTCATCCGAAATTTCCTCACGGAAATAGTTTGAGGTAATTAAGCAAAAAACCGGGTAAGGGCTGTTTTCTCGAAAGTACTTGACGGTGATTTGAAATGGAATAATAGAATTACAGGGAATATATTTTAAGAACTTTGAAAGTTCTTAGACCTTTGCACTGTTATGTAATAAATAGTTTTGTATTTTTTATGCAGATTGTCATAAATAAAGAAATGCTTATAAATTCATCTTTCGCATTATATACACCAAATTTTGAGCAATATAACCATATAAAGAGGTCCATTAGCATTATTTTTACTTAAGAAAATTGACGTGTAAACGCTCAAATTTCAATGTCATCAAAAGATATATTAATAATAATTTTGGAGTCATGTCTCTTGCTTGGTGCCATGCGATAATCCCTGGTGCACGTCACCCAAAATCTAATGATTTGCTACGCTCGGCAATTTCTTGTTACTTTTTTCCATCAGACCCCTACCTGCTAGCCGAGACCTTAGGATTGTTTTCGCACGGAGCTGGTGGCAATTTCTTATTACTGCATATTGCAGGGAAAATATTTCACACATTGAAAGAATGAAACATATATGACACTTTTCATATTATGTTACTCGGAATGTTGAGTGCTATTGTTTTGTTCACTATTTAAGTCAGCATCAAATTCTATCATTTTTGTCCCTCTTATTTCTTTGTTACTGGCTCAAGATCCTCAACGTGCTGCGCCATATAAAGTTCACTTCCTGATTCCCCCTCCCCCTCCCCCTCCCCCTATGCACAGCACCTTGGTGGAAAGCTGCCTCTCTGGAGAACTTTGAGTACCTTCTGAAGTCTATTGTACAGGAGCAAACAAGCAAACTTCTTGTCAGCTAGATTTATAAAGATCGATAAAAGAGAAAACTTGTCAAAAAAAAAAATCAACCTCACCTCGAGACCTTTTGACGCTGAGCAAATGCATTACTGTTGAATCTCGAGTCTTCTTATCAATTTTGAGTTTCGACAATGTTTTTTCAGAAAACGCATTTTTATTTAGAATATTCGTTTTTCTACCATACATAAATTATTAATAATGAGTTTGCTTTATTTACTGCTTAACGATGAGTTTTTTTCCTTCAATGTCGCTTCACATGACATCAATGAATGTTTCAAGCTGGCTAGCCATTAAATATAGATTCCTTTTTACGTTCTGATATGTATTTAAAAAAATGTTCTGATTAAACAATAAATGTATGACTTCATTTATTATTCCTTGTACTTCCCTATATTCGCTGCTTTGTTTTGGAGACGAGAACATGAACTAAAAATTTTCTATCTCTCCCGAAACTTTTAGGTAGTCACGTTCTCCCGAAACTTTAAATATGAATGAAGTTGTCAGTCGACAACTTTTACGAGATGAGAGAAAATGGCTTCTTAATGGCTCTCCCATCTACTCCGGATCGCCCATTCATAACGCATCGAAGCACGCTGAGTAATTGCGAACAAACCCCGACGTTCGTTTTGCGACTTTACAACTTATGTCCCTGAATCACTGCTTCCGGATTCGGGCCGGAAGCCAGGAGTCAACGAGGGGCTGCTTATCCCCCGTAGGGCAGCCCTCTCCCCCTGACTCACGCTTCTTCCTTTCGCCCTGGCAAAAACTTCCGTCACGGTTCCAGCGAATGCGAAAAACTTCCTCTTCTGAGTCATTCTTAGTGTTCTTGAGGGAGGATGGAGAGCATCTCTTCCTGCTCTTCCGCATCCGGGATGCTCTCTCTCTCCTCCGGTGGGGAGATTTCGAATGGGGCGAGATTCTCAGTGGGGTGTGTTTGATTGTGCGGGGTCGCTGATGCCATTTATCATAGTATGAATTGCTAAGGATTAAGGTTGTAAACCGTGAATCTTCTTCCCGTGGAATAATAGAATTACAAGGACACATTTGGAAGTCAAAAGCAAAATGAAATTACTTATAAATCAAATCGTACGACGTACCTTAAAAGCAACTTTCAAGCGCTAATGGATTTGCATGCCATCCATTTCTTATGCTAAATACTATTCAATAAAATGAAACAACTCAACAACTGTCTGCCTTTTCCATTCTGAAATGAACTACCTTGATCCCCTGCATTTCCACACCTTTTACCCCGATTTTTATTTTTGATTTACTATTATTTTTTATTACTAACATTTATTTTTGATTTAACAGTTTCATTGCAATTATTATTTGAACAATGTTAACGAAGCACGCTCAGATTGCTTTCCTAAAAGATGTCCCGTATCTATATTTTTTCCAGTGCTTGAGGAGAAAAATTCCTGTAGTACAGCAATTATAACGTATTTTCTACTTTGGAAACCTGCTCTTTGAACAGGTGTCATAAAGTGTGTCGTGAGCCTAGAAATCAAATCCATATTTTTTACGGACGTCCAAGCATTTGAAATTCTAAGACGTTTAATAAGGTTGCTGAGATAGCTTTCGTATTGGTTTAAAGTTCATTTTGGATTAGAGAGTAAATTATGCAAAACTTATTGCAGAGGAGCATTATATAATCTCTGCAAAGTGTAAAATAGTTTTGTTAGAACTGATTTTCTTTTTACTTCCGCGTGCTTCCAACTCTTGTACGAGTTCCTTCAAAACTCGTAGAAGATTTGAAATACTAAATGCAAAATAAATTAAAAAGTGGGATTGTTTTCCTAATAATCCATTTGAAATCTTTTTAGGACTTAACTAAAAGTTCTTCAATATTCCTGTATTTCTGCCGCAACAAATTGGCGAGTTCCTATGAATCACCGCGAGTTCTGGCAACGAATTCATGAAGATATTATCTCCTCTCTCTTTTCTCTCTCTCATGAGGATCGTTTTCAGATCAGATTCTCACAATTGTCAGAATCCTGAGCGACCCGATTCGTTCCAGTGTCATCCCAATCTAAACAAGAACATTGTATATTAGAATTCGACTCGAGTGAATCTATCGGAGATAGAATCAAGCGATAGATGGTTTTTCTGCATGACTCATCGTAGCTGATTTAACATGGTGTTTGATATACTTCCCATATGGATGGATGAAGCATTTTGATAGAACGCAGAACTTGTAAAACCGGAAAGGAACCTCTTTTACTTAAAAGAAAATGTCTAAAATGAATTCGAATCTTGGAGAGAATTTTTTTTTTTTTTTTGAGACATGAATTTCTAAATAATGCTTTTCCCCGCAGAAAATCGTGGAAAAAGTTAATAATTTATGTAACATAAATTATTAACTTTTAACATAAATTAAAAACTCGTGTAACATAACGAGAAACATTAAGTTTTGTGCTAAAAGAAGCTGTAGTATGAAAAGGAATGTAACATAATTTGTACAGAACAGTCTACTTGATACATTATGTAGTGTGTAGAGAAGAAGAGGGGCACATTTCAACCAGAGAAGAATGCCAACATGGTAGCATCAGTACTATGTTATGCTTAAAATTTCGGAATAGTGAGTCATATTGTTTTTAATTGCTGTTACTTCTCTGTTTTAGAAGATGCAGTAAAAAAGTCAACTTCAAGATAGAGAAGCTTTTTGAATAGCAAAAATTTTGTTGTATGCTAGATTTCTCTAACATATTTGCATTCAAAAATAATGCGTTTTATTCTTTTTAAAATTTACATTTATTTTTTTTAGAACGTCATTTTTTTAAAGGGACGATTTCAAGTTGATGTGATGTTTCACAGCATTTTTTCGATGAAGCTACAAAGCATTTTCGTATTATTCATTAAACATTTCGATTTTGTCAAAAATATTCCTTTTTAGTTTTTATTTATTGCAAATACAGTTTGGAAAAATATTAGCGTGTGAGGAAGACAAAACCCAGGGCGCACATATTGACAATATCCTACGATCCATGGAATTTTTCAGAAATTCTATCATGTCTTTCGGTACGTAACTTGGAAGAAAGATGGAATTAAGCCGGTTGAGGAAATGATAGTTCATTATTGAGTCGCCACCGAATTCCTGTCGGACGAAACCTAAAACAGTTTCAAACAAAGTAAAAAACGAACTGAAAGGGAGTCGCAGTAAATAGAAGGGAAGACTCAATAAATGGGAGTCCAGACGATAAAGAGGGCTTAAGGTGAGGAGGAAGGAGCAGGGAGTGACTCCATGTAATTAAACAGGAAATTACAATCGGAGCTTTGAAAATGGGATTAGAGCTGCCTGCGGTGGAAATCCTTACGCCGAAGGATTTATGAGAACAGTTTAGAGCAACAAGTGCGGGTTTTTTTACCTTTTATATAATGTGACTTGACAGCGCTCAGTTGGGTTTCTAGATGAAAAGTTAATAATATCCCACATCTCTTTTATATTTGCCACTCTGATATTAAAAGCGGTTCATTGTATGTGAAGTCCTCCATACTCGCTTTTAAATTGCTTTTCTTTTTCTCTTCACTTCAGTGCATAACAAAAAAAGTACTTTCTTAGTTATTGATGTTTCCTCAAGTGATACCATACTCGATTTAATATTAACGAAGTCGATTAATAATCCATACAAAACTATTTGATTTTCATTGTTGTTATCTATAAAATAACAATGCTGTAGAAAAAATAAAAGCCTTAAAATGAAAAAAAATATGCTGAATTTTCTTATGACGTTTTCTTTTAAGCTTTGTCAAATGCAGCTTTACTTCTTTTAATATGTTTAGAATAAATCACAATTTTATCTGTGATTTTTACTTTTTTCGTTTCAGTTTGTGCAGATGATCACAATTTATTTTTGGGTTACATGTTGTAAACTTAAAATAGTTCCACGAAACTTTAGGTTTAATTTCCAGATATTATTTTTCAGGTTTCTTAAAAATTAGACATGTTAATCTATAACCCGCAATAGTGATTCATATTAGCTCTACTGTAGGATGTCTTCAAGTGAGGAATTGCGTAATAGTAGAACCTTTTACAATAGTATGATGGATCAATCAATTCGACATGTAAATCACAGCTCGACATTCTATTACTTGTGTTGATTGAACTCATGTTTGTGCTTTTGCTTTTTACTTGCATTGTTACTAGCCGTGTGTCTGCAAGACTTGTTGAATATTAGCGATTATCTGGCCGAATGTGTCAAGATTCCAACGAATGGGAAAATGTACAATATTTAAGCATCCTTCTGTGTAGAGACTTCTTAATAGTAAGTTCCTTCAAACCACCTAATGACTGAACGGATTGCGATTCCAGGCGAGTTCATTCAATCCCGAGCTTCCCTTTTCACATTCTGCGGGTGTGTCAGGGGGAGAAAGTTCTGTGAAAGCAATACAAATTGTGGCGGGGAGCCCTACCGGTTATAAATCATCGTCTTGTCAATGGCGGGTGGACGCTAGTAGGGGATCGACGATGAAACGCCGACTTTCTGCGCGGAGGAGGGAGGGATAGTCTAGTCCGTTTGGAAATGAAAGTGGTATGGTTCAAGAGGTGTTCAGGTTTTCATCTTGTTTTGTTTCTAAGCGTCTAGGAATATGTTGCTTGAGAGAAATAGAGATAGAGATTTCTTCAAACGAATTTGATGATATTGTCAAAGTTATTGTGTCCAATTTTATTTTCAAAGTAATGGTATTAAAGTCACAAATATTACAAATTTATGATAAAATACTATCTTACGTATGATAACATTTAGACTTCTTATTTTAAAAGAGTATATGATTACCTTTACAAATTTTTTCCCCGGCAAGGATTAATCAACCATGCTGTTGGAACTGTTGTGATGCTCCCCCTCTCCTCCCCTTCGTTACAAACAGTTCACAGGATACTCAATTTCAATGGCGATGAGAATCTTTACTGCCTCGTTTTCTCTTTCCCTTAGCTGATTTTCCCTTTTTGTCTTTCAGTAAGAGTTGCAAAGATAATTTTCATTTTATTTATAATTTAAAGAGGCTGAATACGTTTATCCCCCCTTTGTCAGATTACTAACCAACAAAAGAAACATATTGTATTTTTATGCAGAGTTTATAACAATATTTAACGTTATTTCCGAATTACTTAATAATCCATCACCTCAAAGCATTTTGTCCGGTTTAAGTTCGCAGAGAGTTTATATGTCACTTCTAAAAAATCTCGACTATGTTTTGTATCAGAGTATTAAATCGACAAATGGTTTAACTGGAACTTCGGGTGACATTTTCGTTGTTCCTAATAATTTTCTGCAAATAAAAATAATAATACTCTTTCCATTAGCATCATTGTCCTGAGGAGCATAGCGAAGTACAAAAATACACACGTAATGGAACTGAAAATTTTTTACTACACTTGATCAAAAATTTGTTGTTGAACTGCAAACAATTACGAAATTCAAGAGTGTATATAACTATTATGCGCAATTTTTATTGATACATAAAATTTAACTTTCTTAAACTAAATCTAACAGGAAGGAAAAAAGAAAACAAAAAAAGAAAGAATGCTTCAATTTGTTGCTTTTTTCTTTCCCAATGCCTTTTTTGAACAACAAGCTAAATTATCAAAAGCGTGATATCAACAGTTTTGAAACTTATGAACACTCAAAAATATAAATACCACTCATGAATTGAAAGAAATAATTTTTAGCTTTTAACCTTCATTTTTATAACGATTATAAAATATTTTAAACCGTAGTATGTAAAATTTATAAGCGTTTATAAAATCAACCGTTCAATACACTAAGAAATATGCGTATTTCATTACAAAAAACACAAACTACTATTCAAAAATAAATCAATGCATAACCAAAGAGATATTTCGTTAGCTTTGATTTTCAAGTGTAGCCTTTCTTTTTCCATATCATGTGTCGGAGAGGAACGGATTTATTAAGTTAAGAGCCACACAAAACAAAAGAACTCTTAGGGGAAGCGGGCATCAGTCATTTTTTCGAGAGCGATTTTTCTGGTGATCAACTTCTACTGAGGATCCCCACCCATCCTAAGCCATGATGGCCACAACGGGAAGGCCACTCAGGCGATGACAGGGGACCCTTTAGGCGGGCATTAAGCAGGTGGCCCCTTTCCCCTATTAATTCCATCATTATATTATAAGCGAATGCACTTAAGGTAATTGAAGCAAGGCGATTGGTCAAAGTCTTCCACCCCTTGCAGGATTGTCTGCCCTATCCATCTTGGGGGGATGGCAGCATGGAAATGAAGCGAGCCGTCGTCGCCCGAGAATAGGGTTGCGCCACCCCCTTTCCGAAAAGCTTATGGATAGTGGCTTTGCGGATGCCATTAGACCGCGTGTACTGGATATTGAGTGCTGGTTGCAAAGGGCTGTCAACGCTTCGGCGCCCTCTTTCATAGCAAGGGCGCCAAAGAGGCTGAAAACCAGAACATTTACGTAGCGTGTTTGCGGCTCTATCGACCTTTCCCTGTAGGTTAATTCCATAAAAGACGGACACGAGTCAAAGCACACCTTTTTTGCTTTATTTTACAAAATATTAATATAACTTGATAAATTTAGGTGTGCTTACGTATCTTCATGCCCCTTTTAAAATATTGAAGAATTTTAGTCAAAGAAAAATTATTTTGAAGCATTTTGTAAAAACATGTTGTGACCGACGTGTCCATTTTTTGTCATGTCTGTCGTGGAATGCTTTTATACAATAACTCAAAATAGTTATTTCTTAGACTAAAATCTTTCTTCTATTTAAAAATGGGCATTAAAATGTGTAAGCACAGCAAAACGTATCAAGTTACTTTAATATTTAGAACTTGAAAACATGAAATCAAGCAAAAACATTGTAACAGGCCTGAAAAAAGACATATGAAATTAACATGATTGTTAGTGCGGAATGCATTTCGTTCTTCCTAGGGAGAAATTAGTAGGTTTTCATCTCTTAGAATTGAAGATGTATATTTCGAAAATCAAAGCCATAGAAATTCAATGTTCTGTTTGAACTAAAAAATAAATATTAAGGTGCAGCAATGAGCACATTTATTTTGCTTGCTTTGCTTTCAAAACTTATGAAGAACATCCATAAAAACGCATTTTCCTAAGCATACAAGCCAAAACTCACCATTAATTATAAACCACTAGTTTACATTTAGGAGATCTTCCAAAAGCTGCTAGGTTTTTTGATAATGTTTCTCAAAACTTAGATGCATTTTCTCATTATTAGTCAATTGTAGAATTCAAATTGAATCCTGTGCAATGAAAATATTATAGAAAATAATCATAGCTTAGTAACTTGTCCAAAAACATAAAGCTTTTTAACCATCCATCTTTTTAAGCCCAGTTTTTAATTAACAGACTTTACAGATATTGAACCCATGCCTTATATACTGATTTCGCACTTTCCTATGGTCAGAATTTTCCTGGTGTTTCATAAAGGTTGTTTATCTGCCTGTATCCTACCATCTTTGAATCCCTCTCATTAGGATACAGCCCCCTGCTCCGGTACCTGCCGCTGGGGGGTAACCATGGCGACCGCCTCCATGTCCGGCCGCGAAAGCACGTGACCGGCATGCATCCACCTCCCTCTTCCCTGTCCGGGGTTTTCTGCGGTTTGGAGAAGATTTCTCCCTCGGGATTCTCCGTCACTACAGTTCTGACCTACGCGACTATTCGCTGGAAATGGAACTGTTTTGTTGGAGGAGATTTTCTTCCTTTTTTCGCCTTTTTTTTTGTTTTTTATATTCTTTCTTGTTTGAAAGAAATCCATGAGATAGGTTGGTTTCTCTGCTTTTTCCGTTTCTACGTTGTTTATCCGCTTTTGCTTTGTTTTACTTTTTGCTGTGTTCCCTTGACCGGATCCGTAGTGAATATTCTTCAATCGAGGCTGATTAGCTTTGAGAATCAGAAACAAAAAATAAGTTAAAGCATTTGCTTGACTGGAATAATTACTTTTTCCGTAAACAAAAGACCAATGTCGAACACCAAGTTTACCCTTCATGTATTAACCGGCAAAGAGTACTCACAAACTTCCTGCCGCATTTCCAGTGTAAATTGAATATAGATTGCTGAAGGCCAAATTATTGAGGTTGCATAATCACTCCCTCTGAAGTGTAACATCATATTCATTTTAAGATTTCATGCGCTCCGTATGTATGACATTTACTAGCACTTAAAGTAGACTTCGAAAAACAGTATCTCAAATTTCAGAACCATCAGTACGACACAGAGTCAACCTTATTTATACATATATACCTGTAGAATTTAATACTTTTCTAAATGAGTTCCATAATGTTTTCTCATGGTGTAGATTGGATTGTCAGATTCATATTTCAGTTAAGAAATTGGCGTAGAGAAAAAATCGAGGCGTTTCTGCAACCATTTTCTACATTATAACTATAATTAGAGTAAAAAAATTTAAAGTTCTATTTAGTGGAAAAAAATATTCAAAATATTAATATTATTACTCTTTTTTAAGATCGTAGTATAGTAATCTTTTACTTATCCGTTACCTCTTTTATGCGTTTATGAGTCTCTCTCAGTTTTACGTCCAATTTACCAACGGCGTAGAAAAATGAATGTAATTGAGCTTTCATTTATGCGTCACTCATCAGGCAACTGTCAACTGCAATGCCAAAAGGGTTAATTCTCCAAGCCCTTAACCAATCAAGCGTCGAGTTAAAAACAAATTTTCGACAACGAATTGGTTAAGGTCTTTGCTAACTGATAGTTTATGGAATGTTTTTTGTAATTTACCCGATATATCTTAACTGCGACTTATTGTTTAGCTCATCGCTTTGCGTCAAAAATTAGATGGACGAAAAGCTACATTATCTTTGTTGAAAATTTTAAGACATTACATTTTATAAATTCATATATTTTTTCCTTCAAGAGCTTCGGAAAGTTGCTCTGACAAATAGTATCTAGTAAAATCAAGTCTTCGACGAGAAAATTAGAAGTTAGTATAAAAACTCTACCTGTGCAAAATGTAATTAAAAATTTGAAAATAGTATAAAGCACATCACACAAATATTGTTCTGTGAAAATAATCGTTTGTTTGCACTAGGTTTTAGAAATGTTAAAAGAATGAAGTAATCTAAAACGTAATTTGTATGACTAAGGAGCTCAGGTAAAAGCACACCTTAAAATGTTAAATGTAATTATGTACTGGTTTCGCTTCAAAGCATTTGTGACTAGTTTCGTCTGAATGTCATGTTCTCCATAAGGAGGTATTCCAGTTCCTTTCCTCACATTCTCTCTGCGTCTTAAATGAAGTATTCAGCCATGATATCTCAACCGTAGAGTATACGACTTCATCATCCGTCCCCTACTTATTAACATATAAATAAGGGCAAGATTCTATCGCTCCTTCCCTCCTCCCGCTTATTTGTGAGATATAGGGGGACTTTGGTGTGTCGTAAAATATGAGTAAAGACAGAGATAGAACTTAAGTGGTAGCGGAATCGCGGAATGTAGTTCCGTTTACTGTTCGAAGCCTCATGCGAAAACTGCATGTTTAATCGGCCTAATATGAAGTTAAGTTTTTAGATTTTAAATTATCTAGTGGCTATTGCACTTGGTAAAGGGTTACTTCGGTTTGAAAGCAAGTTACTTACCAACTTGATGCAAATACGATTGCACAAAAAGTGCTTTTAGCTACTAGGAAAAGTACATATCGTGATCATTCGTTTTCTGCTTTTGTGGAAAAATTCAAGTTTCCTTTTATTTTGGGGTGATTTGTGCTATACTTTTATCAAAAGTAAGACTTCTAAAACCAGTTTTGATATCAGTTGACAAACTGTGTTCAATTTACAGTTTGAACTGTGTGAAATCGGTTTGGCACTTAAAAGTTCTAAGATTTTTAACACTAGTCAAAACCAAGATGCCAGCCAATGTATTTGTGCACTAAATTGAATCACAAAGATGCGCAAGATATTCAGTTATTGATAAATTATAATTGAAGTTAATTCTGCTGCAATGTCAGTAACTTTTCTAGTATTTTCAGAGTCTTAAGACTAAACCCCACACTTCAGTATAGTTACAAAAAAAAAAAAAAAAATTCACGGAATTTTTGCACGACTAATACCTTTAAAATTATTGTTCTTACTTCTCTGCTATTTCTCATTCACGTGCTGCCATCTAGGTTGAATTAGTTAATACTCGTGAAATAATAAATCTTCAGGCATGTCTGTTCTTATCCCGCTTGTTTTTTAAATATATTTAGACGTTAATGAATTTATAGTCGTTTAAAAAATAATACAAATGGATATTAGTTATTTTTAACAATGAGAAGACGTGTAAAAGTTTAATAAGTAAGAAAAAGAATGAGATGCAAATGATTGTCAACAAGCGGACTGTAATTTTGGTAGGATTCACAAATGCGCATATTAGTGTCTCACGATGTTTTTTCTTCATCTGAATTTTACTCCTGCGTAAAGTGAGGGGAAAACAGTACTTATCGTTTACAAAGTATTAATACTAAAAGGAACTCCAATATTTATCATGTCAGCACAAATCTTTTTTGAACTAAGGGAACTTTTTCAAAAAAAAAAATAAATAAAAGTTTGTTAGCACGGACTCTTGGAGTCCGTGTTAACAAACTCTTACGGTATATCATTTATTTATGTATGTCACGTACGATTTGGAATGTTTTAAAATAACGTCCAATCAAATCTTTTAAAAACCCTAAGAGTAATTTAAAAAATAAGAACACGTTGACACATTACTGGTTTTGCATTTTTTCACTTGAAGTAATTAGGATAAATAAGTGGAACGATCACTGTTAAAACTAGGAATGGGCCAGATCATAATTCTAAGTTGAAATTTTTATTACAGCCTAAATGTTTAAATTGATTCAAAGATATAATATTATCTACACATTTTATGACGATTCCTTGAAGAACTAATCTAGAATTCTCGTTCATTCTGTCAAATTTCTTTATGGACAAAGGAAGGAAAGCCTCACATTCCAGACATGAATCTTCTAACCTTTTTGAATCTAGACTTGAATCTTTTGTAAATAATAATTGCACACCAAAATATGATAAAGCTTTTGGAATGAAGAAGCAGGATAAACACATATCTTTCTTTTTATATAAACATATAAAAAGTCCCTTGAGCTAATACTACCCTATAGAGGTACACTAAAAAATTCCAGCTTAACATTTCACCAAAAAAATTGAAAAAATGGTGAAATGTAGCTACAACCAACATTGGTACTAAAGCCGAACCATTATAATGGTTCCTACTTTCACATTCATGGTGAAACTACACCATTACAATGGTTCACCTTCGTACCAAAGGTTCGTTGCAGCTAAATATCACCATCTTCCCGCTTTTTTTTTTTTTTGGTGAAAGGTTGAACTAGAATTTTTCCTTCCCCTTTTCCCCTTAGTCGCCCTTTCCTCTTTTGTTTACTTTCTTGTTTCCGGAACATATGACTCGAAGTTGACCATATTCATATTTCTTTCAGAGGAATGTCGTTTGAGCGGCGAGTATGTCCTCAAGTGTCCGCACTGTGAGCAGGCGTTTTCGGGTGGTCAGGCCATCCGGGAACTCAAGGAACACCTCTCTCAGGTGCATCAAGAGTCGGCACTCAAAGAGTCGAATCCTTTCATCTGTGGCAAGTGCAATGCTTCCTTCCCCACCAAGGACAAACTCGAGAAACATAAACTCTTCCATGCGGCCAACGGACAGGTGAGTTGCTTCAACGAAACTGTGAGCAAAACCAAATATTGCTGTCACTATTTTTGGTGAACTCAAAACACCTTATATAGTGTTCATTGCTTGTTTCAAAATTAGAGTTAAGACTGAAGTGTTGTTCAGTATTCACTCACAAATACAACAAGTAGTTGTTGCAACAGATACAAAGTTCTCTTTTGACATGACTCTTTTTCACAAAAAATCTTTATCAAAAATGCGTGCAGTATAGTAGTTAATTACATTTGTATTCAAATTGTTGTAAGTGGCACAACGTTTTGACTTTTTCTCATGGGAATCAGTTTTAATTCTCGAATGAAATTGCGAATGATTGTTTAAAAAAATCACTCGAATATAAAATAACGACAAAATTAGAAAATTGACACGTATAACATTGAGTTTTGAATTTAAAAAAAAACCCAAATTAGAAAATCTGTAGCAGATAGGTAGCTACTTAGAACTAAGAACTGCATATTCTTTAAGAAAACATTGTGAATATTCGTTATACTCGAATCCAGAGAAACATGAGGTTTTTGCTGTTGTAATAAGAAGTTCTCTGATTGGGCTCAAGTTTTTTTGTTTTTCAATGCTATTTGTATTTTAAACTATTGGCTCACAACAAACATTTTTTAACACAGAAAAATGTTTTCTCTTTTTGCTGTTTTAAGTAAACGATCATGAAACCATTTTCATTTTGCAGAGTGCTTCTACACCAGGTCCAACGAACGTCGAGGATCCCAGTGCCGTGGACCCGCAGCGCAAATACAAGTGTGCCGAATGCGGAAAGGCTTTCAAGTTCAAGCACCACCTGAAGGAGCATGTGCGCATTCACAGCGGCGAGAAGCCCTTTTCCTGTCCCAACTGCGGAAAACGCTTCTCGCACTCGGGATCCTATTCCTCGCACATGAGCAGCAAGAAGTGCCTCGTCGTCAACCTTAAGGTCAGTTCGATCTCCTGATGTAGAAAATAAAATAAAAAAATATGTTGTTCGCACCACGCGAGTGCCTTCTGCTACCATCAATACTCTAACATGGAGTTATACAGGAAACTCGCAATGGAATCGCCAAACTGCAGCTAGATTTGGCATCTCATTTTTGGCTCCGAATGGTCACCAAATTAAACATATAGAAAATTTATGGGGTGTACTTTTTAGCCTACTTTCTTGTAAAAGTAAAAAAAAATAATAATAAAGCATGAAAGAAAGCGTAATGTATCGTGAAAATATGGTTAGAAATAAAAAACAGTCAAAAATAAGTTAAGTAATGAAATAAAGATTGAAAAATAAAAAATTTGAAAGTAGGGTTTTGAGATGGGGAAAAAGTGTGTCTGTCGGTCTATCTGTCGGTCGGTCTGTCGGTCTGTCCCCCCTTAATAACTTTTGAACGAATTGTCCGATTCGAAAAATTCTTTTTGCATTCGAAAGATCTCGGCGAGGACGTCTCATTCCCATATTTTGAACAGTTCAAAAAAAATTAACATTACCACCTATGGGCGAAAATGAAGGAAAATATGTAAACTCTGGGTACAAGATCCAAGTTCCAATGAACAAGCTCACTGGAAAAGGTTCTTGGCGTGAAATATTGATTTGAACAACTTTTGTTCATTTTTGAACAGTTCAAAAAAATTAACATACCGCCTACGGCGAAATTTAGATCCTATATAATTCCTGATCTAACGGACCGATTTGCTTGGAACAAACTTTATCGGAAAGCTCTTATGACGTATAACATGTACAAATAGAAAGTTCATCCAGAACTAACGAGCCTATTTTCCTATGAAATTTTTTGATCGGGATTTTCAAGAATATTTTTGAATTAATGAATGATTAAATGAATAAGCAAAAGAATGAAAGAATAAATGAGTGAATAAATATATTAATGATTGAATGAATATGTGTTAACCGTTGAAAAGGTATATTTGAAGCAATTAAGAACTAAAGCTAAACGAGAAAGAGAGAGAGAGAGATAGCTAGATTATAAATTTGAAGCTGGTGTATACGGGAAAGTAGGCTCGTATAGTTCTAGACGGAACTTCTTGTTAACATGTATTTTGCTAGTGATTTTATTAATAATGGAAGATATTTTACAGGGCATAGTTAATTATAAAAGCTTTCTCTTCTTAGAATGATTATGTCATAAATATTTACTTCTGGAACTTGGCAGTATACTAGTAATAAAGTGTTGTATATCTCACTTTTTCATGATAGTTTTGATTGAAACGTAAGTTTTCTTTTTCAGGTGCGTAAGCTGGACAGCAGGTCGCCGCGCGGAGTCCGTGGAGGCGCACACGCACCCTCTGGCTCTTCTTTCCGCCCAATCATTCCAAAATTTGGTTCTGAGCTCCCGATGATGCCAGCCGGCTACATTGGACCCTCCAGGCCGCCCCTCGCCTTCCACCCCCTACTTGCTGCACAGCCCCATCCCTATCATCATCTGCCGATGCCGAGTACCTTTCCAGAAGTGACGCAACTCCTACAACCTAGAAGGTAAATAATAATAATAATAATAAATGCTATACATGTTTACTCTTTAGCAGTACTGTTTACTGTTTGCTTTTCTTAGTCAAAACCTCCCTCGGTTTTGCTCCTGCGTTAGGTCTGCTTCAATTTCATTGATATAGAAGTGATAAGAAAAATAAAGATCAGGAAATGTTTAGTTTCTATGGGGGAGGGGGGGGGGAATAATAAACCAGCTGTTCTTTTCATTTTGTGCTAAGGATGCAAAAATTGGAAATTGAATGTATCTACATCAGGTAAAAACAAAATGTGCTATTAAAATAAACATCGAAAGGTATCCATCTCACTTTTGCCGTATAGAATCGGCCGCAATGCGAAGACGCGACTTTCGTAAACGAACAATACTATGTCTTCATAACGAACGACGGGAAAAGAGAAAAGGCTGTTGTCGAACCACTTCTGTCGAACTCAGGTAGTGCCGTTGTGCAAGAATAGTTTTTCTTTCGCAAAAACGAAAAAAACTGACGAAAATCCATGCATTTAGAAACAATTTTCGAATATTTTTGTCATTCATTAAAAACAGTCTGAAATAATTTTCTGCAACATTGAAAAGCACCAAAAAATATACATCAAAACGGAGGAAATTTGCTTGAATGTTAAGCTTTTCCTATATCTGTATCAATATTTCTTTGGTAATAAACTATTTAATATAGCAATATTTTATTTTCTTAGGTACGAAAATAATGGTCCGAGTTCTCCAGACATGAGCCCCAAACCAGCTGGTGAATTAAATGCTGTTAAAAAGATACTACAAATTGTAGATGCTGCTGTTTGCAAGCAACAGCAATCTCCCACTCGGCCTCGAAATGGATTGTTGTCTCAGCTATTAAGTTCCAGTCCATCTCTCACTCGCCAGTCACCACCCCCCAGTTCTCTCATGGACACCAGATGTCGATTCTGTTCCAGGCTTTTTGACAGCAAAGTGGACCTTCATCAACATGAAAGATATTTATGCCCTCACAATGTCGAACGGACTAAACCTGAACCTTTGGAACCATTCCAACACATTGGAAGTGACGCAGAAGGGTCAGGAGAGGAGAACAAATTCCGATCATCTCCTTCATCGCTCAGCTTAGATTGTGTTCTTATGTTGAAAGCCCACTATCAAGGCAATCCTCGGCCTAAAAAATCAGAGATGATTCGTTTATCTCGGGACCTTAAATGCTCGACAAGGACAGTGCAAGAATGGTTTCACACTCAACAACTCCGATCAAAAGACTATTCTACGAATGGAGAAAATGTCCGTTCTCCGCCACTTTTGCAAAGTGATTACCCCCAAAAGCCCATCTCAGTCCAAAGCAATGGCCACCTTTTTCAGTCCATACCTCATTATAATGGTGCTATTTCATCCTGTCCACCACTGGTACCATATGTCCGGGCACCAGAATGTTCGAAAGATGAAGATCAGCCATTAGATTTATCTGTCAAAATAAAACACGAAGACTATCCTCTCAGGCAGGACACTTCAAATGAATCCTCACCAGTCCATGTGGACGGCGAAGCACTCAATCTCAGTCAGAGGTCATCTCGTTCGCCTCCGAAAATACCGAGTCCTTACCAGAATCATCGAAATATAATTCAGCAACCCATGGCGCGTGCTCCCGAAGATTCAACAAACCATATGCACTCATCACTACTTTATAAATACATGCAGTTGGGAAATTCTGGGCATCAGTCCTCGCCAAGCCGAGAAAAACCATCGACTCCATTGGGCAATGGAACATCTGAGCCACCACCACAAAACGTCCCTTCTCCGGATTGTGGTGTCAGCTACGTAGATAACAGCAGCAGTCCAAGTGGCACAACTGGCTCTTATGGAACACACACAGATGAGCAAGCAGATGTTAACCCATACAGTCCCAACAATAGTGGAAAAAAACGTTTGTGGAACCAGGTGAATTTTATTTTTTCCCTCTTCTGTAACTTCAGTAGATGTAATGTAGTAATATGAATGCAAGAAAACCTAAAAAATATTTTCCGACGTTTGGATTAAATAATAAAACATCACGTCCATGAAAATATAAACACGTTTGATAAGAGCATTGAAAGTCATTTTTGAAGAAGATGATCTCGTTTACGTGGGCTTTTATAAGGAATTGTGTAATCCAGTTACATTCCTGAATAAAATCAAAAACTTAGCAAAAGAGCATTTTTATTTCAGATATGGGTACACCTTTAAAGCTTGATCTCATTATTGAATAAATAAGTCCTATAGTTACTTTTTGATTTCCCACCTATTTATTCATCGCGTGTGTAGTAGCAAATTGATTTAAAATCTTGGCGTACTTTTACTTGAGCTTTTAGACGATATATAATATAGAATGTCAATAGGTAAAACATATTTTATTTATCTTTGCTGTACCGTAACCTAAGATAGTATAAGTCTTAGAGAACAAAAGGAATTTGTAGATTCTTATTTGCTTAAATACGTCTGTAATTCTTACTCTAATTTTTTATACTTTCGTTGACGTAGGTGGATGGAGACGAGAGTAGCACGCTAGAGGACAGTCCTGGGGGTGAAGAGGACTCAGGAGGTTCATTCGGTAAGGGACGGAAGTCATGGAAACTGCACAAAGTAGAGACAAGTGAAGAGGGCATGTACGCCTGCGACCAGTGTGATAAGATGTTCAGCAAACAGAGTTCCCTTGCCAGGCACAAGTACGAGCATTCAGGTAGGATACACTTTTGGACATTTTGTACCGAAAGGATTTCTTGTATCAAATTTTAACTTTTTAATTTGAGATAAATTCAATTCTGAGTAAGGTTTCAACTACAAAATTATCATTTTTTGTTGCAGATAAGTATTGCCAAAATAATATTTGTTCGCGTTAGGTGAAAAACATAGTTCTTGGCTATCAAAAGAATAACTGCCAGGGAATATTCGTACAAACAGATATTATTTCATTATGTTATATTATTGCTGTCAGAGGCACCTACTTTCAAAATTGCAAGGATTATTCAAATCACTCATAGTATTAATGAACGACATCTGTATAAGTAATCGTCTGAATTATGAAAAAAGTCAGAAACGCATCCAAAATTAACGTTGGCTGAGTTCCCCATAGGGACATATTCTTGTATTCAGTACGAGAACCAAACACTTTGCAGTCTGTAGCCTTAGGCGAGCTCATAGCTTTAGAATCCGTGGTACCACTTTACCAAGGGCTTCATTGCGCTCAATTTTTTAATGAGATTCTACGCCACGGAAAATTTTGAAGAAGCAAGCGGCATCTGGAATCTGAAACGCAAAATTATTATTAGTTTCGTAATAGTGCTCATTTTTATGAGCTAATGACGATACCCCTGGTGACCACCTTGTGCACACCTATGTCTCTGTAGCAAACGTATGTTTCATAAAACCTCAAATTAACTTAAAAACGATAAAAATAATAATATTAACGCAGGCATTTTCATTTCATGTTACTCATTTACTTTTCAGGTCAGCGTCCGCACAAGTGCGATGTGTGCAACAAGGCTTTCAAGCATAAGCATCACCTGACAGAACACAAGCGCTTGCACAGCGGCGAGAAACCATTCCAGTGTAAGAAGTGCCTCAAGCGCTTCAGTCACTCTGGCTCATACAGCCAGCACATGAACCACAGATATAGCTACTGCAAACCATACCATGAGTGAAGGTGCAGCCAATCACTTCCCCCTTTCTGCGCCTGCGTGCAAAGGCGGCCCATCCTGGACAAAGGTCACTTTGACTAGATGTGTCAAGCAACTAATCTGCAACAAGGCATGGAACGGCAGACATGGATAACATTCGACATGAAAGCTGCAAGTTCTTTTGCATTCCGTGTTTGAAACGCACGAGCGATGAATGCTGCCCCAAGCAGTTGTCCAGTTATCTTCTCTCTTCCTTTCTGTATTCGTTTACTCTTGTCGTCATTCCTGACTGCTGATCATGTGATGCCTCAAATTACTCTGAAATCAAACGAACTATGCACTACGAATGGATAACCATTTTTATTCTTTTAGCACGAATACCTTTTTTCTCCTAGCCATCCCTGTCCAAGCACCACTTTCTTCCACATTTTTAAGTGCAGTTTAAAAGTTATATTGCTCTGTAATTGATTTATAGATTTTGGAACGGAAGTACTTCGATCGATAGGAAGGCATTGAAAACCAGAAATTTAAAATCTTTTACTTCGAATTTTTCTCACTCGGATAAATTTAAAAGCTGCTGCATATTACTGAAATGAAAATTAATTGTGCAGGCAATTAAAATCTCATAGAAACCGTATTTCTGAGCTCAGTTTTGCAACTTAAATACATAAATCAGTTTCAAGAGAGCAGAGTTTCCTGCGGTGAGTAATATGCAGTTTTCACGGGGAAAAAAAGAAGCTTTGTTACTTTACCAACTTTTATTCTATCTTCTTCCCTCTTAAATAAGAAATGCGGATCTTAAAATGCTAACTTTTGAAATCAGCATCTCTCTTAATATTTGTTTTGCAACTCTCCAATAATTAGATCGTTTCTTCTTAGGGAGTGAATTGTATTGCTATTTGTTCCTTTTTAGCGTAACTTAAATTTTTCATTGTAGACTTAAGCCTAATTTCAGATTTTTTATAACTACGAACTATATATTTTGCCAACCATTTCGCATGTTTTTATTACACATAATATATACAAGGCAAATTCAGACCGTACAGGAAGGAATATACAACACAGAAATTGCATGTGGGGCGGGGGCAGTAGTCGAACCCACCACCTCGCTGCTAGGCGCAGTCAGGTGCCAGAGCAAGACATCTCAGCCCCTTAGGCCCCTCAACCCTCAACTAAATTTAATATGTTTATAACTGCATTGGGAACTTATGCAAATGGCCCTTTAAAGGAAATGTTCCAAGCGAAATTTGAGATGCGTATTTCTTCTTAAGAGGGCAGTATTACTTACTCCCAGTATCTTCAAAATGTTTGCGTGCTGTTTTTTTTTTTTTTTTGAAATACTTGCTATAACACAAGTTACTTTTTTCCAAAAAGGTGTTTTGGAAACGTTTGAAAGAATAGTCTATTTTATGGTACTAATTTCAACAGAAAGCTTTAAAAAACTTTTAAACTGCACTTGGCATCACAATATTTCAATTTTTGCGTAAGAATCTTTTGTTGACTTTAGACACAAATAATAAATGATGCTACCTGTGATGTCTTGGAGATTTGAGACATGTTTACAACTGTTGCGTTGTAGATTTTATATTTTATGAAGGATGCTGTTCTTTTGCCTTGAATTTTAAAATGATGTGAGTGCTTCAATGAGTGGAAAGTTTGCACGTTCGGGCAAAATACGAGAAGCCCTTGTATCCCTTCTTACACCAAGTTAAACATCGAACTTTGTTTCTGAGGAAATAAAGAGATTTCTTTCATTTATACCATTTCTTAAAATGCAATAAATAGCTTCTGTCTGCTGTAAACTTATTAGTGAAGCAAATTACCACTCAAAATTACAAGTTGTTAGTAAAATAATTTAAATTATCATTGCAGAAACGAGCTGAATAACACTTGGTGCTTGAAGGGACATATATAATTACATATTGTTTTTTTATTGTTTGTATTTTTGTTTTTACTTTGAGAGATTTTAAGTGATGGAATATTTTTATATGTTTATTAACCAAATTAGATATTCTATGTATGAAAATATAGAAAAATATATAACTTTTTAAATGCTTTTATCTTCTCTGCGTTCCCTCGAGGGAAGATGTGAGCGTTGTATGAATTGCGGATGGATCGACCCCATTTGTGGTGGAACTACTAGACAAAGCCAAAGATCATTTTGTAATTGTATTTGCAAAGTTTTTATATGAAACACACCCAAATCAGTGATTCGGTACTCTATGTATATATCTGTGCAAACATTTTATTTTGTATTTCCTTGCTTTTGAGTCATATTAATACAGATTCCAATCTGATAAGCAGAAAGCTATAAGCCAAAGATTTTCCAAATTTATGTGATCGTTTTAATAATAAGGAAATGTTTTTAGTTTCCCACTTGTGCGCTTCTAAAAATTATATTTACTTATTTTTCTTTATAGTAAGAATGATACATTCCCTTCGCTTGATTCCTCTGAAAGATTTCTGATTCGATGAAATAATCTGAATATATTTTTATTCTGTCAGATTATGTTTCTTAAAACGTGTTATCTACAACAGAAACATTTATATTAAGAAACATTTGCTAGGATTTTCTTGACAAAATCATTTTAGAAAAATAAATCAATGCAACAATAAAATGTATCCTTCACCCCTTCCCGCCATTCTCAATCAGAAAAAAAAAATCGGAATAAGTCAAGTATAAAAAGTTATGTTATTTATTAAATGCTTCCACTATAAATAAAACTCGACCATTAATATAAATTTCTTAAGCTGTGAAGTGCAGGCATTTTCCTGCTAGACTTCAGTCTCTAATGCCAGTCATCATGAAAAATTTAAGGATTGTAGAAAAATGCATCATCTTAATGAAAATCAAAATGAGTTTAACCTCATTTTCAAAGCCATGAGAGGCCTGCTCATGATGACTGTGCAATTATTGTTGTATACTTGCTCATACCCCCCCCCCCTCCCCATTGCATTCTACACAATAAAATTCTTTTGATTAGTTTTTTTTTTTTCTAGGAGTGTATTTAATTACTATTTGTATTACTAACTATTAAAAAGTTTCAATTGTTTACCTCAAAAATATATTTCTACAAGATAAATATTTCATTATTTACTAAAATCAAAAATAACAACTTAAGTTTTAAAATTTTTTCTCTAGGCACTATAAATGAATTATTATAATGTTTTGAAAGGAAAAGAGCAAATGTTTCTCAATACCTAACAATAAGCGTGTGAAATTACTCTGAAAATCAGAAGCAAATATTTTTCTGAACCGCTCTTGTAGAGAAAATGCGTAGATTTTGCTGCATTGATTAGTAATGTTTCCATCATTAATTTTTGCCAGTGTACAGGTTCTATATTTCTCTTTGCAACGAAATGCTCTCCGCTATATTTTCGTCCAGAAAGGTGCTCATCGCTATTTGTGCATAAATGTGTTGTTTTCCCTCTGTCTTGTGCCAAAGTTCTTTTTCAAAAATTTGTTACCTGAACCCTTTGTAAAGCAGAGATAAGATACAATTCTTAATACCGTTACAATCTTTCCAAGTGTCATGGTAGTACTGCTGAAATGTTTCCCCCTTTCTGGAAAAGAATTATATTATATACATGTACATACAATCAGTGGTGTACCAGAAGGACTGCAAAGGGACATATGCATCCCCCCTTTTTGTCGAAATTAAAATATTTCAGAGGATTATTTTTTATTATATTGTTATCAATGTCTAAACTTTAATATTATTATTTTTAAAATCATTAATTAAAAGATAATCTTTTTTTGTATTAATTAATACTTAATTCACAAGCCACTTTATCAGTTTTTCTCTTTTTTTAATAATTCCCATTTATTTACATATGACCATTAAACATTTTATTTAGATAAAATGCAAAGAACTACCTGGTGATAATAACTCTATTTTGCTAAAAACTGCAGATATGATTGTTGTGCTTAGTACTGCAGTGTTCTTGTGTGTGAGCTCAGCTCCTGTACTATTCGATTTTATGTGAATTTTTGCATATAAAACAGAGTTCAGGATATTTACATACCACAATAAATTCTGAAGACTCTGAATGCTCTCCCACATTCCTTTTATTAGAAATTAAGCGCTACATCTTTCTGCTTTTTTTTACCTTTAAATTTTTAATGAATTTAAAATAAAGTTTAACTTTATCTATTAGTCTTTTTTAATTGGTCCCTTGCGCTGACGTATGAGTAAGAGATTACTTCACAGCAAAAATTAACTTAAAGTTCCTCTTCCATGTTGAATCTTATCTCTGCTAGTTCAGTGCCAAATACATGTGTCAAACAAAGTTTTGGTAAGTTAATTTAAATGATTTCGTTCATATGTATTCAAGATACAGCCAAACATTTTCTGAATCTTTGAAAGATTTTCAAGAGCTCAGCGTAGCATTTCTGTTCCTATTCTTATGATAACGCCATTCATATAATCCTCTAGGTTGAACAGTGTGACATATGTGTGTGTAACCTGGTCTTGATAAGGGCTTAAAAGGGATGAATTTCAATGCAATAATTTTCTCAGCCATGCATCCGAATGTTTGCCAAAGTATAGAATATTTTTTTGCTATTTCGTTCCAAATAGTGAGCTTCCATTCAAGCAAAATCGAAAAGAAAAAGTCTAGTTTTATACATCTCTTATTTAGGGATAAACATTTGTTGCGTCCTTTTGTGTTGCACTTTGTTGACAAACTTCACTTTTTCTGGTTGTTGCCGTTCTGGAGGTGGATAACGCCATTCTCTATCTTGCAGATTCACTCGTTACTCGGTCACTCAAAAACTCCAGTGAGATTACTAATGAGCTGCAATCTTCCTTACGCTTTTCGCGTCTTTTGCTGCCAAAGAGAAAAAAAAAACATCGACATGAGCCCATGCGTCTAGTCCTAAATCTATCATCCCATTTTGGCATTAGAGTCCTTGAAACTCGTCCTTCTAAAAATGCTTTGATTGAACACACAGACAAAAATATTTCTTCAAACTGCAATATCACGCTTTTAATTTATCTATTTAACTAGTTATCGTTCTTAAATGTTTTGATGGTAAAACGTATCGCACCTCCAGTGCATGAGGGCCACAACTCAAAGTTGATGCCTTTCTCAGGAGAGACGTTAGAAAATTCAAACTGTAGTTTAAAATATCAACTTTTTTTAAATTCACATTTATTTTTAAGGTTCAATAACGTTTATAATTTTTATAATCTTATGTGAGCACTATTGTTTTTCCATCTATACAGTTTTGTGGAATAATTATGCAATTATCTCATAATTCACCACCATCTATTATTTGAATTATCTTGAATAACTTAATGCAAACAAAGACATGCCATTTGTACACGAAGAACTAAGTAAAACATACTTAATTTCAAATTTATTGCCCTTTTCAACATTTTTGAGTTGTTGCTTTGTTCCACTAGAGGTGCAATATCGAATCAACGCCGTTGAAAATCAGCTTTATATTTCTCTCGAAAATTTGCAAATAACCTTAATATTTCTCTTTATTTTATTCTCGCAAAATGAAATTTTCCAAATGTTCTGTAACTTAATCAATAAGCAAAGAATTTTTACAAAATCATGTAGAATGCCAGCGGCTTTGCCTTATCGTGATTAATGAAAGTATGGGTTTTGAGGACACTTCTGCTGCCTTGTACATATGTATTGTCCAACTTTCCTTAATCCTCCATCCTACATGTTTTCTATTTTATGACACATACACTCCTCTAAATTGTATTTGGAAATTGTCGCCGTCATTTGTATCTTTCCAACTATTTATATAACATTGTTTTGAAGTAATATATCTCCTCGTTGTTTTTCAATTTCAGAATAGCAGTAAGTCAACGAACGTGAACGTGAGGATCGATTAAAAAACAAAGGCTTGATTTATGGAACAGAAACTTCGTGCAATCTGAGATTTTAAGTCATTTTTTAGTGATACCACTAATTAAAAGCTTTTACTAACATTTGAAGCACACCACACACATTATATAATACACACACAAACACACACACAAAGATTATATTGAAATGGTATAATTTACACACTTAAATGAACTGTTACCAAAGATTGTATAAAATATCACGTTGGTATTTCCAAAGAGACGAATTTTATTCTAGTCAGTTTTCTTTATTATTATTATTATTTGTTTTTATTTTCAATAAATCCAGCCTTTGTTTAGATCGGAAATCTCATTAGGGCCGGATAGGCTTTCTGAGCTTTAAAACATGAGTTTTAAGGAATTTCTGTACGTTCACTCAGAAATTTTGCCCAGAATAAAATAGTTACAGTCAAACTTCTAGTTGCATTATCGCAACGTAAACTCAAAGAAAGGAAGCAGCGCTCTGAGATTTCTGAATAGTTAAGAACTGCAGCGATTGCACATGCATCAAACTACACACAGAGTAAAAACTTGTTTTCTAAGCAACCTCACGCTCTGCACAGGCAGCTATGATGTCACATGCGCTTGCTATAGACATCGTTTTGGAGTTTGGAGCAAGCGCACAATACAGAATGTGCGACTTCTGAAGTGCCTAAGACGGTGAGATGGCGTGAGACTTATGCTTAAAAACCAATCCTTAACCCAACAGCAAATATACTAAGCAGCAAGTAGTCTCTACATATATACTTGAATTACAACATAAATTTAAAGATTAAGATCCAAAGATCGTAGAGATATCAGAAGTGCTGAATTCTCAGTGTTGTCCAAGCCCCTAAAATATCTTTTTGCACTTGTTATATTATAACACCGTAAACATAAAATAAATAAATACATTAAAAAAAATTTAAGAGAAAAAAGTTATTTGGACCTTTTTAAATCAGGAGTTTCAGAATATTTCATCAAAGCGCCGCAATAGCTATTGCCTAACCCTATTAAATAGAAGGCCTCAAGATTGAAATTACTAAATCTCAGCCAGCTCTGCTTCCTGTTTATGCTCACACTATCGGGACAGTTCACTGAAAGTGGCCCACGTATCTAGCACAATTGCCTTAAGCGTACATTCTCAGCAAGTGACAGTATACATTTTGTAATGAGGAACATCTTTATCAAAGTTTATTCCAATTCTTCCTTCCCCTTGTATGTGTGTTCATCGTGTGTTTCGAACCTTTCTCCTCTCTTCACTTCCCCGGAGTGTGCTTGCGGTGCGTAAGATGCCTTCAGATTGAAAACACAACATAGTATGTTCGATTTTTTATTTGAACTGCATTCGTCTTTTCGAATAAAATCGCACAGAAAAGCTAAAAATCGCTACATCATTAATCAAAATGTAATCCATTTTACTGAAAAGTACGGTAGCTTTTTATACAAATATACATGTAAATGTATTTACGAAGTACAAAAAGTAGTATCACGTTTATTATGTTTCGTTTTTCTTTTCAATCTGAAAGCAGAAAAAACTTTTATCTTATCCGATTCAGACAACAGAATTGAACTCTTTGGCTGAATTTTAACCAACTTTTTTTCCAATTTGTTTAATGAAGTGGCAGATAGTACAATTTTTTGTTCCCTCTTACAAATTTCTAGGGTATTTTTAAAACGTCAAACCAAATTTGACATTTGTTTGATGACTCTGTGGTTTGTGTATTCATATTGTCAAATGAAATGGTTTTTCTGATTCTCGAGCAAATCTTATCGCAACACAGCAATCCACCTCCTAAATTTATGCAGACAGAGCCAGGTCCAATTGATTGTTATAATAAAAATTAATTTCTAAGTTCGAGGATTTTCAGGTGTACAATATGATTTGAAGAAAAACTGAAACATTTAAATGAGAAAGGAGCAAAATTAAATGTATACTTTCTTTGATCAATGAATTATTTCGAGCCTAAACTAAATGCCAGTTCTTACTAGATGTCCTGTGCCAAACCGAAGAAAAATATTAAGATTATACTATAAAAGAAACCGTCCAAATATCTTTATCAAAAAGAAAAAAAAGTACTGAAACCGTTTCATACGAGATCCAAACCACAGAGCCTACCACTTTTCCCTCTTATCTCTTGTGATTAGTTGTGGTGACTCTTATACAAACCCTCCGTTGAAGATAAGGTAAACGACGTCGAGCTTCCCAAAAGTGGTTTAAAGAAATCGAAAACCAAAAAAAATAAAATAAAATAATAAGAAGAATAATAAAACGCGTGTGTCTCGTCCACTATGCCCTCCATGAAACGGGCGTTCATATATTATGTATACTCTTTGCCTGGGCATTACTGTACATATATACATATATTATATGATGCCTCTCTATACTTCTTGTGCTTTTCTTCCATGTTTCTTCAAATGTATAAGAATCTCCTCTTCCGATTCCATTTGTCTCCACATATTATGTAAGATTGAATCATTGAAAAGCTTTTGAAATAAATTTATCGCGCATATTTATCTGAATTGTCTGTTTTAATTACTGCACATTACTTGGTTCACTGCTTTCCACACAGCTACATCACACGGACAACATTGTATTCCTGCAATTATAGTGGAGCAAAGATGTGACGAAAATTGAACGAAATGTGCATTTGGTATATTATTAATAAATAGCACACTACATGTATGAAAAAACTATTACCATGTCATTCTTTTTATACCCAATCATTTTATATCAAGAAAGAAACTTCAATCAAGAGCACATAAAGAATCCAGACGCCATTTTGAATGATCGCCATTACTGATATAAGCGAAACCTAAGATGGCCTCCTATCTAAAATTAAATCTTCATAAGTGTAGTATACGTGCCCCCAACCTACTATATTCCCAAGCAGGCTTGGAGTCGATTACAAAGAAACGTAATCGATTACGATTACGATTACAAAGGGAGAAATTGAGAGATTATGATTACGATTACGATTGTAATCCTTTGCCAAAAAGTAATTCGATTACGGCAGCGATTACAGTCGTTGAAAAATGTAATCGATTACGATTATGACATCCGATTACGATTTTGATTACGATTAGATTAGCATAAAATTATCCGATATTATGCATACAACTCTCATTTTCACAATAGTGTCATAAATCAAAAAGTTATGATTTTTAATTAAATTTTTGATTTAATAAGAGATAACTGAAATGATGATGAATGCAATTATAATGAAATAATTTCAACATCACAGTTCTGGAATTATGACGTCGTTGCAGAAATGAAAAATTTGTAATATATATATATATATATAAGTACATATATAATCAGGAAAGGCACATTCTGTATTTTTTGAATATTTAAAACTCATGTGAGGGATAACTACAGTGATCGTATTTTGTATATAAGCAAAGACGATGCACTAAATGTATATATAATGCATAAGTGATTTACCTGGTTCATTGTTATTTTCTGTGCATACAATCAAAATTTAGTTGGCTGCAATTTCTGAAAATGTAGTATATTTCTCCATTGTATTTATTTTCTAGTTTAAATTGTGGAAATATTTACATAACACCAATTACCAGATGTGCATGAATTGTACGGGATAACAAAATATTCAGATAGTGTAAGAGATAAATAATCTTTCGAAAATAAATGCTGCATTTTAGAATAATTTCAAACAATTTGAACATGAACATTCAAATAACTCTTAGCAAAATTAGTAATCATTAAAAAGTAATATGAAGAATAATTATAATACGAATGACTATAATATTTTAATATGATTTTTGTGTTTTTTTTTTAACATGCACGAGCACATAATTTTTTTCCATGTATTAACTGTTTTAATAAAAAAATAAAGTGCAAGTAATTTTACAACACAAATTTAACGTACACGATGCAACTGAAATACAAAATTTTGTTGAGGTAATTCTAAGAAGAAAAAGATAATTAATTTTTAAAAATAATTCCTAAATATTAATTCATGCATGTAAAAAACAATTGGGAGAATGTCTGAACATAAATCACTTTTTCTTTTACATACCTATTAATTAAAAAGAATATTAGCATTAAAATATAAATATATTTAAGATTTAAATGTATGTATTTTTTTAAATATTCGAAGAACATATTGAAAAGAAGTAATAATAAGCACACGTACCAGGGTTAAGATTTCATATATCTTAAGCATAGAGCATCATGTAACGCCTGCTCCTAAATTGCTGAAGTGTAAATGTGCTATTTTTTAGAAAAATTCTTCACTTCTGCCGTTAAAGAAAGGAGAAGAAAAAAAAAAAAAACACCAAAAGGCATTTCTTCTTTTTTTTTTTTTGTGTGTGTGTGTGTGTGTGTGCGTCTCTTTATGTGTGTAGGTGATAGTACTCTTTCCACTAGATTTTCGGGGGGCAGTCTGCTTCGATTATTGAAAGGGAAAGTGGTCCATTCTTATTACTATGCCGTCGCCAGACTCTCGCCTATAGCCCAACCGTTTGAATATGTTTTGAAGGGGTAATTAAGGAAGCAAAATGACCGAGGCATTTGGTCAGACACCTTCCCCTTATCTACCCCGAAATCTTTGACTTGCGGACAGATTACCGCTCTTTTACCGAAACTGGACGACGCGAGGAGACCGGAGACCCCCCTGAGAGCCCCAAGGCGATGCGAGTGACATATCCAGACCTCTTTCCTCTCGGGCTCTCCAGCCATTCCCCATGGAAAGTGGAGCCGCAATTAAGAATTCTGAGAGACCGCAACAAGTAGGACAACAAGCGTCTCTAGCAGACTATTATCAGCGCTGCTATTATATGGTCCTGCCATCAAGGCTCTGCTACCGCCACACAGAACCTTTTATATTATGATCGCCCATAGGTTATTTACAGTTTGAATCCTTTTTCTTGTAATCTTATCTCTTCTATCCAATGGTAGAGCTAAATATTTCAGCTTTCAGCAGGTCAAGATTACACGATTGCAGGACCAGCAGATTACGGATTTTTTCCTTAAGATTACGATTAAAATTACGGGAGAAAAAGGATTACGGGATTACACAATTTCGATTTTGAATTTGAGAATATGCCATCGTCAGATTACGATTACGTTTACGATTTTGTCAAAATGTAATCGATTACAGCCGATTACGATTACGTAATCGCGATTACTCCAAGCCTGTTCCCAAGCCTCTAATATCCCCAAACTGGCTTCCATCATTAAAGAAACAATTATTTCAAGGCCGGACTAATACTCCGTTCTGAGCGAATAGAAATTTTTGAATCTTCACACTAAGTTTTCGGAAAAGGTATGCACCATTAATTTAAAATAAAGATTACATACGTACTTAGGTGAACATGCCTCCCCCTCCCAACCACATACACACGTGTATATATTTATATATAAGCTCTAAAAATGCTTTAAGTGATAGTTAAATGAAAGGTCTAATATTAACACCAAAATTATTTTTCTTTTCCTCGGAAACGTTATTATACAGCCTTGAAACTTTTTTATAGCAATACAAACTATTTTGCTTGCCTGAAGGAAGAAAGAAAAGTACAGATATTATTCGTCTAAGACAGTGTGTGACCCACGGGTCATAGGTTCGCCATCACTGGTCTAGAGCAAGGGTGAGTTACAGGGGACATGGTTCAGTTGTTTAAATTCATTAATATGGGAAATGTTGACGATCTGCAGTTATGCGCTGAAGATAGAACCAGAAGTCATTGTTTTAAGCTTTCCAAATTCAGGCTAATCTTGAAATTAGGGATACTACTTCAGTAGGGTTGTAGGAGGTTAGAATAGTTTACCGGAAGCGGAAGCGGACGGTTACTTGCAGTCAGGTAAAAACTTCTAAGAAGGCTTTTAATGTTCATTTGGGATTGTTAAATTGACTAGGACCAGCCTAGCTGTGCCTTATTGTGCCTGTTGCTGGTCGTCAATTTTGTACTTTTAACACGCAAAATTTTTCTTGCGCAAAAGGAAACCTCCTGGTTATCTTTACAGCTACATATGTACTAGAAAATTTTAGATTGTGCAATTTTAGAAACCATTTAAGTAGCTGCAGAATCATCGCATATTAACAAAGTGGAAGTTTGAGATGAAGTTTCAGTGGCGTCAGAGGCGTAGGAAGGCAGGTGCGGGGGTGCGGCCCGCACCGGGTACCAGCTCTGAGGGGGGTGACAAGAGGGTGTGAGCTCTGTGGCCACACTCTAAACTAAAAAATTCTGTATCAAAGACGCGATTTTTTTTTCTTTTCTCTCGGCATAAGGGTTGCTACGCAACCTGGAGAACCGGGAAAAGTCAGGGAATTTAATTTGATATTTTACCTAAAAAGTCAGGGAATATCAATTTTTTCTCAAAAAACCTGGAAAAGTCGGGGAAAAAATTTCGCGGCGAACGCCAATTAAGCGAACTCTGCGCCGTTATTGGAACCCATCCGGAATTTGTTCAGCCAGATTTCTGCTACGCGAATCGATTATCTTTCAGTAGTAAGGCAACCCTCTAACTTGTAGAAGACTGGACAGGATCATAGCACTGCAGTAATACTTTTTTCTCTCCACGTGTTGGTGCAATAATAGATTCTCTTATTTTATGATTCTAAAGGTTATTCAACAAACTGTATTGTATTGTGTACGAGATTAATTTGGTAAGTAATATTTTATAATACATATTTCTTTTAATTTTGTGATACATTAAAAATATTTTCTCTCTAATGCATTCCGTTTGTAATGAAATATCAAAATTCAAAAGAGATTGAATTAAAATAGAAATACGGAAGTCTGTGGATGTATCAAAACGATTTTATTGCCAGCCGGCAAATTTCGTTGAGCGTTCCAACAAAATTAGCGTGGACGTTAGTAGGTGAAAAAGGACAGTTCTGCCCCAGCAGGCGGATCCGGATCAGGGGGCGTGGTCCCACCGCCTCCCAATGCCCCCAGACGTGCCCTCAGGCGTTAGTCGAGTGGAGTTGAGTTGTATGCCCTCAGGCATTTTTCGAGTGGAGTTGAGTTGTTTGCCCTCAGGCATTTTTCGAGTAGAGTTGAGTTGTATGTCCTCAGGCATTTTTTACGAGAAGAGTTGAGTTGTTTTCCAAAAATTTATAGTTTTGTAATGGCAACACTTTTTAATTTAGGTTTTACCCCTACTATTCAGCCTCCTAGCGGCAAATAGTGGAACTACTATAGCACTGTTTCAATACTACTAAAACCGTTTTTTTAAGTTTATAGTTTTGGAATGGCAACACTTTTTTGTTTCAGTTTAAGACTTAATGTAAAACCGATTGTGGCGCCATCTATGAGAAAAAAATGCAACTATTTTTGAACTTAATTTTTTTTCTACTGTTTTCTCTCAGAATTCAAGCAGGAACTATTTTATATTACAAAAAATAATTGTAATGTATAATGAATTAAATGTAATCTTGTTAATTACATCCTTATATATCTTTATTTTTTAGACTTAAATTTTTTTTCTTTTTCGATCTTTTTAATGTTTTCACTTAGCATTCACGCAGGAACTATTTCATATTAACAAAAAATTAATTATAAAATGTTAGCGCTAAAAAGTGACTGCTTAAAAAGAGATTACTTTAAATGCAAAGGGAATTATTAAAGTATTACATTTAAATGATATTAAAAAATAATAATAATATTTTTAATACAAATTAGTGATAATAAAAGGTATATTCAACTTACTATAGCAGGAGATTCAGTAGATTGATAATTGATTCTTGAAAAATCCATGGTCGAGTGTATAAGGAACTGAGAAACGCTTTTAAAAAAGAGCAGATCAAAAATTTCATCTTTACTAAGCAAGTGTAGAAAGCGAAGTGACTTTTCACTTTTCAGTCCTTGTAGCATTTTCTTTCAAGAAATATAGAAGCTAAAAGTTAACCAATTAGAATGCAGTATACATCACAGTTGAACAGAATGTATCCATTCATTGTACATTTGACGAAAGTTATAATTCCTGCAGCATTGCAAGACATGAACAAACTTGTATTGCGCTAAAAGATTGAAATCATAGTGCAGGTGTTTTTTTATGGCTTTAGGTCCTTTGTGACGATCGGACAGAAAAGAAAAGGTCCCCTATCCACCCCTATAGGCATACTTTCTCTTTCTACATTGAATGAAGTGATTGACAAAGATCGCTTTCCTTTTCACATACAAAGCATCTCCATTGTACTTAATTTTTAACTGTAGATTATGGATACATTACTTGATGGTGGTGAATATCAGCTTAATGAAAACAAAAATACGTTAATGAGAGATGATTTTTACTCGTAAGAAAACATGTTTGATAGTGTTTTCTTCTATTAGCAACCTTTTTTTCATTGGTGCAGAAGCTACTAGTAGGATTCATTCCGTAAAACAATAGAGAATGTAAGATTTTACTAATTAAAAATGTTTGAACTTGCAAAACAAAATTATTTTCTACTTGCAAAATTTTAGAACTTCGCATGAAAATTTTTTAAAAAAGTACTTATTCAAACGGTTGAAATTTGGAACTAAAATTTCAACACTGAATCATCAAAAATACGAAACAATTTAAGCTGTGGAATAAAGATTCGAGACTTAAAAAGTAAATGTAAACTCACTAAAAGAGATTTGAAAATCTGAAAAGAGAAATAGAATAATAACTTCACTAGAAACTTAAAACTTGAAAAATTTAAATCCCAAATTTCAAAACTATTGCAAAGTGCTTCATGTGAAAAGTAAAAGTGCTAAGAGCAAAATGCTAAAACTGAGGAAACTTAGAAATACGTGGAACAAATTATTTACAACTATAAACTTTAAAGTTTAACTAAGAGTGAACACTACAAAACAGCATGAAAGCTAGAAATAAAAAATATACAACATCAGAACTTAAATTCATCCAGAAAAACTTAGAAGAAAAAATGTAAAAGTTCGGAAATTTTCAAAACAAAAGTATGATGCACTTGCAAAATGTTAAAACTTAGTGCAAAAAACGTAAAAAGTACTATGTATAAAATGTTAAAATTTAAATTTATCTACTAAAACAGTGAATGAAGATGTAAAATTACTAACAGTAATATATTAAAACAACACGAAAACGTAAAAATACTAAGTACAAAACGTAAAAAAAAAATTATTTATCTGATATAACTTAGACTGAAGTCGTAAAATTACTAAGTACAAAGTGTTAAAACATCATAAAAATGTAAAAATATCAAGTATAAAGCAGCAAAACATAGATTTGTCTATAGAAATCTTGATCAAAAAAAGGAAAAGTTCAAACAACAAAATCCTAAAACTCTGAAAAATTGAAAACACGCAGTACAAAAACAGCAAAACCTGTAAAATTGCTAAGTATATAAGGATACAAAGCTTAAATTTTTCCAGAAAAACTTAGAACGAAGTTGTAAAAGTACAGAACTTTTCAAAGTAAAAGTGTTATACACTTACAAAATGTTAAAACTTAATGTAAAAATGTAAAAAATTCTTCTTCAAAAATATTAAAACTCTGATTTATCTACTAAAACTTAGAATAAAAATGTAATTGAATCAAATGTACTAAGTGTGAAATAGTAAAGTAACACGAAAATGTAAAAGTACTAACTATATAGCGTAGTCATCAAGTGAAACTTTGTACAAAAATGTCAAACTTAAGTACGAAACTTAAAAGACTTAGATCTGTCTGCAGAAATCTTGATCAAAAAACGCAAAAATTCGAACAACAAAATACTAAAACTCCGAAAAATGTAAAAACACGCAGCACAAGAACAGCAAAACATAGATTTGTCTACTGAAATCCTGATCAAAAATGTAAAAGTTCAAACAGCAAAATCCTAAAACTCTGAAAAATTGAAAACACGCAGTACAAAAACAGCAAAACCTGTAAAATTGCTAAGTATAAGGCTGCAAAACTTAAATTTTTCCAGAAAAACTTAGAACGAAGTTGTAAAAGTACGGAACTTTTCAAAGTAAAAGTGTTATGCACGTACAAAATGTTAAAACTTAAAATGAAAATGTAATTGAATCAAATGTATTAAGTATAAAATAGTAAAGTAGCATGAAATGTAAAAGTACTAAGTATATAGCGTAGTCATCAAGTGAAGCTTTGTATAAAAATGTCAAACTTAAGTACGAAACTTAAAAGACTTAGATCTGTCTGCAGAAATCTTGATCAAAAAACGTAAAAATTCAAACAACAAAATCCTAAAACTCTGAAAAAAGTAAAAACACGCAGTACAAAAACAGCAAAACATGGATTTGTCTATTGAAATCTTGATCAAAAAATGTAAAAGTTCTAACAACAAAATCTTAAAACTCTGAAAAATTAAAAACATGCAGTGCGAAACAACAAAACATGTACAAATGCTAAGTATAAAGCTGCGATACAAATGCTAAGTATAAAACTTAAATTCATCCAGAAAAACTCAGAACGAAAAATGTAAAAGTACGAAACTTTTCAAAACAAAAGTGTGATGCACTTGAAAAACATTAAAACTTAATGCGAAAATGTAAAAAGTACTACGCACAAAATGCTAAAATTTAGACTTATGTACTAAAACATTGGATGAAGATGTAAAATTACTAAGTAAAATATATTAAAGCAGCAAGAAAATGTTAAAGTACCAAGTACAAAAACGTAAATAAATTGATTTATCTACTAAAACATAGACTGAAGTTGTAAAATTACCAAGTACAAACTGTTAAAACATCATAAAATTTAAAAATAGCAAGTATAAACCAACAAAACATAGATCTGTCCACTGAAATCTTGATCAAAAATGTAAAAGTTCTAACAACAAAATCCTAAAACTCTGAAAAAAGTAAAAACACGCAGTACAAAACAACAAAACATGTAAAAATGGTAAGTATAAAGGTGCAAAACTTAAACTCAATCAGAAAAACTTAGAACGATGATGTAAAAGCGCGAAACTTTTCAAAATAAAAGTGTTATACACTTGCAAAATGTTAAAACGTACTGCAAAAATCTTAAGATTTACTACGTACAAAATGTTAAAACTCTGATTTATCTACTAAAGCAACGCGAAAATGTAAAAGTACTAAGTATATAACGTATTCATCAAGTGAAATTTTGTACGAAAATGTAATCGTTTATGTACGAAACTTAAAAAACTTAGATTTATCTAAAAAAAATCCCAACTAAAGTCGTAAAAAGTATGAAATGTTAAACATCATGAAAATGTAAACTTTCCAAAAATGCAAACATCAAAACAACTTAGATGTATCTAATAAAATTTAGAACGAGTAAAAGTGTCAAACTTAATAAAAGAACAAAGTAAAAAACAAAAAAAAACTAATATTCATCTACTAAAACACAGAAAAACTTAGAACGAAAAGGTAACAGAAAATTTTCAAAATAAACGTGTTATGCACTTGCAAAATGTTAAAACTTAAATTTATCTACTAAAAATCAGAACAAAGATGTAAAAATACTAAGTATAATACATTGTAGCAAAACAAAAATTTAAGAGTACTAAATACAAAACGTAAAAAAAGTTAGAGTTATCCAACTAAAACTTAGACTGAAGTCGTAAAATTACCAAGTACGAAATGTTCAAGCATCATAAAAATGACTAAATAACAAGTATAATGTATCAAAAACATAGATTTCTCCATTGAAATCTTTTAAAAAAATGTAAAAGTTCTAAGGACAAAAATGCTAAAGAAGTGAAAAAATGAAGAATACGCAGTGCCACACAACAAAGCATGTACTAACTATAAAACTTCTAATCTTGAATTCATCCAAGGAAAAAAAAAAAAACTTAGAAAAAAAATATGTAAATCCAAACGAAAATTTTCAGAAATAAAACTGTTATCCACTTGCAAAGTGTTAAAACTTAATGCAAAAATATAAAAAGTACTGTGTATGAATGTTAAAACTTAGATTTATCAACGAAAACACGGAATGAAGATGTAAAAATATTAAGTATAATATATTAAAGCAACACTAAAATGTAAAAGCACTATGTACAAAGCATCAAAACTTAGATTCATCTAGTAAAACTTGGTACAAAAATGTAAAAGTACTAAGCATAGAACCTCAAATATACATTTATTTAGTAAAAAACAGAACAAAACTGTTAAAGTACTAAAGCCAACGCATCAAACAAGGATTAATCTATTAAAACAGTATAAAAGCACTACATACAAACTGCAAAAACTCTTAGAACTAATATTTAAAAATGTAACAAATCATAAAATTTTAAAACTTAACTTCATCCAGAAAAACTTAGAACGGAAATATAAAATTACTGAAGTTTACAAAACAAAAGTGATAGGTATTTGCAAATTGTTAAAAGCAAAAACGTAAAAAGTACGAAACATCAAAACTTGGAGTAGTATAATAACAAAACTGCAACTTCGATTCATCAAATAGGACTTAACTCTAAAATTGTGAAAGAAATGTGAAAGCTGATATTCACCTTTTAAAATGTAAAAATATTAAGTACACGATGTTAAAACAGAACAAAAATGTAAAGGTACGAAAGGTAAAACTCCAAAAAGTTAAATTCCTCTATTAAAAAAAATGGTTTGAAAAGTAAAAGTACTACGTACATCAACTAAAAACAGCATAAAAATTTAAAAATAACAAGTACAACACGTTAAAACAGCACGAAAATCTAAAAGTACTAAGTACAATGCATCAAAACTTACGTTGATCCAGAAAAGCTTGAAACGAAAGATGTAAAAGTACGGACATTTTCAAAATAAAGGTGATATGCATTTGCAAAATGTTAAAACTTAATGTAAAAACGTAAAAAGTACCATATACAAAATGTTAACACTTAGATTTATCTACTAAAACCTATAATGAAGATATAAAAATTCTAAGTTAATATACTAAAGAAACACAAAATTATAAAAGTGCAAAATACTAGAACTATCTATTAAAACTTCAAAACATAGATTCAGCATCAAAATATATAATCTGTTTACAAAAACTTTAATCAGAAATGTAAGAGTTCGAAGAACAAAGTGCTAAAACTTAAAAAAGTAAAGAAACGCAGTACAAAACAATAAAGAATGAAAGAGTACCAACTATAAAGCTTTAAAACCTAATTTCATCCAGAAAAATTTAGAACAAAAATGTAAAGCTACGGAAATTTTCAAAATAAAAGTTTTATGCACTTGCAAAACTTAAATTCATCTACTAAAAATTCGGTTAAAAAAGTAAAAGTACTACTAAGAACAAAAAACTAAAAACAGCATGAAAATCTAAAAGTACTAAGTACAAAACATCAAAACTTAAATTGATCCAGAAAAACTTAGAATAAAAACGTAATTGTACAGTTATTTTAAAAATAAGAGTATTATGCATTAGCAAAGCGCTGAAACGTAAGGCAAAAATGTGTAGAATGAAGACGTAAAAATACCAAGTATAATATATTAAATCCACACAAAAATGTAAAAGTACTAATTACAAAACGTAAAAAATGAAGATTTATCTACTAAAACTTAGACTGATCCCACAAAACTACTGAGTACGAAATGTTAAAACACCATGAAAATTTATAAATAACATGTATAAAGTTTCAAAACATAAATTTATCTACTGAAATCTTGATCAAAAATGATAATGTTCTGAGAACAAAATTATTAAATCTGGGAAAAATTGAAAATACGTAGTACAACACAATAAAGCAGGTAAAAAAAAAGCTTAAATCAAAACTGCTTTAATCTTAAAGTCACAATTGGACTTATTCTTCTCGAGAACAGAGAAGTGACTGTTAACCGACAATGAAGGGAACCCTAACCGAACACTGGTTCCCCAACTACATATTTTCCCGACTGTGAACACTTTTCTGTCGAGGAAAATTTATAGTTGGGGAACCAGTGTTCGGTTAGGGTTCCCTTCATTGTCGGTTAACAGTCACTTCTCTGTTCTCGAGAAGAATAAGTCCAATTGTGACTTTAAGATTAAAGCAGTTTTGATTTAAGCTTTTTTTTTACCTGCTTTATTGTGTTGTACTACGTATTTTCAATTTTTCCCAGATTTAATAATTTTGTTCTCAGAACATTATCATTTTTGATCAAGATTTCAGTAGATAAATTTATGTTTTGAAACTTTATACATGTTATTTATAAATTTTCATGGTGTTTTAACATTTCGTACTCAGTAGTTTTGTGGGATCAGTCTAAGTTTTAGTAGATAAATCTTCATTTTTTACGTTTTGTAATTAGTACTTTTACATTTTTGTGTGGATTTAATATATTATACTTGGTATTTTTACGTCTTCATTCTACACATTTTTGCCTTACGTTTCAGCGCTTTGCTAATGCATAATACTCTTATTTTTAAAATAACTGTACAATTACGTTTTTATTCTAAGTTTTTCTGGATCAATTTAAGTTTTGATGTTTTGTACTTAGTACTTTTAGATTTTCATGCTGTTTTTAGTTTTTTGTTCTTAGTAGTACTTTTACTTTTTTAACCGAATTTTTAGTAGATGAATTTAAGTTTTGCAAGTGCATAAAACTTTTATTTTGAAAATTTCCGTAGCTTTACATTTTTGTTCTAAATTTTTCTGGATGAAATTAGGTTTTAAAGCTTTATAGTTGGTACTCTTTCATTCTTTATTGTTTTGTACTGCGTTTCTTTACTTTTTTAAGTTTTAGCACTTTGTTCTTCGAACTCTTACATTTCTGATTAAAGTTTTTGTAAACAGATTATATATTTTGATGCTGAATCTATGTTTTGAAGTTTTAATAGATAGTTCTAGTATTTTGCACTTTTATAATTTTGTGTTTCTTTAGTATATTAACTTAGAATTTTTATATCTTCATTATAGGTTTTAGTAGATAAATCTAAGTGTTAACATTTTGTATATGGTACTTTTTACGTTTTTACATTAAGTTTTAACATTTTGCAAATGCATATCACCTTTATTTTGAAAATGTCCGTACTTTTACATCTTTCGTTTCAAGCTTTTCTGGATCAACGTAAGTTTTGATGCATTGTACTTAGTACTTTTAGATTTTCGTGCTGTTTTAACGTGTTGTACTTGTTATTTTTAAATTTTTATGCTGTTTTTAGTTGATGTACGTAGTACTTTTACTTTTCAAACCATTTTTTTTAATAGAGGAATTTAACTTTTTGGAGTTTTACCTTTCGTACCTTTACATTTTTGTTCTGTTTTAACATCGTGTACTTAATATTTTTACATTTTAAAAGGTGAATATCAGCTTTCACATTTCTTTCACAATTTTAGAGTTAAGTCCTATTTGATGAATCGAAGTTGCAGTTTTGTTATTATACTACTCCAAGTTTTGATGTTTCGTACTTTTTACGTTTTTGCTTTTAACAATTTGCAAATACCTATCACTTTTGTTTTGTAAACTTCAGTAATTTTATATTTCCGTTCTAAGTTTTTCTGGATGAAGTTAAGTTTTAAAATTTTATGATTTGTTACATTTTTAAATATTAGTTCTAAGAGTTTTTGCAGTTTGTATGTAGTGCTTTTATACTGTTTTAATAGATTAATCCTTGTTTGATGCGTTGGCTTTAGTACTTTAACAGTTTTGTTCTGTTTTTTACTAAATAAATGTATATTTGAGGTTCTATGCTTAGTACTTTTACATTTTTGTACCAAGTTTTACTAGATGAATCTAAGTTTTGATGCTTTGTACATAGTGCTTTTACATTTTAGTGTTGCTTTAATATATTATACTTAATATTTTTACATCTTCATTCCGTGTTTTCGTTGATAAATCTAAGTTTTAACATTCATACACAGTACTTTTTATATTTTTGCATTAAGTTTTAACACTTTGCAAGTGGATAACAGTTTTATTTCTGAAAATTTTCGTTTGGATTTACATATTTTTTTTCTAAGTTTTTTTTTTTTTTCCTTGGATGAATTCAAGATTAGAAGTTTTATAGTTAGTACATGCTTTGTTGTGTGGCACTGCGTATTCTTCATTTTTTCACTTCTTTAGCATTTTTGTCCTTAGAACTTTTACATTTTTTTAAAAGATTTCAATGGAGAAATCTATGTTTTTGATACATTATACTTGTTATTTAGTCATTTTTATGATGCTTGAACATTTCGTACTTGGTAATTTTACGACTTCAGTCTAAGTTTTAGTTGGATAACTCTAACTTTTTTTACGTTTTGTATTTAGTACTCTTAAATTTTTGTTTTGCTACAATGTATTATACTTAGTATTTTTACATCTTTGTTCTGATTTTTAGTAGATAAATTTAAGTTTTAACATTTTGCAAGTGCATAACACGTTTATTTTGAAAATTTTCTGTTACCTTTTCGTTCTAAGTTTTTCTGTGTTTTAGTAGATGAATATTAGTTTTTTTTTGTTTTTTACTTTGTTCTTTTATTAAGTTTGACACTTTTACTCGTTCTAAATTTTATTAGATACATCTAAGTTGTTTTGATGTTTGCATTTTTGGAAAGTTTACATTTTCATGATGTTTAACATTTCATACTTTTTACGACTTTAGTTGGGATTTTTTTTAGATAAATCTAAGTTTTTTAAGTTTCGTACATAAACGATTACATTTTCGTACAAAATTTCACTTGATGAATACGTTATATACTTAGTACTTTTACATTTTCGCGTTGCTTTAGTAGATAAATCAGAGTTTTAACATTTTGTACGTAGTAATTCTTAAGATTTTTGCAGTACGTTTGTATGCTTGTTACATCTCGCGATCATAATAACTTTAACCAAATACTTTGGTTATTTACTTAGTCCTTGGTGACAAGCCTTGGCATTTTTACTCACGGTTCCTTCTGATTAACCGATAGGCGTAACCACCACTTGTCACTTCTTTTTTAATTGCCTACGCCGCCAAAAATTTTATACCATTTTATTTTTTAGAAACAACATTTTAAATTATTTTTTCAATTAGCTTTTTACTGGGTATTTACCTTTCAACCATTTTTTAATTTTAATTTAATTCCGTCGCATTTCAACATCACAAATTTGAATTATTTTAAATATGCGACGGGAACTATGTACTCTCTCGGAGTAATACTCCCCTTTTTCGCGCCTTTGCCAATTGTTCCGGGACTGAATCTGTGTGTTTTCCCCTCATTCTTACTGAAAGTCGAATACGGTAAAGACGCGCCCGGCGTCTGGGCAATTTTGCCTATTCGTCGGGCAAGCAATGTTTTGTAAAATGCTAACTACTACCTCTTTTATTCCTGCTGCATTGGTTATCATAAAAATGTTCTCCTAAGAACAAATAATTTACTAAATAGTTTCTGTTCGTCGAAATTGATTTTTGTACATATTAAATTGCTGGAAGCGATCGGAGTTGATCAAAGCCTCCGGGTGATGCCGTTTTCACTTCATCAGTATATATTCAGCCAAGAATTCGTCGAACTGTATAATTTTAATATTTTATTGACATCACGACTGCAATGCATATTTTGGAGATGCTGACTGATCTACGTATCGGAAGATTGCCTGTCAACACAAAGTTGTAAAAGAATTTTTTGACCGTTAAGTAACAACAATGACCAAGATAACCAGCATTGAGGAATCCGTCCTCGGAAACAACTAACGCTCCAAAATGAACATTATTAAGAACTGATAATCAGCCACCAAATGAAGGAGCAATAGTACGCTTCATTAATTTCGTATTGGTCAATCAACTTCTGCACTCTTCAATAATCAGGTAGTCATCTTCAAGTATCAGGTGATATAATCTATTACTTCAATTTCTAACGCCAGCTTTGTCACAACCGCATTAGAGATCGGTAAAATTCTCCTGTGTAAACTACTTAAAATAACGAGTTGTACTATTGTGTTACATGCTAGTTTATTTTTTAATTTTTCTTAAGGAGCTCTTTTATTTTTTTATATGCAGTCTGTTATATAATGCAATAAATCTTTACAGTCAACGATTAATAATTTCGTAGTTATTTTTAGTATGTATTTTTTAATATATTAATTTACATAATTTTTTGCTTAATCTTTTTCATTTCTAAATGCTCTAACATATTCTGATCTTACACAACGCAATGTATCTAAGTGCTAAATACAAATATACCACTACAACACTACATAAAAATGGTGCCGCGACGAAAGAAATTAATTATGTTTTATTAGGTTGAGAACTTTGGTCATGATCTGTGACATTCATCTCGGATACTCCCTAAATACATGAAATAATGAATTTTTTTTTTACATGTATATTAATTTTCAGAAAAATATAAGAGGGTATATTTTCTATATATCAGTATATAAAACACAGATTTTGAAATAGTCAATCGAATGCTTTTTTCCAATATATTTTATTGAATATTTGTGTTATTTTGCATATTTTTCTTTTCTTATATTTTATGTTCTATTTGTTGCATTGATTTTTACAATTTATGCTTATCATTGATGATTGTATCTGATTTAAAATCTTAAAAGCTTTCAATCAACATCAAAAATATGACAAGTAAATCAGTCAGTCAAAGTTTGGCATCTGCCTTACCTCTCTTTCATGGTAAAGACAATGAGGATATTAATTTTTATCTAAACCAATTTAACAGCATTGCAAACCTTGAAAAGTGGTCAGATACAAAACAACTAATTGTTTTGAAATTAAACTTGGGGGATAAAGCTTTAGAATTTATCATAAATGACCCAATTGCATCAAAATGTGATAACATCCAGGATCTTCAGAAATTATTGAGAAATAAATTTCAAAAAAACAAAATCCTTCCATGAAATTCAGACTCAATTTTCAAAAATAAGACATAAACCAGGGCAATCTGTCAAAAATCTTGCTGATGAAATTTCCAAACTTGCTTCCCTATATGTTGTCATCAAAGACTCGAGCAGTGAGGAACTAATAAAATTAGCTGATAATGTTAAGTTATCAAAACTTTTAGAAGTAGTCAGGGAGGACATTGCTCTTGATGTCAAAAAGAATGGTCCTCAAGATTTTCAAACTGCTGTAAAATATGCAACAAACATAGAATTGGCTTTGGGTGATGTGCCATCAACATCCACTTCAAACAGCTCTTTTGAATCACAGATAAATACTTTATTACAAGCTCAAATAGAGAGCAATAAAATGATACAAAATCTGTCTTCCCAATTATCTGAGCTCCAAAATGAAAGAAATCAAGTAAATAACTTAGTCGCTCGAAATCAAAATTCTGTCTCACATAATGACCAAAATGTTTCATGCCACATCTGTCACAAAAGGCATTTGACAACTGATTGTTGGCATTTTCCTCGTCCAAATAATTTTGTAAGGGGTACTAACAGATTCATCAGAGGGAGAAATTTTCGAAATATTGGTTCAAGGGGTAACCACCCATACAAAAGCAGGGGGAATTTTACAAACAGAAGAAATTTAAACTAAAGGGGGGTGCTTGTAAAGCAAAATTTGCCAAAACCAGTTCTCGAACAGGTGCCCAGTGTAAAAGAGAACCAATAAAAAATCATGACAAAGAAAAAGAACAAGAAAAAAAAGGGACTTCTAACAATTGTCAATCAATTACTAATCCCGTAGAAAAATTTGTTTTGTCATGCAATAATGAAAACAACAACAATCTCCCAATAATCCAACTTAGGTTTGGTAATTTAACTGTTAATGCTCTTTTGGACAGCGGTGCTTCCTTATCACTAATTGAACCTGACATTATATACAAAATAAAACAGGAATGCAAGGTAGAATTTGTTTCCCGCAGTGTGAAAATTGTCACTCTTGACAAATCCACTATTCCTTATATGTCAGCAGTCAGTATCAAATTCAAAATACAAACTTCATTTTTCAACAATATATTTTTTGTAACCAAAAATCTGTGGAATTCTGATTTTAACATCATTTTAGGATATGATTTCATACAGAGAAATAAAATCATCTTGGACTCAGGAAACAGGAAATTAATTGTAGGAAATTGTCACCTACCTTTCAATTTGACTAATGAAATGAACAATCAACCAACTCAGGAAAACATAAATGATGTACATAAATTTAATACTATTAACACTGTTAGAACTTTGTGCAATTACACAGTACTGCCAAAATCCTCTGAAATAATAACATTAAAAATTCCTCAAAATTTACAACATCTAGAACAAGTCTTACTCACTCCAAAAAAAGGTAAATTAGATATTTCTGTTACTGAATCCATTCACCAAATATCCTTTAACAATTGCATTCAAACTATTGTAGAAAATAATACTGGCAAACCAATTACCCTAAGAAAAAAAACTATTTTCGGGTACATTGAAAAATTTCATGAATCTGACTATGTCGAACCCTCAAAAACTCAGCATTTTCAAGTTAACAATCTCAATTTGGCTGAAGTTAGAAAATTGCGAAAAGGAGAGATCAAAGAATCTGATTTTGATGTCGCTCATTTAAACCCACAACAACAAAAAGAAATTCTACAAATTTTAATGAGTAATACTGCAGTTTTTTCAAAATCATATATGACCTTAGGCTCTACAAATGAAGTAGTGCCCGAGTTTAAATTACTCCATGATTTCCCTATCCAGACTAAACCATATCCCATACCCAAAATAGCCAAAGAATTTGCTCAGCAAGAAATAGCCAATTTACTTAAAGCAAAATTAATTGAGCCATCTTCATCATCTTATTCTTTTCCTGTAATTTTTGTTAGAAAAAAATCTTTGAAGGGGGATGACCCAAAAAATCTGAAATTTAGGATGGTAATAGACTATAGATTACTAAATAGCATAACTGAATCCGTAAAAATTTGTTTGCCCAGAATTTCTGAAATTTTACATGCCATTGCTGGTAGATCTTATTATTGTGTTCTAGATTTAAAATCTGCCTTTTTCCAAATTCAACTTAAAGAATCTGACAAAGAAAAACTTGCCTTTTGCACGGAATTTGGCAATTATCATCCAACTGTCTTACCTTTTGGTACACGAAACTCAACATCCTTTTTCACTATGTGTATCATAAAGGCATTAAACGACCTAAGGGGTCGCAATATGCAATTTTTTCTGGACGACATAATTATTTGCTATTCAATTTCTGAAATCAAACAAACCCTTCAAACTGTTTTCAATAGAGTAAAGAAATTTAACCTCACCTTAGACCCTGCAAAAATGCAAATCTGTAAGCAGGAAATTGTTTATTTGGGTTTTAACTTAAGTAAAAAAGGTTTTGCTCCATCTGATGAAAATATAAAAAAAGTTACAAAATTTCCTACTCCTAAAAATGTCAAAGAGGTTCAAGCTTACTTAGGTATGATCAATTATTTTCGGCATATGATTTACAATTTTGCTGAAATCACTCAACCTATTGTCAACCTCACAAAAAAAAATGTACCATTCATCTGGAGTGAAAAATGTAAACAAGCTTTCGAAAAGATTCAGAACCTTATGCTTAACAAACCTTCTTTAAAGAACTTCAACTCGGATGATAATTTATATTTGGTGACTGATGCCTCTAAAATTGCAATATGTGGTATTTTATTAAATAAAGTAGGGGATAATTTTTTTCCAATTGAGTTTTTTTCCAGACAATTAAATCCTGCAGAGCAGAAATATCCTTCAATTAGAAGGGAATTGTTAGCTATTTTTGCTTCCATAAAATTTTTTCATGACAAACTATATGCTAAGACTTTCGAAATTTTGAGTGATGCAAAAGCACTTACTTATCATATTCACTTGGACAAACAACCTGAAATTGTTGCCAGGTGGCTTTTGTATTTACAACAATTTAGCTACAAAATTTCATTTATTGAAGGCTGGAAGAATCCAGCGGATTTTTTATCGAGAGTAATTCAGGAAAATAATGTTGTAAACAACCTCCAAACATTCAATGTTTCGGATCAGCTAAACAATAATAACTTAAAAATCCACCAAAGACAAGATAAACAAATTTCACAAATCATTCAGGAAATTGAGAACAATACAGAAAAGACAAAATCTAAATATTTTATTGATTCACATACTGATCTTGTCATGATCAAATTGATCAATCAAAACAAAAAATTCAAATCCAAAAGTTTAGAAAACAAAATCTTAGTTCCTAGCTCCATGTTCAAAATTTGTTTAACCGAGGCTCATGCACCTCACTTTGGTACTCAAAAAACTTATGAATTCTTAAAAAAGAGATTTTATTGGAAAGGCATGTTCAAAATGACAAAAAAATTTTGTGAAAATTGCAGTCAATGTCTACAGCACAAACCAAAACAAACTTCAACAACTTACAATCTGATATCCAAAAAGAACCTACACCCTTCTGATTACTGTGCGATTGACATCGTAGGGCCTCTTCCACGTTCTTTAGATAATAAAAAATTTATTTTGTCGATTATTGATCATTATTCTCGATTCCTAGAAGCTATTCCTTTAACTGACATAAAAACCAATTCCATCATTAAAGCTCTAGACAAATATTTTTCACTTTTTGGGATTCCCAAAGTTTTGATTTCTGACAACGGGTCAAATTTTTGTTCACATGAATTTGCAGCATTTTTGAAAAAATTAAATATTGAGCACAAAAAGAGTTCAATTTATTTTCCTCAATCTAATGGACTCCTTGAAAGAGTTCATAGAACCATGAAGGAAAGCATTGCTGCAATGTGCAACAAAACTTTTGAATGGTCTCAGAAATTGCTAATTTTCAAACTCCATTATAATAATGCAATTCATTCAGCTACAGGTTTTTCACCATCTAAGATATTTTTTGGCAGGGAACTCAACATACCAATCAACATGCATAATGATCCAAAACTGGTTGAGGATCACAAGGAGTACTTAGACAGGATTTCCAATGAAATCAAAGAAACCAGGGACAATTTTAATAAGCACGAGGATCAATATTTTGAATCAAGAAAAAAAAATATAAAAGGGAGAAAGAAACCAGAATTTGAAATTGGGGATAAAGTTTTTGTTACCACCTTTCAACATCCCAACTCATTGCAACAGAAGTATCATGGACCTCATGAAGTCATAAAAAAATTCAGGAATGACAACTATTTAATTAAAGATGAGATCAATAACAAAACAATGAAATTACATGCTAGCAAACTTTTTCAACAACTTGATCTCAATTTAGATTAAAATTTTAAATTGGTCTAAATAATTTTTGTAATGAAAGTTAAAATAATGCGTGAAACTTTCAGTGATTTGGGGAAGTCTTTTCAAAAAAAAAACTGTCATCTTTAATTTTTTTGTATATGTTGTTTTGGCCAAATGACATTCTAGTTTTATGGCAGGCTGGTTCCGCGTTTAACTGGCAGAAATGTAAAATTCAATGATGAAATGATGTTCAAAGCATTTTGGACACAATTTTTTTGTGATTTCTTCCTCAACTCTGCATTAAATCATGGCATAATGTTTTTGTGTACAAATATGAATAACATATAAGGTACTAACAATATCTGAATGAGATAAATTTTTGGTACCATGTTCTGATTGCAATATGTTGAAAGTGTTTCACAAAACAACATTTTTTCCTTATCAAATATATCATGTATGGGTATGTAAGGGGCTATCCGTGATGAATGCACAGTGTCACAATTTGTTTTTCATAATGTGTTTGAGCATTCATGTTTTTGTTTACATTTTTTCAAATGTGTTTGTTTACGTTTTACATGTCATCCATGTTGCAGGATGATATATGGTTGTGATCAGTCACGGGATGATTGGTAAACATTAATGTATCCTAGTTACTTCAAATTTTTCCTTTCGGGGGGGGGGGGATAATGTAACAAGATGCTTGTTACATCTCGCGATCATAATAACTTTAACCAAATACTTTGGTTATTTACTTAGTCCTTGGTGACAAGCCTTGGCATTTTTACTCACGGTTCCTTCTGATTAACCGATAGGCGTAACCACCACTTGTCACTTCTTTTTTAATTGCCTACGCCGCCAAAAATTTTATACCATTTTATTTTTTAGAAACAACATTTTAAATTATTTTTTCAATTAGCTTTTTTACTGGGTATTTACCTTTCAACCATTTTTTAATTTTAATTTAATTCCGTCGCATTTCAACATCACAAATTTGAATTATTTTAAATATGCGACGGGAACTATGTACTCTCTCGGAGTAATACTCCCCTTTTTCGCGCCTTTGCCAATTGTTCCGGGACTGAATCTGTGTGTTTTCCCCTCATTCTTACTGAAAGTCGAATACGGTAAAGACGCGCCCGGCGTCTGGGCAATTTTGCCTATTCGTCGGGCAAGCAATGTTTTGTAAAATGCTAACTACTACCTCTTTTATTCCTGCTGCATTGGTTATCATAAAAATGTTCTCCTAAGAACAAATAATTTACTAAATAGTTTCTGTTCGTCGAAATTGATTTTTGTACATATTAAATTGCTGGAAGCGATCGGAGTTGATCAAAGCCTCCGGGTGATGCCGTTTTCACTTCATCAGTATATATTCAGCCAAGAATTCGTCGAACTGTATAATTTTAATATTTTATTGACATCACGACTGCAATGCATATTTTGGAGATGCTGACTGATCTACGTATCGGAAGATTGCCTGTCAACACAAAGTTGTAAAAGAATTTTTTGACCGTTAAGTAACAACAATGACCAAGATAACCAGCATTGAGGAATCCGTCCTCGGAAACAACTAACGCTCCAAAATGAACATTATTAAGAACTGATAATCAGCCACCAAATGAAGGAGCAATAGTACGCTTCATTAATTTCGTATTGGTCAATCAACTTCTGCACTCTTCAATAATCAGGTAGTCATCTTCAAGTATCAGGTGATATAATCTATTACTTCAATTTCTAACGCCAGCTTTGTCACAACCGCATTAGAGATCGGTAAAATTCTCCTGTGTAAACTACTTAAAATAACGAGTTGTACTATTGTGTTACATGCTAGTTTATTTTTTAATTTTTCTTAAGGAGCTCTTTTATTTTTTTATATGCAGTCTGTTATATAATGCAATAAATCTTTACAGTCAACGATTAATAATTTCGTAGTTATTTTTAGTATGTATTTTTTAATATATTAATTTACATAATTTTTTGCTTAATCTTTTTCATTTCTAAATGCTCTAACATATTCTGATCTTACACAACGCAATGTATCTAAGTGCTAAATACAAATATACCACTACAACACTACAACGTTTTAACATTTTGCAAGTGTATAACACTTTTATTTTGAAAAGTTTCGCGCTTTTACATCATCGTTCTGAGTTTTTCTGATTGAGTTTAAGTTTTGCACCTTTATACTTACCATTTTTACATGTTTTGTTGTTTTGTACTGCGTGTTTTTACTTTTTTCAGAGTTTTAGGATTTTGTTGTTAGAACTTTTACATTTTTGATCAAGATTTCAGTGGACAGATCTATGTTTTGTTGGTTTATACTTGCTATTTTTAAATTTTATGATGTTTTAACAGTTTGTACTTGGTAATTTTACAACTTCAGTCTATGTTTTAGTTGATAAATCAATTTATTTACGTTTTTGTACTTAGTACTTTAACATTTTCTTGCTGCTTTAATATATTTTACTTAGTAATTTTACATCTTCATCCAATGTTTTAGTACATAAGTCTAAATTTTAGCATTTTGTGCGTAGTACTTTTTACATTTTCGCATTAAGTTTTAATGTTTTTCAAGTGCATCACACTTTTGTTTTGAAAAGTTTCGTACTTTTACATTTTTCGTTCTAAGTTTTTCTGGATGAATTTAAGTTTTATACTTAGCATTTGTATCGCAGCTTTATACTTAGCATTTGTACATGTTTTGTTGTTTTGCACTGCATGTTTTTAATTTTTCAGAGTTTTAAGATTTTGTTGTTAGAACTTTTACATTTTTTGATCAAGATTTCAATAGACAAATCCATGTTTTGCTGTTTTTGTACTGCGTGTTTTTACTTTTTTCAGAGTTTTAGGATTTTGTTGTTTGAATTTTTACGTTTTTTGATCAAGATTTCTGCAGACAGATCTAAGTCTTTTAAGTTTCGTACTTAAGTTTGACATTTTTATACAAAGCTTCACTTGATGACTACGCTATATACTTAGTACTTTTACATTTCATGCTACTTTACTATTTTATACTTAGTACATTTGATTCAATTACATTTTCATTTTAAGTTTTAACATTTTGTACGTGCATAACACTTTTACTTTGAAAAGTTCCGTACTTTTACAACTTCGTTCTAAGTTTTTCTGGAAAAATTTAAGTTTTGCAGCCTTATGCTTAGCAATTTTACAGGTTTTGCTGTTTTTGTACTGCGTGTTTTCAATTTTTCAGAGTTTTAGGATTTTGCTGTTTGAACTTTTACATTTTTGATCAGGATTTCAGTAGACAAATCTATGTTTTGCTGTTCTTGTGCTGCGTGTTTTTACATTTTTCGGAGTTTTAGGATTTTGTTGTTCGAATTTTTGCGTTTTTTGATCAAGATTTCTGCAGACAGATCTAAGTCTTTTAAGTTTCGTACTTAAGTTTGACATTTTTGTACAAAGTTTCACTTGATGACTACGCTATATAGTTAGTACTTTTACATTTTCATGTTACTTTACTATTTCACACTTAGTACATTTGATTCAATTACATTTTCATTCTAAGTTTTAGTAGATAAATCAGAGTTTTAATATTTTTGAAGAAGAATTTTTTACATTTTTACATTAAGTTTTAACATTTTGTAAGTGTATAACACTTTTACTTTGAAAAGTTCTGTACTTTTACTACTTCGTTCTAAGTTTTTCTGGAAAAATTTAAGCTTTGTATCCTTATATACTTAGCACTTTTACAGGTTTTGCTGTTTTTGTACTGCGTGTTTTCAATTTTTCAGAGTTTTAGGATTTTGTTGTTTGAACTTTTATATTTTTTGATCAAGATTTCTATAGACAAATCTATGTTTTGCTGCTTTATTCTTGATATTTTTACATTTTTATGATGTTTTAACACTTTGTACTTAGTAATTTTACGACTTCAGTCTAAGTTATATCAGATAAATAATTTTTTTTTTACGTTTTGTACTTAGTATTTTTACGTTTTCGTGTTGTTTTAATATATTACTGTTAGTAATTTTACATCTTCATTCACTGTTTTAGTAGATAAATCTAAATTTTAACATTTTATACATAGTACTTTTTACGTTTTTTGCACTAAGTTTTAACATTTTGCAAGTGCATCATACTTTTGTTTTGAAAATTTCCGAACTTTTACATTTTTTCTTCTAAGTTTTTCTGGATGAATTTAAGTTCTGATGTTGTATATTTTTTATTTCTAGCTTTCATGCTGTTTTGTAGTGTTCACTCTTAGTTAAACTTTAAAGTTTATAGTTGTAAATGATTTGTTCCACGTATTTCTAAGTTTCCTCAGTGTTAGCATTTTGCTCTTAGCACTTTTACGTTTCACATGAAGCACTTTGCAATAGTTTTGAAATTTGGGATTTAAATTTTTCAAGTTTTAAGTTTCTAGTGAAGTTATTATTCTATTTCTCTTTTCAGATTTTCAAATCTCTTTTAGTGAGTTTGCATTTACTTTTTAAGTCTCGAATCTTTATTCCACAGCTTAAATTGTTTCGGATTTTTGATGATTCAGTGTTGAAATTTTAGTTCCAAGTTTCAACCGTTTGAATAAGTACTTTTTTTTTTAATTTTCATGCGAAGTTCTAAAATTTTGCAAGTAGAAAATAATTTTGTTTTGCAAGTTCAAACATTTTTATTTAGTAAAATCTTACATTCTCTATTGTTTTACGGAATGAATCCTACTAGTAGCTTCTGCACCAATGAAAAAAAGGTTGCTAATAGAAGAAAACACTATCAAACATGTTTTCTTGCGAGTAAAAATCATCTCTCATTAACGTATTTTTGTTTTCATTAAGCTGATATTCACCACCATCAAGTAATGTATCCATTATCTACAGTTAAAAATTAAGTACAATGGAGATGCTTTGTATGTGAAAAGGAAAGCGATCTTTGTCAATCACTTCATTCAATGTAGAAAGAGAAAGTATGCCTATAGGGGTGGATAGGGGACCTTTTCTTTTCTGTCCGATCGTCAAAGGACCTAAAGCCATAAAAAAACACCTGCACTATGATTTCAATCTTTTAGCGCAATACAAGTTTGTTCATGTCTTGCAATGCTGCAGGAATTATAACTTTCGTCAAATGTACAATGAATGGATACATTCTGTTCAACTGTGATGTATACTGCATTCTAATTGGTTAACTTTTAGCTTCTATATTTCTTGAAAGAAAATGCTACAAGGACTGAAAAGTGAAAAGTCACTTCGCTTTCTACACTTGCTTAGTAAAGATGAAATTTTTGATCTACTCTTTTTTAAAAGCGTTTCTCAGTTCCTTATACGCTCGACCATGAATTTTTCAAGAATCAATTATCAATCTACTGAATCTCCTGCTAGGGTAAGTTGAATATACCTTTTATTATCACTAATTTGTATTAAAAATATTATTATTATTTTTTAATATCATTTAAATGTAATACTTTAATAACTCCCTTTGCATTTAAAGTAATCTCTTTTTAAGCAGTCACTTTTTAGCGCTAACATTTTATAATTAATTTTTTGTTAATATGAAATAGTTCCTGCGTGAATGCTAAGTGAAAACATTAAAAAGATCGAAAAAGAAAAAAAAATTAAGTCTAAAAAATAAAGATATATAAGGATGTAATTAACAAGATTACATTTAATTCATTATACATTATAATTATTTTTTGTAATATAAAATAGTTCCTGCTTGAATTCTGAGAGAAAACAGTAGAAAAAAAATTAAGTTCAAAAATAGTTGCATTTTTTTCTCATAGATGGCGCCACAATCGGTTTTACATTAAGTCTTAAACTGAAACTAAAAAGTGTTGCCATTCCAAAATTATAAACTTAAAAAAACGGTTTTAGTAGTATTGAAACAGTGCTATAGTAGTTCCACTATTTGCCGCTAGGAGGCTGAATAATAGGGGTAAAACCTAAATTAAAAAGTGTTGCCATTCCAAAACTATAAATTTTTGGAAAACAACTCAACTCTTCTCGTAAAAATTGCCTGAGGGCATACAACTCAACTCTACTCGAAAAATGCCGGAGGGCAAACAACTCAACTCCACTCGAAAAATGCCTGAGGGCATACAACTCAACTCCACTCGACTAACGCCTGAGGGCACGCCTGGGGGCATTGGGAGGCGGTGGGACCACGCCCCCTGATCCGGATCCGCCTGCTGGGGCAGAACTGTCCTTTTTCACCTACTGACGTTTCATGATTATTATCGGACAAAAAGAATTGCAAGAAAATTAAATAATATTTTCTGAATTGCGTTAAAAATAAACCTTTTTTTGATAAATGTTTAAAATACATTTTTCGTCAGCGGAGAACAAAAATATTTATTTTTTTTCTTTGTTCATGTTTATATTTTTTTAACGGGATTTATAAAGTTGAGCAATCTGATGCAAATCACTATTAAGGCAAATTGTACTCAAAGACGGCATGTAGTACAGGTCCCCAAATCTGGCAAGTTCAGGCACGCGGCCGTTCGCATTTCGGAATTTTCCGAATTTTGGATCAAAACTCGAAATAACAGTAAAATGAAAAATTTTATCCCCCCATCCCGACGCGATTTTACGCAATGCGCGACAAGAAAAATCGCACAAATTTATTCTTTTAATTACGGACTTATTTTTAAACAACGCATCATGCAATTTCATTGTTATTTTTCCTTAAATTTAAAATACTATTTTCTTTTTCATTTGTTATTTAATCTTAAATAATTAATGTAATTACGTAAATTATATGTAATATTAATATAATTAAAAAATACATATATTAAATTTATTTATTAAAATCTGAAGTAAAAAAAGGAAATAAAATTCGCTTCTTGTATACCTGTTTTATTTTTATAAATGTATATATTATAAATATACATATTTATAAAGTGTTCATAAAAAATATAGCATAACATTGTTATCCCTAGTTTTTATGTAATCTCTTTTCTCCAGCTTTTTTTTTTTCTTGTTTCAGAATTAAAATTATTTGTTTTTATGGGACATTCATTTTGTTCTAAATAGTAAGATTTTTGATATTAATTAACCTATATGTTTATTTAGAAAAATTAAACTTTACTTTTTTGTGAAGTAATTTTTTATTCTAAGCAGGATTTAAACAGTTGAACAAAATTATCTTTCATTAAGTTCAATTACAACAATTTATAAAATATAAAATTATTTTACCTTTGTTCTTTTTTTTTTTTTTTTTTTTTGCCTTGATGCAACATCAATTACTTTTACTTTTTAACAAAAAAAATGCATGGACCTTTACAATCACTAAACTGTTTTCTTTTTTCATATATTTCAGATACACGACCATGAAACGACATCGACCAAGTGGATCACAACAAAGAAAAAAAAAGGCCAAAGCTTTGGAAATGCAGTCACTGGCAAACTCGATGATGAAATTTGTTGAACCTTCGACATCAACATCAGGTGTGGAAGTGGGTGTTTTAACATTACCTCAATTGCAGAGTGATGATGTTGAGGCTAACGAAAAACCTGATAGAAGTCACGGAAGTGAAGAACAAATTAGAGAGGACATTCACGAAGAAACTGAAGAGATCAATGAAATTGATACCTTCAAAGATAACCATAATGAAGAAGGAAATAAATTAGAAGACAGCGCATCCGACGAAGAGGAAGAAGGAGAAGAAGTGGCAGATGAAGAAGAAACTATTAGTAATGTTTTGTTTTCTGACATCTCTGATTGGCCTTTCCCTGTTCCAGATACTCTAAGAGTTGACTTAATTAAAAGAGGAAGTGAAACGTTTCAAAACAAAGATGGACCTTTTAGTTCAGTTAAGAGACAAGGAGATAAGACGAAGGGTCTTAATCGACAGTTGACGTCTGATTGGTTCTATATCAGTCGGCCAAATGGCGAGAAAATTCCGAGAACCTGGATGGCATACTCAATTAAAAAACAAAGTTTGTACTGTTTTTGTTGTAGGCTCTTTGGCACAGATGCAAGTTTGAGTAATACGTCTAAATTTGTAACTGGTTTTCAAGCTTGGTGGAAACTTAGTCCGAAAGTTCACAATCATGAAACCTCAGAACAACATGAAACTTACTTTGAAAGATGGAAAACATTAAAAACAAGTCTAATTGCCAATAAAACGATAGATCAAGTTAGTCAGACAGCTACTGAAACAGAGAAAAGTAAATGGAGAAATATTTTAAAAAGACTCCTAGACGTCACTATGTTTTTGGCTAAACAAAATCTTCCATTCCGCGGCCACAGAGAGAATATGTTGTCGGAGAACAAAGGTAATTTTCTACAGGTGAATTGAACTTCTATCAAAATATGATCCTGTACTAAGAGAGCACATAATCAAGCTAGAACAGTCAACTCAGTCACAGACGGGTAAGATATTAACAAGATATTTATCTCCCACCACACAAAATGAGTTTATCTCACTTCTGGGTGGAATTGTTAAGGAAAGGATTTGGACTGATATAAAAAATGCAAAGTATTTCAGTATCATTTTTGACAGTACGCCCGACATCTCGCACATTGATCAAATGAGTGAAATCATTCGTTACATTCACATAGAGAACAAAAAAATTGAAATAAACGAGTCATTTCTAGGTTTTTTCAGTTAACTGGGAAGAAAGCCGTTGGAATAACGAAAGATATTTTAAATGTTATTGAACGGGATGGCCTAGATATAACAATGTGCCGAGGACAAGGATACGACAATGCTCCTACAATGGCTGGAGTGCATTCAGGAGTTCAAGCAAGGATTTGTGAACTTAATCCTAAAGCATTGTTTGTACCCTGTACAAACCACTCTCTCAATCTGTGTGGAGTACACTCTTTTGCTACAGTTCCATTTTGTATTACTTTTTTTGGGACTTTAGAAAGTTTGTACTTGTTTTTCTCAGCTTCTACGCACAGATGGGCTATCCTTGTAGCAAATGTTGAAGTTACAGTTAAGCGACTTTCAGAAACAAGATGGAGTGCTCACTACGAAGCTGTTAAGCCTGTGTTTAAGTGCTTTAAGAAGATTATCGATGCCATTGAGGAAGTGTGTGATACTTCGGAAACGATCGAAACCAGAGGATCAGCTCAAACACTGTTGCCTGCATTGTGTGATTTTTCGTTTTTGTGTTTATGGAATAATGTCTTACAAGAAGTCAACCACGTTCAAAAGTATTTACAGAATCTTGGAATAAGCTTCGAGAAATCTGTTATCAAGATGAGAAGTCTAAAGGTATTTTTAAAAGATAAAAGAATTGACCTTGTTGAGGAAGCACTGCAATTTGCAAAAGACACATGTGAAGAGAAGAAGAAGAACTGTCAGGAAGAAAAAAATTATGCCCGGAGAGAAGGCTGCAGACGAGCCGCTGACCTTTGACCAAAAACTGAAAAGATCAATGTTAGAGTGCATTGACGGATTTCATCAAGAAATCAAAACACGTTGCAAAAGCATGGAATGTATATCAGATCGGTTTGCAGTCTTAGAGCCTAATAGCAATCTGATCGAAACCTCGGAAAGTGAACTTCCCAAGTTTGTACAATCTTTGTTAAAAAATCACGATGAGCTTTGTGCAGATGGTATCCTAACAGAAATTCCACGCTTAAGAAGATTTTTAAACGCCGCCAAAGTTTCAAAAGAAGAGTCTCTGGGTTGGACTTCCTTAATATTTTTAGAGTTTGTGGTTAAATATGAACTTTTGGACTCTGTTCCCAATCTCGCTTTAGCATTAAGATTTTTCTTAACTTTATGTGTTTCTGTTGCGTCACGCGAGAGGGGTTTTTCAAAACTCAAACTAATTAGGAATTATCTGAGATCCACTATGAACCACACCCGACTCTCTAGCTTAGCCATTTTGTCAATTGAAAATAGTGTAGCTAACGCTATCGATTTTGATGATGCAATTTCAAAATTTGCAGAACAAAAAGTTAGAAAGAAGGAATTTTAAGTATAAGATTTCTTACAATGTATATTAAATTGGCTTAATAATAAAAAGGCATTTTACTTTTTTTTTTTTCATTCATAACAAATTGTTTATGAAATAATTTACATTACTCTTTACTTAACCAACTGAATAAAAAAATTGCTTACTCAATAAATTTCATGTTATATTTTGGTGGACATGGGGGGGGGGGGGTGACAAGTTAAAACGCCGCACCGGGTGCCACCGGACCTTGCTACGCCACTGAGTGGCGTGTTCTCTATTGAAAAAATATCTGCAACCTCTGGAAGTGTGGAAATTGATAAAGCAAATGCATTTTGCTTTTGATTGAAACTTGAGCTTTACTCCATGAATTTTACTAATTCTCCCAATAAGTGTTGCATACTAGGGATGTAGTTTTTCGAAGTTAGAAAAAAAACTAAGAATTACTAACAACAACAATTATTTACTAACAACAACAATCAGTACAAATAAAAAATGGTAAATTAGGGAATGAACATGCCATTTTGCAGTCCACACATATGTAAGATTTCTATTCTAATACTACTCGAGTGACTTTATATTCTAATTCATTCTGGTGTCAAATAGCTTGGAATTGCATGGAAAGAAACTCTTTTGAAACCTTATTTTCGAAAAAAAATTACAAACTGTCTATTCATTGGTCGGATTACCCTACCACCTTGCTTATAAAAAGAGAATGAATATTTCTGTAATGCTTAGAAAATACTCTGAACTAGAAGTTCGTGTGAAAGAAATCGACCCCATGTATTTTTTACCTTCTTTTATATCTAAAGTTTAAAGAAAAAAGTAATGAATTCCTGATTTTTTTTCCAGCTTTGAGGGATTTCCATGTTTTAAGGGGTGCTGAAGCCATTCTATTCTTTTTTACAACTCTTCCTTCTGTGCTTGTCGTCAGATTGTAAACACCTTTTTGTGAGCGCTCCAACTCAAAAGGTAATGCAAGGAATCGAACAAAATTCGGCGTACAAATAGTTCGCGTTAAGAATTGGAGTTGATTGCTTTTAGTGCCAATCAGTCTTTAAGCTTGACTATTATTGTATCTCAAGAATTCATGCAAGGATTCAATCGAAAATTATTATGCAGGTAGACCTTAATGGGAAATTGTGCTGATCCGGTTTTGGCGCCCTTTTATAATTTTAAAAAATGGAGTATTCATATTTGAAAAATGTAGATTACAATTTCGCGATGAGCGCAACATATTTGTTTTATAATTCTCTTATTCTGGCGTTTTTTCCTTTGAATCTATAAGTCATGGCATTAAACTGCTTAAGGAACTGGTGTTGGTTAGTGTTTGCGTCAATCGTTCCAAGTTACGTGGCGCAATTGACCGTTTTTAATTGTAACTGCAATATCTCAAAAAGTAACTCAGGGATTTAAAGGAAAATTTTAAACACATGAACCCTAGTAGAAACTTTTCTCCTCCAGCCTCCTTCCCTGTTAGCACTAGACATTAGGGGTGTCCTCCCCCGGCCGCAAGGTGGTGGGGTCCACGGCTTTACCATGCACGTATCCCCAAGTGTACATGGTGGGGCTTCAGCGGGTTGGGTGTCGAACACCCGACCTTCCGGTTGAAGTCCGAATCACCCTAGTGGAAACTGATGCTGGTTAGTTTTTGGCGCCAAACGCTCCAAGCGAAAGTTTTTCTCGGTCTCCATGATTACTATAACTTAAAACGTTATGTAAGGAATGGACTGAAAACTTGTAGACTCATGAATTCTGATAGGGACTACTACTGATAGACTGCAAACACTCCCATGGTAATGGCGCAACGAACCATTTTTCTCATCACGCATAATCGGTGATCGCTACATTTCAAGAAGTAACGCTTGGAAAATCAAACGAAAAGATGATCGGCAAATAAAATCCTATAGCGGCCGATTCTGATTAAATTTTGGTGTCTGTAGCTCCAAGGGGGGCGGCTGACAATCGCTTTCAGTGTGATTTATAAAACTGAAAAAAATAAGCAAAGAAAAAGAAAAACCCTCTTATATCTATGGCTCCCAAGCAGAATCTTATACTTATTAATATTTAGTGATGATTGCTCAAAGGGATTGGTGGGCGCGCTTTTAATATTTTAAGAAATGCAAGTTATATGAAAGAAACATATAGCAGAAAGATTCGCGGTGGACACAGCATACTCGTTCTGAATAGATATTTTTAATGAAAAATCATATGTTCTCGTGTCAGTTACTGAGCTACACTGTTATTTTAGTACATTCGCTCAAAAAGCTCCAAAAAATAATACACATTTGTAGGATCTGCACATTGTAGTTCAATGGGGGGGGGGGGGGGCATTTTTTAACTTTTGCGTGTGTGGAACGGTTCAAAAGCTTAATCCGGCCCTGAATTATTTCATGTATCTGCCGTACTACTATGTACTATCAGCCTTTTTCCTGTTCTGAAGAAATCAGGATCACAATGTATAAGTTGTAGAATCATGCAATCAGGCAACATAAAAGTGAATTTTCTTTTAATAAGAATATTTATTTTTTTATACATTGGTACATAAACAAGTTATACATCATAAAATAAGTGTTTTACAGATAAATTTAAAATTTGAAACAACTTAGCACCATACACGTTATAAATAAAGCAATAACCATAATTACAATAAAAAAACACCTAATTCTGTTTTTGTACAATTCTTTCTTTTACACATATGTGACTTAAAATGAGCTGAAATATTCTACGAAAATAGTTAATAAGATTCGTAATCAGGGCTGGGTTTTTGCAGGCAGAAACTAGTTTCTGCCATGCCAGTGGCAGAAAGTGGTTATAACCGGTTTTAACCGGCAGAAACTGGCACAAACATATTTTGGGACATTATCTGAGAATTTTTTAGTAGTATTAAATTTCCAAAATACATTTTATTCAGAATAAATAAAAAATGTTGGGGATAGTTTTTATTAAAAAATAAATTTGTATTAGAAAAATAAGTACAAGTAAAAATGAAGATTTTCTAAATTTAGTAATTTTTGCATCCGCAATAATGGCATTCCAGCAAAGAAATGCTGGCCTGGGAAGAATATTTTAACGCTTTTCTTTCATTCAGAACAAATTAAGAAACAGTCTGGGTTCAGAAAGGTTAGCAAAATTAGTCGTATGCTATGAAATGCTCCGTGTAAAAAGTGATAGTATATTTGAGTTCGAGTGGTAATTTTGTAAAATAATTGTAAGAGATATTTCATTAAAAAATATATCTCGGGTATTTTATGTGCTTCAATTATTTAGTGATATATTTCCTCAAGAACCATTTCTATTTGTACATAAAAGATAACCTTAAAATTATTGCCATTGCATTGTAGTATTATTTATTTAAAAATACTCTGAAAAGTGATTTGTTAAAATATCATAGAATTTTTGTAATTTTTTTACCTTTAAATAGAAATACAACTGTAAACAACAATATTTATAGTTAAACTCGTACAGCATTAGATTACCATTATGACTTTTTTTTTTCAAGTGAAAGAAAATTAGTATTATATAAACAAAGTATATTTATATGATCATTTTGAAACTTTTTACTACTTTGAATAATACTCATTATCTTTAGTTTTAATTTTTAACCTTAATTGCTTACGTATCAAATACACGTGTTAATTATGAATCACGGATTAAAGTTCTTATTTTAGTATTATTTCTTAGTTTCTGCCAGTTTTTGCCACTTACTGGCAGAAACTAGTTTCTGCCATGCCGGTTTAAACCGGTTATAACCACTGGTTTTAACCACACCGGCAGAAACTTCCCAGCCCTGTTCGTAATAGATAACTTCTATTTTCTTTATGTACACTACCACAAAAAATTATGTGCCTGTTTTGAAATGCCTGATTTCGTCTGGATGTACATTTTTAATATTATTGAAATAGTGCAAATCTAAAGTATTCTTACATTGCATCTTTGGAAGACATTTATATTATCCAGCTCAATTTCAAAGTAGAAAAATTATTAGTGAAATTCACACTCACATAAATCAAAATTTTGTCAAATATCAAAAAATTGCAAATGTACAAATTTTTCCTACCTATATTTAATAGATTTTGAGATGTTTTTCAGCGCATAATGTCAAATAATTTACCCGCTATCAAAATGAAAAGAAAGCGATTTCCTTGGAAAAAAAATAAATTTTAGTAGCGCTGCAATCGGACAAGGTGTTGTACATCTATGATAAAGCATTGTTTATTTTATTAGCATTATTTATATCGATTTTTTAGATCCAGAACAAACATTCTTTTCTTCCATAGATATGTCATTTTTTACACAAATTATTTATGCACACATTCTTTAGAAACATACCTGTCGTATAAGAACAGAATCAGGCGTAATCATATCATGCATCAATCAGAATAACAGTAAATGACTAAAGAGTGCTGAAATCCAAATCAACATTGAAAAATTAAACAATGGAGAAAAATATGATCATGTTTCTATACACATAAGATATGGGTCTTGTTTGCTATATTTGAAAGAATAGTAACATGACTAGTTTACACACAAAAATATCTTCTGTTTATATCATAAATTTGATTGTTAAAAACAATTTCTATCAGTGCAATAGGAACACACTTTAAAGTTATGATCACATACACTAACAAAAAATAAACAACAAGCTACTAAAGTTCTTCACTACATTAAAAAAATACACATTTGTATGAAAGGAACATGCATAATTGAAACAGTTCCTAACTACTTAAATAATAATACACTCTCAAAAATTCCTTTCAAACAGTTTTTGTTTCAACTTGACTAGATGGTATAAACTTTAAATGGTCCAAAAAAATACATTCCCTGATAAAACTCTTCAAATATGTCAACATTATGAGAGAAAAAACATTTATATAATAATATTCCTTTAAAATACAAATATATAGATATATATATGTATATTAATGCACAGAATTTTCAATATCCAATCCAAAAATTTTGGAATGTAGACACGGTATGTACACATTTTCTAAGGTGACTTATAATAATTTAAAGCACAGCAAATGAGATCAGATTTATAAAATAAATTATTTAAGAAATAAAACATAATACAACATAAGGAAAAGAAAACACCAAAAACTTTTCTAAAAGCATTATAACATTTATGAATATTTTACACTGTATTGAAAAACCAGGGCTCGTAAATTATATTGCCCGACATGCTCGGGGCATGTAAAAATTCCGATTGGGCATGAATTTTCTACCTTTACATGTCAGGCCGGGCATGAAATTCTTTAATCAAATATTTCTTTCTAAAACTTTGTATTTTATTGAAAATCACAGCATCCTTACCAGAGCTCAAAAGGGACATGTTGACGGACATGCATGTCAACAATAAACTTGGTAATACAATTGAAATTTTGCAAATTCCGGCTTGTAACGACTTATTATGTAATATTTATTTGTAATTTAAAATACCTTTAATTTATAACTTTAATTATGTAACTTTCAATGATTTAGATTAACCTTAAAATAACTCTTGATTAAGATATAAAGGTGTGCATTTAATTTTTTGTCCAATTAAGGGGATTTGGCACCTTTCAAATGTAGAAAATGGCTGAAAATAACAATTTTTCAATTTTTTGCTTAAAATGTGGCTTGACTCTCCTAGTATATCTGAGCGAAGTTTTGAAGCGATACAACCAATATAAATGTAGTTAAGAAGTAAAAGAACTCAAATATTTCTGATGTTTTAGTAGGATTTTGTATTCTTTAAACTGCGTTTTCTCGGTTTGTGTGTTTTCGCCATATTGTAGTACTTAAAATGCTAAAACTTCTACATATATTCCTGTAGCAGCTTGAAATTTTTGGTGTGTGTTCGATATGATGTGCTTGATAAAATTAAGGATGGAATTTGCTATATATTTTCAGAAAAAAATTTAAAAAATGAAAATGTAACAAAATTTGCTTTTTTTTCTGTGTTCTACCATCGATGTAACTTTAAAAACTTTTTCCTCAAAAACTAATTAATTAATAGCAAAACCCATCCCTAAAATTGTAAACCATACTATAATAAGTACTTTAAAAAAATTTGGTAAAAAAAAATCAAGAAATGAAAAATAAGAAGGAAATTCAAAATTGTTAAATAATTTTTAAAAAATTAAATTTTAAAATTTTCTGTTAGTTGAATTTTGATTTTTCATGTGAAAATCATTTTGTTGAACAATAGCACATCATAACATACAAATGAAATAAGTAAAAGTTCTTAAATTAAAAAAAAACTGTCAAAAGGTGCCAAGTTCCCTTAATGCTAAACAACAAATTCAAATGTTTTTATTAACATGCAATAAAACAATTTCTGGGCATGTAAAAATTTTGTTCGGGCATGTAAAGTTTTTAAGATTTTACGAGCGCTGTGAAAAACACATTATACCTTGATTTAGAAATGAATTCAATAGAAAAAAGATAATTTACTTTAGTGAAAGATACTTTGATTTACAAAATTACAACAGATTTGAAGAACAATATCCTCAGAGCTCAAAGCATGAATTTACAGTACAAAATGCACACATCTGTTTCATTTTTATTTTTAAATTAATAAAAATATGCAGGATGAAAAAGCACTGCAAAAACAAATGAGATAAAGAATTCATTATACAGTTAGCAGGCTTCCGACCATAAAGATAAATGCTGTACCAGAGAGCCATAGTATTCTAAGGCCATTTTTCGATTTTTTGGCAATGTGGTTAAAAATAAACATTTTTAGTACTATATGACTAGACTTTTCTGTGCGGACCTTAGAATAAAAATGTCCGATGATAGCTTTAAAAGTTTGGAACCCTCATGTAGCTAGTGATTTTATAGTTGGTACTCTGAATATCCAATAAGCGTAAACTTGCAAAAACTAAAAAAAAAAAAAAAAAAACTTAGTATTGTGGTTCTCAGATACAGAATTATCATCTGCAACTCCCAAATTTCCAAAATAAAGTAAAATTTAAAGCATACTATAAACTTTTTGAGAGGCTAAAATAGAAATAAAAAATTCAGGGACTTATCAAGTAACACAGGAGTTATGTATCACCATAAAAAAGTAATCAGCCATAATATAGTTCATTTTTTCAGAAAATTAGAGAAAGTTTTTTATTTTTTGAACAAAAATGAGTCATTGTGTAATGACTAACATTGAAAAGAATTTAATCAATTGAAGTGTGCAAAGTAGAACATTTTAAATCAAATAAATTTTAATGTGAAACTCATATAATAGATTTAAAAAGAAAAAAGAATCCATACAGCTAAAGCTAGCCAAAACACACACACATCGATTTATATTAATACTTAATCCTCAATAATTCTTAATTCTTAATCAACTAAATGATGATGCAATAAAATCAAAATAATAATACAAAATGCAATTGGAATCAAAGAGATAATCAATTATCACAGGGAAGAAATGAAAAAAAGACAAATGATTATTTTAAAAAAAGATCTTTTCGTTTGTTCAAACAGCAATTATCATATTTAAAAATTTGGAAAACAAACAGCACAAAAGTTGCATCGATATGATGAGTAAAATGGCAATTTAGAACCTTTAATATAAAAAAGAAAAGAAGATTAATGGTGTAAGAGACTTTCGTATTGCACACACTGCTGCAAGTTTTTGATGCAATTAAATAAAAGCTAATACTTTCCAAAATCACGGCTTATTTCAAAGGTACGATTTTAAACCATGTTTTAGCAAAAGTAAAAGTTTTGGTAAAAAATGCAATTGGAATCAAAGGCATGAAAAATTATCACAGTGGAAAATGAAAAAAAAAAAGACAAGTGACTAGTTCAAAAAGACCATTTCTTCCATGCAAACTACAATCATTTTTAAATATTTAGAAAACAAACAGCTCAAAATTTGTGTGGTAATGAAGCCTAAATATCAGGTATGACTAGTTAGTATGCAAGAGAAATAAATAAACACAAAAAATGAAGTATGTGCACTATGAAGTTACATAATAAAAATCTTTTATGCTTTGAATTTTATAAAAATGGAAGGATGAAAGAACTCCTTTTTTTGGGAGGGCGGAGAGGGGTAATTAAAGCAAAATGAATGCTATAAGAAAACAAATGTTCAAAAAATTGCCATTTTCAATTTATATGTATGACGGAGCTTCCATAGATATGACTAGAATGGCAATTCAGAACTTTTAAACTAAACACATTTCCAATTGTTATAAAAAAGAATCGAAGATGAAAGGAATGGGGAACTTTCTTATTGCCCACCAGGTCAGTCATTTGGGTGATCTGGGGGGGGGGGGGGGACTGACCCCCTGACTTTTTAAAATATATTGAATTTATCCAGGCTTTTATGTATGTTGCTGTTTTTTTTACCTACAATATGCATTGCAAATATACCCTTTGCTCCCCCTCCCTGAAAAGATTTGAAATTATGGGCCTTTTGCACACATACAGCAACTTTAACAATGTTTCCAACAAAAATGTAGTTTTGATGAGCAATGTTGGCAACAAAGATGCATAAAATGATTTTCTTAAAAACGAAAAAACATGAAGTAAAGATGGTGATGTCTTTCAGTATGCACAATAACTTTCAAATGTTGCCATCACAGATTTGCAACACAGAGTTCCCAACATTTATGTTGCTAATTTGCTGCAACGATGGATGGTGTAACGTTATATAATTAAATATTTTCATACCTTAACAGGATTAAGCTGTACGCCTCACTGAATTAGTTACATTATTTGCATGCCTTTAATCTACAATAACCCAATCTTTTTTACAATTGAATTAGACTACGCATTTGAAATTTTAAAAGCAGTGTTAGTTCAAAAATAGTTTTCAATCTAATATCTAACATTTATGGGTTTCCAATATTTTATCAATAATGATATGTTGTGTCACTGTGGAATAACTGTACATAGAACTATGACCATAGAATATGGATATGTAACTCAGTACCCATACTAACAATACAGTGAAAAGAATGACATACCCAATAACAAAAATGTTTAATGGAATGAATATTCCTTAGCTATGGAAAAATAATTAATTATAGATGAAAATTAATAACCCATAGTTAACAAACCTTCAAATTACACACCAGATGTGGCATAAAATTTTATGAAAATATTTCATTCACATATGTACCTTTAATGATGCACAATATTTTAAGGTAAAAGTAGTTACATTTTTCCAATCCTATTGATGATGCTTTTATATAAAAACTAAATAATTCACTCAAAATATTAGAACGAATAATGTTGAATTGCAAGTGCTTTGAATTACTTAAAACAAAACAGCCTTGCTCAGATTTTATGTTTACAATGATTTTTTATCATCGCTTGATTAAGGTGCTACAACTACATTCAAGGTTAGCAATTTAATTTGTACTACATCTATTTCTTATTTTATTTTTTATTTTTCAAATCAGAATATTTCTAAGCGAAACATAATATGTTTAGTTATTTTCAGATCTACTAAAAGTTCCTCCACAATTTACAAGTCAATTGAATCAGCATCAGCTGGAAGAGACTCAGTCACAAAATAAAATAAAGTAATTGATGTAAAATCCAATTGTTGACGATAACAGCAGTTTTATGCTATAACATTTTAAGTAACATTCTCAATGGTCTTATAAATTAATAAATATTTGCTAGAAAAGCCTCAGTCAATGCATCAGCATAACTAGTAAAATCAAATGGATGCGAACATGTTGAAAAGGAACTTCAGATATGTTTAACTTCTGATCTCTGGGGCTGGAGTTCTTTTAGCAAAAGCTACTGTAAATAGTGCTCAATGTTTAGAGATGTGCTTGATCACAGTGTCTTTTAACATAAAATACTCCCTGACCTTTTCATAGATTAAGAACTATCTACTTGGTTTACTATTACTCTTTAAGAACTAAAACGGTTACTTTATGATTAACTCATGCATTTCGGCTACAATACTTTCAGGTTTTCTTTGCAGATTGAATGTAAGAACTTCAAAAAAAAAAAAAAAACACCCATACACATATTTATCTTCTTAATAGCTAAAAATATAAGTTATCACAGTAAGAGCTTATACTTAAGGAATGTTTCCCATGAAGCTAAATGCTATCAGAAAGCTTTTAGCTTAACCCTTTCGGGACGGGTGTGACGTATACAAACCGCCAGCAAGAGCCACCTCACAGCCGGGTGTGACGAATACGTGTTGCTGTTCTAATAGAGTCCTGAGGACGGGTGTACCGTATACGGGATTTCAGATGGAATAAAATATTAGTATTTTTCTTTGATACTAGATGGGGCCCCATGACTGTTATGGTGTAATATGCGGAGACTGGAGAATGCTGACCTTCATTTCCATAGCTTTTTTTAATTCTTTTTTACTTGGTTCGGGTTTCAGGGAAAGATGTATGAGAGAGCAGCGGTGCCAATGAGTAAATGAGTAATGAAAGTACTGCTGGCGCTGCAATCGGATTAGCTGATATAAACACATGCAAATGATTGGAATCATTCCAAGCACTTTTATTTCTTTTTTTGTCGATAGATAGATATTCAGTGGTTCGCTTCCTTGTCTTCATTTATATTCGGATTTGGCTTGCGCTCGGAGGAAATTTTCTTGTATCATTTGGCAAATGCTTTATTATTAAAATGGCAAAGAGAAAACTATATTAAAAAAAAAGAGAAATACACCCATTTAGTGAATGATTCGTTCTGAGATAGTGATGATAGTTTTGATATTTCAAAGGAACTGGAAGGTGAAAGTGACTCTGATACTGACATACTATCAGATACAGAACTTGCAGCACGCATGCCTTCTACATCCCGCGACAGCAGGGATAATTTTTAGCAATAAAATAATTTGTATTATTTTATTGGTATCTGTATGCTGCGTGAACTAAATTCTGTGATTTTTTTTTTTTTTGGATATTTTTGTACATAACTTTTTGAAGCAAGTCAAAGATTTCATTGTTCTAAATTTATTTTATAGAATTTTAAGAAAAATATTATGATGAAGTTTTAAAATTAATCCTGATGGCTGACAACAAGTTTTTCTTATAATGTACCAAATTTTGAAGCAATTGAATAAAAAATTAATTTTTTTATGAATTTTTTTCCAAAGTCAGGCTTAGTAGCGCAAATCGCCCGTCCGCAAGTGACAATGTATTCTGGTAGAACGCCGGCTGGTGGCTGCAGCTCGCTGACTGCAGCGCCCGTCCCGAAAGGGTTAAGGCCATAAAACTTCTGGCCTTTTGGGGAGAAAAGGGGGGGAATTTTTAGAATTTTTTCAATTTACCATAACTAAAAATAATGCATTTGTGCAATAGATAAAAAAGATAAAACACTAGATTTTATCATTATACGGTGCAAGAGGTAAATTCAGACCAGTAATTAAGGAAAATAAAAATTACTTTTTATAAATTTGTATTTGCCTCAATTAGAATTTCGCAGAATGGACTGGACATAATCTTTGCTTGATGCATTGTCAATTTTAGATTGCCTTGACTGAGGCTCTTTCAGTGTGAGTCACTTTGATTGTGATCTGAATGTTGGCCAGGACCGTTACTAGCCCATGGCTGGTAATGATGATGGGTCTAACTGCCTTTTCCTTGAAAACGTGCCTACGGCTGCCAGTATAGGTGTAATTTACATTTTATAGCGCTACATTATATGGGAGACTCCATACATTTACTTGGTCAAAGGTGTCAAAATCTCCAGCTAGGTTTTTGCTGCTGGCCCCCTATACAATGAATCAATATTTAATATGCATACTCACTCAGTAGCACTTCTTTGAAATAAATTCACACCCATAATCTCATTAATATGAACACATTGAAACAAAACTTCACAATCTATTAACAACTCTGAACTATCAAAAATTTTGCATAAGACCAATAAATATTTTTCTCACCTTTTAATGAGATTAGGCTCCCCTTAAATAGTGAAAACTCTGTAAGTTGACCACTTGCAGTGTAGCACTTTAGTGGTCAACCTTTTGACAGTGAGGTCAAGGCCATAGCCGGAAACACTTATGTTGAGGAAAGTTTCAGGGAGGCTCAGGCCCATGGGCCCCCCTCTGGATATGGCCTTAGGTGAGGTAGAGGGGGAAGGGCTAATTCCGCTCCTGACAAAAGTGGTCAACTTAGACAGGTGGTCAACCTTACAGGTTTTACTGTATGAGTATACATACACTAGAGTACTCTTTCATTTGACACATGTGCCCAACAAGACAGCATACAAGTATGCAAATGAAATAGCAAAGAAAATTTGGCTTCAAAGCATGCAAGAATGCTCAGCAATAAATCTTTAACTTAAAAAAATGTTATGTGTATACATATACATACAAAGTCATTTTAAATATTTAAAATGCAATATGAACACAAACACATGAGTATGTAAAAGACATGATGCCATGAGCAACTTAAGTTGCACTCACTCTGAATGTTTTTTTTTTTTTTTTTTTTAATAATTTTTATGCAGAATTTTAACCATGTGGCACATAAGCATCAATTATGAATCCACCTAAAACAGAAATTAATCACTTTATTAGAGGAAAGAAATGTACATTACTATTTACAATCTACTCTAGCTATCTCTAAATCAAAGGGAATAAATAATAATTTGAGACATTAAAAAATATCAGAAAACCTGTGAAAATTATTTCAACAAAAGTAAGTAGTACTGTGAGCATGATACAAAAATCAGCACAAAATATACATGGAACATACTTCATTTAAGGGGAATCAAAAGCTAATTTGGGGATTTTTTTGTTTTGGTTTAAATTCCCTGTTTTGGTTTTCCCCAAACACACTCCCTTGTTTCCCTATTCTCACCCTCAACGTTTCTTTCCTCTGGGGCGTTCTTCATTATCTCCCTCCACTAACGTACAATTACAGACTGTCGTTTAGAATCTTCAAAAATGTGACATCTGGTTCTGATTTTTTGTTAAAATGTTTCAAAGGAAATATGTGTCTTATTACAAGAGGCGAAACGTAGCGGTGCCTAGTTTTCTTGTTCGTTTGCGATGTTAGTTGCTTTCAATGTTTTTCAATTATCTTTATTATAAACTTAAATTTAAATTAATGTCTAAAATTCTTTAAAATTCCACTCCCACCTCTTAATGTAGATGTAGAATATTATTCTCAACCGGTTCATATTAATTTTAACAAGGTAAAAAAACCCTGCAGTAGTACATCATGGGATGAAATGAATATGCATTTTTATTAATTCAATTAACATATGCGTTAAGCAGATGTGCTTAAACAAATTTTATTGCAATGAATTTCTGCAAGTTTCTGTTTAAAGGAATTGCGATGTTTAATTTATTAAATTACAAACAAACGAAAATCGTACTCATTAAATGTTTGGAAATTTAGTTTAATAACTTTCAACTGAACGAAATTGCAACTTGCTGTGTCAACTGAACGACTGCGCCATTGGCATTTTTAGGAAGGAGAGGGGATTCTTTTTGAGGCGAAGGTACGCCATCTCACTTGGGGGGATGTCTTGTATGGACATAATCATTTAGAAGATATTTTTTTTTTTTAGTATTCAACTTTCCTTTTTACTTCTGCTGTTCTCATTCGCTTGTTGGTGTGGGACATTAAGTGCGAATTTGACCTTACACTGACGGACAGAGGTAATGCATAGAAAGTGATTTTTCATAGTAGTGTGATTACCAAACTATAAAAATGTGTTTATAACAAAGAACAAGAATAGAAAAACCATCCGAAAATCTTAATTTCAGATTAGACGCAAAGAGCAAGTATACTGAATAACAAAATTGCTATGATATATCTACTCTAAACGTTGGCCGACAAAAATCAAGGGGGACTATGAGTTTGGTGGCCCCTTTATTGTTTTTATAAATGTATACATATGTATATGATACATGAGCATGTATGGGATCATTCATAAATGATATCACGCTTCGAGGGGGGGAGGGGGGTTCGTGAACTTGGGACAAAGTGTGACAAGGGGAGGAGGTAACAAGAAGTGTGACATTCTGCATTATTCAACATAGCGTGACGTGTGACAAAGGGAGGGGGGAGTCAGCTGAAGTGTGACATATTGTGATAAAGGGGGGAGGGAGGTCAAATATATGGGGCAAAAGCGTAACATCATTTATTAACGGCCCCTATATATCGCATATATAGTTATTATAAATAATTTATCGTTTTAATATTGATATATATATGTATACGTATACATGTAATATGAGCGAGTCCAGCTTCTGATATAGAAAGGGCTCATTGTTAGAATATGAGCAAACAATTTGGGAGGATTGCGTTATATATGCGGAAAAAAGAGAATTCACAAATTATCAATATAAACGAGATCATAAGTATAATATTATAGCATAAATAGAGGAGAGTCCTGGGAATCTACCCCGAAAAATTTAGAAAATTAAATTCGAAAATCGCAATTATATACTATCATTGACGCCGTTAGGAGGACGGCTAGGGGTAGTCTCTCTTTGGTGACATCGAATAAAAAATTTGCAGAATTCAGGGCTCCTTCCCGGAAATTCGCAACGACATCCATTGATACTGTTAGACCAAGGAGGGATTCAAAGCTATTTTTCAGAAATGTTTTGAAATTCAAGTCATAAAACTCAAGTAAGGCAATCTCTGGTGATGTTAAAAGATAGTTAAAAATTTTCTAATATGAAGTTCTAAAACTACAATTTTGATGATTTTCAAGGTATTGAGGGGACGGAAAGGGCTTTGGGGAAAGGAGATCCCCCCCAGAAATTTTTTGAAATTGAAATTTTAAAAACGCATATTAGACTTTCCTTGGTGACACCAAAAACAGATGGATTCATGTAGTCTTCCGCAGAATTTTTTTCTAAATTCGGTTCGAAAATTCGCAATTTTTAACGTCCATTGTTGATGTTAGAAAGAGAGAGGTGGGGGATTCAAGGCTATTTTTTTATTTTTAAATTTTTGGACATTCAAGACATAAAACGTATATTAGGATATCTTTGGTGATGTTAAAAAACGGCTGAAAATATTGTTCACACAAACACACCGACTCTGACCCTGAAAAGAAAAAAAAAGGATCGCGTCCAGTGTGTGTGTGGAGGGCGGTGGGGGGAGTTCTGGCTCTTCCTCAAACCACCTTGACAACTATCCCTGTAATCAAAATGCTGTATGTAACAACATTCCCTTCCTCATTTTTTATTTTTGCATCTAATGTGAATAGGGCAGGGCGTCTAACTATTATTCTATTAAAAGTCTTTTGATTCTAACACAAGCCTCTCCATACTTTTTTTTTTTTTTTTTTCATTACTGCAGTAGATCGTAGTGCTTGGAAAATGCTAGAGCAGGGTTTTACAACATGAGCCATGTGGCCACCTTGAGGGACACAGAACAAATCTGAATGGCCGCAGGAGAAAATAGCAAAATCGGAGACCCACAAGTCTCGGAAAGGAGACCATGGTACAATCATTTCCTACTGATAAAATATTTCACGCAATGCCAAAATATTGCATATTATTTTGACCAAATCTATTACAAGTCTACATATGACAGTTTGTATTTTTCCCTGAAAATAAGAGTATGTTTACTGTACTCGATTATACCGCATATCAGTTGAATACTTAGGTAGTTATTAAATCAATAGTAATTAAATCATAATAAAAAATAAAAGTTTATAAAGTTGAGTATTACATTGAGTGTAATACCAGAATTTCGCGCCGCGTATTTGTTTTCATTCAAGTATACTTGAATGAACTGTTGCGTACTTTTATAAAAGTACGCAACAGTACCTACTTTTTTTTTTCCTTCCGAAATTTATATTCAAAAAGCTTTTCACGTTTTGGAAAAACTTGTCTACTCCTTTCCTCTCATCTACTTCCCTCTGTTATTTTTATAATTATTAATTTTATTATTATTATTCCTCAGATTCTTAGAATTCAAATGTGTTGCAATTTTAATTCCCCCCCCCCCCCCCCCATCATTATTAGTTTTATAGTTAGGCCATAAGACTGTTTTATCGTTCGAATATTTTTTATTCTTTTTTATGTGCACATACAAGTGGGAACTCGGGATCCGGGACCACACAAACTAGCTTAAACACAAATAAATAAATTAATTTATCTTCTTATATATAAGCGGCTTATTCTGTCTGTCTGTCTGTCCACGATAGAATCCCAGGCCGTTTTACAGATCGGGACCACATTCAGCACGGTTAATGTTTACAACCCGAGAAACTCATCGCTGCAAAAATGAAAGTTGAGACTCAATTAGTTTTTTTAAAATTATTATATTTTAATCTTTCAATGCTTTTTTTTATCCGTTTTATTTTATTTTTGCATTGTTTTGCCGTCGTTTCCAACCATATAATTACAGTTGCCGTGTGATCAAACAAATCAATGCCATTGTTATCGTAACAAATGTAGCAAATATATTAATAATAATCAAAACGTTCATCTAGCATATTGAGTGAGGCTCCACTGTTTTTTCAATCTCCGCTAAAAATTAATGTATTCGCGAATTTAATTTAATCCTTTCGTTATTTTTTATTTATTTATTAATCGTCTGCACTTTTTACATTTTTCTTATTAGAGTGGCAGTGCTCTTTTTCCCAGTTTCGTTAAAACTTTTGTTTTGAAAAGCATAACAAAATTTTCAATAAGTTCTTTCGATGGTAAATGTATAATTTTCACAAACAATTTGATTATGTAGTAAATACGTATAAAGTAGTGTGGGGCAGTAAGTGAAGGGGCGTCTGACCTGGGTAATTCAGTTTGAATTAGCAGACACCTTTGCACAAATCATTTTAATTACAATTTATAATATCTAGAACAGCGGCCATTTCCTATGACCGCCAAGTTTACTAGTATATGCATAAACTCGAGGCCACGACAAGATTTGGTACATACAAGGGGGCCACAAGCCGTTGAGAGCGTCTTTGCAAGAGAAGATCTTGAGGTGTTTTGAACTCAGTGGACTGATAATGGTTCAAAATAATGAGAAACTTAATGTATAGTATAGAGTGGGTCATGATTTAGACTTGGAAAACAAAAATAGGGTTTTTCGTCCCATCCCAATATATTGCTGCTGGACGAAGGTTTTCTCTGTCAAAACCATAGACGAAAAATAACGGAACCTATTTTACTGTATGTTATGATGCAACATATGCCTATGGGGGGGGGGGGGGGGGGGGGCCTCGAGGTGACTATGCCATTGAAATTTCAGGAGGTTGGCGGATTTTTAGGGGGCATCGTTTTGTATCCGTAGCTTTTTACGGTGATGCCGCTGTCGCTCGGAGGGGGGTGGGAAGCATGGGGCAGACTCTGCCATTGAAATTTTTACGGGGGCAGTGTTTTCAGAGGATTTGTGGAATTTTAGGGGGTAACATCATTTGCTCCGTAGCTTTTTAGAGGGCTTTTAGCTTTTTAGCAGGGATGGGCAATAAATTAATCGCAATCGACCGGTATACCACCAAGACATTTTGGGCTTTGGGGGGACCGCCTTTACTAAGACCTAAGAGTTGCATGCTAAAAAAAATCTCAAAATAGCTAAATTTACTGAAAAATAGCAGAAAAAAATTATAGCCTCAATAACTTTAGATAAAAATAGTTTATTTTTCATTGTATTTTCGAATTGTTTGGTAAAAAGGCATCATTTGAAATTATTGTATTTGTGGCCATTATTATTATGTAAGTACCTTGCATTTTGCTTTTCCATAAAACAATTCCATAAATAAAAATGTCATAAAAGTTTTTTTTTTAAACTTTGTGTATTATCAATCAGCTTGTAACATAAAATCAGTCAGGTGCAATCCCCCCCCCCCCCTTTTTTTTTGTAAATATTTTTAGTAGTAATTAATATTCGGGTTTCGAATATTTCGTTTTTCCAACCAACTAGTCAAATTACAGTATTGTTGTATCTCTTAAAAATTGTCGTATCCTCTTAAAACACACCATTTCTCTTTTTGAAAATTATTGTTGTTAAAAATGTTTTATACAAAGCATTCAAAAAGTATGATTAACTTTAAAATTATAGGAACTTTAAATCGCGTTTTCTTCCACCCGTTATTTTACTCATTTATTGTATTTATATTTCTCATATTATATCGAAAATGCGTAAAATACTTTTTTATATTTTTGTAGGGCTCTTTCTAAATGGAATGCTTAAAAACCTATTTTATTTAAGCAAAGTAAAATTTTAAAGCTTCTACTTTTATATCTTGATTCTGCTATTACATAGAACAAATTTCAATAAAAGACATTAAAAAGCTATGGGTTAAAATATGTTACGGAAAACGCTGGCTCAACATTTATTTCAATTCTAGATCCTTTCGCTCAAAAGGCCAAGAAGGAAGCAAAATAAAACCGTCTTGTGTCCCTTGCCTGAAAACCCCGGGGAAACTCCCGCTCAAACAGTAAACTCTAGTAAATCAACCGTTAATCACTTTTTGCCTAAAGGATGACAGTTGATTGATGCCTCATTCTGAAACTCTTCCCTTTTTCCATCTAAATTTCCCTGTTTTCCAGAGGGCGCTGCAAAGCAGTGAATAAATTCTCAATTTTTTGCAATAAATCCACTGTTTTTGTTTTAAAGATTCCAGCTGAAATATTGGACGAAATGAACTTCTGTTTGTGGATTCAGACACTAAACAGTGTAAATTTCGTCTATTACTTTCATTTTTTTAAATATTTTGATTAAGACGTATTTGAGAGCGTTTTAAAGTTAGCAACGCAAGTATTTTTCTCATTTCTGAAAAAGTTTTACTCCTTACTTCAAAATTCGAAAGACAAAGATAAAAAGCTTTCCTTGGTGCTTCATATGCAAAAAACCGCATGAGGATACTCCAAAAAATAAACTCAGGAGATGTGGAAAACCCGCTCCGTAGAGATAACATGGGAGACGAAGATTGCCGGAGGCCTGTTGCGATTCCCCTTAACAGTTTGATGGATATTACTTTTTCCTTTGATCAACAATTATTTTCCAAATGTGAAATGGCTGGAAACATTTTTGTGGCCTCATCACATTCTTATCAAAAAAGCAAGTTTTAAAGTTGTCTTGGAATAAGTTCACTATTCAAGTTTTAACCCATTTATGCCGGAGGTTGAAAGTTTTGAATTTTTGCATGAAATTCGAATATGTGAGGTAGAAAATGCAAAAAACAACAATTCGCTAAAAAAATTTTTTATTTCATGCCATGTATGAGTAATATGGCGTTTAATTTTTGGAACACTAGGCAAAACCATTGCTGTATTTGTTACTAAATGTTAAATATGATTATTATTGAATGGGGTGGTTATTCAGTATGATAACCAGATGAACACTTCACCTGTAATGCAACATTGCATTTTTCACATTGAAAAGTGGTGTTTTTGTGGCACTGAGCGCAACGTGTTTGCTTGCCAGTGGTGTAGTCGAGGGGGGACGCAGGACGGCGGCGTCCCCCTACCTTTTCATTTTAATACAAGCGTCCCCCCAAACTTTTTACATTTTAACATGAACGTCCCCCCACTTTTGATTTCAATTGCTTATTTTCTTATGTATCAGCGTCCTCCAACTTTTTTTTCAAGACTACACCCCTGTTGCTTGCCTTGCTTGATGAAAAACCTCACTCAACTGCTGTTCCAAAAATGGAACAGTAGGCATAAATGGGTTAAGAGAGATAACATTTGAATCTGGAAAGTCAACCATATACAAACTGGAGTTGGAAAGTCTACAAAGACTACTGTCATCCAAACAGAAGAAAAACTACGTACAGGTAACAAATAATGAAAATAACAATAAATGCAAGTTTTTGAAAACCATAGTTTTGAAAGATAAGAAATAATAATCATCCTGAAAAGATTAAATAAACTGAGCGAAGCAAAAAATTTCAAGTCATTGAGAACAAGAAACAAAAACCTTGAATTAAACAGACAAAATTACATTGAAAAGTTAACAGGGTGCAAGGAAATATCTTTCTTGAGAGACATTGAAAAATTCAAGTTATAGTGAGTTGACTTTTATTGAAAAAATTTTGATGCACATATGTATGAATATTACCCATAACGCTACAGAGTTTCATTCTACATGGGAGGAAAACCCTGTTATGTAAATGTCATACCAATGGGATGCAAAGAAAGGGTTGAAACAGAACTGTTCAAAACTATTGCACAGCAATTGAACTGTTCCATTCAGTTCATATTCTTGGGATACTAAGAAAATTACTTTCTCTTTGATAAAAAAACATATTTATTTGAAAGAGTATTTGTTTGCGTAAGAGTACTAGTAATAACTACAGATAACACGTCATATTATTTTAAAAAATCTCAGTACAAACAATACCGTGTAAATTACTTTTAATAAATATTTGTTACCTTAATGCATGCAAAACAAGCAGGTTTCAGCTTATTTGTTGTCAATGAGAGTTTGTATTTGTCGTACCAAATCTCTTGCAATTCTGAGGACTGCTTTAGCATCATGACGTTCCGCCATCTCTGCAACACGAACAAGATTTTAAACAGTATCAATATTTCTCATGGATATTTGAAAAATCATAAAAATACATTTTTATGATTGATAAATTTGACAAAAATTAATATTATTAGGGATATGCATTCCAATGAGATACATATAATAGAAATGTTTCAAGCTTTGATGATTGAGGCAATAAGATTAAAATCTTACTAAACACAAGAATCATAATACTCAGAGATGCCACTCTTCAAAAATCACAAAACTGAACATTTTTAATGAAGCCGAGTAATAGGGTCCAGCATCAATATTGTCAGTGATAAATTATCCTTATTGCAGTCATTAACACATTCGCTGCCACCGACGCTCTGGCGCGTCAGCATGGCGCTACCTCCCACGCCGGCGACGCTCTGGGACGACGATCGAGTATGATAAGTAAACTGCTTTATTTTTAGTTCGGATTTGGAGGTTGAACGATGAGGTTTTTGAGGCACGTTAGTGAAGCATTATTTTTATATTTTCAGTGCTTGGTTTTTAAATTTTGTGTTTAATTTTTTTATGTGCATTTTTAAAATTGGCGAACAGTACAAGTATTGCAGGGCCTTCACAACCTAAGAAAACAAAAGTAAATAAAAAACCGACTGATGCCGAAATATTAGAATTACTAGAAAAGAGTGATCTTTTTGATTATGACAGCGTAGACGATGAAGATTACGGTTGGGATTCTACGAGCGTATCGGAAATGATAAGTTGAACGTGAGGTGCCACTGACACTCTAGAGCTTCCGAAATTTTTTTACACAAAACACGAAAATAAAAGGTTTTTCCTTTTTTCTGGTTTTACTATTAAAATATAAGGAACGTTTTTAATCATTAAAACACTTTTTTTAAATTCGGCTTCTGAGGATGGATATATAAATTTTGGTGGCAGTGAATGTGTTAAACAGAACTTATTTTCACATACACACATAAAAATTAATACTATGAAAATTTATATAGATGAAACCTATGATTTACCACATAATTTTTTTTGAAACGATATCAAGTTTTTCTTATATATTAGTTATAATTAACAGTTTGTTTTAGTTATGTGTACATTAAATAGAATGTTTCTACGAAATCGTTATACATAATGGGTATTTTTTAAAAAACTTTACATTACTCAAAATATATTTGTAATAACAGAATAAAATTATTTGGAAGTGGATGAAATTTGGGAAATATATTTAGATGTTCAAAATGTAATACACATAATAAAAAATAGTTCATATAATCCAAATTTGAAAAAAAAAAAACATATTTCCTAGTCACTTATGAATAAATAAAAATGATAAAGTAATGCTAAGGCACAAAATAGTACAACAACTGTAATCTTGTTTTAGAGCAGGCACAGGAACTTATGGGACTGCATTCATCACATGTAAACAAGTGTAATTTTGTGTGTGTGTATGTGTTTGAAAGGGAAGGTATTGAAAGTTTAACGTAAAAAGGTTTTTTTTTTTTTTTTAATTTTAGATATATTATACATATTGTAACATTTAAAAATTTGTAAGTAAGTAAATTGTTTTTTAAGTCTGAAACAGCTATAGTATGTATGGATTTTTTATTTGTGTATGTTTAATTTTTTTGGATCACTTAGAAAATATATATATACAGTAAACAACTTATAATTTTATAATAAAAAGATACTTAGTAAGCAGAAAAGTTCACTTTTTGTGCACCAAATGAAGTAAGTAAACAAGCAACAAAGTTAAATAACAAAAAAACAGACACATTTCGGAATTACATGGAATTCCTTTTTCAATGCAAGCAAGAAGGGAGCAAGGAAAGCAAAGACCTGAAAAGAGGGCCGCCAAAAGAGAAGATTCCTGCTAAAAGATGATCTCTTTTGGTTAAATCTAGGGATTAATGTAGACAAATAATTTCTAACTCCAAAAAGTTGATAAAAGCATCGACAACAATATCCCACCTTAGTAAAGTCACTAAAAACATAAAAAATATTAATTTTAGGTACCATATCCAAACTTTTTTTAATACTATGGGAGATAGCAAATATCAACTTAAAATTTCCCAATGAATATAAAGAACAGTCTTAGCTACTGAAAAATCTTTTCCAAACTTTTTTTTTTACATAATTTTTTTATTGTGCATAATGGGCATCAATTATTGGAGATCCTAACATTTTTCACACCACTCCATCAACTCTTCCTTGCAGGAGCGCACTGATGGGGAGGACTCCTCCCCCCCAATTTATTATAGTATTATTTATAAGTAATATTAATCATTGGAATCACACATTAATCTATAAGGGGGTTGCAGAATATTTTAAGTGTTTGTTGGGGTATAGTCAAAAAAAAGATTAGGTACCACTGCTTTATAATATTTTATTACATGAAATAAACAAATAACTAAAAAGTAAAGATGTATACCATTAAAAAATTTAATGATGTCAGTAAAGTCCATGTTATTTTGCAGGATTATATCCCGATAATATTCAACCATTGCAAGGGCGAGGAAAAGCACAAAATGCCGGGAAGCCATGTGTTTTGCAGACCAAATTGTTTCCCAAACACTAAACACATCATCATACAACAGCTCTAAAAATATGAAGCATGAATTAGGATGAGTGCAATAAGTAAAAGTCTCACATAGAGGTGAATAAATCACAATTAACTCACCTCGCTTAAAATCTAATAAAAACCATCTATAGCAGAAATAAAAGTGAGTGTAGTCCCCATTTTGATGCATTAAATCAAACATTTCCCCATCTAAAATCTAAAAGAGAGAGAAAGATTAAATACATATACCTATAACAAATTTAAATATAATAATAACCCCAATGACTAAAAACATTGGTCACCAATTTTCTAGAACAATTGCATCATCACTTTATTAGGAGTGAAGAAAGGAAATTATATAAAAGAAAAATTTCAAGGTAATCAAATCAACAAAGTGCTGCCTACAAACCTGTATAAGTGATCTCATGTTTGCAAAATGTGCATCCATGGCACCTCCATGAGGAAAATTAGACACCATTCTTTTCATTAATTCACAGAAACAGCTATAAGACATAACTTCTGCAAAAAAAAAAAAAAAATCATGTAATTCTATTCATTAATTATACTGATTGACGATTGAGCAATAACATCACAATGAACAACAAACTGCCTACTATTTAATATTTGTCCATAAATTAATGAAGACTAACACTGTTGCATTTCATATTTTGTTATTTTATGTTGATTATGTTGATTTGTTTGGCCGTGAGTTTCCTGTGTTGTATACAAACTACAATGAGTTTAAAAGCTTGTTTCTGTGAGAATGGCTACACACAACAGAAAGGCCCGTGAGTTGTGTGGAAGTTGTAAATGTTCCATTTTTACCTAACATGTATGTGCAATAAAGTTAGGTTTTTGTTTCTAAAATTGATGTCCATCTTTGACTTCATGGACCCTACAACAAACTCTTTTTTTTAATTTTCAAATTAATCAAATAATGCTAATAAGATTTACATTTTCACCAGTACAAAAATCACAAAGTAGAGCTTACAGATATTTTGAATCATGATTTTTAAATATAATTTCTACCTGAATTTATAATTACTAACAATGGATATTTGTCTCATTTTTTCATTCACAATATTTAGGAAAATTCATTCACAATATTTATGATTTTTTTCCTTTTTTTTAAATTTAAATAATGAATATTTTTTATTATTATGCGTAATTTAACAACAGTAAAATTAAGCACAAAATGGCTAACTAAAACAAAAAGCTAAATATGGAAAGAACTCCTAGCTAGCGTCTTGAACAAAATTTATTAGAATTATAGGTTAAAAAAATAACAGTTTTTAGAATATACTTGTTGGAAATTTTAAAACACAGCTGTCATTCTTGTCATGTAAATAAACCAAGTTAGGCCCATCATTTCCAAATTTTCCAGGGTATATTTTCAATGCATATTATAGGTAAAAAACAACAAAATACATAAAAACATGTATAAATTCAATTTACTTCCAAAAGTCAGAGGAAGTCAATTGACCTCCCCCCCCCCCCCCCCTGGTTGCCTAAATGACGGACCTGAACCAAGCATAACAAATATAAGGTTTGGATTTAAAGTTACTGAGCACTGGTTGGTGATTTTGTGGTGCAATGTGCTTATTTATTATTATTATTATATATATATTTAGAAGCTAATGTTAAAGTTAAAAGGAAGTGTTACCCAAAAGATATTACTATACTGCTGTGGATTAATTCCATAAATTAATAACTTTGAAGCATGTCGCTTAAAGTTAAATAAGCAGATAACTTTTCAGTAAAAACACATTTGAGACTTAAAATAAATTGAAAGCTAATAAAAAAATCAAATTTATTGACATTATTTTTCAAATTTTACTTTTAAAAGTAAAGTATTAATGGACAGTACACCTTCAAAAATTAATTAATAGATATATAGTGTATTGAAAGTACATTGGTAAAGTGTTGTGTAAAAGATTCAAACCTTTTTACCCCACGTTTTTATAAGTTAATCATTTAACAGCGAAAACTTTTATTTTATTACAATAATTTACAGTTGATTTTTCAAGAGCAAGAGAGAAGAAGGGGGTTTTGTGATTTAAAAACTTAGCTCCCCCCTTTTTTTCCAACTTCAGTACTAATTTTCTGTATTTTCTTAAAGTGAAAAGAACATTATACTATGCACAACAAGATCAAGTATAGAACTCTCTAGATCAGTGGCTCCCAACCTTTTTTGTTCGGCCTTACCGAAGCTTTGTTCTGTCTGTACTGTAGACGTACAGAGCTATATACGTGTGGACTAATGCATGCTTTTACATGGCAGCGTGGAAGCCGATTCATTTATTCTTTGAAATAATATTTACATTTCTGTGGATGTATTACGGCAGTTGTAATTCACCTCATTATAAAAGTGGGGAAATTATGCTATTTTTTTAATGCAACTGTTTGAAAACTTAATACTAATATTATGCATTAGAAGTAATGTCACAACCTCCATAACAGCTGTCTTGCAATCACAAATGGGGTCCCAACCGATAGGTTGAGAACCCCTACTCCAGATTCTTTCTCTACATTGCCAAAATCAGGAGAATGTTCAAACTTACCATCATCAAATATAACAAGAAGAGGAGCCACTAGGTCACACATTCCTTGAACATAACCAACATCAAGATGTTCCCAAACATAACTAAGAAACAGCATAACAAAAAGTATGAATAATAAACTTAAGAAATATTAAGAAATGTTTAAACATCCTTAAAATTTCTTATAAAGCTTGTTTACATATCAATTCATACAGGTATTTGCATTCCTTGAAATAAAATATAGCAAAATAATTTATAAATTCAGAAATTTCAACAGTTTTCAAAATTTCAATCATTTTAATAAAACCAAGAAGTCAAAAAAAAAAAAAAAAAAAACACTTTTGATATTATTGAAAATAAGTCGATGCTCGGCAAAATAACTTTTAAAAGACAAGGTCTGCATACAGCCTACTGAATGAATTACTTGTTTATTGACATTACATAAAACAAGCTTAATAATTCAAGGAATCAAGTAATAACAATGCTGCAATGTACGTATATGCAAATTCAATTGCAGAAACATGTTTCAGGTTACAAGGGACTACTAAATATACATGTGCAAGTTAATTTGCATGCTTAGGAGTCATAATGTTGTAATAAAAAATTATTCCACTTTAGGAGAGCACTAATTAACATTAAAATGCTGACATATGTTTCGGGATTACTTGGAATCCCTTTTTCAATGCGACAGGGAGCTTCTGTTTTTGCATCTAGAAGCTCCCTGTCGCATTGAAAAAGGGATTCCAAGCAATCACGAAACATATGTCGGCATTTTAATGCTAATTTGGGCTCTCTTAACATAAAATGATTTTTTATTACAGTTTACTTAGCACAAAGTTAATTTATTATCAGTCATAATGTCGTTAAATTTCATTCATTCACAGCACACAGGTAAATAATTAATAATCTAAGGTCATAAAAAGTTAGCTTACGTGCACATAACATTGCGCAGCTTCTCCAAATTTTCTGTAGTAAAATACCAAAAATTACGATCACAACGCTGCACATCTTTATCAATACGATGCAAGTTCAAACTGAACAAATCTAGAAGTTCACTCTATCAAGACAAATACAAAACAAGTTAGATGCAAATTCGAGATGTATGCTGAAGATTGTCTCAAAACATTAATGAAGAAAAAAAAAGTTTTGATTTCAAACTTATTAGATAAATACTGTAAAAACTCAGTAACATTGTTGAGCAGAGAAAAAAATATTGCAAATATATAATTTTTGAAATTGAATTTTTTCTTAAGAGGTTATTATAATGTTTGATTTCTCACATCATATATTTTCAATTTGAAAAGTAGAAGTACATCACTAAAACTTTTTGAACAAACTTTCCTTCAAGGTTTTTATGCATTTGAGAGGTTCCCAAGAAACAAAATGCCATAACCCTATTCCTAGTGAAGATAATTAATTATCTCTAAATATCTAATGCATGAAAATATACAAAAATTAAACAAAATATATCTACATTTTTTTTAACAATTGAATACTTTTTACACAGTTGTGATAATTTTAAAATGTTCTCTACTTTAACATCATTTCCTGATGACAAATTTTTCCTGTTTATAATTTAATAAACAAATAATTACAATATGCAATTTAATATGACTTCAATAACCAGATTAAGTCAAAATTTAACTAAAAATAAGTTTGCACACTTCAATTTATTTTGTATCTCACAAACTTTTAACCTATAGATAGCACAAAAATATAAGTTGCCTATCTTTTATTCATTAAATAAATGATAATATTAATCTCATGTCTTTGATAGGAGAGCATCAACTAATTTAAAATAATATTAAAAATTCATTTAATTCTCAAAAAAATGGACTCCGAAAACTATTGAAAAGCTAATGAACTGAAAAGTTAATGAGTCCATTGCAATTGTATTTATTCATCTATATTTTGCTCACAGAGAAAAGCAAGGCTTACAAAATTAACAGCAAAGTAAAATTCGTTTTCCTCAAAACCGATTGCTTATCCCATAGAAATGCTAACTGAAGCCAAGACCGCTGGACTATCACTGGGTCCAAAATGGTACAGAACCCACTTAGCAGACAGACTGGAATTTCTTTAAAAGATTTTTGGTCCATACTTATCGACTTAATGGGATCATTCATAAATGATGTCAAGCTTCAAGGGAGAAGAGGTTTTTTGGGACAAATTGTGACAAGGGTAACAAGAAGTGTGACATCCTGCTTATGCAACATAGCTGACATGTGGTAAAGGGGGGGAAGGTGGTTCATTGAAGTGTGAAATTTTGTGACAAAGGGTGGAGGGGATCAAATATATGGGGAAAATGAGCCACATCTTTTATGAACAATCCCTAAACTTCAGCATCAGTAATGAATTAGAAATAGTGTTGTCATTCGGGGAACACCATCGAATCATTCAGGGAACCACATTAAAACTAAATACTTCCCTGCTTTCGGACACTTTTGATCTTTGCTTTTTTTGTTCTTTCCCTTTTTCCCTTTCTTTTTTTTTTTTCGTTTGAATTTTTTTTCTCATGAACAAGTTTATGACATTCTCTGAAATAAATATCATTATGATGAGTTTGTCAAAACTTGAAAAGAATAAAAAGATGCACTTGCAAATGTGAAATTATGTAATCGTATACTCCAACTCCCAAAAAAATCAACCCCCGTTAATTGAAAGTTTACTAATAAGATTGATATAATAGAAAATAATTAATCAACTAATTAAATACAATGCAACTTTTAAAATTTTTCATCATAGAAACATTCATGCAATGCAACAAAAATCTTAACAGTAAACTTACTGAGTACACTCCCCCTCCTGATGAAGCAGGAGATATGCAAGAAGAGTGAGGGTCTGTTGGCACCTGAGTATTGTCCTCATTTTCTGCAAGTTCACTTGCAACTGTACTCGGGGGAACAATGTGATCTTCAGCACTGTTTTCCTCATTCTTGGATGGATGCTCTCCAACTGGAAGTTCTGTTGAAGAACTCTGAGTTGCTAAATCTACTGAGGGATTGGTAATTAAAATGCTTTGGCTTTCCACAGCTAAATATGAGAAAAAGAATATTTTAGGTATTCCAAAATGATTATCAACCACCATGCAGCATTATTTTAGTGTGTCGCAAGATTCTTGATTCTAGTGCAGTGTTTATCATTTGTGGTGGTTGGTCAGCAAGGGTTTAACTAATTTTTTTCTAAATTCAGCAAACCTTTCAAGCACGTTTTCCTTTCCATTTACTAAAGACACGAAAAGTATTATGATCTTATGTGTGTAGTACTAAAAGAAAGATTAGTGTTGTAGAATTTTTGACAATTTTTCTTTAACAAATGAAAAACATTGCTCATAAAATTCCATTTGTCTGCAAACACAAAATTAATAAAGAAATACATAAATAATAATAATAATAAGAAGAAATCAAGAGATAATTATTAAATTCCGTAAAACAAACAGTTTTAATTCCTGTCAAGACATTGAACTACCATATTTAACATTAGAATACAAAAAAATCATCACACAACTTATCAAAATGGATGTGCAAGATCAGCGTTTACCAACTAATGTTGCCTGGGACCAGAGTTCTGTAAAGCATTGCTAATTGTCATTCTTTGTCAACATGAAATTTTAAGTCCTCACATAAATATACATATACAGTTGAACTTGGCTATAGTGACATTGTTTATAGTGACAACTCTGTTTTATAGTGTTAAGAATTTCCAGTCCCTTCATTTGCCCATGAATAGTAATGGTGATAGCTTATAGCGTCAGAAATATTGCGGTCCCTTGAAGGACGCTATAACAGAGTTTCGCTGTATATTGCCTATGTATTAAATATCTTCTGCATTTTTATGTATCTTGGACAGAAAATACTGTTACGATTTTTGGGGTACCGATGTTATTTCTCGCCAAGATTGGCGTCATCTCGGATCGTGATAGATAATTCCAGTCTTTAATGGAATTTCTGGAATTTTCTGTCACGTGATCCGTGATGGTATATAAATAGCTCCAGTGAGAAGTTGTGGAGTTCAGAGAGTTGAGTTACGTGTTAGATTTTGGCGAGTGCCTGATAGTCTGAGTCATAAGCTTTGTGCTTGTTCTTTTCGTATTTGGTTAAGAAATATGGGATATTACTGTTGGATGTACGGTAATGTGTGAACTCAGAGAGATATGTTTATCTGAAATTTGTATATACAGTGTAAATAGTTTGCAAAATAAATTGCTCTGTGTATTTTGTACAAGGATTCAGCCTTTGATTTCAAGAAAGACAGTCATCAATTTAAAGTAAGAGGAAGAACCCGTAACAATATGTATTTGTTTCGAAATATAGAGCCCAAAAAAACCGTTGAATGACAAATGCTGACTTGGTATCATGAAAAAGGGATGACTTCTGTCCCTTGTCTGGAATTTGAAATCGCAACTTTATCGACTAATTTTTTTATCAAGTTCTTCCAATACTTAACTTTTATTTCCTAGTCCTGTTCTTCACAACTTGAAATGATTAGTTTTTAAGATACATTGATTTAAACATCTGTAAAAATTTTCTTTTTCTGTGTATGTTTGATAACTGTCACTGCTGTCCCTCAGTTTTCTGCCGCCAAAAAATCCACTGGGAGCACCAGTGGTCATGTTTAATGCTTTATTGATAAAGAGTCAGCCATTTTGAGTTGGGAAAACAAGTGTAGCAGTTATATTTTGTTGTCTGTCGGCAGTATTACAATTTTTTTTGATTAATTGATCTTTTGTAATGCAGTGAGTGTCACAGCTGCCCCCATTGTCCAATGGTAAAAAAAAATCTTAAATATGGTGTTTTACATTATTTTAAAGTGGCATGCTGTAGATTTTAAAATACAGCTTTCCGTTTAAGTTTTAAACATGCTTTTTTATTTTGGTAGGCAGAAAATAATTAGTTTGTCACTGCTGTCCTTCTCATGAACTATTTTCATTAGTAGACGAAAATGAGAGTTCCTGGAAACTTAAACATTGTCAAAAGGTTTCTGTAAGAAGGAAAATGTTGGTAAACACTGCACAAAATGATCACTAACATACTCATTTTTTTTAATAATGAAATTACCTTGCATGTGACGTAGTAACCTAACTCGAGCAACCTGCTTTTCATCAGAATTTGTTTCAGTATTACTAGATGGCGTGTTCTCACAATTGTTTAAAGGTTCTGCCTGAATATTTTCCTTGCTCTGAAAAGGCCAAGCATCCAATCAATATTCATCTTTCAAAAAAAGAAAAAATGTACAATAAATTTTGATTCATTTTTCATTCCACTCACTCTTCACCCGCCTAAATTTTGCCTTATTTTCTAAGCAGAAAGAATACGAAAATGGACAGAAATAATGGAAATAAATTAATAAATACATAAAATTATGAGTATATTAGTTAAATTACTTTATATTAGCTTTAAAATTAGCTTGATGGGAAGAATCACTAAGTTTAAATGCATTTTTTACTACCTTTGCCCTGCCCCCCCCCCCCCCCCTGAACAAAATTTTTGGACATCTATGCATTTACTTTTCATTGATTAATTCTGTCTCAGATATTGTACAGACCTGGGAGAAAACGAAGCTCTTAAGTACTCGCTAAGATAGTCATTCTAGAAAAACAAATAAGGTCTCATTCAACATCAATAAACAACTGCATTAAAATTATATCAATAAAAATTTGATAAAAGGTGGTATTCATTTAAAATGAACATTAACTCGAAAAAAAAAAAAAAAGGATTGTAATGCCTTCTTTTAGAGACTAAAATGAACTTGGCCCACTCAAAAAAGCCTAAAAACCAAATGTCAGTATGTTCTGACCAGTAGAATAGAATATATTCACCAAAAGACTGTCATTATTTTCACCATGCTACTATAATTTCATCATACTACATGCTATCATTATTTTCACCATACAGCTGGTGATTCATGAAGCCATTGTAACATCTTGAGGACTTGTGTATATGCCGAGTGGTAAAGCATGACTTCGATGGTAAAACTTAACAAGATTTTATTTACATATTATTTACAGCTTCATCAAAACTTAGGGTTGGTAGACAGTGACCGAGGTCGGACGGAACACGTCCGTTTCTCTCCTCGTCAAAAGATGTTCTCCTCGAACTCAGAATTTTCTTACTTCTCCTTACATGTCCGTTGGCCCGGACTCCGGAAGCTGCCCAGCCCCCTTTCAGATAAAATCGAGAGAGGGATGCGGCCACCCCTTTTGTCGGCGGGCACACAGCCCTGGGAACGGAAATAGATTTTGGGCTAAACGGATGCCAGAGGTCAGGGGCCAAATTCGGACGGACAAAGTCAGCAAGCATCTGGATTTTTGAAGTATTGTTTTTCTCGACGCCGATAACATGAAAGGGGACCGAGGGGAAAGTGGATACGTTGGAACGAGGCAAAAAGGACCGGATGCGGTCACCAAGAAGACGCTACACGATGAAAGTAAGCATTGAGATGTTTTAAGGAGATAAGAACTATATTATTTGCTATAATAGTAAGTTTTAAGTAACTCCATTAAGATGTTTTACATTTAAGAAAGAAGTAGGATTTCTTGCATTCAGCAATGACATACAGCCCCTAAATTGATAGCAAAATATATTTTTGAGTATAACATGAAAACTATTGAATATTTTAAATTGAAATTTTGAATATTATACAAAAGCTTATCGAGATTAATTTTTCATTGAAATATATTGTTTCAGATCAATCTTTCTGCAAATACTAATTTCATAATTCATAAAACATTAAACTGATATTTTCAGGCACTTAAAACATTTTTTTTTCTTCTTTTGAGGTCTGCTTGTCTGAACAACAAACAGAGCTCTAATCATGGTAGTTTAGATATTATGAACAAAAATATCAAAAAACATTTTAACATCAAAAGCTGGAATTTTCTTACTTTAGCTTTGAACCAAATTACATGAAAATCAGTATACGAGGTTAAATTTCAATGCTGATAACAAATCTGTGATAAAAGGGGGCAAATGTTTCGTGTCCATCTTTAAGTCACATGAGCCCCTTCAATTGTGCAAAATGAGAAATGGTTACAGGCAATTACACATCCAGATTTCTATTTATTTAGGAGGGGAGGAGGGTATGATTGATTGCCGTTTATTAATGTCTGTTTTAGCTGGCTCCTATTGAATATACGAACTTTAAGGGAGGAGATATCTTCCTATATTTTTCCCATTGATATGGCTATGCCTACCCCAACGTCTGAGAGCCTGATCTTCCAAGAAAAATGAAAAGTTCCAACATGTCTCATGGGTCTAGGACTAAAATACAACTTACGACAGAACCATTTAAATATTTTCCTTTGAATTGCAATTCACTGCGTTAAACTTTGTAATATTATCTGAAATTATTCTTGCATTTTGGTTCATTGATGAGCAGACTGTTTTGCATGGAATAAATTCTAAACAACCATATAAGAGGCTTCGGTAAGGGCTTTCGGTAGGACAGACGAAAATTTACATTCACCCCTTGCTAATACAGAACAGGCTGAAAAATATTGTTTACCGACTTCTACTGATCAGTGTTACGTCCTGAATGAGGAACCCCCGCCCCATAGGTAATTCAAGAAAATATTTCTCACTACACTAATTCCAAGCAGGCTTGGAGTAATTGCGATTATGTAATTGTAATCTGCTGTCATCGATTACATTTTGGTAAAATCGAAATCGTAATCTGACAATGGCACATTCTTATAATCATAATCGAAATTGCGTAACCCCTTTTCTCGCATAATTTTAATCGTAATCTAAAGGAAAAAATTGGTAATCTGGTCTTGTAATTGTGTAATCTTGACCTGCTGAAAGCTGAAATTTTTCGTTTGCCTTTCTATCCTACCATTGAATGAAAAAAATAAGATTAATAATAATCAAAGTATTCAAGCTGTTTACTGCTCGTCGATACGTGAGGGTCATAAAATGGACTGTAACCTACGGGCGATCATAAAAGGTTTTGTGTAGCAGGGCCTTGGTGCGGTCTCTCATCACATTTACCGAAACTGGACTAGGCAAAGAAAGCCCCTTCGCGAGAGCCCCAAGGCTTCGCTGGCTCTCTCGCCATTCCCCATCTTGTGGAGCCATAGTTAAATGGGCCCTCCATTTCCCCTTTCATCTGTCAAGAGTTTGCGAATAATCGAAGCAGACTGCCCCCCGAAAATCATTAGCAGAAAGAGTACTATCACACACACTAAAGAGACACAAAACACATGTTTTCCAATTTGTAATTAAGAGGTTCTGGAAAACAGTTCAGGAAAACAGCCAACAGCCTTTTGGCGTTTTTCTCCTTTCTTTAGCGGAAATGAAGAATTTTCCTAATGAATAGCACATTTACACTTCAGCAATCTTTTAGGAGCAGGAGTTTTATGATGCTCTTTGCTTATGCTGTCTGATATCTTAACCCTTGTAAGTGGGATTATTATTATTACATTTATTTTTTTAATATGTTCTTTGAACATTTAAAAAAATACATACATTTAAGTCTTAAACTTATATTTTAATGCTAATATTCTTTTTAATTGATAGGTATGTAAAAGAAAAAACGATTTATGTTCAGACATTTTTCCAATTGTTTTTTACATGCATGAATTAATACCTATAATTTATTTTAAACAGTTAATTATCTTTCTCTTCTTAAAATTATTTCAGCAGGAATTTTGTTTTTTTTTTTTTTTTTTAATCTTTTATGTTAAATTTGTATTGTAAAATTACTTACACTTTATTTTTTTTATTAAAACAGTTAACATGGAAAACAAAAAATATATATATTATGCACTCATACATGCTTAAGAAAAAGAAGACAGAAAATTATAGCAAAATATTATAGCCATTCATATTATAATTATTCCTCATATTATTTTTTAATGATTACTATAAGGGATCAAATCGCAAATGAAATTAAAACATGCATAAAAAAATTATCCTTTAAAGTTTTGGCGCATAAACTGCCATACATAGCCAATGTTAAGCACAATTGTGCCTAAGTACTTGTCTGTGTGTGCTTCATCTGCTCCAGTGGATCACTTATTCAACATAGCTGGGAATTTTTTTACTTCTCAGAGAATGAAAATGAAAGACTACACTTTTGAAGCACTAGTTTTTTTTTAAATGTAATGAAAAATTATTCTAAAATGCAGCATTTATTTTCAAATGATTACCCATCTCTTACACTATCTGAATATTTTGTTACCTCATGCAAATCATACATTTTATGTGATTTCATAAAGAATCATACACATTATTATTTTCAGTAAATTAATTGGTGCTATGTGAAATATTTGCCCAATTTTAACTAGAGAATAAATACTATATAGAAATATACTACATTTTCAGAAATTGCGACCAACTAAAATTTTGATTGTATGCAAAATAACAATGAACTAGTTCAATCACCTTATGCATTATATATAAATTTAGTGCATTGTCTTGGCTTATGTGCAAAATACGATCAATGTAGTTATCCCACACATGAATTTTAAATATTCAAAAAATTCTGAATGTGCCTTTCCGGACATATACAGTATATAAATATATATTACACAACTGCAAATTTTTTCATTTCTGCAACGACCTCATAATTCAAGAACTGTGATGTTGAAGTTATTTCATTATAATTGCAATCATCATCACATCAGTTATCCCTTATTAAATCAAAAATCATAAATTTTTGATTTTCGACACTGTTGCAAAAATGCGAGTTGTATGCATTATATCAGTTATATTTTGATAATCTTATCGTAATCAAAATCGTAGTTAATTACATTTTTTAACGACTGTAATCACTGCCGTAATCGTAATTACTTTTTAGCAAAGGATTACGATCGTAATCCCTCAATTTTTCTCTATGTAATCGTGATCGATTACGTTTCTTCGTAATTGACTCCAAGTCTGATTCCAAGTACCCACTATTTCCAAGCTCCCAAGTAAGATTTATTGTGGTCATTACTCTGAAAAGATATTTTCAGTGTTACAAAACAAATCGGGCTCACAATAAAAATTTTCCTCAACACTGCACAACGTTGCTGTGCCTTGAAAGCAATTTTGTTTCTGAAAGGATTAGAAGCTGTAGTTGACTGTTAGTAAATATGAAGTATTGATATTCATTTTAGTAAGCAGAACACAATTTAGAATTTCTGTAAAGAATAAGAATAGTTATGTGAAGGAATTTAAAAAAAAAAAAAAAAGAAACCTCTTCTTTTTCTTCCTCTTCTTCTTCGGGGATGTCCTGTTCTGGATTTTCAAAGTAATCTTCACTACTGCTACTTAAATCCTCAAATACTTCATTGCTCAAGTTGCCATCACGAGGACCTTGAAAAATAAGTTTGAATGAAAGCCAGTTAATAAATAGGGAAACAACTATGTTGAAAAGACTATAGTAAGCTTTTAATCTTTTATAAGTTAAAAGAGAGAGAAAAAAAGAGAATTCTATATTTCATCGATTGATAAGTCATTTATTAAACATATCCTTCAAAGGCAACAATAGTGGCACACCTCAAAAAAAAAAAAAAAGCAGCATCAGAGAAAATACAAGTTTTAAATCATACTAATTTCAATTGATTTACACTCAAATACAACAGTAGACTCAAAAAATGATATGTCATGGTATTTGTAGTCTAAATTAATAGTCATAATTAACTAAATTTTTTTCTTTTAAACTGGGAACTTTTAAAGATGTGCTACTATGCAAAGTTTCAGAAACTAGCTTTAATCCCATATTGTGACAAAAAAGAGCATTAAATTCAGATTTTAAACCAATAATCCAATAATTATAGTAGGAGATAACAAAGACGGAATGATTAGATCTGGAATCTTTTTGTATTTCAGAATTTTATGGATTTTAGGTCTTCATTAAAATTTTTGGAAGCAGTATCAAAACCCATATATTCTACTCTTTCATTTTCCATTGGCATTTTATTCGAATATAGCATTTTTCATTGTTGTATAATGTATATACTTGTGCATAAGTCAAAAAATTAACCACAAAAATGAAAAGACAAAGTTTGGAAAGTAAAATAGGGCTTAATAATCAAACATTATTGGCACCCTTTTGCAAGGTCTTCATATTGAAATTCAGAAACACTTTAGGAATTACTTTTTGCAAAAAGGGTTTAATTCAAAAGTTGAAATTTACATTACCTCAAAACTAGAATTTTGAACTACTTTTGCCTGAAAGATGACAATACAAGAGTTGGACTAAATTTAATTATTTTGATAAAACTTCAAGATTTTCCTTTTAAAGGTTTCCTAAAATTTTATATTTATGGTAAAACAGTAAGAGTATTTCACCGAACACAAAGTTATGTGCGTATTTTTCCCGAACACGTTAGCACTTTTGCCTATTTTCCAATACTTTCCAGAGAAATCTCTTTTAGATCATTATTTGTCAATTTCCATTAAAGTCAAAAACCTTGGCAATACTTTTGAACCTATTTTGGTTTCAGAACAAAGTGGATCCCACCAACTTCAGTAAATAGAGTTGACTCACTTTATAAAATATCCCCATACAAATTTTTACTACTTGAGCCGTTATATCAAATATTTTGTTTTGTTTAAATTCAGTTAAAACATTACTTTCAAATCGCAAAAGGAAACATGCAATAGTAACAGTACAAAATATTTTAGCGTTTTTTTCAATTTAAACACATTAAAACTAACAAAAAATCTATATACTGCTCTTTCAATTTGATAAAAATAATGATTTTATCAAAATTGATCTTGATTCAATAAAAAAATCAGCAGTTGCAAATTTTTTACTCAGAAACTTACATTGTTTTCCTCCTTTTGGTTCATTTCTTACCCTCCCCCCCCCCCCCCCACAAAAATCTAGTTGTGCCACTGATATTAAGTACTTATTCTTTTCATCAAAGTAAATTCCAATCAACTTGAAACTAACACATTTTTATTTGTTATTATTATACTTATAGCTATATTTTGACAGTACAACCCAAGTTACAAATTAATAAATTCATTAATCTTCTATGGGACAGTTAGCAAACTTATTTTCTTAGAAATTTCAAACAGCTAATATTGAGCGTGATAATAATTACTCTCCTCCCTCTCCGCCATATAAGTTGTTGATTTAGTTTTTGTATTACTGAAGTCATACAAAATCAATAATTTACTTTTCTTTGATGTGTAAGTGTGTATTTTGCCACCTATTAAAAATTTAATGCTTCCTTGAAACTGATTTGAAAGTATAGTTTTCATCTGTGTGAATAATATTAATTTATTTGACACTTACCTACAAGAGGTATTTCACCATTGTTGCTTTCAGAGGATAACTTCGCCAAATTAGCAGCCATTACTTCCTTATCTCTCTGCCTTACGATTGCCTCCACAGCCAACCACTCAGACAAGGTAGTCTCATACCGAGACTGAGTGGATATACACAGTTCTTGCCTTTCTTTTTCATTACTATCAGGGGGATAGTAACCCAAAAGGTAAGGCCACACCTGGGGAAGAAAGACATGCCTCTTAGAAACATTGGGGAATTTATAGCTTATTTCTCTTCATAAATTCTTGGGAGTTTAATAAAATCAAAAAACGGATCAATCATTACATAACATCAAAATATATTGAAAGATGAGTTAGGTTCAAGGTCATAGACTTAATAAAGTTACTAAAAGGAGATAAATATGTCTGTTGAATGCCAGGGTTGGTATTTTTGCCAAGAAAGTGACTAAAACTGGGAAAAAACAGGGTGTAAATGGAAAACCCCGGCAAAAATGGAAAGGGTACTTACCGTCTTTAAATAATGCGCTGTAAGGTCTGTAATTTAATAAAAATGAAGGATGTAAGGAATAGTGATTTGGCTGAATAGATGAATAGTGAATATTCGCCCCTTCCTCCAGGATGGAGCTGAATATTCGTTGGCTAAATATTAAAACTTCTTAAAATTCATTTTAGTTTGTCAAAATTAAAAAAATAATCAAAATGAAATGACGGTTATTCAGTAACTTTCAAAAACTAACAAAATTAAGAGGTATGTTGCACCAAAAAATGGTGCCAGTTTACTTGACTGCCAAATGATAGTTCTTAGATTTACTTTATTTTGGTATGCTTTTTGCTAGGCTTAAATTTTTGCATTTTGCTGCTATTTTTATGATTGCCAAATGCATCAAATTCTACCTTAGGTAAATGTAGTATAAACACCTCAACAAAATCACAGTATTTCCTAAGCAGTTCCTTAAAACTTGAGGTGGCGTAATGTAAAGAATAGTACACGTCATTTCCCTTTAAAACACCTTGATATTTGTTTTCATGTCTTTGAGAACCTCAATCTCAGTGATGCATCCCAATCTCAGTGATGCAAGCCCCCAACTTTTTTATTTTAACTCAAGCGCCCCCCTTAACTTTTCAAAAATTTAAGCATCCCCCACAATTTTCCACAGAATTATAACATTGTTCGGAAATAATCAGGTCTTAATATTCATGGGAGATCAGATTACTAAGTCATTTTTCCATGCTTGAAGAAGGTTTGCTTAAGATTAAACACATAAAATTAATGCACCTATGGCAAAACTTGCCAACCCTGACTGAATTATGAGTACATTTTGAATGGTATAATGTACATTAATGGTATTTCAGATATTGTAATATATGATACAGACAGGTGACTCACTGAGAAAAAAAAAGACCGAAATATCACGGCATCATGGTAGAATGTTGTAAGCTTAATAAAAAAACCTTATATTACAAACATAAATTACTATGCAATAGCATTATCAATTAACACTTTTAGAACACTTTTGTAATTTACACACATAGTACTTTTATGTAGATAAAAGTATAATATTGAACTACTATATTAATGAACTTCTAAGATCAATCAAGAAGAGACTATCATCAAAAACAGCAGGCTTATTTTTTTTCTCAAACTTAACAATACTATAATGAGCACTTGAAAGGAAAAACACCCCTAATGCTAAAGACAGTCAAAAATGTAAAAAAAACTTATACAAGAGGGAAGGGAGCATTTTGATATAATTACTAAAACTTAAAATAACTTTCGAAAAATTCCTTATATTTTCGGCCGAATTTTCAATTGGCCGTGGCAAAATTACGTCCGTGAAGTTCTTTACTGCAGAAGCTGAAACTTAATAAAAATAAAAACAATGGCAAGCTCAAAGTAATTGATGTCCAAGAGGCAGAATCGGACAGAAAATGAGAAGTAGGAAGTCTTACCAAAGCCAAGGCAATCGAATTTCGAAATGCATAAAAAATCCCGACTGACCCTTGAAAGTGCTAAAAGCAGACAAAATGTGTAAATTTTACTCGTAATATTAAAAGTTGGTATGTATGTATGTTGGCAGGCTATGTTAAAAAACTATCATAGGAAAAAAATGAAGAGTGTTCCGAAAATTAAGGAATTTCACAGAAACGAAATTATTAATTTTCAAAATTACCGAAAACACAAGATGTCGTCAAAATACGGAAAAATCACATGTATGATGATAATATCTTAATTAAATTTCAAGTTGTTGAATAAAATAAAAACCTGGAATATGTTTTCTTAACTTGATCTGTTAAGTGTACTCGATTCTCATGTCACTATAGGGCAATTCTATGAGAAAGTGGACATGGGGCTTACATAATTATAACTGTTGTACTGCTTCAAATAATATGTCAAAGTAAAGGTAATGATATGATGTTTATGAAAATGTAAAGAAACATTTCCTAAAAATGATCCTTTTATTATTTTGGGGGGCTTAAAGTTTGCATTGTAGCACACGTTCGATTAGGAAAATTTGGGCATTTTCATTCACTCTGAAATAACATTTAATACAACATCAATTTCATTGCGTGTGCATATATTACAATTTATGACCTTTGTCTCCCTTTTAGAGCATTTAATCTTCCATAAATATACATTTAATATTATTTCAAATGCAAATTTATTTATTAAGTCTCTCTGTTACACATGTCACAGAAAAGATGCTTAACATACCTTAGCAAATGCATTAATCCTTGGAAAAACCCGAAAGTTTCTGAAAGTCTAATTATTACAAGTGTGAATAAGTATAAAATATTCAAATTTCATTAAATTTTTATTTTGTGTGATAATTTTGGTGTGACGGGTGTGACAAAAACTTGTGACGAGCGTGACAAAGTGATTGTGACGGGTGTGCCACCATTTAAGATAGTTTTAATATATTTCATAAATGGAACAGAAAGTTAAACCACTTGTTTCTAAAGAATTACGGCAATATGTTAAAATAATTATTATTTGATATAATTTAATAACTTAGATGTTTTGCAGCTATTTTATACACAAAATGAAATACAAAGTGCCCATCAGTCCCATCAGCAAATTACTGTATTTACAGGTTGTGCATGGTTGCATGGAAATACCATACAATCCTTTATTGTCATTAGTGATGAACTTAATCACAATAAATTTGCTGTGTGGACATTTTTAAAATCCATACTAGATAGCCTAAAAATGGAGTTTATAGCTTTGGAAAAGACTAAAATCTTTTCAGATGGCAGCGCTGCACAATTTAAAAATAAGTTTACACTCTCCAATTTATGCCATTTTGAAAATGATTTTGACATAATTGGAAAATGGAATTTTTTTGCCACCTCCCATGGGAAAGGCGCAATTGATGGAATAGGTGGCATGGTGAAATCAAAAATATGAACTGCTGTGAAAACCAAAAAAGTAACAAATTCAGCAGGTGATTTTTTTTTCAATGCTCAAAGCAAATCTCTGGAATTCAATCCCTTTATATTTCATCTGAAGAGATCAAACAACATAAGACAGTGCTACTTTCTAGATGGGATAAAATTTCGTCTATCAGTAGGTTACAGTCAAGACACTATTTTCAAATATTCGACAATAATCGTCTGTTAATGGGCAGAGCTGCAAGGTCAGTCTTACAAAAAATTTAAAAAATAGCATTTGAAGATAGTAAAAAAATTAATGATTTGCAAGGAAATTCTCAGATTAGTAAATACATGCTGACCGATTATCAAATTGAAAGCAAACAAAATGATTTTCTTACTGGAGATTTTGCTCTGATTTCATTAGCTGTTGCTTAAAGTAGCAAGAAAAGTCAAATAGCAAATTATATTATGCTACGATTCTAGCAATAAATAAAGAAAAACAAGAAATTACTTGAAAGTACATGCACTCAAATGGTAATTCGTGGTATTGTCCTGAAAAAGAAAACATTACAACAGGAAAACTATCCGTCGTTATAAAAAACGTTCCACCAACCATCACTTATTAATAAGAGAGGCTGTTATTATAAATTTTAAATCTTTTTAAGATCGGTGCAAAAATCAAGTTTTTTTGGATAAAATGTTATTGTTTTATCATTCTTACATTTATTTTTCACTTTCAACCTCTCTAAGTATGGGAAAAATTGCATGATGTCACACCCGTCACATATTCTGTCACACCCGTCACGTAGCAATTCTTTTTCTTTTCAGCGTTAAAAAGTGAAATTTATTTACAAAACGACATTATTTTGGGCAGTTGAATCTGTTTTAACTATGAAAAAAAAAAGCAAGACTTTACCAATGTAAAATTCACAGGAATTTTAACAAATACAGATGCTAGTGAAAAGTCATATCGCAAAACTGTCACACCCGTCACACAATTTAAAAAAATAATTGAAAAAAAAAAAAAAAATGATAACTTTTTTTTACTGCTTTAGAATGCTAAATTAGAAGCTAATTTAATCCACTAAATTTTTTGAAAAAGATTTCTTGATAAATTCTGTGCTTAAAAAATTATTATAACACTTTAAAATGAGTCAAACTGTCACATTCGTCACCGTGGAATGGCCCTAAGTTCTCAGAATTTAAAATACAGTGAAACCTCTCTGAGCGACCACCCTGAGGTTCCGTGAAAATTTGGCCGCTCAAAGGGGGTGGCCGCTCTGAAGAGTTAACAATTAATAAGGTACAGTTTTATGTAATATGAAATAATAAACAAGTCTTACACATATTTCTAATTTAAAATGAATTTCGAGATTTATCTAAAGAGATATTTATAACTTTATTTGAGAAATTTTTTACATTTACAAAAAATTATAGAATTTGAGACTGTTCTAAGTTTCTACATTTATCAGAAACAATAATGTTTTCAAGTTCGTTTTTCAGTTTAAAAAGTAAATCTCGAACTGATTTGTCTTCCATTGCGTCAGAAGTTCCAATGACTTTGTTTAATTTTTCCAAAGTCTGTTAAGTTGAAAGTTTAGCTTGCTCACTATCACAAAACATGTTGGAAAATTCCTCGTTAGACGTGGAATTAGCGCCTCAAAGGCACAAAAATTCATTTGTAAAATCACATACACAAAAATTGATTAGTAAATTTAAGAAGGGAGTGAGTATATTTTTCTGCAAAAATGTGATGGACGAACCCACTCGGAGGCCGTTCAAAGGGGGTTCGGTGGGCGTTGCTAAGGTTTATTTTAGCATTAAACCTACGGGCCAAAAATTCCGTGGAACAAAAAAGCGGCCGTGAGCAGGGGTGACCGCTATTCACGGGTGGCCGCTCAGAAAGGTTTCACTGTAGTTGTTTCAATAAAAAATGTATAGTTGTTATTCTTCTTGCTTACTAAATATAATTTAAGTTAAGTAAAATAATACAAAAATTCAAGACAACAGAAAAAGGTTTTCCCATTTCCAGGGTATTTCATAATATTTTGAAAAGTATAAAACTAAGAAGAAGAAAAAAGTACAAAAAAAAAAAAAAAAAAAAAAACCTTGCTTAAAAATGTTTTATTTTCAATGTGAAAAAGTTTAAACCAAGAACAAAAGTGAATAAAATGACTCCTGCTCTGAAAATATTTCCTTTTCAATTAAATATATAAATACCCTTTCAAACACACACACAGTATTGAACATTAATGTTTTGATGGTGTAAAACATTCATAACATTAATGTTTTACACCATTTTTACTTTCATAAGACAATTTACTTCTTTGCGAAGAGATGGGTCCACACCACCAAAATAAACAAGACGATGCATCTCCACAGCGTCCAGCAGCCTACCCTCACTATGTAAAGCTGCCCAAGCAGCAGGTGTCAAACCTTGGGAAGCATCAGAGGGTTGACTTTCACTGACCATGATGGAATTTACCAAACCAGACAAATGAGTGCGCACTGTACGTAAGTGACGACAGTGGGCAAGCCCTGAAAAGCAGGTTATAAGTATCAGAATATTCATTTAGATTACATAGCTAAAATTAAGTAAATTGTATACAAAAGTAGGCTAACTATTCACACATATACCTCTATCTATTCCAAAATTTAAATAAAGCATGATTTGAGATTTTTTCTGGTACCATCCAGCCTTTAATATGGATCTAATATTCAAAAACTATCAAACATCACAGTAAAAAGCAACTTCCATCCTAGAAGTTCCGTTATCAAGCAAATGTGCATGAATGTCATCACTAGTGGTGCTACAAACATTTGAAGGGTCCACTGGAAAAACGACCCAAGTCACATACTGCTTTTTGAACTTTGCTTTATGTTTTATTATAAATTATGTATTATAAATTTGAATTTGGGTGTTAAGGAAAAATAGGCTCGTATAGTTAAAATTAACGTTTATGTTATAAAATAATTGAATAAAACATAAAGCAAAGTTCATCAAGTAGTATGTGACTAAGGTCGTTTTTCCAGTGGACCCTTCATTTGTTCAAAAGTAACTATTCAAAAAATTCACATCAAAACTTTACTATTTTGATTTCATGTGAAAATAAATAGGCAGTTTTTAGTCATGAATCCAAACATTTATGCTTTAACTTTGAAATTTTAAGCATTGATTTTCAAAATAAGATACATTAACAGAAGCAAATTAACATTTTTAGTACCTTACGATAAAGTTGTTTTTTAAAAAATGTTTTAAACAGACATTTTATTCAAAAACAAACGAAAGATCCAGTTTAATGAACAAACTTATTAGAATTTATATGCATCACAAGGGGGAGGAGCATAAGGTTTCAATTGTTAACTTTTTCAACTTGGTTCTGGCTGAATATGATGCATGTTAAAATCCAATTTCAGAAAAATAACATAGCAATTCTTTTAAAATATTTTAGATGTAAATTGTTTCAATGTACATTTACTTGAAAATAGTAAAGAAAATGCATTGCATCATTCAATGTTTCAGCACTTTGCTTTTAAACAATACACAAAGTTACAATTTAGAAATTAAGTTCTTATTCTTCCCAATGAAAGTATGAAAGTATGAAGCAATATCAGCTTGAGGTACAGAAAAATTTTAACAAACCCTGAGAAAAATTGATTTTTTAAAAATCTTGCACTCTTTTTGACTTTGAAACTTATTTTTTGAATACACTGATACTGCTATTTAAAGTAATCATGATCTATTAAGTCACTTATTGTGACCAATGTTTAAATTTGTCCCCTGCAAGCAGTTTCACTACTCTTTACAATAAAAAAAAATGTACTTACAGCCATAAAATGCACGAGATATAATTTGCTTCTTCATACTATCACAAAGAATTTGAATGGATTGCCTGAAAAGTAGAAATATTTTGCAGTATAATGCAATATGTAGAACATATTCATAATACTTTTGAAAATTATCTCAGTATTTGATTATATTTTCTATTGATGGAGAAGTACAAAAAATCTAAGAAAAACCCTTAAAATACTTACCCAGTTGGTGGTGGAATAATAATAGATGACTCATTATCTTCTTGCAAAGATTTTGAGCTACATGTAGAAGCACTTGAGTCAGAAGAATGGTGTTTGAGACGTTTGGAGTCTCGTGAATTTACTTGCCAATTAGTTCCTCGAGTGGTTTGAGGATCCATCATTTCCTGGGCTGAAGAAATAAAAATAAGTACTTTCATAACAATCTTGACAGTGCCTTTTGATCTTGAAAATTCCTTTTCCATTCATACACATTATAATGTTTTGAACACCCTTCTAAACTGAAGCGCCCTATAAGGCTGAACATGCAGATAAGGAACTTGGCTATAAATAAATAAGATGAATCAAAACATTGGCATTTAAATTTGAGAATTAATACTCACATATAGAATCTGGCTTCAAAGAAGTAATGATACGGAAGACATAATCTGCTGCTTCTAAATCCTCTTCACTGCTTTCCTCCTTTGAATACCTCTTTATAGAGCCCCGACCTCTTCGGCGTAATTTTGGAAAAACTTTGCCTACAAAAATTTTTTGGAATGTTTAGTTACTGTGGAAAGAAACAATTGATATGACTATTCCAGACCTGCCAACATAGAGAAATGAAAAATCTTACAATTTGACCAGAAAAATTTTGCAGCTACGTATATTGTTACACGACATATCATCGTATCTCATACCTAATTCTTAAGCAGTTAAACTATTAATCAACATATTTTACAGCAATGTTGAATAAAATATCAAGACAAAGTTGTTGGGTCAAATCCAGAAAGTTGGCAGGCTCTGCTATTCTCAAGTTTCTAAGGGACTTATGCAGGGTGGGCGCTAAGCTGAGGTGGTGAGGTACCTGCCTCGGGGCGCGTCATTCTTAGGGGCGCATTGGCCAAAAATATTGACTGCAACTTTTTAAGTAACAAACAATAGTTTTTATCTCAAAAAAATTAAATAATATTTAAACTATTTAGTTTTGCAAATGATACATCAAAACTTTATCTAATTTCATTTCTGCTTTAATATATATTACACGTTTAAATTTAACAAAATCAAACACAGAAACAAATCAGGAACGTTTTCTAACGTTTCCGTTTCTTTCTTTCCTTTGTTGAAAGGATATCTTTGTTACTGGGTTATTTCTTGTTTTGAACGTTACCCTTTTCTTCTCCACAGCGACAGGCGAATTCAATGCTTCCGGAGGGTCGCTTTATAAGAGTTTGCAGTTCCAGAAAGTGTCTCCTCTATTTTATGATGAGCAAAACGCAAGCTATTGCTTTTTCTCTTTTACTATTCAGTCCATTCTGATCAACAATTGTTTTCCTTCAGCTTTTGAAAATTAAAATATGTATCGACCATTTTCAATCTCTATTCCTTCATAATTTATAGTAGGGTCGAAAAAAAGTTTTTTACCTCAGGGGTGCCATTCGTGCTAGCGGCGGCCCTGGACTTATGCACATAAAAATTCAATTTTCATAGCAAACATTTCATTTCAAAAACAAGTTTCATAGGATCAAAAGCTAAATAAGTAAATAAATAAAATAAAAACAAGAGATTAAATAATAAAATTCAGCATGTCATGTGTTATAACTATCAAATGGCAAAGATTTTAAAGGAATAATAATATGTCAGGACCATCTAAAATTTAAAAAAAAATTAAAATTAAGAATTTTTTCAATGTTTACCATAAACATTAAACTTTTAGATCAGTTTCCGAAAGTTAGTGCTCTCAACCTGCTAGTTCGCCACTTGTCTATTTTTTTAGTGTGTTTTGCCACTCTGATTAGACGTTTTGTTACAGTAGCATTTTTCAATTTACTACAAGTTATAAACTTATTTTTGAAAAGAAGAACAACATAAAACAAACTGCAATCTAAAATAAGTAGATTTTAGTTTGCACAAAAAGGGATAAAATTGGAGGGGGGGGGGAGGGAGAGGATCATCAGAGATTTTAATTCCGGTTCTTATTTAGTGAACTTTTAATATGTTTCATTAATATATCATGCTCGGCAATTTAACTCTCATTATGATTTTTCTGCAGTAGTTTTAAAGCAATGGGTGTTAAACACAGTTCATACTGGAACAAAACTTTAAAATAATGATCGCTTGCAGTATTTGTGCCAATTTTGCAATAATATAAGGAGAGAAAATTCAAGTATTTCTGCAAAAGTTTTGTGTTTGGGACTGAAGTGGGTCGCTGAAAATTGGGTTTATGAAGAGAGGGTTGCAATGTTTTTACAAATTTGAAAACCTCTGTCTTAAGATGTGAAAATTATACCGTTAACTAATTTCTACTTAACTTTTATATAATGCTGCATAGGCACTTTTAATTCCAAGTGGTAAAATAAATATTTTAATGTGGGATTCTGTTTTCTTATTTAAAATATAAAAGTGCTTTTTGTATTTTTTAAGAAGCTCAATGTAAGTAGTACTTTTAAGCATTTTTAACTCTTTTATTACAGACAGAGTACATGCCTTTATAAATGCATAAAAAGCTATGTATAGTATTGAGCAAAGGAGAGTTAGAGGAGACATGATTCAGTTGTTTAAATTAATTAAAATAGATGGGCTATATTTTTGCTCTGATGGCAGAGCCAGGGGTCATTGTTTTAAGCTCTTCAAATTCCAGACTAATCTTGAAATTTAGAAAAATTATTACTTCAGCAGGGTTGTAACTTCAGCAGGGTTGTACCCATTTGGAATAGATTACCAGAAGCAACTTTAACGTACAATGGGGTAAATAGTTTAAAAAGGGATATTGATCTACATTGGGGATTCATATACAGATTAGGACCAGTCCAGTTTAGTTCAAAGCTTGTTGCTGGTCTTTACTCTTTGTACTTATTTGTATAACATAAAACTTTTTGCACTTATTTTTCACAACATAGAACTTTTTGTACTTATTTGTATAACAAAAGACTTTTGGCACTTATTTGTATAACAAAAGACTTTTGGCACTTATTTGCAGAGGCGTAGCTAGGTGGGGGCAAAGAGGGACAGCTGTCCCCGGGCGCAGCGTCAAGGGGCACCAAATTAATGTTAATTTATTTTATTTTTAAATGCGAAAAGAAAATAATTTAAACTGAAGAGGTGTGAATATGTTCGACTTAAAAGTGGGAGCATCGCAAATCATATCGGGAATGACCAATGTTGCACAGGGGTGTGTGGGAAATCATCAGACAAATAATTTAGCAAAGCCAAAGTGTCCCATATTTCCTTTAGAAGTGAATGGTCGCTAATAAAAATGAAAGTTAAAAGATCTGCTTTTTGGAGCTATTTTTCATTTAGGAAGCATAAAAGTTTTTAATTCCCTTTAGGAGCGCCCCTAGGCTCCCAGGGGCACGCAAAATCTTCAGTTGTCCCCCGGCGCTGAAAACTCTAGCTACGCCTCTGCTTATTTGTGTAACATAAGACTTTTGGCACTTGTTTCTATAACATAAGACTTTTTGTACTTATTTGTATAACATAAGCCCCTTTTTAATCCACTTTTAATTAAATAAAAATTTAAAAATTCGTAGTAAAATAGTTAAAGATGCAAAAATCAAATAAATAAGTTAAATAAAATAAGAAATGAAAAACTTTTTACACACTAATAAAATTTTCACACAAAAGTGTAATCCAAAGAACTTCGTATAAAATTTTTAGTCACAGCAAGCAATAAAAAAAATGCATGTTTGCATTTGACACAAATGAGAAAAAAAAGTAAAAAGATTTTAATTGTAGTCATAATAATATGGAATAGTTATAATTAAAGTTGTTTACACCTAGATTGAGCTCATTCTAATGTACGTGTCATTGAAACTTTTCATATACATTTTATGAACCAAGAGGAAAAGAAGATATCATTAAAAAATAATAATAGTTCAAATTTTTACAATCAGATGGTTAGAGGAAACATAAAGAAGAAAAAATTCTCTTTTATTACCTCTCCCTCTTTGAGACCAAAGAGGAGGATCCATTTGCCCATGGGGCAAAAGTCCATTCTCTAAACATGAAAGAAAAGCCAGCAAGTGACCTCCACGAGGGAAATGAACAGGTGGTTGTTGAACTCCATCCTGTCCCACAAGAACTACTGTGCCTCCACTATCAGCTACAAAAAAAAAAAAAAAAAAAGAAAGAAAGAAAGAAAAAAAATAATATAATAAGCGTAAAATTTTAATTTGTAGCATAAATTAATCTGTAATGTAAAGTATCTTGAATGAATATTCAAAATGATTTCTGTGTGCATTATCAATCAGTGGCATATCTAGGGTACTTGGCATCCATATAAGGGTGATCTAAAATTTTTCATAATTTAAATTAGCCATTACTCAATTTCAGAGACAAATTTAAAGACTTTTTATTTATAAAAATAAAGCAGAAAGTTTGTGGGTTAGTTTGCATGTGTGTGTGTCTGTTGGTCACCTCCTGGAGAAATGAAAAGGTCCAGGAGTACGAAATTTTGTTATAGATACCCTCTTTCAGGTTCTAATGCACCTATAAGAGTTCTTTCCAATTTCGAATTTGTTCTTTTTTTTATTCTAATTTTAAACAAGTACCTAAATATGCTGATTTTAAGGCGAAGAAATGCTTGCACACTTACATGATTTGCATCATTTGAAAGAGCAGATTCTCTTGCATTTTATGAACTTTGTTCCATGCTTTTGAGTTTGTTAGGGTAGAACCTATAACTGATTCAGAGCAGCGCAGACAATTGAAAAAAATACTATTTTATCTTCCCTCATGTCGCTTTATTAACAAAACAAATTCTAAAAATTCATTTCATTTTTATGCATATTTTGGGGATTAGTAACTGGCAGATGATTTTCAATTACTTTATCTTAAGTTTGATTCTTCTTTCTTTTTTGGCAATTTAGTATTTATTTCTTTGATGAAATTGTTATTTTGCTTTAATTTTTAGAGCATTCATGTTATAATGGGAGTTTTCGGATATGTTGTCCTTAATCGAGGGGGGGATTTCTAGCAGGATATCTGACCTCATTCTAATTTTCATTTTTAATGACTTGCATTATTCAAAACACAATTTTAAGAGACTGTTGACATTATATAGGAGCTGTACAATTTAATTACAGTTAAGTACTTATATCTTGATTGCAAAGAGGATTTTTAGGGTTTGTTTGCCTTGCACTTATAAAAATGTTTATAGACTATTGTTCTTAATTTGATTTGGAGAATTATAGAATGTTGATATTATTTAAGAATTGTTACTCTTAATCTAATAGAAATTTTAAGGACAAATGCCCCGATTTTAATGATAATTTTTAAAGACAGTTGCCTTATTCAAATTGGATTGCAAGGATCCTTTATTTCAGAATTATTGCTTTTGAACAGGCAGAATTTTTAGGACTACTGCTAACCTTATTCTAATAAGAATTTTTAGGGATTGTTCAAGTTGTATAGAAAAAGTTGTCTATTAAGTGTGATGACAGAATAATCTAAAAATGAGAAAAATGTATTACAACTTTGCGCCACTAGTTTTTTACAACTGAAACTGCTTTATTTTTATAGTTTGTACAAAGCTTGCATCAGCTGTTCCTGGTGGAACTTTTGATTTCCATGATTTTGTACAAGTAGACAATGATTTTGGACAAGCATGGTCTGTGGTGTTCTATCTAACAGATAAATTATATTTGACAGATAAAGATAGAACAGTAAAGGCTAAAGACTAATATGATGAACATGCAGGTGCAGTTTACCCAGTCAAAATTGAACATGCAAAATTATCCATCAAAACTTTGGAAACATTTTCTGGACATGGAAACAGGTAACGACATTTTCTCTGCTCTCGATATGGTGGATAACATAATCGCCACTGCAATCGCAGTATATTAAAGCAGGCGAAAGAAAACCTTTTATTTTCAATAGTAAGCTATGTGCTTGCGCTTGTTAGTTAATGTGTGTATATTATATACTTGTGTTTAATATGATGTTACTTATGTATGTATCTGTAAGATAAAATTTCAGTATTGAATGCGTAGTACTAACGTTTGCATTTTAAAAGGCTTCATGATCTGCTCTAGACTGTTGCCAAAATATAAATAAAATTCTCTGAAAAACTTATAGAATTATTATTCCTAGAACACTAAGCATCATCTTATTATAACTACAAATTTTCAATGAAAGTTCCAGAAATAATTTTAGCATTAAATATGTCAGTGGGACTCACAGGCAGCAAAGTGCTTGCCTCATGGTGCAATGCCCTTCAGAACGACTGCTATTAACAGTAAATTAATTTATTATGAAGTATTATGCTTCTAATAAATAAGTAAAATAAATATGTCCTACAGATATTTAATAGTATTTAAATACATAGGTCAGTATTTAATAACAATATTTTTGGTACCTACAGGGGCACCCAGAACTTATATATTTGGGAGTGGAGGACTAAATTTGCAGAACGAAACTCCAAATTTTTCAGAATCATAAAATGCAAGCACTGTTTACATTTAATCAAATATGATGCATAGAGAATTACTGATTATTATATATGTTACGGTGAATGTCCGAAACTAAAGAATGCAGACAATATCCGATGAATGCCAACATACAGCAAATACAGAATGTTGACAATCAACGGTGATTATCAACATTTACCATACATCAAACTGGAGAATGTTGACATTCTCGCATTTCGGACATTCAAAGTAACATATACACAAAATGAAATATGATGTCTTGACTTTGTCAATCAGTAATTTATATCATATACATTCAAAAAAAAGGAAAAGCGATTGTAATACCAGAATTACAAATTTACCAAATGGTCAGTTAACATTATAAAAATAAGGAAAAAATTTGGAAGTTCAGAATGACCTCCCTAAGGGTGCCCCGAAGTCCCCACACGCTACAAAATACATACAATAGGAGCAGAGAATTTTTTTTGCCTCAATGCACTACTTATACTTGCCCCAGGCCTGATTAAATAAAAGCATGATTACAAAATAATTCTAGTAATTTCTTTATAATAAATAATCAACGAACTGAATTTTTATTGTTTAGTTTTAAGTAAATGATCTTATAATAGTTTATACCTTCAAAAGAAAATTTAATGATTTGATAAGTAAGTATTTTTATTTTTAAAAATTTTTATTTAAGTGAAATTTTGTGCAAAAAATAATTTATGTTTTGGCAATGTGTTTTATGTTATTCAATAGCGCATGATGTGCTCTAAAAAATAGCATGTTTCACTTTTTAGGCTGATATACACATTTTTTTCAGGTCAATAAAATAGAGTGTGTCGAGTAGACAAAAGGAAGAGTATTTTCGACACCTGCTTTCTGCTTTCCAAGGTGCCAAACCATAGAATTTGTTTGAGACATTGATTGATTTTTTGTTAATTTCTGGTAAAATTTTTTACCCACATTTGGAAAAGAAAAGAAAAATTTTATGGGCCAACTCAATATGTTTAGATAATTTTCAACGAAAATATAGTACTGCTGCTCTTCATGAAGGAAAATGTTGTTTCTTCTCTAACTATTTTAAATGAAATTTAACTGCAACAAGGTTGCAATATTTTCTTCGTTAAATATCATTCAAAAAATTTTGCACATAAATATTCAACACTACTTAATGCTCATATAATGATGAGGCAACTTATTTTAAAGTTAATTTATACAATTCCTTACATTTTATGAAAGAACACATGAAAAAACATATGCCCATAATTTTGCTTGAGCTTCTAAAAGAATATTGTTGCAATAATTAATAAGCGCAATAAGTCCTCAAAAGTTTTTGGATGGAAATACTTACCATTTTGATGACAGTGCAAGTAAACAATATCTTCTACATTGACGGTTATTGCATACTCCCAATATATGCTAAATAAAAGAATAGAAAATTTTTAAATTCATCAAAAAATTTTCTGAACTACAAGTTAAGCATATAAAACATAATAAGGGGAAAGTAATTAATGATATTTCTCATTGAGGAAGGCATATTAGTAAACTTTGCAGGTCAGATTAATCCAAACTTGTGCCAGTTATGATTAACTCAGATTATTATAAATGTATTGTATGCACATTAGTAAAATGACTACAACTATTACAACTTAAAAATGTTTTACATGCTTTTGAAGCGGGTTTCATGCCCCCCCCCCCCCGACTTCTAGAAATATAATGTATTTATACATCTGTTTATGTATACTGTTGCCTTTTACCCATAATATGAATTGAACATATACCCTGTGTGCCCCTCTCCCTGTAGAAAATTTTGAAATGATGGGCTTATCCCTGTCACGCCAAGGTTTATAATCCAACCCAATGTGCTGAAAGTAACAAACTATGTTTCTTCCATTTCTAATTCTTTCTTTATTGCTTTTCTAATAAAAAGCACATTTACACTACACATGTTGAAATAAATACATTCCACTCCATGTCATAAATTTCGGAAAGTGAATTTAACTAAAAATACAGCAATGGATCAAAAGATAAAATAAACCAACAAAGTGAGGGGATCGTAAGTACAATAGCTAGACATTTGGTTTTGCTTTTGTTAACAAAGGCTCTCACCCGAAGCCATCAGCAGGACAGGGTTTTATCAGAAGTACAACAGACAGTTGGAAGTGCATTCTACTTATCTTTCTTTGGTACATGACCACTTTCCAAGTTTACTACACAAATATATCAACAGGTCATGCTGGTAAAAATAGCGAATAAAAATTGTCTGTTCATAACTGCAATTTTTAAGTGAATTAGGATAAAGTAAATTCATTTTAAAGCCATTAATAGAAGACAGTTCTATTGTCTCAGATTTTTAAAAAATTCTGTTAAAAATGATTTAATACTTTACTTACTTGTTCTGTTCGTGATCACTTTGGAATGTAAAATACCCCGCAAAGCATAATTTTAACTCAGTAGAAAAATAATAATCCATCAAGGGAGAAAATGAAGCACTGCTAATTACATAATTTCTCTACAAAAATACATTATCAACAATTGCAATAAAGAAATACAACATTTTAAGTGTATATTACATATTTAATATAAAATGCTGTCATCATTATTTTTGCACTTAGAAAGACTGGAAATCGTTTTGAAAAGCAAACAAAATATGTAGTCCCGGCAGTTAAAGCAAATTAAATGCTACAGATCGGAAAAATCACTAAAATAAATAAATAAAATAACTACTTTGTTGATGCTCTAAAATTATAAACAGTCACAACTATTCAACAACAAGCACTTTTTATTGCGAATTTTAAGCCTAAATTGGGCAATTTTGATTGCCTTCCTTGCTTAGCAAAAGTTTTTAGACAAACATAGAGACTTCAATGAAAAGCTGTAGTTCAAATGAGTAAAAGAAAGAAAGGGAAGAAAAACCCTGCCATACTTACAGATTATTATTGTCATTTTGCTTTCTTCTTTTTTATCTTCTTTTCGAAATTAATCTTACAAATCATATAGTTACTTTGAATTGGCGATTGGGAGCAAAAAAATAGTAATTGACCAACAAAAGTTTATCTTACGGCAACCCTTCTAATAAAGTCAATCACGCTCAAAAGAGGTATAATGGGAACTAAGGACCCTCGCGGTTACACTGCGAGGAGAAAAAAAATGAGAATTTTGTCGTTCTATAGAAGAATTTTGGGAGCTCAAGCGCTGTAACCTAATGGCTAAATGTACTTCAATTCAGTTCGCAGTTACGTTTTAACATCAGGAAACAAACCTCTTATCCTGAGGAGGAAGATTGTCATCACATGCACCATTCATCAACTGATTGGGAGTCCACTTTATGATCAGTCCTTCGGGGTTTTGGTGGAGGGACAGATATCCCGGCATTAATTCCTGCAGCTCACCCTTAAAAAAAAAAAAAGATTTATTGCTACACAATATGCTAGTTATCTTTAAATATTAACTTCTACCAGTCTGTACAACTAATTTTTGCTACAAGATATAAAACCTCATTTTTAATGATATTGCATTAAATATCATCAGATTTTAATGTTTAATTAATGTATCAAAATAAAATCAAGCATGAAAATATTTTTAAATTTTTAATCACAAATAAATTTTTAATTCAAATGTAAGTCCTTTACTAGAAATTATACAATATACAGCATATCCCTTCACAACAAAACCCAACAATGCAGTCTTAACACATTAACCATAATACATTTGTTTTTGCTCAATTAAAATTATGTTTGAGTAATGATTGAGATAGGAATTATGTTTTGACCAATCAATAATGCATGTATCTCTGCACAGTATTGATGCTTTAATTATTTGAACACACACACAAAAATATCATTGGCTATTTTCATAGTTTTTCACATCTACACAATCATAATATTTACAAGTAAAAAGTAAATCTTACCGGCTGAACAAGAACATTGTTTTTTCCATAAAGAAGAGTTGATTTAGAATTCTGATGCAAGGACTCAACATAATCTCTTGGAATTACTCTGCATCCTTCTTCAGTGCTGGCAGAAATACGGGAGTCACGCTTGTACTACAATAAAAAAAAAAAGACAAATGAAAAATTATTGGAATAATGCCATAAAAGCCACACACATATTTTAATGTTTTGAAACTGAAAGCATTTTCTGCTCAACATTTTCTTTCTTTTTTCTCTTTAAAAGTAACTGACATTTGAATTTATATTTAAAACCTTCATTACAATGGTGTAGTTGCGGGGGATGCAGGGGGACGGCGTCCCCCTACTTTTTTATTTTATGCAAGCGTCTCCCCACATTTTTAAGACATTTAAAATTCATGTTCCCAAAATATTTAAACACAGTTCCTCAAATATTTCAAGCATTTTGCCTATCAGAATATATAATTTGGATCATCAGTCCTTTTACGCATTCCCGTCATTTCAAAATTTTTCAGGGGGAAAAGGATACAGAGTTCGCGCTAGGACGCGCGATTCCCGCAGTATCATTTGAAATCCCACTCAAAAAAAGTTCATCTGTGCGCAACTGTTCCCGCAACTAGCGGACATGTGTTTGAAACATCGCGAAACAAAACTACTAAACTGATAATTCAATACAAACTAAATGGAGTATGTTAGTTTTCAACTGCCATCTTATCCTCATTAATGAAAATTGAAAAGAAGAATCTAGGAACCCTATTTCTGATATATAATAACATGGGGGAAAGATTGACAACTTCTTCATTCCTTGGGATTATTGAACAATGTAAGCCCTTTGTGAATGCAGACTTATCTTCATTTATGCTATTCACAGAGGACAAAATCAAAAAAAAGGAGTGGAAAAAGGGAATCTTCCTTGGTCACAAGATTACAAGAGAATGCTGGTTCCTAAAATATACTGTTTTCATTGAAAAACATCAATAGATAAAGTGACATATGATCAGAAAAAATACAGGAAATATTAAACTAATTTTTGGGATTTTTTTGTAAGAATTACAAAGAATTTTGGTTAAATAGCCAAAATACCAGAGGATTTTTTCCATGCTTAACATTTCATAAAGCACCCATTTTTGCGATCGCGAATTTTGTGGAGGATCCGTTTTGTGTGAACCTTATTGATGTTTATTCTTTCTTTGCTTAGATAATCTTCATAGCTTAGATAATCATCTTTTATTACATAGTTTGTATTGGATCATCTTTGGACAATTTAGTAATATTTTTAAAGACAAAAACAAAAGTTCCCACATGAATTTTAAAAATCCCACGTAAAATTTTGGTCAAGGTGGGAAATCCCACCTTGTATTTTTCCCCAGTGTGAATCCTGGGGTATAAAACTCAATGTGTATTGAATTAAAACAATACACATATACATAAATGCACCATATTTCTCAAAAACTGACCCATGTAAATGACGGGCCAGGTTTTTATGGTTCATTTTAGCATCACAATCAAACTTTTATCACTCTAAAAAACTTAATTGTGTTATTTTTTGTCCACTTACAACATCTAAGGTTTTTTCATTATCCTTTAAAAGTAAAATTTCCTCACCAATCCTTTCATGAACCACATACTGTCAATGCCTATTGTTAAAATTATCAATTGATTGTTCTTTGAAACGGTATTTTATTGATGTCATCTGATAGAAAAGTTTATCCCAATTTCAGGGACAAAACAGTTCGTCAATTACTTTTTTTTAACCAACTTTATCACACATTTTTTTAAAAAGCAAAATAAATTTACCTGTAGTGCTGGCCTTCTAGGAAGAGGAGGAGTTGAAGGTCCAGTAGACAAACGATGTCTCTGAACTAATTCATCTGCTGGTGGGTCTGTCCAAAAGTGATCACCAGTCTTCATCTTGGAATAATCCAAGGCACACGGGCCAACTGCAACATAAGATTAAAATCATTTCTATGAATTGCTGGAAAGTGTTTCAAAACTATTAAAGATGCATGTTTTCTTTTAAAATATGCTTTAAATAATTTTGAAACAAATGTATATATACACATTGGAGTCCACTTAATTGGACCAACGGAAAATCATACCCAGGGGTAGCAGTCAAGTTTTTCAAAATTTTAGGGGAATTTTAGGAACATTCTCCCAAAATTTTAGGAAAATTTTAGGGGCAATTTATTGTGAAATTTCATAATCTATTTCTAGTTTACCAACTTTTGAATTTATTTCATGACCTGTAGACAGGAGTAGTAATGGGGAGATTGATTTAATGTACATGATTCAAAACCGCTCAATATAAAACGGGCAAGTTGTTGTATTATTACTTTTACATTTCTTAGCATATTTAGACACTCCCAACTTGCCCCCAGAATGTAAGTGCAATCAATATTTTCCCCTATACTTTCATTTAAGACCTTAATGTGCACAAAACTATGTTTAAAAAGATTGGCGAAAGACAGGAAGAGCCCAAAGATTTTTTAAACAACATTTTAAAATTAAGACTTGAAGGAATTTTTTTCAGAAATAAAGCGTGATCAGAATCTTTCACACAATTCCTATAACAGTTGCTGAAGGAGAAGCAGCATTCCCCAAGATAATATTAGTAAGGATTCTTTAATGAACCAATGAGGCAAGCCTAAACAATTGTGCTTTGCTTTTTTTTAATTGCTCACAATGAATTGCAAGATTTTAACAATGTAAAAGAAACCAAGAAGAGTGCTGTAATGATTTGATTCTGAATTTTAATAAACAACCAACAACGGTCTGTAGCGTGCTAGTGATCACTTTGTCTGCCGCTGCCTGCAGACCCTATGTAATTGCATGCAAACTTTGGAAGAAATTGTACAATTTCATTCAAGGCTGAAAAGTTTACGGTCCTGAAAAAATGGTCAGAAAAGGGAATATTTAATATTTTTAAATAATTGTTTTAATTACTGCAGAACAAACGTTGAAGAGAAATATTTTCCTGTTGCTCTATGCTAAATAAAAAAGGTCTTGGCTGATATAAGAGTTTCAACTGGAGTTGATTTTCTCAAATTGTTGCTGCCATAAAATTAATTATTGATAACATTCTCATTACTATTTTTTTCGTGTTTTAGAGCTTATATTTTTTGTATTTATTCTTGTGAAACTTCAGCTAGGTAAAAGAGATAAGGGCTTTGCTACAAATTTCGAGAAGGACTTTTTCAGTTAGAGAGGTATTTTCTGGAATATTTTCATTGTAATTATAAAACGTTTTAAGCATTATTTCCCCAGGTGAACAGTTATAGAATTTTCCAAAAAACATGCTTATAAAGAAAAACCCTAACTTAAATTATTTGCTTCATGAAAATTAAAATTAAATTTTAAACATCAATTCTTTTTACGCAGAAAAATAACAATTTTTTATTCCATTTCACATTGTTTTCATTGCAATAAGCATGCAATCCTCCTTCCAAAAACTTATGCACTTGGTGTCTTATTTACTACTTCCATCATCGTGAATGACCAAACATGGCGACTTTGTTCACGCTCTGCCATGCTTGATCAAAGGGCAAATGGAAAATTTATTGGAGGTAAGACAGCATTTTCCAATAGAATTGAAGATTTGAAAATCATTGCTATTGAAATAAAAAGTAACAAAAATAAAAAAAAGGCATTCAGCTAATGCAGTATGAAGGCATTAACTACAGACGAAACGTGGTGCTCGCGTAGACGATTTTCAATGAAGTTTTTAGTGTCTACAGCAGAAATACAGAGCAACTATAAAAATTTAGAATAATATAAGAGGTTTCCCCCAATTTTTAAAAATATGTAGGGGATATAGGAAAACTTCGAGTCCCATTTAAGTGAGCGGCAGGAAAAGCATTTTTTTAGGAACATGAGCCAAATTTTAGTATAATTTTAGGAATTTTAGGTGCTGCAAAATTTTTTGGGAATTTTAGGAATTTTAGGGGGAATGCGACCTTTGCATACCAAACTCTGAAGCAGCCTTTCCCACAGTGTATTCCGTGGAACCATACAGTTCTGCAGAAAGATGGCAGGGGTGCCTTTGGACATTTTGAAATTAGACTTATTTAGCCTTCAGAGAAAAAAATATTAGTTTAACTCACTGGCGGTTTGGGCCGTGATATCAAGCCATGAGGAATGAGTGGAAAAGCAGCGCCTCCAGCGCAGCAGGGAGTCTGTTTGGGAAAAGGGGAAGGAATCTCGCAAATATACGCTCCAGACCATCTTGACGCGGAAGAAGTGCATCGTAATATTGCAGCTTCGACCATTTCGAAAAGGATTTCTCATGGCGTGGCATAACGGCCCAAACCGCCAGTGGGTTAATGTGGAGATCATACAAAAATACAGTGTAAGCAACTTTTTTTGACATGAAAATTGATGAAATAAAAATTAAAACACTGGAAAAGAGTGAAAAAATAGAAATTAAGGCAAGAATTTTTTTTTTGTTCAATTTTCTTCACATGATGCAAAACGTCCAGGCCTAGCACATTTCAGATATTGTTCAAGTAGGCAGAATGCTTAATATGTAGTTGTTTGTTAAGAATGCAAACAATAATGTTAACAAACACTTAAGTTTGTTTGGATTTTTTTATAAAAAATATATTCTTACAAACAGGCCTATGATTTAAAACCGGTTGCAAGGTTAAACTATTCATCATTCACACCAAAGAAAAATTAGTGAATAAATTCCAATATGTTTATATGTGCATTTTAATATACCAGACTATTTCCCTTTTTTTTCCTATCTGCTTTTTTCTTTTTGAATCACACGCAAGTTTGTCTAAGAAAAATATTTCTGATATACCCAATTGCAGTATTTCATAACAAAGACTTATTAGGCACATCACTATTCAAAATACACTTCATTAAGATCAATAGTGCTAAGGAACATGCTGTTAAATTAATTTTTTAAGTACTTTTGATTTCAAACTAAAGTGCCAAAAAAAGGAAGAAAGAGAAAAATTCTTATAAACTTGCACAATTATCATATTGGTGCTTTAAAGGCAACTTATTTCTAATACATTAAAAATATCAAATTAAACAAAAGTTCAAAAGAAATTGAAAACTATAAAATGCTTACACAATAATTGAAAGTTTCAATATCAAAAGATTTTACAAAAGAAAAATAAAGATGAATTAGCTCACCCAAGAGAGAAGCAAGGATTTGACCACAGACTGGATCAACTACCAAAGCTTCTTTTTCATAATAATTACTGAAATATGTAAAAACAAATTAATGAAAAATTCATCAATTTACTCAGCTTTAAAATTCTATAAACTAAATATACATTTTTTACCTTTAAAATAAATGCAACATACACCCATTAAATACTTTAACATCAGAAAAATAACAAGTTCTAACTAGCATTTACAAGTCACATTAACAAATCTAATTATGTTTATTTTAAGGATTTCACATACAAAATATGCAGAAGGAATGTGTTGTTTCATGCATTCTTTTTTTAAAGAGTTTTTACCTGCTGTTCTGAACTAAATGGTCAACAATACGAGCTAATTTCTTCTCAAAAAGGGCCAGCCGTATCCAGAGAAAGCGAGGGCTTGCAGGTGACTGTATCAAAGAAGGACTGGAAGTCTGCCGCAGTTTCTCTGGTTTTGGCCGTAAAATCTTACTAGTGCTGTCACTACTTGAGGCAGATCGCCTGGCAGAGAGAAAATCTGTCACTTTCTGTCTACAGAAATAAATATAAAAATAATTGAATCTGATTGATTCTTTGAAAAACACCCCTATCAGCTTAAGAATGTAGAAGCACAATACTAACTATATAAGACATTTTAAAATAAGAAACGCACTTTTATATGAAATGTCTTGATGATTTGTTTGTAGACAATCTACAATTCATATTGCTAGCACTTTGTATAAACTAAGATAATAATACTATAAATGTTACACAAGGAAAAAAATTCTCATTTTTCACAAAGTATATTCATCATAAATTTTATTTCTACATAAATTGACCTACATCAATTAATAACTTTATCATTCCTACCTTGGATTTGAGAGAAATTAAGCATATTATATTAAGTACTTTATACTATAAAAAAACCTTTACAGAAAGTTTTTTCCCCCAAAATACAATGTGAATGTAGCGTGATGACTATATTTTGTAATTCAGTGCTGAAACAATACATTACAGTAACTAATCTTGAATTTTGGATTACAATTACAGAGTGGGGAGCATATGAAAACTTCAAAAAAGGTGAGGAAGGTGATTAATTTTTCAAAAAAGGTGACTAAAAGGTGACTTAGTATTTTTAAAAGGGGAGGGGAATGACAAAGAAATATCTTTTCTTATAGTCATTAAATGCTCACTAATGTAAGTGGAAACTGAAAATAAACAATAATCTTAACATTCCATTTTTTAAGTTTCTTCCTGTTAAAATATTAGAGGTCACAATTAGTCCAGACGGTTTTGGAGCAGTAAAAAACTTTTGTAGCAGGGAAAATCTTTTGCATCAGACATAGTTAACTTTTACAGCATAAAATTTTCGTCTTGTAGTAGATTAAGACAAATTTTTATGGGAACAAACTTGTACAGAGAAAAATTAGAGAAAGAGAATGAGAAAGAAATTGTACAAAATGTTAAACCAAATTTTCAAAAACTCTTTTCTTATATAAGTTGATTGACAATACAAAACAAGTTTTGCAAGACACCAGACCAGATATAGATTTCCAAGCTGTGGATTTTGAAACTGAGTAACTTTAAGAATAAATCCCATTAATAAGAGATACCAGAGTTCGCCCAGCGATCCAAATTCCACCGTAATTCGTTAAATATTTTAAGTTCAGCCGCAAAAGTTTAAACAACTTTTAGACATTTTAGTTTTTCTGTTTGACAACAGTTTGTTTTGTTTAAATATTTCAGTTAACGATAATCACTCCTCAGTGCAACTGATTGATCTCTCAGTGAGTTATTTAATGCATTTGTAACACATATCATACATAAATCTTATGTTTCTACACTCTTTCTCCTGTAAAAAAAAAATAGCAGTAAAATTTTTTATGCTAATCTATTTTAATTGAATAAATTGGAATTTCAATTTAATCAAGAGAGCTTACACACATTTAATAAATTACATGCTCTCTTTATTTTGTCATTGACATTTCTCATTTGAATTATGAATAGTAAAAAATGTATTAAGTATTCTACAAATATTGCAGATGCAAGGAATATTATAAGAGTAGTCATGAATCAAGACTTCCAAAAACAAAAACCTGGATCTACATCGAAAGTATGGGACATTCATAAAACAATTTTGGAAATTGTTGATAATTTTTTTATTACACTAAAACTTACTAAAACGCATCAATAGCACTAAATTTTAAAAAGGTAAGAAAATTGGTTGAAAACAGAGGATAAAATGGTACTTAACTGTTCTGTACTTGCCTATCTATATCAGATAGGCCATTTTTCAAACTAAAAAAAAATTATAATTCTGAAAACAAAAATAATAAATGAAACTATCAAATTTTATTCTTTTTGCTCTCGATTCTTCTTACAAGTGTATAGTATAATCATACATGGTCAAATAACCTATGAATTCTTATTACCTAAAAAATGAATAAATTGCCTGTAGTTAAATCTAAAATTAGACAAACTACAATCTCAAATTTGAGAAATTTTTTTTTTCTGTGTGTGTGATTTTGCACCTTTGCACTTGACATTTTTTAAAACCCATCAGCAAAAAACCAATCATACAAAAATAAAACCTGTGTAAGAGTTTTTCTTAGTTTAAAAAAAAGCATGAAAGAATAAAACTAATTTTAACTATATATAAGTATATTTTTAAATTCCTTCTCTTGCTGTGATGCAATGGCATCAGGCTGATATCTGAATCTGAAGTAAAAATTTCTGTTGTTTTCCTGCACTAGAAACGCATGTTGGGGGGGGGGGGGATACCATAGATAAGGGATTTAAAAATATACATTTTTTATTTTTAAAAGAAATAAAGTGTTGTAAAGAAAAGTTAAGAAAATTTTCATTTTGGAGCAGAAAAAGCTAAAATAATACCTTTAAAGCTAAAATAATGCTTTTAGAATAATTGGAGGAAGCAGAATTATGACCCCCTACACCTAATTTCAAGCATCTATAAACCAACAACTAACAGACAAAATTGACTGGAAAGACTGAATGCATAAAATAATAATAAGTACAATTTTTATAACTAAAAATCTGCAAAAAGGTAACAAATCTTTATAAAGGTGACTAAAGGTGACCACTTCTTAGAAAAGGTGACAAAAGGTGAGAAAGGTAACTCACTCCTCCCCCTGCAATTACGTGTATAAAAACGCTTTTATTTCGTAAATTAATGGAAAAAGTCCACAATTTTTAAATAAAATAAAATTAAATAATAAAAACTGTAAAAAATGAAACTGTCACTGACTTTTTAAAACATACATCATTTTAGAAGCATCATTACTATATTATACAAATACAAAAATAACAACCAGAAACAGGCTCTGAGCTCCAACTAGGTTGATAATTGAAAAACATTTCTTACAACTACATGATGCAGTTATTGCATGTGTCCAAAATTCCCTATTGGAATTCTGAATGCATGATTATCAGTGCAATAGTAACCAAAAGTAAAAACTTTCTTCTCTTATGCTAAGAATTTATTTATACTAATTAAAATTATTTGTATTTTTTACTTTTGTTTTGCTTTCTGTCGATTCCTTCTGAACACAACGCTAGCTTTTTATATTTCGTTAAGTTCTTTACACATTAAGATTCACTTCATTTGAGACTAAGTATCAACCTTAATTTTAGGTGAGGAAAATAAATCTATACTTGTATGGTTCTAACAGATTTGCTAGACTTAATGTAATATTTTATAGTATTGTTTTTAGTATATCTATCCAAAAATAGTAGAATAAATGCATAACAATGAAAGATGAGCAAATTATGCAAAATTTTACCCAACTGCCAAATTTAATGCAACATTTCATGCAAAAAGGTTCTCTGCTTCATATATGCAAAAAAGTTAACATGATAATGCATCCTAGGATAATTTCAATTAAAAGGTTCCTTAAATATGATGAATATAAAGCATTCAATCAAAAACTTTCAATGCATAAAGACAAATGCATTTCCTTTCATAGTATTCGGCAGACATGCCAAATATTCGTTGTGGTAACATTAATTTACATATGAATGAAAAGCAGTGACATTCCTAGCATAAATGTCACCTTGCACCTGGTGCGGTAATTTGTAGTGTTACCCTTTCCCCCACCAAAAAAAAAATCTTTTAATGTTGCAGGGTTTGCGCTAGGCCGCGCGATTGTGAGATTCCCGCAATATTTTTTGAAATCCCACTCAAAAAAAAAAAATTTGTTTGCGCTTAAATTTTAAAAATCCCACTTCAAATTTTGGTCAAGGAGGGAAATCCCACCTTGTATTTTTCCCCAGTGTGAACCCTGTGTTGTAATACATACCCATGCAGTTTCTACTATTATTTTCGACGGTGGGGAAGAGTCTTAAAAGATCCCTCTTTATTTACAAATACAAATACAAAAGTGACGACCAGCAACAGGCTCAGGGCCCAGCTAGGCTGGTCCTATTTAGGGGAAAGTGAAAAAGTGAACCAAAATTACCCCTTAAAGATTATGAAGTGAAATAAAAAGTTATTTAGAAAAATTTTGAGAACAAAAGTTAGTCAATAGAACTCTTTATACATTTAAGAGGTCGCTTTTGGAGTTAGGAAGCATTGATGTACTTAGTTACTTCCTTATAGATTTTTTTTGTCAACCATTGCAAATTTTTAAAAAAACACAGACTATACAAAACTACTTAATAATATTTATTTGGCTTTATACAAAAAAGCATACAAATTAGCAAAGCTCAAATGGAAGTGTAATCTAACACACAATTGGAATAAAAATAATGAGCCCATTCTTGGCATTTAGAGCTTAAGAGCATTCAATCCACCTTTTGGTATATACAGTCGAACCTCTATTTAACGAACCTCTACTTTGCGAATTTCTCCATTTTACGAATTTTTTTCTAGGACGCAAGAATATTTAAGGTTTTCCATGTAGAAAACCTCCAAATAAAGAAGTGCATTCTCTATTTAACGAACTTATTTCTGGTAATCTAAAAAAAAATTCCACCCTATTTTTCAAGTGTTTCTTTCTTTAAACACCTTTTCTGAAGCTTATTGGAACAAAACCAGTTTCTCCCAGAAAGTATACCTTCAAAAAGAATAGAATTGCCATTCTCTTCATTTGTCCTAATCCGGAAGGGGGTGGGCCTCCTGTCAATCTTCAACCCTTTCGAGGAATTTTCAAGAATTTGCTGTCTTATCTTCTCTTATAACCTTGATGCTCCTTGAACTTCTGGTAAAGTTTTTAGCTCTATTCATTTCGTACTTGGTCTCTTTTCGTACCTTGGCTTACAAAAATGGCCAAACGAAAGTGTTTAAGCATCAAAGAAAAAATGTTGGTTCTTAATGAAGTTGACAAAGGTATGAAGAAAAAAGATATTGCTTCTAAATTTGGTATTCCACCAAACAGTTTATCAACAATCTTAAAAAATTGCAATAAGATAGAGAATGATGCATCAAATTCGTTTTCTTCAAAACGCTTAAAAACATGTGCCTTCGAAGATGTTGATGAGGCAGTTTTGAAGTGGATATGCACAATGCGAGAAAAAAAATTTCCTGTCTCTGGACCTTTCATAATGGAGAAAGCGCTTGAATTTTCAAAAAAACTTGGTCATGAAGAATTTCGGGGAAGCAGCGGCTGGCTTGAAAAATTTAAAAGAAGACATGGGATTGTCGCAAAAGTAATATCTGGAGAAAATAAAGACGTGGATGATAATGTAAGTGAAAAATGGAAAGCCGGTACATTGAGAAAAATTCTAGAGGAGTACAAGCCAGAAAACATATTCAATGCGGATGAAACTGCCTTATTTTTCCAATGTTTACCACAAAAGACATTAACATTTAAAAATGAGAAGTGCTTTGGGGGGAAACAAAGCAAAGTAAGAATAATTGTCTTGTTAGGGGCAAATATGACTGGAACAGAGAAATTGAAACCGTTAGTAATTGGAAGAAGTAAAACTCCGAAATCATTTCGTGGAGCACAATCTTTAGAGGTCGATTATGATTTTAACACAAAATCGTGGATGACCACAGAAATCTGTAAAAAATGGGTAGAGAAGTTGGACAGACGTATGATTAAAGAAAAACGCACAATTGCTCTTATTTTTGACAACTGCCCAGCCCATCCTAAAGAAATCAACAAAAATCTATGAAACATAAAAGTTTATTTCTTGCCTCCCAACAGTACATCAAAATTACAACCGATGGATCAAGGGGTGATAAAAAGCTTCAAAGTACAGTATCGTAAGCGAATTATGCGAAAGGTTATTACGGCCCTGGAAAAGGATGAGCCCATGCCAAAAGTAAACATACGAGAAAGCATATCTGAAATTTCCAAAGCATGGAATTTTGATGTGTCAGAAAGCACTATTCGTAACAGTTTTGCCCAAGCTGGTTTCATTTTAAGTGCAGAAAATTCTACAAGTATGGAGGACGAAGAGGAGGACAACATCCCTTTAGAAGAGATCAAAAGAATGTGGATTCAGCTAAAAGAAAAGGAAAAAATTAACGATATTGTGCAGATTGAGGACTTTCTTTTGGTTGATTCAGAAGTACTAACAGCGGAAATACCAAATGAATCAGAAATATTGGACAGTGTGAAATTCAAAAACACTGCAATGGAATGAGATATTGATGAGGATTCAAACGATTGTGATGTTGAAATCAACAAACCGTCTCATGAAGATATGTTAAAATCGTTTGAAACAATTCGAAGGGGCCTACAGTTTCAAGAAAATACGCCTGAAGAAATTTTTAAATCATTGCAAAGATGCGAAACATATTATGAAGGACTACACTTCTTTAAAGGAAGGACCCAGACCAAAATAAAGAATTTTTTCAAAAACTAAAGCGAACAACATGGGTATGTCCATTAATTTAATAATTGTATGTACATTATGTCTTAAAATGAATATAAAGATTTATTTCTTAGAGCAGCGAATAAGTTTAATTCTAAATTGTAATGATGATTCTTTATGTTTTATCCTTTCTTAAGTGAAAGAATTAAAGTAAACTGTTATAATTATTACTACATGATATGTAGAGCTTTTATTACTTTAAAATGAGTTCTGATGTAACCAAACTATTATAAAAAATGTAAATCTCTATTTAACGAATTTCTCCATTTAACGAACTTTTATGCTAGATTTTGCGACTTCGTTAAATAGAGGTCCGACTGTATATCAATCAAGTCGGTGGTTTCAAATTTTTCCTAAGTCGAGGCACCAAGCCCTTACAATGACGTGTACAAGAGAATTTAAAAGAACGATTTGGGATTTTGTGTGCTTTAAAAAAAATACCCCTACTCCCCCCCCCCCTTTTTTTGGTAGTTAGATTATGTATGTTACGGCCCTTTTTATGCAGCTTAATTTCTCAATTACAATGCCCAAGTCTTTTTTTGTCTCATGTCCGAAATTGGAGAATGTCGACATTCACCGGTGATTGTCAACATGTTCCGATTTCGGACAGTCACCGTAACATATACATGTGTATAAGCCCACTCATGTATCATAAGCCCATCCATCCACTTTTCCGTAAAAAATCTTTTAAAAATAACCGACATTAAATAAGCTCAACCTTACCCTGAAAATATAGTTCACATGCATTTGACAAATAACGATGAAGAATAATGGAATAATACTTTTTCTAGTAGTATTTGTAATCATTTGCCTTTTAAATAAATTTGGTAGCTATGTATTCCATGGGACAAATTTTGACATGTCTTCATGGATTTAATTTTATCGGTAATGCTCATACTTATAAACTTATCAGTAATGCTCAATTAGTACAAAATAAATACAGTGATGTGGATGAATAATTCTAGCTAGTGTTAGGAATAAACAAAATAAGTTATTGCAACCAAAAAGGCATTTTGCTATAAAACAAGAAAAGATAAATTTTTGCTGATGGAAATAGCTTTTAAATTATTGTGGTGCAAATAAAAGATTGAATTGCCTTCTTGGTAAAAATAAATAATTTACTTTCAAGATCATTTAAACTTGCAATTTCTAATTTAGATTTAAATTTCTTACTTACTTATTTGGATCAATGTTTTCTATCTCTGCAACTCGTCTAGCAATTTCAGCAGCTGGTTCATAGTTTTTTGAAAGTTTTTGGAGCAAGGCAGTCGTGGAATGTGTCTTAAAGAGACCTAGAGCTCTACGTTTTAAGCCATGAGAGAGACAAGCATCCACAGCAGCTGGAAGAGGGGGGAAAATAACATATTATCCTGCATTCAGCAACCAAAATATATTATTACTATTATGAACAAAAAAGGCCACTAACCATTTTTCATTTTTTTTAAAATATTTTTTGTAGGTTATAGCAATTTTTCATGCATTTATTCTTATGATGTATTCTGTCATATAAATAAATTTGAATGTGCCATTTATCAGCAGCTGCAAATTTGATTTTGACACAAACACCCAATTATAATAATGGTAAGAATGCTATCTGAAATTATTATCATGCTAGATGCATCACACTCCAGTCCTAGCTGATTAGGGAATCCTAAGGCAACCAACACATAGGGTAGCACCCTCAATCTCTTCTGTTCCAATATCTGTATGGAGACATTACCCAAAAAAATATCAAAGAAAATATATCTTTGGTTCAGATGCATTACTTTGTTGTTGTTTGACTATTTTAGTCTATAAAACACACAAAAATATTTGATTTTTCCCAAAGTGTTTGAAAATTAACAAAAAACAGACCTGTTAAAAAAAAAAGGTGGATCGACCCCAGACGATTCTTTCTGAACAAGAAACGAATCAGAGTGGTCATTTAGTCAGTCTTAAAAAATGATTTATTTGTCCGTCATATGGATTGAAATGTATAGTGCTAATGACATTTCTGCATTATATTGATTCTAGAACCAAAATTTTAGATTAAAAAAGCAATTTTCAGAAGCCTTGATTATGTTACTAATGATGTAATTTTGCTACTTCTACTTTAATTGCAACTTTAATTTTATTCACTAATGAGTGCAATCTTAGCAATGCATGTTTCATCGAGTACAACATCTAGTTGATTAAATGACATGAAATAAACAATGATGGCATCAGAGGCGTAGCTAGAGTTTTCAGCGCCTGGGGACAGCTGACGATTTTGCGCCCCGTGCCCCTGGAGGCCTAGGGACGCTCCTAAAGGGAATTTAAAAAACTTTTATGCTTCCTAAATGATAAATAGCTTTAAAAAGCAGCTTTTTTAACTTTCATTTTTATTAGCGACCATTCACTTCTAAGGGAAAAATGGGACACTGGCTTCGTAAAATTATTTGTCTGATTTCTACAATATTATCATTTACTACATTATTTTATCTAAATTATTTGTGTGTCTGCATATTGATCATTCCCGATATGGTTTGCGGTGCTCCCACCTTTTTGTCGAACATATTCACACCTTTTCAGTTCAAATAATTTTCTTTTCGCATTTAAAAATAAAATAAATTAACATCAATTTGGCCCCCCTTGACGCTGCGCCTGGGGACAGCTGTCCCACCTTGCCCCCGCCTAGCTACGCCTCTGGATGGCATGTTAGATTCACAGGATTCCGCTACCACACATTTAAAAATTTCTGAAAGAAATTTGTATTGTTTTAGGAAAAATTCCAAATACAATTTGTGCGACTGTATTAACATTCTTGCAAAAAGTCGGAACTTTAAAAATGATAATATGGTCTAAATTTCATGAAAACTTGTTAATTTGTCTTCATCAGTAATTCCATTACCAAAGAATCACCCTGGATCAATACCTGCAGACACATAGAACCATACTTTAAGCAGACATAGCTCTTCATACTGGCGCTATATCAGAATTTGTAATCCCTTACATCACAGATAGGAAGAAAGATCAGTCTCTCCTTACCTTAGAAATATAAATCTAAAGCCTTGATGCCATGGCAGGAGGGGGAATACTTGCTGTGTATCCCGCAAATAAAGAGTATCCCAAGAATGAAATTACAAAAAAAAAAATTTTTTTTCTATAATCCTGCAGAGAATATGACTTATTACTTCTTACCACATAAGGATGTAATGCTGCTGCTGTCTTCATGAACAAATTTACGTGTAACTGCTTCTTCCATTATTTGTTTTACCTGAAATTAGTCAAAACAATTAAATTATGTTATAACTTATAAAAGATCAATTTTTCAGTTTTCTTTGATAATTTTCAAAGTTAAAATTAAAATATTGTTGTCATAAGTACATAAGTTTGTCGAAAGAATTGTCCCTATAATTTTAGTAATGTGTATAAAATGTCTAGTTTTTGCTGAGGGTCCAGTTACTTAAAGCTGCCCCCTTCTAACAAGTTATGCAAATCATTCCTACAGAATGATTTGCATATGTTGAAAACAAATTTGTCTTCACAAATATAATTGCTTACATTTTTATTAATACTTTTTATTTTCAATTAATATATAATACATTTTACTAAATACTTTAAATGCTCAAAACATTTTCCCTATGAATGCAAACAAAACAAACAAATTATTTGGCATGGTCCCACTTCTATAGTCAGATTTTTCTAGTCCACTGTACTAATCACACTGAATACGGACTGTATAAACATTTATACCAGAGAACAATCTTAGTCATTGAAATTTGCTTGTTCACTATTTATATCTAGTAGTTTCATGACACTCACATTAAGAGTTAAAATTATTTTACTTCCATACAATTACAATCTTCTAATGCATTTTACCAATGCTTAAAATATACCTTTAAATAAATTTAAACATTACTTAAAATTTAGGTACATCTTTATCTAAATTTACTACAGTATTTTTCTATTTGGATGCTAAAATTTGCTATATTGTTACTACTCACTCTTTCCAAAATGTTGAATTCCTTGCAAGAATCGTAGTGTACAATGAAGTTTGACAGTTATTAATTACAGAATCAGCAAAAGTCCATTTCTTCTTAAAGATAAAAATAAAACCCAAAAGAAATTCTCCAGGATTTTTTTTATTACCTTAAGTACAAGAAAGTTTTGATAAAATGACATTATTGAAATACTTGCCTCCTTCTTTACCATCCTTAACAGTTTCTCCCTATATTCTTTCTCTGTAAATAAAATGGGACAAAGTAAGTGCCTTTAGATTCATTTAAAAACATTTATAGAACAAAACATTTTCAATTTACCTGACTGAAGTTGTTCTCCCATTTTTTAAACTTTATTCTTCACCATATGACTTTAAAATGACAACTTCGGTATCGGTCTGCTCAATGCTCAATAACCAAACATTATGAGGGACCAGTCATAGTTACAGTTTTATAAAAATGCATAAAACATAATGTGAAAATGATAATTAACATATTTCATCATATTTATGCTGATATAGAAAATATTCATTTGATTATCACTATTAAAATTTAATTTTAACTAGTAGGAAACGCAAGTTCGAACACAATTACTACAGTTAAACTTGAAGTCGAAAAAAAAAGTAATGAAGTGAATTGAAAACAGCGGGCTTTTAAACATACGTTTTGTTTTTATTTTTCTTTGCAAATACCTTCAAATTAATAATAAAAATAAAGATTTTCTTCATATCCTAAAGAAGAAAATTTTTAATTTACAATATGAAATTCCGTGGCAAAATGGTTGAAATATCTAGTATTCAGCACTTCACAAGTAAATTACAAACCATTTTAAATTTCGTTCATGACGTATTGAATGCATGAGTTTAATTTTATGCAGAAGTTTTCAATCCATTGAAAATGCACAATTTTAAATTGTTACAAGAGTAGAATTCTGTATGACAATTTTTTGTATTCATATTCTGAGCCTTCTTTTCAAAAGCACAGTATATTATTTGTTCTTGAAAGTAAATCAATGTTAAATTTGAACTGTTACTAATTTGCACCTGTAGTATTTATGCAAAAATTTTGTTCTTGTGTTTTTTTTCTTCATTAAAAAAGTTTTCAAAGCCACACAGCCTATGCTTGCTATAGGCTTTGATTTTCAACATCCACCCCCTTGACTGGTCTGCAATCTGCCCCTGCATATAACATATATATATCCTTGTATTTCCTATAAATTTTAAACAAACCTAAAAAAGTTTTGGTATTAAGCAATAAATACATTTGTGGAGATCTTGACCTATCAGAAGGTTAAGAACTCATTAGTAGATCTCTCTACAAATTAGCAACATTTCTAACTTATCATCTTAATCAATTTTCAGGAGCTGTAAAAACAATAAAAAACCGACAAAACTTTTTTTATTTTTCAAAAGTACCGTATATTTCCGTGTACAAGCCGAGAATTTTTGGACCTTTTTTGAAAGCTAAATCGGGGGGGGGGGGGGGGGGGTCGGCTTATATACGGGTCCGACATTCTAAAAAAAAAAAGTTCTATATATCGCGAAATATCAACTAATATAGAGCTCCAATTATGTAATTTACGTCTCCTACATTAAGGAAATAATTACTTAAAATAAGTAGAGTTTTATTTAAAAGAATATACATATATTTTATAGCTGGATTTTGTAAAATCATCGCTGAAACAAAATTGAAATTCGCACCCGACTACAATAATATGCTCGCAACTAGCTGTGTATGCCTTTCTATTTCCGCTCATCCTTCTAATAGAAATGTAGAAAATAATTGAATAAAAACAATAAAAAAAGTAAAACAAACTAGCAAACGCAGGGACAAAAAGCAATGAATGCCCGAGTGCCATGTGCTCGCGCTCGGTCACTCGGCGGTCGGCGCTTGCCTCAGACAGTTACCAGTGATCAATTTGTCGTCGTTGGAGCTAACTTCTCACTTTCACAACGTCTTGATTAGAAAATACTTGATCTGTGTTACCTACTTAGCGAAAGTTTCACCAATTTTGGCGATTTTCTTTGAACTGTAATTTTTTTTTCCTCAAATTTTTATCTTGGCTTATATACGAGTTTTGAATTTTTGGTACATTTTTGCAGGAATAATGCACTTTCGGCTTATACACGGATCGGCTTATATTCGGAAATATACGGTAGGTGTGATGAGTTAGTGTAGGTAAGTCATCCAGTAATTAGTAATGATTTTCAGACAGCTAAATCAATAATAAGATAGTCAACAACATGGGCATAACTAGTGTTGGTGAAAGAGGGGTCACCCTAAAAGTGTACAGCCTAAACACCAATGAGAAGTAGAAAAGAGTTCAAAATTTACCAGTCATAAATACGTGTCATTGAAAGTATACTCGGTGTTTCTTTCAGGCATCTCTATAGGGGGGGGGGGGAGCAAAAACTCTTTTCTCTAACGCCCCCAAAGAGCCTAAAATTGCATTCTCAGAAGTTAAATTGCAAAAGAATTCCGGGGGAGGGCCCGCGGACCCCCTCATGCTCCAGAGCTAGCCTAAACATTACAGTTGTAGTTCCAGTTATAAAAATTTATGATGCAGAAGCCCCAAAAGCCCACTCTCCTAACTTTACCAAACATGGTCTAAAACTGCACCTACTGTATACAGTATCGAGAATCTATCATATGTGTAAAAAAAATCATATTATCATCACTTCTATTTCTAGTCATATATGTATATGAAAAGGGTATGATTTTGAAGCATACACAGCCCCTCCTAATTCTTAACACCCTCCCCCCCCCCCCCTCTCCCAGAGCAAAAGGTCTGAAAAAATACTGGCATGCTTTCTGCGCATAATCAATATATTTATCCTTTTTTATGTGCATACTTATCAGCTGCAAAATTTCAGATGATGTCTCTGGTGTACATTGTTTAGTGTCTGGTGCATCATTTCTTGACTCTTCATTATTTTCAGATGGAGATTCGTTATCTTTCCACTTTTTGAAAAATGAAAATAATGTGGCTTGAGCGTTACGTTTAGTTTCTTTACCTTCACTCACTTTAATTGAGCGCAATAGCTACCCGGTAAGAAATTGACAATTTCCTATAATAACCTGCTGGGAAAAAGTAACTGAAATACAGAGCTCTATTTTTAAAAACACTTTGCAGCACAGAGACAAAGACAGCTGCCATCCCGCTCCTTATTACTACATGACTCTTCGTTTTAGTTTCTCATGAATGCTGAAATGTTCTCTCGGCCCTGAGGATGTTGCCCATTCTTGTCTTTCAACGTTTAAAATTCCATCTCGATGATTTTTCCCAAGAAATGCATAGAAGAAGGATATTCCTTCGCCTGATGCCTATGTTGTTGCACGAAAAAAAAAATTTTAAGCGACCAACAAAAGCATGTTGATTTTTCCAAGCCAACATCCCGATTAACTTGACATAATTTCCGCCAAGTTGAGAAAAAAAAAATGAATAAATAAGTAAATACCCAATGGGTAATGGTGTAGACTGGGGATTTTTTTTGTTAGCCAGTGGCTACTAACCCAAAAAACTTTGGTAGCCACTTCAGATTTTTGGTAGCCACAACATTAATTTACTGGTTTAATGCATTTTTTTTTTTTTTTTTGATTTGATCTAAAAAAAAGGGGGGAAATTTAATTTTTAAGGTTTTATCACAATTTGAAATTTAATGCCTTTATTTTTCATTCTTAAGAGAAAATTCTCTTAAAAATCACTATTGAAAAGTATGTATGGCCAAAAAAATTTTTTTTATCATGCTTTGCTAATAATGAATAAATAGTATTTTAAGACATTAATCATATCAACAAAAGTTTTCATGTACTTATGAGAAAAAAGAATTTTCTTAAATATAAAATTTCAATCGCAGAATATTCTCATTCTCAGGGAATATTTCCTAATCACATCAAGTGCATTTTCGACTAGGATTTTTGCTTGGTTGGCTGAACTAAAACTAAAATATTAGGTAGCCACAAAATTAAATTCGTAAATTATCTTGCCACCTCTGCACGAAGCTATATGTCTGATATGTAAAAAAGTTTATTTAATAATGGTTAATTTTAATTTATACAAAACGTATAAGTGTATATTACAAAATTTTAGTAGTGAAGTCAATTTTAATCAAAGTTTGTTTCCCCCATCCCTTTTTGTTAAAGTAGAAAAAAGTTATGTTTTTAAATTGTCATAATAATTTAGATTTATTATGCAGCAGTGCCGTAATATGACATCTTTGCAGCACCTCCCTTTTGGGCATGAAATATTGCATCCCCTCAGTCGTAAATTATGTACTTGAAACTTGACCCCCCCCCCCCCCAAAGTGTCCCTTAATCTCCTATGCCCCCTCCTCAGTTACGGGTCTGCTAGTGCTAATTACACGACTGATATGTAGAACCAATCATTACATAAAGCATCGTAGCATTGTTAAAAATACCTGTTAAAATTCAAACAAGAAATTAAATTTTTGTTTATTAATTAAAAACAAAATTAATAAATTAATTTTGTTTGTTAATATAAATTATTTTTTTTAAGAAGGATGTTCAACATCACAAAACAAGTTAAGTTTAATCAAAATATAAAGTCAGTAAAACAAAAAATTTGTTTTCAAATTAAAAATTCGAGTATAATTTGAATAACATTCAACAAAAATCTGACATTCAGATTTAGTCTGTAACCTTTTTTTTTTCTAATGGTCTGCTGTTGGCTTTTGCCAATTGCAGACCTAGTGCGTTTCAGAGGGATTGGTACCATCTGTATCAGCGGCACCACAATGAGTGTGGTACCATCGCTGCATGATAATTTTGACGTCCGGTTTCTCCACCGGAAAGGCAGAGCACCCGGACTCTGTTGATGCGAAATTGCACTAGGAATTTAATTTAGTTGAGGGAGCATCCAAGCCAAATGTCTACTAAAGGGATCTTTTACACACCGCATAATCATACGACATGGGCGCAGACGATTTTCTGCATCTTGAAAATCCACCAACTCGGGCCAGGTTTAGTCTGCAACCTTGAGCTACAAATTTTTAATTGATACCTGCCACCACAAGTTTATAGCATTGATGAGATCAACCATTAACTTCAATTTTCAATTTTGCTTTTAGTTTCCAATTCAAGATTTTTAAAAAAATATTTGAAGCAATATACATATTTGCTCCTGTCTCAACTTTTGCACTGTAGTAGTATTACAATTTTAGGCTTCTAGGAGGGTACCCCTGATACCAAAATAAAGTCAAAATATAAAAAAGGTATATCTATTTCAACATTCAACAATTAAATGCTTATTATGCATTTAAATTTTTGTATGGTGTATATATTTGATATTAGTGTTAAACTTCAAGTTAAAAATGTTTTTAAATTAAGATTATGGGAAACACAGGACATTTAATATTGCGAAAGCAGTTAAAGAAATCTAAAATTTAGTGAAAAAATAGGAGCAACAAGAATTTGTTTTAAAAGTTGAAAATTTGAGTACATTTGAAGAACATTAAACAAAAACCTGTCATTCAGATTCAGGCTGCAAAATCTTTGTACCTTGAGCCACCAGCTGTCAAGTTTTAATTGACAGCTGCTACTGCACTATGAGTTTATAGTATTAGGGAAATGCTAGCTATTTTCTGACCATTAAATTTAATTCTATCTTGCATCAAGTTTGTGTAATTCGTTTTAAAAAAATATTTTAAGCAGTATATATTTACTCCTGTATTGACTTTAACAAATAATAAAGTCAAGGGGAATCTTGTTTAATTATGCAATTAAGTGCTAATTCATTTAAAACTTAGGGCTTTTCCAAAAATTAAATACTACAGGCAGGGTTCGCGCTAGACCGCACGATTCCCACAATAGTTTTTGAAATCCCTCTCAAAAAAAATTTGTTTGTACTTAAATATTAAAAATCCCACTTAAAATTTTGGTCAAGGTAGGAAATTCCACCTTGTATTTTCCCCCAGTGTGAACCCTGCTACATGCCAAAAATAAAATAATCAATATCAAGTTTTAAAAGTAAATTGAATAAAAAATAAAATTTCTACATTTGAGTACCATGACTTAAAATCACTTGCAACCTTGCAATGTAATATTTTTCATCTGAATATGATAATTGGTTTGGAATCAATTACCGCCTTGAGGATCGGAAAAAATTATTAAAGGCGCCATTTTGCGGATTTTGATATTTCTCAAATTTTTAATGCTAAAAGCAATTCTTTTAATTTAAATTATAAAAATAATTTATTTGCATTTACCTTTTCTATGTTGAAAACATTGTATTTTTAGCTTAGTTTTATGTTTCTTCGATCGCCATGTGTCACGAGCGATATTAGCGTTTTGACGTAATTGTGATGCAATCTTTTTGCATCTGTTTCCGGTTTTAGATATTTCTTATTATTTTCTCCTTAGCACATAAGTAAAAGTGTATTAATCAAAAACATTTAGCTATTTTTGAGGAAAAATATAATATTTGGTACAAATATAGCGATCTGGTGCAACCTGGTCGCCAAAGTGACGATCGGCAATGAAATTTTTGGTCGCCATTTAAAACATTTTGGTAGCCAGTTGGCGAATGGCGACCGCTAATCTGAACCATTACCAATGGGGGGGGGGTTTAAAGCCCACCCCTTTTTTCTCCACCAGATCCCTACCTGTTAGCCGAGGCCTTAGGATTGCTTACGCACGGGGAGAGGTAGTGGGGTCTACGGATTTTACATGCACATATCCCCAAGTATACATGGGGGTCTTCAGTGGGTATCGAACGCGCGACCTTCCAGGTAGAAGTCCGACGTGCTAACCACTAGGAATCTGCCATAATCTCTGAACAAAGAATGTTTATATTTGTTTACCAATTATAGAAAATACAGGGATATATTGTATGGGTTTATATAGTGTATAGTTTCAAAACCAGCTACATACAATAAAAGAAATTGTTCACGTAGGGCAAAAAAACTAATATCTAAGAAATTCGAATTTCTAGCTAAGAGCATTAGGATAGACTTTTAACTTGCTGAAATTTTAACACAAAAATAATTTTTCGTTGGAAGATATCTGGAGGGAAAAAAAAAAAAGATGAGCTGACAAGCATTGTCAATGGGGGGGATCTGGATTTGTAACAAACTGGTAAATTTCAATCACACTTTTTAGCATGATGTAGCTACTTTAGAAACTTTAAAAAGTTAACACCATATGAAGATTACTTTAAACTATTAGAAAATGTAAAAAAACTTGAAATCGAAAAAAAGTGGATGTATCTGGTTTTGAATCTAGACAACTCACGTATTGTATGTTATGGATTCTACATTATGCCCTGAATACCGGGATATATGCCAGTAATTCCTTATTGAGGCCGTGGTAGCTCCAGTAGTAGAATTTTCTGTATCAATCTGCAGCAAAAGCTTCAGAAGTCAAAATTTATCTGCGGCACCAAATGATGTGGAACCAAACTTACAATCTTAAAAAATAGTAAACCATGTATTTTTAGTTGACATATAACAATAATGCATGCAGACAATAAATGTTTTAATTATTCAATTTATAAATGCATTAATAAAATCTAAAATTGAACATGCAATTAATGCAAGCTAAGAGAAAAAATAAATAAAGACAATACAAGGCAGTTTAATATTTGAAAATTATTTACTATATAACTTATTAAAAACAGGATAAACATTTATCTGAGTCATTAATAACCCTACTAACAAACTTTTGAAGTGAAAAAAAAAATTTTGGAAGGTGGCTAATTAATCTGCAAGCTTCAAGATAAATCTGCAGCGCTCGCTGCCGTGCTGTGCGATTTCTGCTACCGGGATGGTATCCTAGTGGTTAGAGCTTCGGACTTCCACCTGGAAGGTCGCGCGTCTGATACCTGCTGAAGGCCCACTATGTACACTTGGAGATATGTGCATGTAAAATCAGTGGATGATACACAGTGGACCCCACTACCTCGCCCGTGTGCAAGCAATCCTAAGGCCTTAGCTAACAGGTAGGGGTTCTGGTGGTGAAAAGTAATTCCTTATTCGTGAAAATTTTTAATGTTTTAATTATGAAAGAAATGAAACCTGCCATAGGATTCAATTCAAACTTAGTTACCAAACTTTTACCAAGTATGGCAACATTAAAATTTAACCTTGAGGAGTTTTTTCGCAAAACGGATTTGTCATAAAAAATATTTATGTGTGCATTCAAATTAAATTTAATTTTTAAGCACATTGTTCTTTATTTTATATATTCACAAATGGCTCTATCTTGTATACCATATAGTCGATTTAAAAAAGGTCATTCTAAAGAAGTAGAACTCTAAAGCATCAGCTACTTAGTTTCATGATTGATTTTTTGTCATTTAGTATTTGTTAGATATGTGTGTATAATTTGTATTGTTATGGCCAATATTTTCTGTAACAAAATATCTTACAGGGATCCTCCATACCATTTCCAAGATGAATAAGACTGCTGTGTTAAGAATTGTTCCCACCCATTTGTATCTAATATTTAATGAAAGAATTACAACAGGAGGTACATGTTTATGGTGTGAAATTCCTGAGGTATAAACAGATTCTTAAAAATTCACGTAAATTTTTAAAAAATATTTTGTTTACTTATGCAAAGTTTGCCAAGAGAGATTTATATTGCTGAAATGTAAATATAGGAATTTTCTAGTAAAGCAATTTTATTGAATTTAAATAGGTAGTACTTGTTTTGGTTATTAAAACATTCATGTTGACAAAAATATGGAAAACATTTTCCAGTATTGGCCCTTTAACCAATTACCCTTTTTTTTAATTGTAATATTCATAATAGTGTATCGCAGTTTTCAAGTGCTCTATTACACGGAAAATACAATGAGCATATGCATGATTATATGGGGGGGGGGGGGGAGAGAGATAGGCAAAGACAAAACAGTTAAGAACCATTTTCTCCTGTTTTTCAACCAATTTTCCTACTTTTCTTTTGGTAGTAGCTATTGACGAGTTTTAGGGACATCAATTAAAAAATTTTGTAAACAGTTCATTATTAGTTAATTATTTTACCACTTTTCTTTTGTCAGGCAAGCCCCATTTATAATTGTAATGTTATATTGTTATAGATTTAGATAGCAGATGGCAGCATGTCTTTGTTGGGTAAATTATTAGGTAATAGATATAAAACTCATTGCTAAAAAGGGTTTGTTGCCATTAAGCAGTAATATTAAAGAAATTATAATAAGAGTTTGAAAGAAGGCTTCTCTGAAAAAATAATACTTATACAGTAGCCCCTCATTATATCTCGCTTGTCGGGGGACAGCAAAAAACCGCAATATAACCGATGCCGTTAGAAATAACTCCAAAGTATAAGTAAATTGAGTGGACTTAAGCATGCCACCTGAGCATGGTGAGAAAACTATGTCAAAGATAAAGGTAATCATTTTCTTTCCAGAAAATTCCTTTACCTATCATTCTCCTTTTTTTGGTTAAGGGGATTGTATAATTTGGGATTTTTTCTGCCAAGTGTGAATTCTTTCTGTACTAAAAGGTATATATAAATAGTTATAGAATCATTCTGCAGGCATGTAAGTTGGGGAGTGGGAGGAGAATTGTTGCAGCTTTTAACTGCAACAAATTCAGAAGAAAGGAAAACATTCATTTTCTTTGGCTTTTTGCAATGGAGGAAAAAGGGCTTTAATCAGAAATGCAATATTTTTACTTTTGAGAGCTCAAACTTAAAATTTTTGGAAACAAAGAAAAAGCGCTATATATCCGAATGAGCGATATAGCAAGGAATTACTGTATAATTATGTAAATAGCACAATATTTTCAATGCTAAATTTAATTATTATGGTTGAACTTCTGCTATTGGGCGAACTCTAGTTATATTTTAAAATGGAAATTTTTTTAAAGAGTATAATGAACTATGACCAATTAAAGTTGACTTTGCCAGAAGTCGAAAGTTACATGTTTAAATTATCTTTGGTGGTGATGGGGGAAGGGGGAAATCTACCCTGGGAAAATCTTAAAAATTGAAGTCTTATAAAGGTAATTTTACACTGTCTTTGGTAATAATAGAGGAAGAGGGAGGGTTGTAGGCTCTCTCCAGGATTTTTTTCTTCCCTTTAATACTGAAGTCCTAAAAACACAATTTTAATCTGTTGTTATGATACTAGAAAAGGTTGTTTTTTTTTAAATTTCAGAAGTTTTTCTAAATTTTTGAAATTAAAGTTTGAAAACATAAGTTGAGGGTGTTTGTTCATATTGAGGTAGATAATGATCTCCTCTTTGGTGCCACACTTGAATTCGCCGAAGTTATGGCCTGAGGCGTGAGCTCCAACTTATCGTCCCTCGCTCCTCCCGATCCCGATTCTGTTGCCAACGGAAGGAGACAACTGCTACAACTTTGGCGACTCAATACATTCACAGGATCATCCAATTCAGTGCGTGCCTTTTGCAGGACACGAAATAAGTTATTATATAAAATATAATATTTAATTTAGCTTTGTCAATATAGAGGAGGTGAGCATTTTGCGTGCAGCCTTGAATGACTCCATCTATTCACAGGAACTTTCATTTCTTTGGGACTTAAAGGAGAAAAACTATTATCCAATAAAATACCACTAATGAAGACGGTGGCACAGTCAGCATTGTCATGTACAAGGTCGTATCCAGAGGGGGGGGGCCGCCCCCCCTCGAAATCCTAAAAATTTTCGCAATGTAGCATATATTCCTCCCTGAACCTTTCCTTTACACTAGTGTTTCAAAGCCCCCCCCCCCCCCCCGAAAAAAATTTCTGGCTACAGCCTTGGTCATGTATGCAATAGTATGCCACATGAAAAAATATCCCTCCCCTACCCTTGTTATCTGGATCTTTTAGCCACATGATTATATTTCTGAGATGTGTAGTTACACTGTAAAATTCTCACCTTGTTATCTCAATAAATATAGAAGATATGACCCGAAATCATTCAAAAGTGGCACAAGATTGGAGCACTTGATAGTAGTTTAACCTTTATTTATTTCCTTTTATTTTTTCTTCTATTACTTTCTTTGTTTTATATATATTGCTCCTTTTCCTTTTTATCATTTGAACTTGGCTTTAAAGAGGCTTTAGTTTTCTTTGCTTTTTATTATTAATATTTTTTTAATGTATTACCCATGTTGGTTTCTCGTACATGTATATTGCATTTAATATTAACTCAGTATTTATGATTAAAAATGCTAATTTCCCCCCTTAATAGGATCATTATTTTTGTGAGTTCAATATGGAAGGACTTTCAGAGGAAGCCAATGAAATTTATTTAGAATTTCAGGTAGACAATTTGGCTACTGCTTTTAGATCTGCTCAGGCAGCAAAATCTGTAAAACTTAAATTGACGAAGAAGCATGTTCCATGTCTTACTTTGGAAGTTGAGCTGGTAAGTTTTATTGTTCTAATTATTCGTCATGTGTATGCTTTTTTTATATTTTCTGATGGTGGTCAAATTTGTATGCATTTGGCTTAACATTGGTGTGTTGCATACTCATGCTGTGATGGGATTCAAATCATTCAAAACCCAGTAGACTTGAAATATTTTTGGAATTTTTTATAGGAGAAAAACATTATGATGAAATATTAATAAAAATAAGTAAGTGAAGTAAGAACTCACTCTTCAAGCTCATATTTCAGGAAAAGGAATTAACTACTAATACAGTGGAGGGTCAAAAATCTGCAGAACTTGGGAGAAGTGGTTGGGCAGATTGCAAGATTTTGCGGATTTTATGCAGAGTTTATTACAGAAATTAAAAGTCTCGGGCACAGAACAAAACTTAAACCACACAAAAGAGTGGCTAGTAAAGAACTGTGTCTGGCCGGCAATGTCTGGCACTCATAGAGCCACTCTGACACCCCATTGCGTCCGCTTTGAAAGGTTAATTTTCTTTCCTTCTTTCTGTTTTTTTTTCCTTTTATTGATTTTCTTTTTTAAATTTATTTATTATTAGTAGTTTTTTTTTTTTGTCACTTTTCTAGCGCCCCTCCCGATATTGAAATCCTGAAATTTTAACTAGAAGCATTTCTCTTAATTTTAAATGTTCAAAATAATTGACCTATGCCTTTCATATGTTGGAAGCATTGTATTTTTAGCTTATTTTCATTTCTTTGTCTTGCTTAATATTAGCGTTTCAATGTAATTATGCAACAATTTTTTTGCATCTAATTTCGGCGTATGATGTTCCTAATTATTTTCTCGTTAGGGCACAATTCAAAGTGTATCAAACAAAAATATCAGGTACGTTTTTAGTGTAATGTGATATTTGCGCCGATTTTACTGTACAAATTTGACTTCTAGTTTCAAACAAAATCGACAAGTATTTTGGACGTTAGTGGATTTGTGTCAATACACTGTATTTCTAAAAAATATTTCTATATAGTTTTCTCATATTCTCTGGCTTATTCCAATTTCTCTGTTTTGACATGAAGATTATCTGCAGTGTGGTTGCTATTTCCTGACCATTTTTATCACCCACTCTGGAACTCAACTTTTGAAATGAAATGAAAGAAAGGGGGCTCAAAAGAATCAAGCACTGCTACCAGGTGTCTATTGTACTAATCCCCAAACCATACTCGACTCTAAAAAAAGACCCGTAGTTGGCGCAAAGTTCAGCTAGCATCTGATAAGAATGTCATGAATCCCCCAGGACTCAAGAATATTGTGTAACAGTTTCCTCATGAAGGAAGGCACGTCCTGCAGGTTGGGTCATTACTGACACATATTTTTAAAAATTTAAGGCGGTAATTTTGAATACGAAACTGAAGTTCATTCAAAAGTTTAATTGGAAGACAATCATCACCTGAACAATTGGCATTCGATTAATTGTATTGTTAATTATTTTTTAATACTACCATTTCTCCGACACCATGATTTTTTTTGCAACTTTTGACTTTTCAAAGTTAGTTAAAAAAATTTGTAATTTCTGTAAGTGATAATTTATTTTTCTTCTTTTCTGAAATATTTCTTAAAATAATACAAATACAAATACAAAAGTGATAACCAGCAACAGGCTCAGGGCCCAGCGAGGCTGGTCCTAGTAAATTTAGCAGTCCCCAATGAACATCAAGAGCTTCCTTAAAAGTTTTTACCCCACTGCAATTAACAGTTGCTTCCGGTTACTATTCCAACTGCCTACAACCCTATTGAAGTAGTAATTTTTCCTAATTTCAAGATTAGCCTGAGATTTGAAAAGCTTAAAACAATGACCTCAGGTTCTACTTTCAGCACATAGCTGTAGTCCAGCAACATTTCCCATTTTAATGAATTTAAACAATTGAATCATGTACCCTCTAAATCTCCTTTGCTCAAGACTATACATATTGAGCCTTTTAAGCCTAACCTCATAATCTAATTCTGAAAGACCACTTACCAATCTTGTAGCCCTCCTTTGAACCCTTTCCAATAAGGTAATATCCTTTTTTAGGTGCGGAGACCAAAACTGAACAGCATACTCCAAAAGAGATCTTACCAAACTTCTGTATAATGGGAATACAACTTCCTTAGACCCGTTCAAAATAGCCTTATTGATAAACACGAGCATCCTATTAGCTTTGTTACCTACTATGCTACATTGCTGACTGGACTTGAAGTCGTGACTAATCAATGCTCCTAGATCAGCGTTTCCCAACCGGTGGTTCGCGAACCCCCAGGGGTTCGCGGGATGTAGAAAGAGAGTTCGCGAAAATAATATTGCAATGGCGGAATTTTTAATTGCTGCAGTAAAAAAAGCCCCTACATAATAAATTTAATACGCAATTTAAACAGAGTGTAGAAATGACTTTTTTAAATAAATTTTTTTTCCAGATAATAAGTAAAAGTTGTGGACTGGTGTAGGAAGCATACCTACAAAATTCGAAGTGCACTTATTTCTATTGTTACCTGATTTCCAAAATTTAGGTCTCAAAGTGGTATAGAAAGATAGGCATTGTTTTATTTTAAATTTTGAACGTCTGTTTCTACTATCATTTCCCACTTTTTCCTTGCTAGCGGAAAAAGAGAGTCAAAAATATGAAAATTTAGTAAGACGTAAAATTTGGTATTATTTTTGGCTAATTTCTTATATACATACCCCAAAGTGGAACCGGAAGATATTTATTCATTAACTTTAAATTTTGTACTCGCATTTTTCTGCTTTATCACTATGAGAAATTGATATAAGTTTCAATATTGTTGCAAATTTGCCAACGTTTACGGGTTCTGTAGATTTCTATCCAAAAGCAGAAGTGGACGAAAAAATATTTATTTATTAATTCAAAATTTTACTTTTTTTTTTTCTCATGCCATTACATATCTTTTTCTCATTATCGGGAAAATACTTTTTAAAGGTATTTTTTACGAATACATGTTTACTGCCTTGTTAATAATTTAAAGAATAAAAAAATAAAGTAATTTCAGTTTTTATTTAAACTTTGGTGTTTTCCAATTATATTTTCATGAACTAATATGCAATATGGATAATAAATCTGCTATTGAATTTTATACTTTTGTTATTCGTTACCTACGACTACAGAAGGGGGTTCGTCATTAACTTTCGAATGTTAGAAGCAGGTTCGCAAAGAAAAAAAGGTTGGGAACCACTGTCCTAGATCAACAACTGCTTCTGCATCCCTAATGATGGAACCTTGTAAATAATAGGTTGCATGTTTATTCCCATGACCAAAATGAAGCACTTGACATTTCCTAATATTAAAAGGCATACCTTACTTAATTTCCCACCTAGAAATTTGATTGAAATCCTCTTGAAACCGATTGACTTGTTCCTCCATGTCCACAATTCCCATGATTTTGACATCATCAGCAAAAATATTGATGTTCCCAGAAATACTCTGAGTAACATCATTAATAAAAATAATAAATAATATAGGCCCTAAAATTTAAGTATTTAGTATATACTGCAAAATTTTGTGGTAACAATCAAGGAAAGTAAATTTCCATATCTGAATAAATTAGCAATAAAGTATTTGAACTCACCAGTATCATCTGTTGAAAGTTAAAGATTATTTAACATAAAAGAAAAGTATGAAAAAAAGTACTTGGATTTTGTTGTTCATAATAGTGTCATGTCAATGTCAGCTGTCGGCTTTATTTCTCATTCACAAAGTTTCAGATGGTTTTTGTACACTTTGATGTTACATGACATCTTCTATTGCAGAACATTACATCTATATATTAGCGAATCCTTTCAGAATAGTATTTTGCTCTTGGCATACTAAAAGTAATAATTTAAGGAGGAAATATTTTGTGGATAAAGTAGTAAAAATTGGCCGAAAATAAATAATCTGGAAAGTGACCGATTGCTGCAATTGATCCATTCATGCAACCCTGTAGTTTATTATTATTTTTGGAAACTTTTTCAATGTTATTTCTCTTTAATGCTATATGTTATGTAACTTTAACATTTTTTCAGAGTATATTTTGGCCTTGTTCTATGAGCTACTTATAAAAATCACTTCTATCCTTGAAAAAATATTGTTGATCTTTATTTTATTGAACTGTCATTTTTTAATGTTATTTTTGAAGCTATGGAATTTTCAGTTCTTTAAAAAATATTTTCCATAGCCATCATTACATTCTCACTCACGAGTTGTGGTTCATGATGTCCCTGTTTTGGTTATTCCTAGGAGATTGTGGGAACAGTTTCAAGAGCCTGCAATGATACAGTATGATGTAAGTAACATGTAGAATTTTTTAAAACTTATTACACACTGAAACAGCAATGATTACACCACATTTTATATACATGTTTCTCACCAATGCAGCATTAAACTTAAATAATTTACTCAGAAAGTTATTCTTTTTGGTTCTGGAGGAAAATCAAGTCAAAAGCAATTTAATTCTTCTACAAGCATCCAAAAATGCTTACTATTTTATCTACTCATTGGCTCATCTATAGAAGACTGGACGCCTTGCTATTGCTAAACATGTTGAACTTTACAGATTCCACTTATACCATTTCAATGAAATTCCAATTAACCTAAAACACCACAAATTAAGACTTGGTTACTTTTTTCTTAACCTAAATGTGAGTTCCAAGTCGAATGAATGATCGTTTAAAATTAGTCATTAAAACCATTTTAGTTTTGTTGATTATTTTGTTGATTATTGGCATAGCCTCGGGCTTTCTGAGAATTTAATCTTTCGAGAATAATATTACTTATTTAATACCAATATTTCTTTAAATAGTTTTATAAATTTATTTTATGTATTGCTGAATTATAAAGATTTGACGTTTTGTTTAAAATCTAGAAAAAAAACTTTATTGTGCATAACATTAATAATATATAACATGTATCTTTTTTAAAGTCATACATAAATAAAATTAAATATTTATAGCACTTCATAGGTCTTTTATTACTTTTGCATCAGGACAAGAATTAATTTTTTCACAAAAATATTTTTAATAATTATTCCGTAGTAAATACGTTTGTGTTATAGGTATCAATTTATATGCCTTCTTTGAAAGTGATGAGAAGTGTTGCTGAAAGAATGAAAAACATAGGAACTTTCATGGTATGAAAGGATTTCTCTTACAGTACTACTGTTGACAATTGAGCAGTGCGTCATTTGCAAAAATGCATATTAAATTTAAGTAATCTTTTTAAAAAATGTTAATCTTTGTTTCAAAACTTTATGCGTTTTCCTGTGTTAAATCTTACTTGTATTTACTTATTTTATTCAAATATTAATTTCACACTGGTACAGAAATTGGGTAAGTTTTTTTTATAAAAAAATTTCTAATAAAGTAATAGCCAGTAGTTTAAATTATATCTTTATCTTTTGTGTGCCATTCACATGGAGGAAAAGTGAATGATTTTTTTAATGTATAATAATACATATATAAAAGACATAAAATGTGTAATCCAAGCATATTGTGCTTCTCAAGTCCATATCTTATCTTCTTTTATTTTTTTTTTTTTAAATACAGTTGTTTATCTATTTAACAACTTTCAAATAACCACAAAAATTCGTTTTTAAGTAGAATGAGTCCATAAACAGAGTTTTCAGAAAAATTCAGAAGAGAAACATTTCCCTTCACACTTTTCAGGCTTAAGACTGTCAATGCAATTTTAAAGCAGTGTTTAAAAATGTTTATTTTAATTTCTTTTTTACACATTACATTATATTGCTTTCCTCCATATCACTTTTCACTATTATATGTTAAAGTATTAATTAGCATTGTAGAATGAACTTGTTTCAGTGGCATTGAAAAAATATTTTCTCACTGCACCCATCTAAGAATCTTTTAATTTTTTCCCTCCAGTCATCTGCAACTTTATCCATCTACTGATCCTCTTTACCCACACATAGTTTTGAATACAATCTGATTTTAAATTTCGCTCCCAAAGCCATTGATATCTTTGAATATCTTTTGATATTCTTTGAATATTGGTCTGGAAAGAAGAATATCAGATGCTCTTGCTTGATTAAAGCATTTCAAAAGTGCTTTGTCAAATTTTCCTAATCAGCCACTTGAATTTTCTGCTATTTGATTACACAATCATACTTTTTCGCTGCTTCTAGAATTTGTTTTGCAAATTGAACTTTGGATAATCCAGATGGGTTTTTCCATTCTTCAAGGATTTTCATTTTTTTAATAGCAATAAATACTTTTATTTTGACGCTATTATTCTTTTACTCTTCTTGCATCTGGAATTCGTAAAAAAATAAGTTTTCCACTGCATTCGCTGGACTCAACATACTAACTAACCAGGTTCTTCCAGTTTTAAGATCTGCTATTTGAAAGGTTAGAGAGAGCAGCAAAGTTCTCTTGGACAATAATTGACTAGAAAAGGGGAATGAAGTGAGCGATCAAAAATTGTCCGACACCTCAAACAGAAACATGTGCATTCTGTTCATCCTATAACTCCCCCTTCTAAGAACGTCCTTCTGTTCCCCATGCCTCCCCTGGTTGAAGGAGGCTGCAAACTTCCAAAATGAGACACACAACACATATTTTCAGTGTTCTGATAAAAGTCTCTAAGTTCACAATAAAAATTTGATGCACTAGAAGAATGTATTAAAAATGAGTTATTTCATGATGTGAATACAAATTAAAAGTTACATCAGTAAGTGTACTGTAGGAGTTGACTTTGAAATGATTTTTACTATATTTTGCAACAATTAATAAATAATTCTGTCATCTAATTTGTTGGAGATGAAGTGGGGGGAAAAAAGCTCATACATGCTGTCAGTAAAATACTTAAATCACTAATTTTAGTTGCAAAAATTTTCTTTGTGTGTGTCTTAAGATATTGTTTACAGTTATTTTTATACTTGTTTGCTTAGCATTAAAACTAATCATTGAAAATACATGTTCCAGAATTGAAAGAAATATACAAAATATGGAAAATATTTTGTGAAACCATAAAAATTTTGAAGTTTAATTAGTTTCTTTAGGTTGTCAAAAATAAATTGAGGTTCTTACTTTAAAAAAATTAAATAAATATATTTGAATGATTAATAACTTTAATATTTTTAAAAATCATCATAGACCATGTCAGCAAGCTCAGATGGGGAGATTCATCTAAGGTGTGAAACTGATACTGTTACCATAACTACCCATTTTAAAGATTTGAATCTCACATCAGGTATTTCTCCTTTTTTTACTATTATTTTTTCTTAATGTATTTATTCTTTGTATCTCTCTCTCTTTGATGATTATATTTAGTTGATTCATTAATGCACAACGTTCAATATTCTATTGTACAGCTAACATAATTAATAGTGCTAAACAAAATTAATCTATACAGTGAAACCTCTCTAAACTGATCACCTCTTGTTTTGGTCATTAAGAGCGGTGGTTGCTTAATGGAGGTAGTCAGTGTTATTGTTAAGCCTAGGATAACTATAAAAATAAGAAGTTAAAACATATAAAGTGGAACCTCTACATTCGTCCACCTCGCTGTTCGTCCAACAAGTAAAATTCATCTCGCTATGTCTTGCGATCAAAGCTGTAGCCAGAAATTTTTTCCGGGGGGGGGGGGGGGGGACCACTGACTTTGAAACACTAATGTTGAGGAAAGTTTCAGGGAGGAATATATGCTACATTGAGAAAATTTTCTGGATTTCGGGGGGCCGAGCCCGTCGCTCCGCCCCACCCCCCCTCTGGATACGGCCTTGCCTGCGATTTGTACAGTGCCATAGGCCAGCTGGGTTGCCAGTTTGATTTTTTGTAAGGAAAAAATTGAGAAATTATGCTCATTTTGAACTTGTCTGGAAATAATTTGTTTGACGTTTTGGATTTTTTAAAAATTTTAATACTTTTTGAGATTTTACTGACAATTTTAACTTTGTCTAAGAGGGCAGCAATAGGAAGTGGTTGAAGAACTTTCTTCTTCAGGGGAGGAAAGTAGTCTTTTCTTTTGCAGCAATCAAAGAGCTGCATCCAACACTGCTGTGGTCAACAGCATTAACTTGTTCAACGACAATGTTATTGATCATTTTAGAAAAATTTTGAACAATCGTCAAAGCAGGACAACATTGGACGGGTTTTTAGAGAAAGAAACCCTAGATTCTTCTAGTGTAAAAAGACAGAAAAATGAAAGAACAGCAGAAAGGGAGAAAACACCTGAAGGGATGTTTCTCTCTAATCATTTCTTTTCCTCCTCGCAACGCTCCACTTATGCCATCAGCTTACCTCAGTACAATCAAAAAACAGTTAAATTATTATTAATAATTATATTAAGTACATTTGTTTTTCATAGGTTTAAATAAGCAACCATCTGTGGGTCTGGAACAGATTAATCCGATTTACATTGTATCTTATGTGAAAAAATAATTCGCCATTCATACAACTCGCCATTCGAACTATCTCCTGGAATGAATTGTGTACGAACAGCGGGGTTCCACTGTATTAATAAAACTCATTCTGCTTCAAAAAACAAATGGATATTTTCTGTAAATTTGCAAGTTTTCCTTTAATAATTTTCTTACAATCTGATACAAAATCAGACATGCCAAGTCTCCTGCTTTTGGCAGGAGACTCCTGCTTTTCTGTTCAATCTCTTGTCTCCTGCTAATTCAGAAATTTCTCCTGCTTTTTAAGCAAAAAAAAAAAAAGTCTCTGAACTTTTCTTCAGTTACATTCATCTATTTGTAGTAAAAATTTAGAAAGCTTAAAGACTTAATACATTTGTCAATTTTGGTTTCAAAAGGTTTTTACTGGCTGCAGTTTCATAACATTTTTTTGTTTAGTGTTTGTGCATTTCATGACCGCATCAAAATTTTACTTGTGATCGTTTAAATATTTTTATTTCTTGTTCTAAATTATCTTCACTAACAAAAGACATTCGAAATAATTTAGTAAATGATCTTCACAAATAAAACATCAAAAATCAGCATTTTATTTTTAATTCTAAATTATCTTTTAAAAATGGATAGCTTACAAGATGCATTTTATGTCTTGTGGATTAATTTTTGTTAATTTATATATAAGAACAAAAAATTTATCAGTTTTATACTATCATTCAACTGGTTCTGAGATACAGAAATATCTCCTGTTTTTCGGTTTTGTTTCTCCTGCTTTTTCATTTTGTAAGGTTGGCAGGTCTGCAAAATGCACTTTAGTTCAAGTAGGAATGAAAATATTATATGTTTAAGAAAAAGGGTGTTAATAAATATGAAAGAAAAATACAATAAAATTCATTATCTAACCATCCAATACCTAATACACCCATGATGGAAATAATAGATTTTAAAGTGGAAACAAACTTTTTACCCTATATTTTTTTAATTAATAAATTAATACTCTGAATACTCATCATGAATATTTGTCATTATTAAAAGTTTATTTATCATATTTTTCTTTAAAATTTCTTTTCACAGTTGCGTCTGCATCAGGTGAGAATAAGCAGTCTGCTGAGTGCAGAATAGATGTTCGCAAATTCAACCAATTTCTGATGGGTCAACAAATTAATCCTGCCAAAGTCATTTGTAGTAAGTGTTTATATTGCATTTACTTTGCAAAAAATTTCACCTTATAATTAAATTTTGTTACCATTTTTATTGCAAAATTATGTTACCGAAATGGAAGAATAATCTTTATAAATGTTCCCATCAGTCTGCAATAGCTTTAATTTAGTGCTTCATAAATGTTTTATAACAATTTGAAGGGGAAATTTTTTAATGACCATAATTTCCAGAAGAAATGCCACACCCGAAGAAAATGACCTAGAATAAAAAATTAAATGCATAGATACGCCGCATTGGCGTAAACGCTGCTGGCGAGAGATTGCTGCGTTACTGTGAGACACCCATAGTATACTTCAAAGGATTGCTTGTGTCATTCAAATTTGCTTTACACTTATAAAATTACCTTATTAAAAACTAAAATATTGCTGTAGTTATATTAATAAAAAATTCACAAGTTGGAAACCATCAAAGTCATCACTATCGGTCTGGAGATTGCATAACAAATACTCTTAAAATTAATATGTATCGCAAAAAAAAACTCAAAATTTTAAAGTCTCGAAAATGTGTAGTATCCTTCTTTAATAATGAAATAAATTCTAGCCAAAAATGTTCATTTAACGTATGAAAACAATTTGAAACTTCAAATGCATATCGCAGAACGAGCGGCAGAAATGAAACACGAAGATGGGGTGCCAAGCTGTCGAATTCCATTCCACTGATCAGTTGCACTCTGACACTGTTAAAAGCAGTCTTTGCTAACTTCTAAACCCTTCCTTTGGAATACCACACGGCGAGAACTACGCGATGACGCGGCATTTCCTCCGATATGACAAGCACAGGCACGTTCATTTCCGAAATAATGGCGGGAACTTGAACTAATTTATTCTCGTCATCATCTTCTGAATTTTAACGCAATTCACAGACCACATCATCGTCGTTGCCTTTGTTATAATTTTCATTTTTTATTTCTATGGATGATTTCTGAACAACGATATGCAACTTGAAACTGATGCTCCAAATACTGTACTACTAAGTTTGGTTACATGAATTCGGCATAGCACATGCCAAGGTCATTGAGACCAGTTTGGGGAGACAGGGGAAATAGTCCAATGTCAAACGTGGTTTTTTTTTCCGTATAGGCCGCACTAAAGAAATTTTAACTTTTAAACACGTAAACGCCACACCATTTCTTCCCGAAATTATGGTATTTTGCATTGCACTCTACAACTTTAAGTACAGAAGTGTAAAATTTCTCTTTTATAATTGTCAGTTTGTATAATATTTCCCATATTCTTCTCGGAATAATTATTTCTTAAATCTTTTAAATTGAAATTATCTAACATTTTACAAAGGTGTTTGGCTTTCAATTTTTAAAATATTTTATTTAGCAACTCCGGTTTTTGAAATATGGAGAATCTCATACATTATTTTTGATTCTGCTTACTCATGAAAAGTCAGGATAATTTTCTATAATATTTTGTGTTGATAACATGTAAAACAGAGATGGCCATAAGACTTGAGGGGGCCTGATTGGGAGTAATTTTTGTAGGTGCTCCCTCCCCACATTTCTATATTTTTTTACACCCCTCCCCCCTCTCCCGGTCTTCGCAAAATGTCATCAAGATCTAAAATATTGAGTGCATGATTTTGTAGTAGAATTTGAAGAAATCAATATGTGCACTTCAAAAAAGACATACATTTCTTTTTAATTAATAATTTTTTTAAAATAATAAGTTCTTGCTTTTAATAGAATGCTTCAGTAAGTTTAAAAGAACTATTAAGCAGGGCCCTCACGCAACAAAAAATTTTTAAACATAAAATTTTGTGGGTCCCAAAGCGCAAAAACTAATTTGTTTTTCAAATGCCAAAGAGTCAGACTAACATTTGAAAAACAGCGTGCAAAATGATTTTGTTTTTAAATTGCAAAATGTTTGAATAAAATCTGCTCCCCCCCCCCCCCCCCCAAAGTGCAAAATCGATTTTGTTTTTCAAATTTCAAATTGTCAGACCAAAATTTGGGGGCCCCCAAAGTGAAAATTCCTTGTGGTTTTAAAATAATTTAATAATACAAATTTTCTGTGAAGCAGCAGAACACTAACAGTTTGTTTTTGAATGCTATTTTTAAATATTTTTCTAAAAAACTTTAAATTACAAATAATAATAATAACCAAAATTAGGAGCCCCCTCAAAGTGGGGCCCTAGGCCCGGGCCTACGAGCCTAGTGTAAATAAGGCCCTGCTATTAAGACTGCTTTCTTAAAATAATATGTAAATTTTTATTACTTGCAAACTAAGGTATGGGTACTTATGTATTAAAATGTAACTTACATCAGTTGGCTCTGTATTACTTATTTACTCTGCCATATCAATGCGAATCATTATGTAAGAAGGTTGTTTGGAAAATAAAGACATTTGTTTCTCTAAAAATATTTATTTAAACAGGTGCATCCCTAGCACACGTGTTATCTGTTAGATTCTACTCCCTTCACTAAAAAAGAAAAACTTTCTATGCTATTTTAACGTAGTTAACTATTTTCAGTAATTGAAATTTTTAAATTGCTATTCAGTTGTTGGTATTTTCAGTTTAATTGTTGGTTCGCAAAATTTTGTAAAATGTGCTAATTCAAAAATGTTTTACTTTTTTAATGTTCTGTTTGAATCATGCAAGAATAATGAAAAAACAAATATCTTTTTTCTTGTCTGCATAAATTGTGAATATTCATAGAGTTTAATCCTTTTTTCCTGTTATATTTCAGACATAACTCATCATCAAATGGTGCAATTTTTCTTACTGCACGATGACGTATCAATCCAGTATTTTCTGCCCTGTGTTGTGGCTTGATAAAATATTCTTTTGTAAAATGCTTTGAAAATTTATTGTTGAATTATTTTTGTTATTTTTGTATTTGTTACGTCAAATGCACAAGCTATGACCTATATATATTCTTTTTGAAACATTAAATCTTGTTTTTTTGCATATTTGTGCTAGAAATTCAGTTTTTATTATTTGAAAGTCTATTTGAGTTTAACAGATAGAGCTACTATATTCTAGAACTCAGAAAGTTCTAGAATAGGACAAAGCAACTTTCTTGCTTTTTTTTAAAAAAAGTCCTTCTATCCCTTGCCTCATAAAGCCAACTCTAGAGGGGGCTTTTTTTATCACTTTTCCTTTGTGCCCTTTTTCCCCTTTGCAGCTTTACCTTGCCCAAAAATCATATGAGTAGATTCTTTTCTATATTTTCTCCATGCCGCATTTGTTTAGCAAGAACCATCTGTTAACTACTAGACATTGCAAGAGACGCTGCTTTCCAGATGTATGGATTTATTTCATTGTTGGCGTATGCAATATGAATTTATTAAAAATTTTGAATGCAATACAGTAGAAGATTATTATAATGGGGGGGGGGGCGGGGCTGTGCACAGAATTCTAAATCAGAGGCTGATTTTAGCATTACATGAATATTGCAGACTCTTATTAGTCTTTAGTATTGCGTGATCTTGAGATAAATTGCTTTTCATAAAAGGTACTAAGATTGGGATCTTTTGATCCTTTACATGGCATTTTTTAAGGAGTAATAATTTACTTAGAATCAAATATTAATAATTGTTTTTCCTGTATCATTTTCCTCTTAATCAAAACTTTTCCCTTGTAAAGACGCATGCATAATACTGCAATATCAAATAAATTGTTTTTGAATAGATTATAAGGGAATGTGTCAGTAGTAACACTTGGTGAGAAAAAAAGGTATTTAATCGACTGCAGTGTGATTGCAGCTTAAATAATTTTAAGTATGTAACCAAAAATAGTCCGAAATTCTCAAATAGCTTTGTAAAATATTTTTCTGACTAAGCAACGTTTCAGATTCTATTCATCCTTTTTTAATTTTCTTCCTACATATGTGTACATAACCTTCTGCGAGAGCGAAACTCGAAATTTTCAGTGTTTTCAAAACCCATAGCAAGCAAAAATTTTAGAGGAATTTATTAAAATTACTTCAGAAATCTTAAATTTTTGAGTACACAACAGGTCTGGGGCATACGCAGAATTTTTTCAAGGGATGTTCATACTTTTCTGGAACTACTAAAAGAAATTTGAGTATGTAATAAAGCACTATTATTTAGGGCTCAAGGGGGGTGGGGGTTAAACACCTAAACCTCCCCCTTGCGTACGCCACTGCAACAGGCTGTGAAATAATGAATGAATATTCTGATAATTACTTCTCCCGACTTAACATTTTAAAAATTTTATTTTTTGATTTATTATTCATCATTTTAAAGAAAAATGTGTCCAGTGTGTGTGAGGAAGGGAATTCTGACTTCATCATCCCTTGGCTATTGGCTACACCACACCCTTGCTTTCTTTAATTTATTTCACATAAAAATGCTGTAGCATTCCCTTCCTGATTTTTCCTTTTTCGAATAAAGTTTGATTGCTTTGATTTCTATTGTGAAATTTCTAATATCGACTCAATTTTTTATTTGTTTGAAATACAAACGTTTGCGGCCTCAGCAAAATACTTATACATTTCACACTGTGGTATTATTTTACACGAATACTTTAAATATTTTTTTCCGATTTGTTTTATCTTAAATATCATGATTCCTAAACCTTACTTCTGAATTTTTGCTTTTTACCTTCAAACAAACTATTGATGTGACTTTAAATTTTTATTACAACATTTTGAATATTTCCTTCTCTCTCTTTTTTTTCTCGTTCGTTTGAAACGTAATTTGGATACCCATGCATTTTTATATACTTGACTGTGATTTTCGTTATGATGTTTTTATTTGAAAAATGAAATATATATAGGGGATCGTTCATAAATGGTGGCACGCTTCGACAGGGGAGAAGAGGTGGTAACAAGAAGTGTGACATCCCTGCTTATGCAACATAGCGTGACATGTGGGGGGAGGGGGGTCAAATATGTGGGAAAAAAGCGTGACATCATTTATGAGCGGTCCCTAGAGAGATAATAAATTTAAAATGGTCGGTGGCCCGACTAGGAAATTTATCAATTGTTTATTTATCTATTTTTTTTTCATACTCAGGTTTGCCACATGTTAGGTAATCATAACCCTTTTCTTGTTTAGTTTTCTCAATGCAGGCAATCTTAGGGACCGTCCATAAATGATGTAACGTTTCTTCTCATATATTTGACCTCTCCCCCTTTGTCACAAAATGTCACACTTCAACACAGTGGCGTACGCAGGGGGGTTAGGGATTTAAACCCCCCTCGGACCCCTAAATAATAGTGCTTTATTATATACTTGAATTTCTTTTAGTAGTTTCAGAAAATTATGAACCCCCTTTAAAAAATCATGCGTACGCCACTGCTTCAACATACCCCTCACCCCTTTGTCACGTGTCACGCTATGTTGCATAAGCATGATGTCACACTTTTTGCCCCCTCCCCTTGTCACAATTTCACGACACCCCCCCCCCCCCCCCCCCCATCGAAGAGTGACATCATTATCCCTTAGGTTTTGGTCTTTCGTAGCACGTTTTTCATATCATATCGGCTGCTCATTTTAAAGATTTAAATAACAAAACAAAATAACAATGATTTGAAATGCAGCATAAAAACTAAAACTTTTGTAAAAAAGGAGAAGTGCAACTGCTGTATATATCCAATGTACATATATGCGCAAATACATACATATATATATATATATATATATATATATATATATATATATACAAGTATTTACGCATATGAAATATCTGTATGTCAATGTCAGTAATTCCAATCGGTCGGTATAGATATAGCCGTCTCTTCCAGCCTCCCTGCAACTAACAACAACACAAAGAACCTACTTGAAGGGAAGTCTAGCCTGAAAGGGATATCTCATCCCCCTCCCCCAAAACATGTGTGTTCCATTATTCTGTAGTGGCACTAATTGCACTCTGAGACTTTCCCCTAACTTCTTTCCCTTCGTCAACTCGATTGCCCGCGGAGGCGTGGTTTAGAGAGAAATGCTTCGATTTTTACAAATTTCCTCCATTTTTGGTTGACCATTAAAGCTGGATTCACACAGCGCCACCACTGATCTCTATACTAACCTGGATCTCCTACTACACCCCGGCCGAGTGAAGCCTCTTTTCGGGTGTAGTTCCAGCTCCTAGTTTGGCTACTTTATCGTTAACTTGGCAGAAATTTGGCGTAGGTACGGAGTTGGCGCTAAAAAACCCCGTTGAGCGTGCGCTTTATTAAAGTCCGATCTGATATTTTGTAACAATGAATACAATGCCGACTTGTAGCGCGAATAATAGTTTATTATTACTATTTTTTAAAGCATAAATACTTTCATCATTACTTTTTAAAATCATAAGTACCCCCTCTCTGACTTAGAAACACTCTGACACAACGCATATGTTTTGATGCTTTTTTTTTCTATAATATGTAAATATGTACCCCCCCCCCCCCGGGGGGAAATTTCGATATGACGAGCCAGCTTGTAAAAGAAGTTCATATGCCAAGGTATATATATTCAGTTTACATAGATATATTAAACTATATGTTGCTTTAAGGAAGTGAAATTTTGTTTTTTAAATATTATCAATCAAAATAGCTTATAAAATACATGACTTTTTTCAAATTTGATATTATCAGAAATTATTATTTTATTGCTTTGTAATGATTAAAAATCACAATTTTATTTAAATATTGGTTAAAATATCAATATAGAACAAATAGTCTATTATTATTTTAATCAAGGTGTACTTTATTATTATTTTTTTAAAGTCATAAGTCGCTCCCTCCTGACTTTTAGAAACACTATGACTTTACACACATGCGTATTTTGATGTTTTTCTTCTATAATGGGTAAATATGTATCCTCCCCCCCCCCCCCCCGCGGGAAATTTCCATATGACGAGCCAGCTTGTAAAAATGATTATTATTTTATTGCTTTATAATGAATTAAAGTCACAATTTTAAGTATTAGTTAAAATATCAACATGAAACAAATAGTTTGTTATATTTTTTTTAATCAAAAGTACTTTCATTATTTTTTTTAAATCAAAAGTACCCCCCCCCCCCTGATGTAGAAACACTATGATTTTATACACATGCATACATTTTAATGCTTTTCTGCTATAAAGTATGATTTTGCACCCTTTGCCCCCCCCCCCCCCCCCCCAGGAATTCTCGATATGACGAGCTAGCTTGTAAAAGAAGTTCATATGCGACGGGGTACATTTATTCAGTTTACAAATATATATTGAGTGATGTGTTGCTTTAAGGAAACAAAATTTTGTTTTTTAAATTTTATCAATCAAAATAGCTTATAAAATTTATTTTTTTCAAAATTGATATTATCAAAAATGATTGTTATTTTATTGCTTAAAGTCATACTTTTATTAAAATATTAGTAAAAATATCAATATAAAAAAAATTATTTTATTTTTACTTTTTTTAAAAATCAAATGTACTTTTTAAGAAATCATTCATATTGTATCGCTATGTATAGTAATAATAACAATGTTGCTCCCCAGCTTATAATTATGCTTACCGAGAAAGAAATTCATGTGCAAATAAAATTTAAAAAACCCAGCTTATGTAGATGTACATAGATATATTTCTTCAAGGAAATGAAAAAAAATTTTTTTTTTCATAAACTACATATACAGTAAAACCTGTTTTTGTGCGGTGGATACAGACCGCATAAAAGAAATCGCACAAAAAAATTTTCCGAAATTTTATAAATTCTTACATATAATAAATAACTTTGTAAGATATACAACATAATTTTTTTTTATGCGGTGGATAGGGACCGCATAAAAAAAGTCGGACTTAGAAAATACATCAATGATTTATGAAATAGATGAAAGAATGCTTTCAATTAAAATAAATAATTAAATTAGACCTAAGAAATTGTAAAAATATTTAATTCTTCATTATACATATACATGGAGAAGTTTTCAAATTATACATTAAATAGTTTGCTCCTACACATCGTAATCCAAAACGCGCATCTTCTTGTGACGAATTGGTTGAAAATCCCTTTCGTCGCTTGAAGATAGGATTTCAATTGATTTCTTTTTTGGTACCATGAAGTCAGTGATCAGTTTTTATGACGACGGTCGACTGGTCAATTGCTTGTAAACGTCACGATAGTGAGACATGCATGATCTAAGTTCTTTTTGGAATTTTTAGCGTCTTTCCGCATTGGTATCTATTTTAAGAAAATGCGTTTCCAATTTTTTAGTAATCTGGATCCCTGCATATATTTTATCTGCTGTAATAGATTCCGGTTCTTCTTGTCCATTTTCATAATCTATCAAACTATTAATAATGTCACTATCATCGATAGTTTGGTCCTCAATCATCTCGTCAAGGTCATTTTCACCGAAATTATCAAAGACTTCTCCTATAATTTTTATTTATACAGTAAGCACATGGGCACTTACCATGTGCTTACTGGATAAATAATAATTATAATTAGTTGTCATTTTTAAATATGTATATGTACATTGATAGGAAACATTACACTGGTGCTAACGCCGCTAAGATTTATATACCACATAAAAATAAATCGCACGAAAAAATCGCACAAAAATAAAATCGCACAAAACCGATCGCACAAAAACAAAATCGCATAAAAAAGGACCGCACAAGAACAGGTTTTACTGTATTATTTAATTTTTTTAAATGATGATACTAAACGATTATAATTTTATTGTTTTAATGTTAACTAATAATCAATTTAATTTGCATATTAGTTAAAATACCAATAACAAATCATTTAATATTAATTAAAATCATGATTGCCCTTAAAAATCATTTATTATGTGGAGGAATACTAATTTTGTCCGAAAATTTCACTTTTCTTTGTCATTTTATTTACAACTTGCTATTAGAAAAACCACACAAGAAAATTTTATTCAGAAAATATTATGAAGTTAATAAGTCGTTAAGTCATGGATCGTTAAAGAAGATCGTTTTCTTCAAAGCTTTTTTGTGTTTAACAGAAAGGAAAAAAGCTGAATTTCGCTCTTCTTAACAAACGCGCGGGAAACCGAAAGTAACTTGGCGAGAAAAATCGTTGAGGATGAGTTATGTTTTTTGAAGTATGAAAAACAATCCGGTGCCCATAAACAAAATCTGATGCTAACAGCTCAGAAAGTAAAGAATGCTTAATCATTTCATGTCTTCATAACTTTCCAAACGTTTAAAATAAACGAGCACTCTGCATTTAAAATCATGCAAAATCCCATAGAAAACAATGCAAACAATTCTTCGCTCGGGAGTAGTTGGGGCGTTTCCTGTAGGGTTGCAGGCCTTCATCTCCTCTACGAGCGGTGGCGAGAAGTCGTCAGTCCAGTTCTCTATTGAAGTCAATGAGCGCCACGGACGGACGAAATCCGACGGAAAAAACGTGGCATTACCTCGTTGTCATGGTTACCGAACAGGAATGTCCGTCGACGGACAATATCAAATCCATTTGATATTGTCCGTCACAGACGAATTGCTTGGCCAATCATAATGAAGCAAGAAGAGAGAGCTTCGGCCATCTTTTGTTTACTGTTGTGTTTAATAGGAAACGCAGCACAAGTGAGTGATTTATAATTATTACTATTTCTGTGCAGCACAAGCACTTATATTAAAGCATTAAGAGCAATGTGCTGTTTTATGTTGTAATACACAATACTGTGTTTAAAATTTGTTTCTTAGCATCTTCTATTTTCAATTTGATTTATTAATCACGATATGAGAAAAATAATGTAATAATAGTAAGTAGCAAAGCGTAGAGTTTGAAAAGATTCATAAGTGCATTTAATGTTTCGGCGCTACTTTATTTGCATTTTTATTTTAGAAAATTTTACATTTCTACTACGGTACCACATTTGTGTATTAATATTTGTTGCTCGAATTTAATATTTTGCTATTGCACTGGACATTTATTTATTCATTTCTTTTGTAAAAATATAAAACACTTATCGCCAATATCATAAACATAACTTGTTAGCTGTCAGTTAGATTCATTGACATAACTTCGTCAACAAGTCGGATCCATTGTATGAAAGATCACTTTCAGTTCATAATTTACAGATTAAAAGATCACTCTGTCAACAGATTTGTTTTGTTTACAAATCATTTTTATCAACATTGTTATTTTTCGAGATTATTTCATGTCAGACTGTAAAGAAAATTTGCATTTTAATTTAGTTTGCTACTTAAATGTTTAAAAAGTTTTAATTTATATTTGTTTCTTTATTGGTATATTAAAACGTAGTTCCTACAATAAACAAGCTGAGGTTACATGCAGGCAAGCCTGAGTACCTGAATTTCTTCTCCAAAATCAATGTAAACTTTAACGATATCAAAATTTAATAGTAAAACAAGTTGATCACTAATTTGTTCTGGGTTAGACCTGTTGGGTAAACCTAATTATAGGATCCATGCTACCCAGATGCAAAAACATTGCCAAATGAAATGTAATTAAAGTGCAATTAATATTTAGTTTTATCGTATTGGAATATTAACTAACACCTCAACTAATGAATTCATGTTGGTAACAATTCTATAGATCAGTGTCAATGTGGGCTCTATAACCACAGGTGTAATCAAAAGAGGACGGTGTACCCCCATATATTTATTTTAAAACACCCTTTTCTCTCCTTTGTTTTTTAAAATTTTAACACAAGCATCCCCTCAGAGCTTTTGATGTTGATAATTTATGCTTGTATCTATAAGCATTCCCCAAGTTTTTTCCAGCACTATGCGCTACTGCCTATATAACTGATAAATACCAAAATACTCGTAAATTAATTGCTGCGTGTGGTGCTTCACTTACGATCATCAACGTGCTTTCTTAACATTTGCCCCTTTTTTTGCAGCTTTTTTTACCTGGGAAATAACTTTTTTGGACACTGGCATTGCTGTGGGTTGCCGTTTTTTGATTAAAGATGCACAACTGACCATTTGGTACATCTACTCAGTATTTTTATACATGTAAGTATATTTTTAGACTTGTAGTTGGGGAGAATAGTTTTTGGTTCAGTTTTTGCAGAAATTGTGATGAAATAAAATAATATTCTTTGTTCTATATTTGCTTGCACATTTTTTAATGAGTATTGACCCTTAACTTCACATCCAAACCAATTTTATCCCTAGACTAGGAGGAGTGAGTTTTTAATATAGTTACATTAAATCATAATTATTTAATGCTTGTGTTATTTATTACATTCTTGCATTGCTACTTATTTTTTAATCTTATACGTATCACATGATGAATATTGTCGGTTTGAAACATATACATATCTTCAGTTTTGCATGCTTCATGGACAAAAATTCACTTGTAGTATTTCATAGACTTGTGGACTGATAATACACATTTATTACATAACACAAGAAAGTGCAAAACTATACCAAAAGCAAAAGCAAGAATAAAAAATTGACACTATTGTAATTCATACATTCCATATGTAGGTGTCAATAATACATGTGTATTGGTAACATAAATTGTCAAAACTAGGTGCGGATCTTTGGCTGGGCAATCCGGGTGACCACACAGCACCGGCTCATTATTATCGACTTGTAATTATCAAATTGTTCATTGGGATGATAATGGAGGCTGAGTGGTAACCTTTTGAGCTACCATGCCAAAGGTCCGGAATTCGATTCCCGGGCTGGGCAGGATCGACTCAGCCTTTCATTGCTCCAATGGATTCGATAAAATGGGGACCAAGCACACTTGGGAACTAACACTGGGAATTCTGTGTCAGGTCGTCACTTGATCGGAACATCTGCTTCTCCCTCCTGGGGCCCTTGGTCTCGAAAGCTGGGATGGGCTCAGTAGGTCATGGCCCCCATTGGGCTGTTGTGCCATTGAGTCAGTTAGTTAGTTAGAATTGTAAAAGTGATTGTATCTTAAAACAATACATTTTGCAAAGTTTTCTTTTGTAAAATTCACAAATCATATTCAATCATTGTAAATTGTGGCCAAATTAGTAATTCATGTGCAACCGAATTTAAATTATATTTTCAATACTGTTTTTTAATTCCTGGAAAACAACTTGTTGGAAAATGTTTTCTGCATATGTTATATTTGTAAATGCTATGTCACACTATCTTTTTTACAGATGCTATGGAAAAGACTGGTTTGACTTGTACAGGCTGAAATATAGAAATTGTACTTCTTCTGCCCATTATTGTCTTCAAATTATTGTATATATAATTATGTATGATCAAAATCTTGTAATGTTCTTTGATTTCAGTATTATGATTAAGTACTTCAATAAATTCTTCCTTCAAAATTTTGTTTTGTGACTTTAATGTGTGAGTACAGAATTAATGTGCACACTGTTGAGTTATTTGAAAGAGGAAAATAAAAAGACAATGCTTTTCTTATGAGATTTGTATTTATTAGCATAAGCATATTACTTTTATAAAAGCATTTTGCATTTCTTATTAATATTTAGTGTCAAAGGCACAATTTTTTTACGCATTGGCAAAAGTGAATCATCTGTATGTTATACTCTTTGTAGTTTACACGTTTCAAAATGCAAGGGACAATATTCTTATTTTAGAAATGCTTTTTATAGTTAGCAGGGTCACAATTTAGTAAACTGCCTTTTTTAGGATTTCTAAAAGTTGTCTCATGCTTGCATATTTATTAGGAAAAAAATAGGAAAGCTAACGGGGAATTTAAGTGTTATAACAATGCCACACTTGATTATATAAAGTGATTTACAGCTCATTTTGAAGAAATATTTAATTCTAGCAAATAAAAACAATTCAATTTTATCTTGTAATTTCTAGATCTGATCTTTTTAAAAAAATTAAATGTTAGATATATAATTTTTTTTCCTAAACAGAGAATTTACTTTTCATCTAAGCATTGATTTTAAATCAAGAACGAAAGGGATTTGTGTATCATTTTCGCCTGACAAAATCAGTAGCATTTCTGTGCATCTATTTACAATTAATTGCACCAACGCTCGCATATGAATCGAACGTTTTTTTACTATTTGCTTAATCCTAATCCTGGAATTCATATTATGTGTGTTACCTTCAGTAAAACGTTTAATATTTCTGCGAACATGTAAACTTATTGCTGTGTGCAAAACTTAAAATTACTGTATTTTCTGTCATTTATTAAGCTCATTGATAAGACCGATGAAGTAATGATATTATTTATGTTCGTTGAAAATAAACAGAATTTTCTTTTTATGCAATATGAATATCAATATTAAACAAACATTTATCTCTGCGCGACACTTTTATGAAATGAAATCGCTGCTGAAACCGAATGAAAATTCCACTTTATTAAATGCATCGTCTGCTTCTGAAATCGATGTCTAAATACAGAGCAGTCAAATGACGAAGGCATCCCATTATTGGCTAATGTAAAGAGCTTACGCCTTGCAACCATTGGCTGAAACCCACTGCCCGTCGCAGAACCTTTGTAGTGTGAATTGAACTCGCGTTTCTCCGTCACGGACGAATTTTGTCCGTCCGTCCGTCGGTTGTATGTGTGAATCCAGCTTAGGCTGAGTCCAGCGCCGCCTTAACGACGAGCGGCAATAAAGCAAACAGCAGAAGGGAATTTCGGGGAAAATGTATTAAATTTTATCTAGATTAATGAGATTAAAAAATATAAAAAAAGCCTAAATGAATGCAAAAAAAAGGAGGAACAAAAATTGAAATATGAAATTGGTATATTGAAATCTGTTGTGCTGTCTTGTTCTATCTGTCATACTAGACGAGAGTTTGAGGTATATCCTTGAGAATAACAAATAAACTCGAATATTTATGTGACCTGAAATGGTCGTTAAGTATAAACAAACCTCATCAGAGGTCGCTCCAGTTATTAATATTTATGTCCCCCTTGAAGCTTTTCGCATAACTTCATGATTAGCACCCTAGCAAAGCCGAAGGGCCTCTCCTCTTTACTCCATTCTCCATTGGATCAGAATCAGACGATGATTGAGAAGATTGAAGATAGAGTATTTGTTTGTTGATTTTGATTAATGTGACAATTTAAGTAATAGAAATTTGGGTACTACTGCCTATTTATCATACGTGAACTAATAAACGTATCCGTTCAGATTTGTTACTCAAGTCTTATGATATATGTATTTTCATAAGCCCTTGTACTTGTAGAAAGTTAAATGTCAGAAACAAAGTGGGAACAGGTTCCTTACTTTGAAATGGCTGAAAGTACGGATCCTGAAGAAAATGAAGTGATGGTGGTAAGTTTATCAGGTACTTCTTCTACCGTTTTAAGTGCTGCTTTTGGTTTCTCCGAAAGTATACGCTGGGATCCAACCATGAGTGTGGATTGGAGTAAAGAAACACCTTCTCCTCAGTGTTTAATGCGGATTAAAAGGTATGCTGTATTATTTTAATGTTTATTTCTTATGAACAGTTGAAAATTAATGTAGTTTTTTTGAATATAAGAAATTAAAACTGCTACAAAATTATACATTTGCATCCTTTTTAAAAAATAGTACCTTCTTGTGTCTACTGGGCGCGAGTTTGGATATCTGTAACGAAAATTACGAATAGGTCATGAAAATCGTCCGTCGAACGGAGTGGTCCCTTCCAAAAGGAACCGGGTCTCCGGTATTCAACGGGTTTTAAAATATCCGGAATCGGATCCGGCCCCTGCATGCTATATGCAATATCCAGTTATCTAGCATGTTAGATTTTATTTTTTAATGAACTAATTTTACATGTTATGAAAATACTTTGTTTGGAAACTGTGGTATGTTCCAAAATATGCTTAGAACTTACAAGTTTCAAACATCAGAGCCAGATATCCGGAACCTATGCGTAATACAGGAGACACTGGATATCCAACAAATTCAATGTCCGATATATCACAAAAAAGTCACATTTCATTTTTGAAAACTTGTAGGCACCCAGTTTTCTGATGTTCGCAGACCTGTTATTTCAAATTCCCCCAGGGGTACTAACGGTACACAAGGTGATCATTAATTTTTTTCCCTCGATACATCAGCTTTTTTGTAGAATTGCATCGGACATCCATTTGCTGTCCAGATATCCAGTTTTTTTTCTTCAATAACCAACATTATATCCAGGCATGGCACTAAATGTTATCCGGCCACAGTTGAGCAGAATATCTGAAGGAGAAGTTCAGACTTAATCCTCTTTTACACGAAAACTTGATTTTGAAAATTTCATGTATTTGAATTTTTAAAAATTACATAGTAAGCTTTAAAGTTTCAAGTGCGTTTAGAAGCTGGTTTTTTTTTGTGACATCAGAAAATATGTGAGTGAGAGAATAATGAACTGTTGGCCTACCTAATAAAAAATGCATACTAAATGGTCCATTCCACAAGTAATTTGGTCAAGCATTTTTAAAATACAGTCAACTCTTGAAAACTCGATATCTCAAGAAAAAAAAATTTTCCCTTCATCTTCAGTATTTTATAATTTAATTTTCTCTTTATCTCGAATTTTATATTCCTTTTTTCCATAACTCGAATTTCTTTATACACTCAAATTATTTTTTTCTGAAAAAACTTTAGCTATCGAAAACCTCTACCTAGTGCTATTTTCATTTTTCTTTTGTCATAGGAATTGAGATCGGAATTCTACATATGACGCATTTTTTTTGTTAGTCAGTTGACAGTTCGCCTTACTAGCACCGGTGTTTTCGCTTTTGGAGTTGGGGGAAGGAGGTAGTGGCATGAACAAAGGACCTGAAGCCTATTGGATATCACTGTGGGCGGGTATGTATTCTGGGAAATTTTCACTGTCTAGATTCAGTTGAAGGTCATTTTGCCAGTCAACATCTGATCATTTGCTAGTGCTCATTTTTTGCTGACAATATCCACTAAACAAAAATGCAATACCATTTTAACTGCTGGAAAAAAAATGGATTATTGATACGATTGATAAAGGAGGAAAGAAAAAGATTGCAATTGCGAAGGACTTTGGAATTCTAGCAAGCACATTGTCAACAATTTTGAAAAACAAAGAGACTATTCTGAAAAATTTCTCTGAAAATCAAGAAAACAGAAGAAGGATGAAAAGTGTTGAATATACTGAAGTTGGGGGGGGGGGGGGAGAAGTGTCTGATGAAATGGATAACTGATTGCCGAGCTCACAACATTCCACTCTGTGGGAGAATCCTGAGAGAAAAAGCAGAAAATTTCACAAAGCAACTAGGACTTGCAGAATTTAAAGCTAGCAGCAGTTGGTTTGAAAATGTTAAAAAAAGAAATAACTTCACATTTCACTAAGTGCGGCGACAGTGGCAGTGTTAGTGAAGAGTTTGCAAAGAATAAAAGAAGACATTGCCTTCAATTTTGGAGGAATATGATGCCAGAAATGTGTTTAACGCTGACAAAGCAGGGCTTTTTTTAAGTGCCTTCTTGACAAAACAATGGCTGTGAAAGGTTAAACTTATAGTGGCAGCAAACACAGCAAGGAAAGAGTTACTTTGTTATTATGCACAAACATGGATGGATGTGAAAAGCTCAAGCCAGTCATGATCCATAAATCAAAAAAGCCAAGGTGTTTTACAGTGGTTAAATCTTTTCCCATGGACTATGAAGCTAACTGGAAAGCTTGGATGACCACCGAACTTTTCAGAAAATGGGTAACGAACTTAGACCGCAAAATGACGCTCGGAAAACAAAATTTTTTCGCTTATTGACAACTGTACAGCCCATCCAAGCAGCATCATACCCAAATTAAAATCTGTAAGAGTGGAGTTCATGTCTCCCAACACAACATCAAAACTGCAGCCGCTAGACCAAGGGATCATACAAAGTTTTAAAATTAAATACCAACATTAAGTTGTAAAAAAATTCATAACAAAAATTGAAGAAGGAATCATCCCATCAGTAAATGTACTTCAAGCAATGAGGATGGCCGATAAAGCCTGGAATTGTGTTGAGAGCAAGACTATTGCAAATTGCTTCAAAAAAGCAGGTTTTGTGCCACCATCTGAAGATGAAGATGATCACCCTATGAAGAAGATCAGAACCAAAACGGCACTTCTGAAGGCGAAGAATGGAACATCTAATAAAAAGCATTAATGATTGACCAAACAACAACTTTCCAAGATTTTGTGAAAATCGACAACAACGTGTAAGTGTGCGGAAGGATGACAGAGTAAGAAATTGTTGAAGAATGTAGACCACTTTCTGAAGAAGAAGATAAATTTGAAGAATTTGAGCTGCCAAAGAAGATCACGTGAGAAGAAGGAACTGATGAGAAAATTCATTGAGTCCCGACTTGATACAACATTTAGCACGTTTCAAGCGCTTTCCCTTTTAGAAAAGGTCATTGATGAGGAGAAGAAAATTAATGCAAAACAAACTACTAGAAAAATATTTAAATAAAGAAGAAACTTGGTTAAGCTTGGTACGTATGTGTTTTTTAATAATATGTGCATTCAAATTTTTATTTTTCGAATGAAAGTATGAACTTTATTAGATTTTCGACAACTCGAAATTTTTATTACTTCCCTTCAATTTTGAGTTATTGAGAGTTGACTGCTAATTTAATATTTAAATCTGAAAATTAAATGGAGCAAACTATGAGCACCTTAATGCATTTATTAGGAAATATGCTGATAATTTTGAATTGCACAAACTTTCATTAAAAAATGCAGTTTTTTTCTGCAGTAACAGAATTACAAATTTAGGACTTTCATGATGCCATGTATAATATTAATTTAAAAATGCAGCCAACTGAAGCTTGAACCAAGCAAAAAAAGTATCCCAGGATTAATTACAAAACATTTAAGTCATTTACAACCTAAAAATAATACTTAATTATGAAATTGAATAAGCTTAGTGAAATCATCTGGTAACGGAATGTCAAAAAGTGTTACATTGAGAATGTTTTAGAATAAGTTAACAAAATTAAATTATAGGTAGTCATCTTAAAAAGGGTCATATTTTAAAAATGGCATTTAAGCAGTTGACTTTCATCCATTGCTCAGCACATGCATTTATTTATATTTTCTTTTGTCCCTTTGAAGGGAACACAACATTTGGCTTCCCCCCCCCCCCCCCCCAAGTTCGTGCCTTCCCCAAATTATTTCTCATATTGGATTTTACAGTGCCTGCCTTGGCAATCAACAATGCAAACTTAATGAGTTTTGAAATTCACATCATGCAGAGATCTCACCAATTCATTTTTTTTGCAATATTGAGACTCACTTTACAATGCATTGCATCCCTTCCTTGTTCCTTTAATGTCCCTACTAATTTTAAATGATAAAATCTGATTCTGGCACATACATAATTACTTATTTATTTTCTTTTTATTGTAAGAAAAAGACAATAAATAAGTAATAAAGTAATTTGTTTTATCTTTTTTTTTTTCTTTTAAGTCATAAAAAATAAGCACCAAAGTGATTAAGTGTGTTTTTAACTCAATAAATGGTCAGTACTGAAAGAGTTTTTTCCATTGTGTTTAAAAGCATGTTTTTTGAAAAAAAAAAAAAAAAAAAACGTTATTGCATGCAAATAATGGAAATTCGGTTATTTCCGAATGTAATGATGTACAACACGTGCAGGAATTTTTTTTTTAGTTTTTTGTCTGATGTATTTATCAGACCTTCCCCCAGGATTGAAAAAGGGCAGGGTGCTACTGTAAAAAAAAGGGCACTTTTCCAAATGTAGGGCATCTTGTGGAAATAAAGGGCACATGTAATTTGAAGTAGGGATCGTTCATAGATGTCACACTTTTTTCCATGTTGGCCCGCCCTCCCCCATTGTCACATGTTACACTACGTTGCACAAGCAGAATGTCACACTTCCTGTTACCCCTCCCCTCCCCTTTGTCACAATTTCACAAACCCCCTTCCCCTAGAAGCGTGGAAGCGCCCCTAGAATATTCATTTTTAAGATCGTTTTCATTATTTGAAGTAAAGCATGAAAATCTTCTGCTTGTATATTCAAAGCAACAGCAACCAATAATGATTTTAAATTCAATAAAATATCTAGCAAGAATTTTCTGAGTTATACATTTTTACTGATTTATGAAGTGTTTCTGTTCATTCCAGTACTTCTAAAGATCTGATCATCTCTGAGGAATAATAAGAAAATAAGAATATATCTTTTCTTAATACAATAAAGCTTCAGTAATAATAATTAGAACCTGGATTTTGATGACCTAAACAATCACTGAAAACGCCCTTTAAAATTTTTAACATGTCCTAAAAACAGCAAAATTGCAAAAAATGCCATTATAATTAATCAAGAATACCAATTGAAAGCAATGGTTTTGCTTAAAATGACAATAGTATTTTTTTATTATTATTTAAAAGCAGCAAAATTAATACATTTTCATTAAAGATTTGAAATAAATGTATATTAAAATCAGGAGAAAAAAAGGAAATGTCTAATATATGGATTCCTTACACATTGCCATCTTTTTCCCCTCAAGTTTTATTACAGTTTAAAACTTTTCTTTCTTGAAATAACTAGAAAGCACCATTAGATTGGGATTATTAAATGCTTTTTCATATTTTGAATAGTAAATAGTTTCTTGTTTGAAAGAGCATTCTCTCTTATATTTTTGTTAGTTTTCTCAACGTCTACAGATGTAATAAATGCATAATTGACCAGGCCTGTAGCCAGCCTCTGACTCCAGGGGGGGGGGGGGGGGAAGCTTTTGGACAGGAGGGGTACAGGCAGACTAGTTTTTCAATTTTTTTCCAACATGTTAAAATTTATGCTCAATTTTGGGGGTTTTCTTAAAATTTAATTTATTAATTGATTAATTAAATAATTAATGAAACTAATACTAATTTAATTCAATAATGAAATTATTTGGTCTTTAAAGTACTTGATTAAAACAAACAAAAAGGCAAAATTGTTTAAAGCTTATTCTAAGAATGTCTTTTGTAAATTAATAAAATATATGCAATAACATTAAAAAGTGAACATATTTAAAAGATTATTTTAATGTGAACGATCATTCAAATTAAGATATTGAAGCATGTATCGGTATGTTACAATAAAAAAAATTAAGTTGCAATTTTCTTTGTTTGCTCGTTTTTTTAAGCACTTCTAAAATGTAAGTTTGCAGTCCGTTTTCTTTCGAATCCTAAGAAAGTTAAATCTGATATTCTTTCATGCGTCATCAAAATTCTTTGGGAACGATTAATTGCTGTATAACTAGAAAAAGTAGAATAAATAGTATAGATTATTAAGGTTCAATTAATCACGCTAGGACGGGCAAAACATTTTCCAGGTCGGGCATTGCCCGTCCTGGCCCACACCTGGCTATGGGCCTGTATTTGACCCAAATGTGACCCTTACAAAGATGAAAAAAAGAATTTTCTTATTAGTCTTAGGGAACCTACTGTTTTAAATTTTATGAGATAGAGAGTTTTTAAGAGTTGCAATATAATCAACACAAAAGCATTGGAAATGTTTCAGGCTACGCAAAAAAAAAAATTACCCAAAGCCAAAAAGGAGACATAAAATGTGAAAAAAAGAATCCCCAAAATCTCAAAAAGTGCCCGAAAAATCTTGCAACTGTCGGCCCTTAAAGAGATCATTATCATTATTAATTTTGTAAAATGTTTAAACTAAAAAAAAATTCCTTATTTATTTTATGATTTGTGATAATACTACTTTTCAAGAATTGTTTATTTAGCAAACAGTTTTCAATAATTGTTTATTGTTTTTTAAAGAAGTTGGATCCAGGTAAATTAACAATTTTCTAAAAGTTTCTTATTTATCCACAATTTAGTATTTTCTAAAAAGTAAATAGCTGTCAATACTAAAATCAAATTTGAAGTAAATAAATAAATGAAACAATAATAGTGATTTAATAATGGTGAATAATTAGTGATAAACGCAATTTTCGAAAAACACGTGTTCAATATCGGCACAGTTCAAAGGGAAAAAAAAGCCAGGAACTATTAAAATGAAATGCAAAATAATCAGATTTAGGGTAGCATGTGTGAAAAATATCTTCTAATTTAGAAAATAATTGAAATTTGTACCCGATGCAAAAGGATTAAAATCTCGTAGAATCCAATTTTCGGCGAAGCACGTGCACGATTTAGTCTGTTTCTATCTTTATACTTGTGTTTCTTTTTTAATTGTTAAAATGAAACGACGAATAAGCAGATTTAAGGTAGTGCATGCGAAAAATATCTTAAAACTTTTAAGATAATCGAAATAATTCCAGGATGGAAAAAGATTGAAATTTCCAACACGATAAGCAATTTCCGGTAAAAATCGGAGGAAAAACTAGTTTCCGTGTGGCCCAAAAATTAACTCCTATTTCTTTCTTCTTTATTTAATTTTTAGTGGACAAGAGAATTTGGGAAAAGGTCACGTGTCAAGGTAAAAGTTCGGGGAAAGGGTTTTAGCATTAGCAAATGGGACTTCAATGAAAACAATGGTTGCCAAAACGTGAAAATTGGCTGCCTTTGGCGACTGGCGATCGCGAGTTTTGAGCTCTACATGAAATGCGCAATTTCACTAATAAAAGGGCAAGATGGGCGCGTTTCCCGAATCCAAGGGCGGGCAGGGCGCGGCGCCCTCCCGCCCAAGCCTGGGGGAAGCACTGTAATTTATATCTGTTATTTGTGGAATGGTCCAAATATTAACTTGTGTTGACTGCTTCGTATCAGTGAGAGCAATGTGTTCAGGAAATCATTTGCTTGAATCAGAATTTTAGAGACTTATTGGTAGCTCGGGAACCATACCGTGGAAGCATTCTCACATCAAACATCAATACTGATTTCTAAGATTTGGAATAGTTTGTTAAAGACTGAAGATGCTCACCAAAGATCAGGCCAGAGTTGTAAGCAAGGCTGATGCCCAGAATAAACAGAAGAATAAATGCTATGTTAAAACCATCCTGAAAGCAGAATGCTGAAAAGGGGTTGATGTGTGTTGACGAATAATTGCTTCACTTCTGAACTGATGGCAAATCACTGAAATGCAGCTGACATTACAAAATTAGTTGACTCAGGGCTTAGTCAGCTGTTTGGCGGGTTCCTAGTTTTAGGGCTGCACCCCACTGTTCCGGGGGGGGGGGGGGCGGAATCCCTGGTGGACTGAATTGTAAATTTTGTCAGTACCTTATTTTCTAAATGAGTAAGTGAATAAATGCCAAATTTGAGAGGAAAAATATCAATGGTCATCCTGTCAGGATTTTGGTTCTGTAATACCTTTTTTCCCTCAAGCTTGACATTGCTTTTGATTTTTTAACAAAGAACAGCTCAGACGACTTATTTGTATTATTTTTTAAATATTTTTCCAGCATAGTTATTTGAAATTTTGGCAACCAGTTTTTCTGTTGAGAAATGTATACTTTATTACATCACTTTCTTTAGTTTTTCCTTGTTCTGAAGAAGAGATTCATTTTTACTACAAAATTTGCAATTTTTATTGTAAATTTGTGCTTTACTCTTGTTGAATTATTCAAGGGTCTATTTTGATATCTTTTGGAAAGATGTTTATCAATTTTCTGCTTATATTAAAAAATTTCTTATTAATATTTCACTCGTTAAATAATTAGGCACATTCTCATGAACAATTGCATTGCTTAAACTCTTTCGATTACTGTGCCACTCAAATGCTTTTTACTTTTGCCTATTTGGAACAATGTAGTGCCGCTTTTTTATTCCAAAAGGGGAATGTATGTCGTAGAAATGGATGCAACTGATTGGGAACAGCCTGAGGCATTTACAGAAATATTTCTCTTTCTCTGGCTTGTCATTTGGGCCATCAGGGTAATAAAGGGGCTTGGGGGTCAATTGATATCCTCCCCTCCCCCCCCCCCCCCCAACTTTTACAAATGCATTGAATTTATACATGTTCTTCTGTATTTTCTTGTTTTTTGTTTATGAAATGCATTAAAAATTTATCCCTGCCCCTAGAAAATTTTGAAATGACGGGCCTGCTCTTTCTGCAGAAAGTTCTGAGAGAAGAGATATGCTACTTGGGGTGATTGTTCTCCCGTGCAAAGTTGTCCGATTCATAACTTTCTAGATATCGATGATCTTTTTTGAGTTTAGCTTTCAGCTCCACCATTCTTATTTGAATTATGTTACCCCTTAGATAAAGTTACTATAAATAGAACAATAGTGCAAGTTGTGTTTTATTCAAGGCCCTATCCAGAGCTGCGCCGACGACCCCCCCACCCCCCGCCCGAAATCTTGAACATTTTTGCAATGTAGCATATATTCCTCTCTGAAACTTTCCTCAACACTAGTGTTTCAAAGTTTGGGCCTCCCCCCCCCCCCCCCCCCCCCGCCAAAAAAAAAATTCTGGCTACGGCTGTCACATTTCAAGTGAATGCTTCAAATTGAGCATTTTAAATAACTTTTATTACGTTAAGAACATCGTACAAGTTACGAAAACACTGAGCACAACAACATACAGCTTAGAACGAAAACACAAGATCTCGGAACACAGTTACAGTTAGACTTCTGCACTTAAAACAATTTATGTCACATCTCCCCTTTTTAACAAGTTTCATATATACACTATTTACAAGTCAAGTCTTTTTATGGGTTTAACAACTCTCCCGGATCGTGTGGTCATAATGGGCTTGTTGACAGGATCAGGGTCAGGCGGGACTGGTACAGGAACAGGATCAGGATTCGGCGACTTGACACTAGAAGGCTGAATAGGAACTTCAGTTGTTGACTGGTTAATTGAAACATTACCTTGATCTGGCCTCAAGTGAATTCTATTCCTCCTAAGTTCACCCCCAGCAGCAGTTTTCACTACGTATGAACGTGGAGCATCCAGCTTTTCCAGAATAGTTCCCGGTGTCCAGTCTCTGCGATTTAGTTGAACGTACACTGGTTGATTAGATTTTTTTCTAGATTTACATGTGATCAGTCGTGGTATTTCTTTTGCATCTCCTGATTACTCAGTAAGTTCTTATAAGTCTCTGCTGTTGTAAATTTCGGTTTTAATATATTCTTTTTAGTAGGCAGTAGAGACCTCAATGATCTTCCCATAAGCATTTGTGCCGGCGATGGTAAATGATATTTTGGGGTATTATTGTATTCAATCAGTGCCAAATTTGGATCTCCATTATCTTCCAATACCTTCAGCATCAGATTCTTGATTGTGCCTATTGCACGTTCTACCATCCCGTTGGATTTAGGGTATCTTGGTGAAGAGGTGACAAGTTTCACATCATATTCCTTAAGAAATGCTTGAAATTTATAACTGTCAAATGGCGGTCCATTATCTGAATGCAGACATTTCGCTATTCCATGTGTTCTGAAAATTTGTTTCAATGCACTTATGACAGCTTCTGCGGTTTTCTGTTCGACTTTTCTCACTTCAATAAATTTTGAATGATAGTCTATGACCACTAAGTAATCTTTTCCTTTTAAATACATAAAATCTATTCCCACATCAATCCAAGGATGCTTGGGTATGTTGTATGGTATCATCACTTGTTTTGGATTTGATTTTTGAAATTTCTGACAAATTCTGCAACTGTTTATAAAGTTCTTGATTTCTGTTGTCATATTTGGCCAATAAATAGAGTTTCTTGCTTTATTTTGACAAGATGTTATGCCCTGATGTGCAACATGTAGTTTCTGTAGAATTTCACAACGCATTTTCTTAGGGATGACCAACTTATTTCCAATAAATACCAAATCATCATGGTAATGCAATTCCGACTTCTTATCCCAATACGGCTTTAGATTTTCAGAAAGTTTCTTGTATTCATTAGGCCATCCGTCTTGTATGTAAAATTTCAGCTGTTGCAATTCTTCATCTAGCTTGGTAGCTTCTTGAAGTTCTTCAGTTTTCTCATCACTAGCGCTTAAAATAGTGTGAACAGTAGCGGCTCCTGCTTCTAAGAAACTTGTATCCACATTGGCATCAGTTGGAGACCGTGATAGTGTATCCGCTATGTACAAATATTTTCCTGGAACATGCACAATTTTAAAATTGTATTTGAATAGTTCCAAAGCCATTCGTTGTAATCTTGGAGAAAGTTTCTCTATAGGTTTTTGTAATAGTCCAATTAACGGCTTGTGGTCAGTTTCAATTGTAAACTCAGTTCCATAAATAAAATAGTGGAATTTTTTACAGCCATTTAAAACAGCTAACAGTTCCTTTTCAATTTGACTGTACCGTTGCTGTGTTTCTGTAAGAGAACTGGAAGCATACGCTATGGGGTGTCATCTTGTATCAAAACACCTCCTAAACCATATTGGCTGGCATCAACTGACACAATTGAAGGTTTTCTTATATCAAAGTAAGCCAAGACTGGAGCATTAGTAACGCACAATTTGAGCTCTTCAAACGCCTTCTGTTCATTGCTGGTCCAAAGAAATTCAGCATCTTTACTTAATAATCTACGAAGACATCCTGTTTTGTTGGAGAGGTTGGCAATAAACTTTCCCAAGTAGGTTATCATTCCTATAAATCTTTGTAATTCGGCTTTGCTAGTTGGAGCCTTAAAATCTAGAATTGCTTCAATTTTTTCATTATTTACCGAGATTCCTTCATCTGTTAATTTATAACCAAGATATCTCAGATTTCTTCTTAATTTGGCTTTTTCTTAGTGAGAGTTTTAAACCACATTCTTGAGCTCTCTTCAAGACAGATAAAAGTCGTCTATCATGTTCGGCTTCCGTCTTTCCAAAAATTAATACATCATCAATGTAAACAACTATGCCATCTAAGTTGGAAAAAATGTTGTCAATAGTCTTTTGGTACACTTCTGGTGAGCTGCATAATCCATATGGAAGGCGACAAAATTTATATCTGCCAAAAGGTGTAGCAATGGTACATAATTTAGAACTTTCAGGAGAAAGTGGAATTTGCAAAAATGCAGAAGAAGCATCTAAAACTGAAAAATATTTTGCTTGATCTATTTTTGAAAATATAGCTTGTTGGGTTGGAATTGGATAATGTTCTCTTTTTATGTACTTATTTAAAGGCCTTGGATCCATGCATATTCTAACTTCTTTATTGGGTTTTTGAACAATGACAATCGGATGTACCTAATCTGTAGGTTCAGTTACTTCTTCAAGAACTCCTGCTTTAACCATTCTGTCAAGTTCAGTTTTGACTTTATCCCTTAAAGATGCAGGTATAACTCTAGGAGAAGCAATCTTAGGCTGAGCATTTTCTTTTAATTTAATATCATATACATATGACAGTTTGCCAAGTTTACCAGAGAAAACATTTTCATACTCTTGAACAATATCGAGGTTATTAATTGCACATACATTTCTAGCAATATTTCTATCAATTAAACCTAACTGTTCACATGCTTTCAGCCCTAAAATAGCATTTGATTCTTGATCTACAACATAAAAATCAAATACATGTAATTTATTCTTGAATTCACAGCACAAATTACAAGTTCCTAACACTTTCAGATTGTGCCCTGTATATGATTTCAAACTTTTGTTTGTTTTGTTTACTTTTGATCTTTCATCTATTTTCTTTAACAAATTAACAGGAATTATATTAACTTCAGCTCCGGTATCAATTTTGAATGGTATTTCACAATTATTTATAACAATATTTTCTCTCCATTCAAACTTTGAAGTATTTACTTCACTCACAGATTCCAAAACAAAAGAATCAGTATTATTTGTCGACACAGAGGAATTATGTTCTATTTCATTAACTTTTTTATTTTTGCATGCAATCGCAAAATGATTAAGTTTTTTGCACTTATTACACCTTTTCCCCCATGCTGGACACTTTCCAAAAGCATGTTTTGTTTTGCACCTTGAGCAACAGTTATTCTTGAAATAAACCTGTTTCTTCAATTTACTTTCGTTTTTGTAATTTCTATTATGCCCTACTTCAGTATTATTTCTTGTAGTTTTGATAACTTCCACTACTTCTGATTTCCTATCAGACCCTTCCTTCATGTATTTTACTTGAATTTCACTTGATTCCTTTGCCCTACAGTATTCCACTGCTTTTTCTAATTTCAAATCTGAATCCATAAGTAATTTTTCTTTCACGGAACAATCCCTTATTCCAATTATCAATAAATCTCTTATCAAACTATCTTCCTGATTTTCAAAAGAACAATCCTTAGCGAGATTTTTTAAGTTGGTTACAAAAGAATCAACAGTTTCAGTTGGTTGTTGTACACAGTTAAAAAATTTGTAGCGTGCAATTACAGTATTTTTCTGTGGTTCGAAAAAATTATCAAAACGTTGGATAACTGTATCGTATTTCTCAGCATCTGCAGCAGTTAATTTAAAGCTATTGAATATATCAATACATTCATCTCCCATACAATCCAATAACAAAGCAACTTTTAACTTATCGGATTTACCTGTTTTTTCCGACGCTTCTAAATACAGAGTATAACGCTGCTTAAAATTTGACCAATTTTCGGCCAAATTTCCTTGTAATTTCATACAACTGGGAGTTTTCAGATCCATTTTGACTGCACCGCTTGCCACCATGTCACATTTCAAGTGAATGCTTCAAATTGAGCATTTTAAATAACTTTTATTACGTTAAGAACATCGTACAAGTTACGAAAACACTGAGCACAACAACATACAGCTTAGAACGAAAACACAAGATCTCGGAACACAGTTACAGTTACAATCGGTTACAGTTAGACTTCCGCACTTAAAACAATTTATGTCACAACGGCCTTCATTTTATTAATAGTTTTCAGGAGAAATGTAGATAAGCTAGAATGTAAGAACTTTCTTTTTTGTTAGGCTTTAGGAAAAGGAAAGGAAATGAGTTATCTGTGGCAATGTTACAATTCTATGAAGGGCAGTTTTCTGGATTTTTGAACTCCGGTCACAATCAGTGTAGAGATATTCTAATACTTGCTTATCTTGTGATTCTATACTTGTGAATAGTTAAATCTGCAAATGATTTTTTTTTCATTTGTTCTTTCAGAGATATCATGACCATCTATAATGAGCCACCCCCTGGTATGTTCATAGTGCCAGATGAAAGTGACATGACTTTGGTAATGAACTTTATTTTATTGTATTTGTTTATGGGCCATTTCACAGTATTTTCTAAAAATGTGGTGTCCGCAACATGACACTTTTTTTGTTATAATTGCGTAATTTACAGTTTAATTATTACTAAATTTTATTTTCAAATGTGTGCAACACATTATTTGAAAATAAAATTTGATGATAATTAAACTGTAAATTACGTAGTTCTAACAAAAAAAGTGCCATATTGCGGACTCTACGTTTGGACAAAATACTGTGAAATGGCCCTTATACTTTGCTATGTTAAAGATATTTGTAATTTCCTTAAGTCAGATATAAAGAAAAATAATTGAATAATTGTCTGTAGGACAAAGGGCTGCGGTGGGATAAAAAACCAAGGTGTTTACAGTTCAGGAAAGTCACAAAAATTTTCCGCTCAATGGTCCGAACTCCAGTTTTTTCCAGAAGGCACTAGGTTTCTGGTATCCAACAGATTTTTAAGTATCCGGAATCTGATGCAGCCACTACACAAAATTTCCGGTTATCCAGGAATTTATTTAAAAAATTAAATAATTAACATGTTTTGAAATAATATGTGAATTACAAACTTACTACCTGTTTGGAAGCAGGAAATTTATGTACAGAATTTACAAGTTTCAAATATCAGTTCCGAATATCTGGTACAGTATGGGACCTCAAATCTTTACAAATTTCGGAATTTTCCGGATTTTGGGTCCTCATTCAAAAAATTTTGTAAGTAGCATCAGAGCCCATGTAATTGCTCTGAAACTTTTTATTAGCATTTTGTTCATTTATAGCATTCTTAGTATTGCATATAAGTAGCAAAGTTTAGCACAGAAAACAAAGTTTGAGTAGGCTTACATACAAGGCAAAGCATCGATGGATATAGACTTTTCTCTACTGTTTAATTAACCTATTTAATTAAACAATAAAAGAAAAGACTTCTGTTAAATTTTGATATGATTTTATATGCTCTAGCCACTAAATTGTAGTAAAAAGATCAGACCATCGGAAAAATGCGAGAAACGCGAACTTTCAATTTCGCGAATGTTCTGTATCAAACGAAAATTAGAGCTCATTAAAAAAATAAATATAAGAAAACAACAATAATAATAAGCAAAATTTAATGATATTAACTCAGAATTAAAGCAACAATTAAGAAAAACTCATCGCAAAAATGAACCCTTTTCAAAAAATTGCAAAATAATTTTTTTGAAAAAAAAAACACATTTCCGATCTTAAACATGTTTATTACATTTTATTTTCCTTCTCTTTAAAATGCCTATTTCCGGAAAAAACGGTACAAAAAATTTCCCGATTGTTTTTCAAGACAACAATTAATAAACTCTAGTCGCAAAAAGCGAACCCTTTTCAGAAAATATTATTTTTTTTTTGAAAACAGCACATATCCGATCTTAAACATGTTCATTACAGTTTATTTTCCTTCTCTTTAAAACTCCTTTTTCCAAAAAAAAAAGGTGCAAAAAATTTCCCGATTTTTTTTTTTTTTTTTTTTTCCTTCCCAAAAAGCAAAAGCTTTCTTTTTTTTTTTTGCTGCCGATTTTTTTTTTTTTCAAAAACGTTCCGGATTTTGGATTTTCTGGATTTCGGGCTTCCGAAATTGGGGTCCCATGCTGTACTTGCATCCAATAGAATATCACCAGATAGTAATGATAAAATCCCGTAAAGGTCATGAAAAGATCACAAAATTTCATTTTGAACATCTGTAGACACCCTAAAGACATTTTGAAAAGGAAAAGAACAATTTTAGAAAATAAACTTCTTTTGAGACTAGATATAGAAAATAAGGTCCTGAATAGAGAAATGCAAACTTTATTTTTACCTATGCCCGTCCTTGACCTATCGGGCTTTCGGTCATAAGTTGATGAGCAGCAGCAGCCCAGTACAAGAGGAAGAACGATGAAAAAAATCATTAAAATTAACATTTCAAACATTATGAACATTAAAAGAAGTAAAACAATTAAAAAGGGTAGGGCATATGCTGAGATGATCTCCAGTCATGGGTGTGTTATGATCGTCACAAAGCAGACAGGTATTAGAGTCTCATTTTCAGTTTAAAAAGGTGATTCTGCAGATAATCATGGCCTGTATCAAATCTAAAGCAAGCCACTCCGACTGCTCTAGGCAAGGTGCTAGGAATTCTTGCCGACTTATTTAACAGAGAATTCCACTTTTGTCTGAAACCATTTCTCTATGTAGGCTGGCATGGGAAGACCTAATAGAGGAGGAAATGTGTGGTTTTATATGTCTCAAAGGCAAGTGAGGATCTGGCTGTATCATTTGAGAACCATATTTAGCCAACATATCAGCTTGATCATTTTCATATATCCCACGATAGCTTGGAATCCATGGAAGAACGATGGATTTTTCTTGATAACTTATTGAGAGTCAAGAAATACAAACTGAATTGGTAAGTTGGATAGAACCAACGATTCTGAATGAAAATATTCTCATAAAGAGCCCAATTTTTATGTTTTCAAAATATAGATTAATGAAAACATGGGATACAATCCTTCGTTCTATAAAACCGCCTTTAATTCTACGCCATCCAAAGTAAAATTTTAAAGAAAGTTTTTCTGAGATGGAACACTTTTTAAGAAAAGAAAAGATTAAGAATCTTTTTGTTTGTTTGTTTATTTTTTTGGAATTTTATTTTACTTTATTTCGTCTTTTTACAATTGTGGCCAGTTTAAGGAAAAACAAAAGTTGTAAAACAACAATTTCCTACTACAAAAGCATTATAGCAATGAGAAATATGCCATTCTAGACAGAATTTATGCCTTCTTACACAAATACAGTATGGGACCCCAAATTCGGAATCCCGAAATCCGGAATACCCAACTTTTATATTAATAAATATATATGTGTATGTATGTAACGTATGTGTGTATATATATATGTATATGCATGTAAGTGCGTGTGTATATATATATGTATATGCATGTAAGTGCGTGTGTGTATATATGTATGTATATATATATATATATATATATATATATATATATATATACATACAGTAAAACCTGTAAAGTTGACCGCCTTTGTAAGTTGACCAACTGTCTAACTTGACCGCTAAAGTGCTGCACTGCAAGTGATCAACTTATACAGGTTTCACAATATATAGGTATATGTATATAACATTAAAAGACAAATAACTTTTTCAAACCCCCTTTTTAAATTCAGTTTTGATTTTAATACATAAAAATTTTATATACGCTTCCTTGAGCCCGGGTAACTAGCGCAAGAAAAATTATATGTAACGGGAGCTAATCGTCAGGTGGCCCATGATCTCGAAAGATTATAAAAAGATAGTTTCACAGAAATTACTGTTGATTCACAACGTAAATATTCTTGTATAAACGTTGATGTTTGTGTTCGTCCTGTGCTGTTTATTTTGCGTTGTCGCTAATTGTACTTGTGTTTAAAATAAGAAGTTGTCTTGTAAAGATGAGACTGCAAATATATGCAGGATTAATTGATAGACTCAGCCTACGACTTGCATTGACTTCATAGCTCGTAAAAATGGATGTAAAGGAACAACTGCTCATAACTATGATGTAATGCAAATTATTACATGTACATATATATATATATTTATATATATTTAGATATGTATATATTTATATATATACATTATATTTATAAATAATTTAAACATTGAAATATGAAAATTTTCCCCCCCCCCCCCCCTCATTAAATTACACATATGAACACCCATGGGGATTTCTACCAAGAAATAAAAAGGGACCAGCTGAAATGAAGTGGAAATATTACCTTTTAGTGTTGTATTTTATTTGCTGACGAAAGATTGTAACAGTGATTGTTTTTCCCCCATTTAATTAATATTATAATTTTATTCTTCAGTGAAAAAAAGTTTATGTGCTTAATTTTTAATGTCTAATAACATGTTGGTTTATTCTCTTTCTGAAAAAGTTTAATTGAAGTTCATCAACTCAGCAAATCAACCATTTAATTTGAAATGTTTAGAGTTTTAGTATTACAAGTACATATGTATTTTTTTCAGATTCATGCATTACTTACTGGGACATTTGATACTCCTTATGAGGGTGGTTTCTTTTACCTTTTGTTACGTTGCCCTCCAGATTATCCTATTCATGCTCCTAGAGTGAAGTCCATGACTACTGGAGAAGGAAAAGTGAGATTCAATCCTAACCTCTACAAAAATGGTAAAGTGTGCCTCAGCATTTTAGGGTAAGTTTCTTTTTTCTACAGATCAGTTCCTACTACTGAAAAAGCCTTGAAAACTTTAAAAATAGTATGACAATTTTACAAGACCAAAGAAAGTGATTAGCTCAGGTGTCGAAGCGAGTCACTTTTTTCACTATTTAGACATAGATAAATATAGTTACTCCTTTAAACCATCACCTCTACAACTGGCATTTATCACTGAAAATTTTTCAATCTATTTTTGAAATTTTTTTAAATAACAAGGTATGCATTGATTTATATATATTGTAAAGAAAAAAAATCAGTTTTTGCACAACAAAAGATATTTAAATCTGTTATTATATTACACTAAATACATAAAATAAACTTACATTTTAAATCCTGTCTCTGAAACATTTTAAATTGTTTTATGCATAGCCGTGTTCCAGCTTTTCTCCACATTAAAAATTGCGTCTTACACAAATACTTGAGGTTTTTTTTTTTTTTTTTTTGGTCAACTGAAGCAATTAGGTCTCGCTTTAGGAGTGTGCTGTAATGTAATTCGAAGTTTCGAATCATTAACTGGTCCATTGGCTGCAAAATGCTTGTCAAATTAGGAGGCATGAAAATCCACTTTATAGCTTTTAGATTATCCACAGTGAAATGTGCAGCACAATTATCAATAATGAACAGAACTTTTTAATTTTTCTGTTGAAAAAAACGGTCCTAATGTTTGAATGTTCCCATATTTCCAAGCTTTGGACTTTGCTTGGTACACGACAGGCGGAGATTTGACATTTTTAAAGCAGCGAGGACTTTTAAATTTTCCGATGATTACATGAGTATTTTTTTACGTTGCCATCCATTTTAGAACCAAGAGGAACTGTTAACCTTTACCCTCCATAACACCTTTATGAGAAAGAGTCCTAGTTGAAAGTCCTAGTCCCTACGATAAAATGTACCACATTTTTCAAGATTAAAATTTTCACTTGGCTCGTAATTATTGTATAAAACTTTCAAATCTTCAGTTTTCCACTTTTCGCAAGTCTCTAGGAACACAAATTATGTTTCGACTTAAAGCGATGCATCTACTCATTGCTGGCTCAGAATTCAATGTGCCTCATTTCAGCTGCAATTTGCAATGCTTTTTCTTTTAAAATCAAACTTGACACAGATTCATTTTAAGACCTGGCAACTAAATTAGAAGAGCTTGTTCAATGGCTTCAAAAAAAAGAAGCAGTTTCTTTTTCTTTTTCTATTGCAAGATTGTTCTACAGCTTTCTCAAAAGCTTGTTGTTTAATGTTGTTCTCGCCATTCTTTTTTTCACGGCGAAAGTAGCTTTTGATAAGTTGCATTTTAAAAATTCTTCAATGATCTCCTTTTTTGTCAAAAGTTAAAATGTTTCGTTTTTGCGACCATATCGACTTGATAAGAATTCACGAGAAAGGAGCACCTACCCCCTTATCACTTTGAAGGTCAAAAGGTGATGAAAATCATTTGGAAGTGGAAGGTAACAAGACATTTTAACAGAGTTATTTTGCACTCACCCTGACGCTTTATTAGAGTATGGTTAAACGATTTTCCAATTTGTTCGAAAGGCACTTGTAAAAACTGACAGTGCATCATTTTTGAGGGTTTAGCAAGATTTACTATATATTCAGTGTCAAAAACAAAATATTTTGTTTTTGACACTGGTAAAGCTGGGTAATACAAGAAAACATTGATTTTCCATATTTAAAACTTGAGTAGGTCATTTCCTTCTTGTCTCCTATTTTTTGAGCAATTCTATGATCGTGCATAATGATTAGAGCATTTTTATTTTGAACACAATCTTTCTACAATGTTTGCAAGAATCAGGTGTTTTTTCATTTCGAGTTTCATTACTACGTAAATTAGGAAAATTCTTTTTATTTTCATAAGCAGTTTAGGTTGAAAATATTATTTTGATTCTAAGATTGTTTAAATTTAGACTCTCAAATACTATAAATTAACTCCTGAATCGCAGTCCCTATTTATAAAGTTTTATATCTTATAGTACAATAGTTTGAATTGATTACATTACAAAAGCGATAAACAGAACAAAAAGCGGAGTTGTTAAAAATTACGGTCTAGTTTTGAAGACAGCAAAGACTTTAGGTGATTAAGATTATGGTTTAAATGAATATGTTTTATTTAAAATCAAATTGTTGCTACATATATGTGCTATAATAAGCTATATATATATGCTACATATAAAGCTATATATAGCAAATAAGATTATTTTGAAAATTAGATATCAAAACCCAGTACTTTCAATCTGCATGATTTTGATAAAATATCAAATTACGATTAATTTTAATTCAAAATATTCTGGTACTTTGATATTGATGTTTAAACCTGGAACAACTATTATATTCTTTGCAAAAAAGATTTATTTAAAAAAGTAACATTTAGAAGTAAATTTTATTTAATTCCATTATAACATTTGAAATCTGTCAAAAGTTTAAAATTTGAAATTTGTATCAGTTCATTTGTTTACATGAAAAAAAAAACCACATTTTATCAAAAATGTAACTGGACTGGTAATGTAAAGAATTTTTTCACCTTCTCGGACTTTTTTTTAGCCATTTACAGTTTTTGAAAATGGTATTTATGAGCATAGCCATGGGTATAACTTCTTATTTTTCGAATAGTCTATGGATTATTTCTTTTAAAAAAGGGGGGGGGGGGCTCGATTCATTCAGGTTGAGCTTTTAAATGATGATAGATATGCTCTTTTTTAAATTAATATTTAGTTTTAGGAACATAAGAGAAAAATGTCTACATTTTATTGATCACTGTTTTGGTCACTTGTTTTTTAAAACTGTGATTTTTTTCTTTTCTTTTTTGTTTCTTTATTCTTTTGAAGACTCCAAGTGTGCCTTAGACTTAAAAAGTAAAAAAAAAAAAAAAAAAAAAAAAAAAAACTTTTTAAATAGAATCATAAACCATTCTTCCAAGTTAATGCAAAGCAATTAGGTAAAAATAGGTTTTGAATAAAAGTTCTTATGCCATATATTTATACATTATATATTATAATATAGTTATATATTATAAGTATATAGTCATATAGGCAAGATATTTTTTGTTGTATTGCAGTATGAAATTTGATTTGCAGCCTCCAAATCAATTGTTTATAACAGCACTTTGGCTTTTATGTGATAATTTTGGCAAATTATTGTAACTGTTGCTTTAATGTATTCTTGTGTCAAAGCTGTATTTTAATTTGCATTCATTTTCTAATTTTCTAGAACTTGGTCAGGTCCATCATGGAGTCCAGCTCAAAGTATATCCAGTGTTTTGTTATCCATACAATCGCTCATGAATGAAAAACCTTACTTCAACGAACCAGGTTTTGAAAAAGTAAGATTTTCCTGCAGTTGCATGCCTTTTGTTTGAGTCAATGAACTGATTATTGCTATGCAACCAAAAACATTACTGCTTTTGAAATGATTGTAGAACAATAAGAATGCATGTACTAAGGTTGTGAAAGGATTTGAATCAAATGGTTAAAATGGTTTTTTTCAATTTGTCCGAGTTTTGATTTTCTATTTTATACATCTTTAAAAAATAATTTGCTGATTGATTTAAGGGGTTACGAGGCGTTGTGGTTAGCATTACTATATAAGTAGAGATACGATGTTTGGAAAAAAATAGTATATAGATTGAGAGATTTTGTCTTCATACTTTGTATCACTTCTACAGAAGTAAAAATAATAGGTAAACTGTAAAGGCTAATTATGTTACTTATATGACATTGATACTAATATTAAGAAAAAGGAATTTAGGTTAATGTAACTTGGTTAAGGGAAATAGTAAAAAGTTGACTTTTAATGTGAAGTACACTATAGTACCTTAAATGTAAGTCTTCTGAACCTCATAGACCTTTGTTGGGTTCGTCCCTGCCAAATCAAATACTTGGATCTATGGCTGATCCACCTTATCCAGTGCTCTACTTATTATACAGATTGCATTTTTATACTGCATTTAAAATTTTTGAGCATGCAAAACTTGAACATCTTACTCCACTTCAAACAGAGTTTTTGTACAAACAAGTAAAAAAACTTTCCTTTGGTAGAGTGAAAAAGAGCATGGTGTGAACCTTTTTCTCCTATAAGGGAGGGGGGAAATGCGTGTAAAACGGCGTATTAAGAGCAATTTTCATGATTTTTTGTAACGTATAAAGAATAAATATATTTTATTGAGAATTTGAGGTTATTTTATAGATATATTGATGAACATTTACTGAAATTTTCCAACATTTTTCTTGAAAAATCTGGGAGATATCGGCTGCTGCACACTGTAAGTCACCACCCAGGTCGGCAGTTTGCGTACATCCTGGAGGTCACAATTTTTATCTGAAATCAATTTTTTTTTAATTTACTTCTTTTATAAGTGCAACCTGGAAAGTCATGGAAAATCATGAAAAGTCATGCATTTTGAAGGTGACTGAAATTTGTCATGAAAAGTCATGGATTTCAGTGAAAAATGCTGAAAACTCAGAGAAATTGAATATTTGTCATGGGTTTTAGTCGAAGTTCTGGAAATTTTATTTTACTCCTTGACCCCAAAATTTCCGCCCTCATTTTGGTTTTTTCCCTTAAATTGCAGCAATGCACATTTCTTAATTAATTTATGCAATTCTTTAAAATATCGTAGGCCTAATTTCCACGTGCAAACAAGAAAACGGATACGTTCTTTTCTTTGCGCAATCTTTCTGCATCCTGTACAAGAATCGTATTTTTTCCATTTTAACTCTTTTTTAAATTTAATTATGAAGTAAGCAAATAAAATTCCTTTTTATTTTTATCAATATCTTAAAGTATATACTTGCGTGTAAGTTGATTCGTATGTCGTGTAAGTTGATTCGTATGTAAACAGAACACCCAACTTTTAGACAAATAAACGGAAACCCGCGTGTAAGTCGACCTTTCAGAGAAAAATCGGGAACGTTTTTGCCGCGGATTTTTAGACATAAAGGTTTTTTAAAAAAAGGGGAATGGAATGTAATTACAATTGGAAATGTCTAGTAATGATGTGTAGTTTCATTTTTGCGATCGCGATATTTGTAAAGGATTCTTTTTTGCTGTTAAACTGTTAATATTTGCTTTTATTCTGAATTAAAAAAAAACTTTTGAGTTTTAATTTCTTGCAGTCCTATTTGATTTATGTTTTTAAACAAGTTCTAATTTCAACTTGATCAATTACGCAAAATTCGAGAATCTTAAAGTCGGCGTTTTCTGTTTTTTTTTTTTTTTTTTTTTTTTTTTTTTTGTATAGTTAGGTGATAATAGATGAAGGAAGAGCAAAGGACTGCAACAGGATTAAAACAAAAAATCATGCAGGGTATTGAAGCAGCAAAAGTCAAAATGATTTTTTAGAGGATATTGTATTATTTCTTTTAATAATCCACACATTTTATTAAAATAGTACAACCTTTTTGTACCATTTCCCTGTTGTCCTATATTTTATACATTTTCCATTGCGACCCTTTTAAAATAAGTACTTTTTTTCCATTTCTGCCTGAATCAAGTAGTTTTCATAAATTTCAACTTGATAAATTACATCTTATCTTATATGCCAGGAAGTACAGTACTTATGAAAAAAATTTATTTTTGTGAAAGACTGGTTTAGGTAACTAGGTTGAAAAGTGTTTTTGTCGAGAAAACTGTGGTATGTAAGTCATGGAAAATCATAAGCAAAAGTCATGGAAAGTCATGGAATTGAGAACTTGAAGTGTAGCAGATACCCTGTGTCTATTCTAGTTGCACTAAAATCATCACAAAAAAGTGAAAATTTCAATTTTTTTTTTTAGCGTGGGAAAAATTAAGTACGATTTTTAACCGTTTTTTTTTTTTTTTTGTGTGTGTTCTTTTTTTTCCAATAAAAAAAGTAAAAATAAAGATACGTTTATGATTCTAGTTCAACTAAAGCGTGTATATATAAAGAAAATGTGTGCTAAATTTGATAAGGATTGATCAAAAACTCTGTGAGCAAGAGTGTATGCAAATTCGTAAAAAGTAGTTTCGAGGAAAACGCCTTTGAAAAGAAGAGTGGTATTGAAGGTAAATTTAAGGCAGTAATTAATCAATTTTTTTAATACTTATAGATACTAATATTTATAGGAATTTCTATCCAAGGTCCCAATTATCAAAAAAAAATAATTAAAAGGACATCTGCTAATGTTCTCTAATACCCTTCAGCTTCAGGTCATTCATGGGGGACTACTTGCTCAACTGCTCCAAAAGGGCCGCTTGCTCAAATTCTTATAACTTTTAAATGACTTGAAATTTTGCTTTGAAATTTTCAGGGTATATTATTGAATAGTTGTAGAATCGATTTATGAAGACTTTTTTTTTGTTGTTTAATTTTTTTTCGACCTTTACACGTATTTCCCCCTTTAAAAGAGAATGGAATTCCATTACAAACAAGTGGGAAAATATTTTTCCTTTTTAAAAAGTCTGTTAAAGAGAATAGAATGAACCTTTTGAATCAAAGTCAAAAAGCCTGAAACTTCATTTCCGTGCAAGCGAGTAAAAAATGTTTCCTCTTGGTAAATCGAGGGAGCAAGTAGATGGAACTTTGCACATTCCACTTCATCCAAAATGCTTAAAATTTCAGTATGAGCAGGCGAAAAAATATTTACCCTTTATAAAGAGATTGTCTACAATAATTGTAAGCAATTACTAGCAATGTAATAAAAGTTGTTACTTGTAATTAGTTAGAAAATTACCATTAATATATGAGAGACAAAATTTAAATTTGGAGATAATTATTGCAAATGATAGGAGAAATACTGATCTGTTTTCTGGCAACAGATACTTGTCATGACTCTGACAACAGCTGATGTCCAGCTTAATTTGGAAAAACTATTATGTTAGAATTTCCATATGATTCAAAAAATATTCAGTTTTTTTTTTATTTGATTGTATTTATTTTGCAGAGAAGTAATTTTTACAGCATCATAAAAGTCCTGATCACATTTTAAGTATTGTTTCTCCATTAGATTAATTCGTTCCTTTATGTTAAAAATAAAACTCTTCATTTGTATTCATTATAGGAAAGAAATCCTGGTGACAGTGCACGTTATAATCAAATAATCAAGCATGAAACTCTGCGAGTTGCTGTTTGTGATATGCTTGAAGCTAGCACTTGTGATTCATTAAACTGCCCTCAGCCACTCAGGTGAAAATTTTTTGTCAATTTTAAGAAATGGAGCAGAATATTATAAAGTCTATATCATGACTGTTCTTGTAAAATGCAGTTAGTCTACGAAAGATTTTTGATAACTATTGCAGTGAATTTAGAATTTGTTATTTGTTTCATGGTATAAACCAGTGACAATAAACTGTGAGATGGCCTGTGTTGGTCTTGTCTGACGAATCTGTATCGGATATCTGGTTCTGATGTTTAAAACCTATACAGGGTTCGTACGGTCCTTAGAAAGTCCTTAATGTTCATTTTCATTTTTAAGGCCTTAAAGAGTCCTTAAATAGTCCTTATTTTTGATTCCAGGTGCTTATTTTTTTTTTTTGTTAAACTAAGAAGGTACCCATGCGCTCTATTTGTTTAGCTATGTTTTGTATTCTTCACAAGAATCAAACTTCTTTCATTTCAACTGCTTAATCGAACCTCAAATTTGGTTTGCTCGGATTCGGTACTATCGTGGCTTTCGGAAAGACCCAAAACGGCGATTGACAGGACCAAAAATGGCGGACTTACATAAACATTATCGCATTTTTACTAAAAATTTCAGTGCTTTCTCAACTGGTAAATTAATAAGTAACTCTTGTTTTTTTAATTTTTTTGAAAAGTTATAAGTAAATTGATGTGTTATATATTTTGACAAAAAGAAAAGGTTCATGAATTTTGATGAAATGCTTCAAACTACAACACCCAATTCAGTTAAAATTAACTTGTACCCACCCACAGGCAGCTTCCAATTTGCTATTTCCTGCAATTGTAGGAAAAAGAAAATCCAGCTACATCTAAAAAAAAATTTAAATATTAGTAAGAGAAGTCGAATCAAAACACAAGCATTTGTACAAAATGCAATGGTGCCCCTGTAACTGGGTACCATTTATGACCACAGAAAAATAAATCACACAAGTTCCCTCATTTTGCTTTTAAAAAAGAAAAGAAAAAGGAATAAAATTTTAAAAACGGACTTTTAAGGACTCGAGGGGAAAATTTTTTATGAATAAACAAAAATCGGAAATTTTCGAGAGAGAACCGAATTTCGGGATTTCAAATTTGGGATTCAATACTATTTATTAAATTTAGTTTCAAAGTAAATAAATATTTTTTTGCATGAAAATTGTTACTAAATCATTTACATTCTAAACAGTTATCAATAAAGCAAGTGGGAGCAGCTCTTAACAAGTAATCAGTAAATAAATATTGCTTTTGAAACTTTTTTTTAAATTTAAAGGGCGGGGTTAATACTTCAAAGATGCATATTGTTGACATTTAGCTCAATAAAAGAGATACATTTAACTCATATGTAGGAAAAAAAAAAAAAAAACTTTCAGCTTTTTTTTCGTTTGACCAATCGCATGTATGATTATCGCTTCTTTATACTGTTAAAGGTAAAAAAAGGATTTATTTTTATTATCATTTTTCTTACACCTTACACTATAATAAGCGGCGAGTTGCCAACTCTCCCGATCGCTTTTTAGCTGATCTTTCGCTAAACAGTTTGTTCTCCCATTGTTTTTTTTTTAAATCAAATAAAATATATATATCTAAAAAATTAATTTGTTTTAAAGTAATGTTTTAATATTTGGTAAATTTTTATCAAGCAATTTGGCTTCGCGATCGTTCGCTGTGGGGTTTTGTTCTGTGGGAGATGATGGATATTTGCTTTTGTTAATCAAAATTTGTATCTCGTGAAATTTCTTAATTTGCAGTAAATTGAAGGAATCGACCTCTTCTTTTTCTATTTTTCACTTGCTTATATATGATTAATACTTGTGCTGTGTGCTTCTTATTACTAGCTCCAATAATTATTTAACTCCCTGACTGTATTGGACATTAGAAAAGCAACAAGACAAAGAGAGCTCCATAAAAGTGTTTGTGTTGTGTTCCTAATAAAAATACGATGTTAAATCAATTTCCCATTTCAATAATGCTTTCTTATGAAATAAATATAACAGTTTGTAGATTTCTAAAAATTTATGAGGTCCTTAACTTTTTTCGTAGGTCCTTAAATAGTCCTTAGAAAGTCCTTATTTTTTTAAGAGCCCTGAATTATTCACGCACCACATTATTTTATATACTAAACATGTTTTTAAAACTTGTTCCTACTTCATCATTAGTTTTGAATTTATCATTTTGAATAGATAAATTGTGATCTTTCAATGCAAATAGTATATTTAACTGAGACTGAATGAATTTTGTGTTTGTTTTAGAAAAGCCTCTTTATTTTAATAACTTTTTCAGGTAACTTTTTAAACAAGGAGTTTCATATTCATTATTTATTGATTTTAATGCTAGAATTCTGATTAGTTCAAAGCCTCACAAATGTATATAAAAATTATCATTTTTCCAGCCATAACTTTCTTTCTAGCGAACAAGTGTGTATAAATACATTTACAGAACCTGTTAGATCATCCTTTGGATTAAAAAAAAAAGGGAATCAAGAAAATCAGTTCACCTAGTGAAAAGTTGTGAATGTACAAAAGGGGAGAAAGGGGATATGCCTAAGGAACTGAGAAGATATATTTTTAATTGGTTACTTAGCTTTGTGCTAAAATACAAAATCCATACTAATTTTGCCAAAAATGAAAATCATTATTTTTAGCTATGTATCATAAAAAATATGTTAGGGGGAAAAATAGTATGTTTTCGTGAACAAGCTAGAGCCCTCATGGGGCATTGCCTAGAGCCACCACTGCTTAAAATTGTCCAAAAGTTTGGAGTAGAAACCCTGTATCAAATTTTGGTAGTCATTTAAATTCTACTGCTTAGATTGAGATCAAAGAGACCTAAATGTGTTGATATACATTATTTAATATTATAGTGAAGAATAGTTTCTTCAAAACAAATTAGTTTACCATAAAAAGAATAAGTACATTCAATCCTGCTTTGCTTACTTGCCAACATATCCGAAATGTGGTCAAACACACCTTAAATGGACAAACTTATTGGAAATTACATCTCATTTAGGCACAATGATCTTATTCTACAAAATTAATTTTGACAGACTGCTTATCTTTGGGTTTATTCAATGATAATTATTATGCAATACTTTTCAAATTAAGATTATAAAATTAATTGTAAAAGTATACAATTATAATTTTTATGCATCAAATACTTGCAAAGTTGTGGAAAATTTTGTTATTCTTTTTTTTTATTTTCTGGTTATTTGTGTATGTTATTTACAGTTCTGTTTCCAAACTAGAGTATACAAAAAGAATATTTTGCCGTTTTAAAAGTGTTTTTATTTTTCATCCTTTCAGAGATGTGATGGAAAAATCCTTTCCCGAGTTCTATGACTATTATGAATCAGTAGCCAAGGCAAATATGCATCTTACAAAACAGCAGATGTTGGTAAGTTTTATTTATTGATTTGTTTCTAATTTGAAAAAGAGTCATGGGTTTTTAACAGACTTCACAAAGGGAAAAGGTTATACATTCATAATGTATGTTTGTTTTTTGTTTTTTTGTCCACTCATAACTTCTCATCAGATAAACCAATTTTCATGATTTTTTAAAATCAATTGAGGGTGGTCTCCCATTGGTCCTGTACCTTTGTTTGACCATATTTGATAATTTCAAAAAACGTTCTGGAGAAATGTGGTATTTTTTTTGTTTTTTCATCCATAACGTTTGACTAAATGAACCAATTTTGATGATTTTTCTTTAATGGATAGAGGGTCATCTAACTCGAATATCGCACATCAATTTGACTACATTTGCTTTTTAGAAAAAAACGTTATGGGTAAAAAATAAGTATTTTTTAAATTTTTGCTTGGCTTGATTTTTCTTTGTTGGGAAAATTGTTAACAAACATGAGAGTCATTGTTAAAAAAAGAGTTTGTTGCCATTAAGCTGTAATATTATAAGCAGTTATAACAAGAGTTTGACTGAAGGCTTCTCTGAAGAAAAAATTAAATTCAATCAGTTTGTTGGCTCTAGTGACCTTTTAAAATTGATTTCAAAATGTAATTTATCATACAAACGGTTAGTTTTTAGTGCCATTCCTTCAAAGATTTCCCCTTTGCTATGGATTCTTTAAAAATAGAGTATTTATATAAAAATGCATTTACACTAGAAAGATAAAAATAAAATAATTTTTGGAAAAAAATAACCTGAAAGTGAAAAATGAATTCTTTAAGCATCAATACGACTTTTAAACATAATTTTAGAAGTTGGTGCAAATTTATGACAGTCTAGTTATCATTACACTGTGTGCCAGGGACGGACTGGGACCCCTAAAAGGGCGGTGGACCTACTAACCAAAGGGCGGCAACGAAAGGGCACGCATATATATAGGATGGTATCTGCGTGACACATGAGGTTTTAATGCCTCCTTTGGAAAATTTGAACTCCTAATATCAATCAATCAGTCATAACTTCATGGCATAACTTAGCTTGTTTTGCATGAAATGCTTATGTTGCAGTCTTATTTGAAATTTTGTTTTAACTGGAAGACACAGGCGACTATTATAATCTAGGCTTAACTGATTGGATGAATACATAATTTGTAATAAACAGATAAGTTAAATACAAAAATATATCTTTTTAGGATTATATTAAAATACAAGGTTGTCTTACTTTTTATGTTTGTTCGTTTCTTTTTTCCTTTCGTTTTTTAAATAGGTGGAAATAAAATTATTACTAATTAATACAAGAACAAAGGAATCTACAAAGAAAAGAAAAATTCATTACTGCACTTTTGTATAATGTTTTTCGTCTATTTTCCTTAAATATTTCTACGCCCGTTAAAATTCTTTAGGCATATGGAGAGAGGCATCACATTCACCATCATTGAGAAAACGAAAATGGAGCAATTTTGTTCAAAGAATCAGGCACCTTAATGAAATACTTAATCTGAGTTATTTCTTGTTTTTTAGAATTTTAACAACATTGATTTGAGAAGTAATTTTTCGCTGGATTTTCGAAAAAAAATTATTTACATAAGAGTGCTTTGTACATAGGAGTATAGTATAAATCAAAACATACACCGTTTCGAAGAAACCAATTCTAAATAATAATAATTCAAAACTGCATATTATTTTATATATTACTTATTTATTAGCAATGTTCTCATAGTATTATTATTATTCAGAAACACTATTCAAAAGAATAAAACTAACAATCGGTTTACATTTAACAATGACAGACTGTACACAGTGTCACTGAAATATTACATTTGAATCTGATGTAAAAATAATATTTATAGTTTGATACTTTTAGTTATTGTTTGCAACGGATTTAAGATATGAAACAAGCAATGTATGTACTGTTAATATTTTGATGCAATCCAAAAGTAGGAGTAAGAGTAAAACTAATCTACTTTGACCCTTAAAAGCCTATTTCTTCATTCTATTAGAGAATTGTCCCGCAGTGGACCAGTCGGTAGAAGCTCTGTTCCCGCAGAACACCAAAAGTGAAGCAACACAGACTAAGGTCAGTGTTTGGGAGGTTGACAACCTTCACGGCTGGTAGCTGTGGTCCGTGTCCGCTAAAGGGAGATTTTGCACGTTAAATAGGTTGTGGCTCCAATGTCTTCCAAGTGAAACGATACCTCTTCAAGGCAAATCCCAGGTGATGGTCTCTCATCTGGAAGCTGGTTCAAAAAAGTATGAGACCTTTCAAAGGGGCTGAAATCAGACTCCTGCCTACAAGGGCCCCGTTAGACTCAGGAGCAGCGTACCCATTCTTCCTCGCCACGCGTGAGGACGCGACAACAACAGCATATTAGATAATTTTTTTTTAACACATTTTAAAGTTTCTGTGGTAACAGTTTATTTAGAGTAATGGTTAATACAGTTTGTTAATGAATAAACAAGTATTTAGCATATTAGTTACGTAAATGACACGTTAAAAATTATGTGTTAATAAATATAATCATATCGATTAATTCTTGGGAAATATAAAATTTGTATAATTTATTTTAAAAAAATAATAATAAAAAATTTCAGGCAATTTTAAATGTTTGATAAAAATCATGATTTTTAAAAAATGAATTACATTACAGATTTAAAACACTTGATTTAAAGCAACGATTTAAAACTAAATAACTCCCTGGTATTGCAGCCCATGTTGAACCATGGTCTCCCTAACAATTTTCCTTAAAAGCCCTCTGTCTTTTGGTTTTTCATTCCAGTTTCGGATATTTACATTTTTAAAGTCTTTCTCCACCTCGTCTACCCATCTTTTAACCTGCCTTCTTTTTTTTCTGGTTCTGGCATAGTCCCTTGAAAATCTTCTTAGTGCCTCTGTTTTCCTCCATTCTCTCAAGATGACCCAGCCATTGCACCGATTTAAATCACCGAACCCTGTAATTCTAATTGTATGAAATTAATACAGTAAAACCCGCTTAAGAAGTTTTCCAGGAAACCAAGACAAAAAAAAAGGTCTTATGTGTGAAAACTTCTTAAACGGGTAGGTTCTACCATTGAAAATGAATATACTTTATGATATTATTTTATTATTTGACAATAGGGCTCGACCGATGGCATTTTTTGGCCGATGGGCGGATGCCGATTGTTGGCCGATTGTTCCGAGATCGGCCAATTGCCGATTATTCTCCTCTTCCATCGGCCGATGCCGATGGCCGATGGAAAAAAAAAGTCGCTTTAAACCATTAAAACGTGTAGAATGCTTGTCAAAAATGTCATTTTAATCATTTACTATTTATTTTTATGTTTGTAAAAGCATAAATGCATTATTCAAGCACCGTAAAATTGTTTGGGGGAAGTTTACATAATAATTAAAACTGAAAGAATCACTCGCGATTCTAGTAAAGTAATTATACTATTTGGAATTTAAAAAATTAAAAAATGCTAGCTATCTCAGAGGATTTTTAATTCTTTTGTCTTATCTTTGAAAAAAAAAAAAACTCAACAACTATTGGATCGGAGTCTAATGCCCTTTCCTTCAACATTTGCTCTACCACCTGCACTGCAAATGCCAAGTGCAGCTACCTTTATTTTCTTATTTTTTTCATGGAGAGGAATGCAGATGTTATGACACAGACTAACAAATAATGTGGGTTTGTATTTTTAACGAAACTGTCAACCCCCTCCTCTCAGCTTTTTTTCATGATCCCCCCCCCCCCCCCCCCCCCCCGTTTTTAAAAGAAAAGCGGGAACGATTACATGTTTATTTTTCATTAAAAAAGTTATTTTAAGATCTTTTTTTGAAATAAAAATAAAATTTTAAAAAAATTTGCTCGCAGTATTGCCCCTTGTATAGTATATCCCTTGTTCATAGCCAAAAAATACTGAATATTGCTTTAAAAACATAGACGTGAGATTTTTTGTCATTACAAATGAATGCTGGGTCTTAGGAATTAAACTTATTAGATTTTTTTTCTTATGAGTTGAAAATTACACTGAAATACTTGACATGTTCTTTATATTTTCATGAGCACAATGTAAGGACACCGAAATAAACCAATATTTTGAGCACCAGCAGTTTTCTGTTGGCAAATAATCTTCTGAAAACACGTGATCGTTTATAAAAATTAAGATGTATTTTGAAAAAAAAAATACATATTTTTATATACGTTGACAATTTTTTAAATTAATGAAATTGTAGCATTTTTATTAAGGTATTGTTCCACCCTGTATTCCAAACTCGTTTTTAAAAATTAAATTTTTGAAAATTGCAAGTCGAACTTGGACACATAAAATTTCGATCAATAAGCATTTATACTGAAAAATTATTCCTATTTTTTATCAATACGTTCTATGATGTACAAGAAATATTCTAAACTGAAAGCAGATGCAACGAGATTGTTGTACAATAGCAGAAAAACTGTCAACTGTCTATCACGTGGCATCAAAGAAGCCAAAAAACAAAATGTATAAACGGGGAAAAATTAAAATAATTATCGTACAAAAAATGCTAAGATGAATTTTGAAAAAAAATATGCATTGATCAATCTTTGAAAATAAAGAAATTTTAGCATTTTTATTAAGATGTTATTAAATCCTGTTGCGCGAACTCGCATTTTGAGAATTCAATTTTTAAAAATTGCTACACATAAAATTTCGATCAATAAATATTTATACCGGAAATTTTTTTTCTTATTTTTGGCCAATCTTTTCTATGTTGTAAACTAAAAATGAAATAAAGAGAACAACCGCACGCAAAAAGCAGATGCAACAAGATTGCTGTGTAATTGCAGAAAAACTGTAACACGTGGGTTCAAAGAAGCAAAAAAAAAAAAAAAAAAACGCAAAGAGAAAAAAATTTACGCTGGTAAAAATTAAAATTATTATCGTACATTGATTGAGTTGACTTTTTATTGTTTACAATTTCGGAATAATAAGAAACATGACAAACTAAAAGCAGATGGTATAATATTATTGCACAATGACATCGAATGCACTAAGTCAGTGGTTCCTAACCTTTTTCGCCTTGCGAACCCCTTCTGACATTCGAAAGTTAAGGGCGAACCCCCTTCTGCAATCGTAAATATCTGGTTACAAAACTATAAAATTTAATAGATTTATTATTCATGTTGCACATTACTTTAGGAAAATATAATTGGAAAACATCAAAGTTTAACTACAAACTACAATAACTTTGTTTATTTTTTAAATTATTAACTAGGCAGTAAACAGATATTCGTAAAAAATATCTATAAAAATTATTTTCAAGATAATGTAAAAAAGGTGTAGAATGGCATGAGAAAAAAAAAACGTAAAATTTTGAATCGATAAATAAATACGAGTATCTTTCGGTTCTACATTCGGGTTATAATATACAAAACTCGCAAGTTGGGAAATTTACTACAGTATTGAAACTTGTATCAATTTCTCATTGTGATAAAGCAGAAAAATTTGAATAAAGTAGGTTAAATGGGAGTACAAAATTTAAATGTAATGCATAAATATCTTCCAGTTCCACTTTGGGGTCTGTATAAAAGAAATAAAATAATTTTTATAAAAAAATAGAACAGACTTCAAACTATAAATTGCGCTAAAAAGTGAAAAATAAATTAATTTTTTAAACAATAGATAAAATCTTTTGTAATCATGAATAAATTACAAATATATATATTTTCCCAGAATTAGCAACTGTTCCAATATGAAGTAGCAAATGGTGTAATGGTAATTAGACTCATAATTTTGCACCGACTTTTAAAACTATGTTTAAAAATCACATCGATGTTGTTCAAAAAATTAATTTATTTTTCACTTTTTAGCGCAATTTATAATTTGAAGTTGGTTCTATTTTTTTATAAAAATTATTTTATTTTATTCTTTTTAGTGTAAATACATTTTCTATATAAATACTTAATTTTTTTAAAAATCCATATCAAAGGGTAAACCTATGAATGGCACTAAAAACTAATCATTTGTATGAAAAACTCCGTTTTGAAGTCGATTTTAACAAACAAACTGATTGGATTTAATTTTTGCCTTAGAGAAGCTTTCAGGCAAACTCATGCTGTAATTGCTTTAAATACTATAGCACAATGGCAACAAACACTTTTTAAACAATGTCTTTTATATTTATTAATTATTTTCCCAACAAAGAAAAATCAAGCAAGGTCTTTCCACTTAAAATAAAAAATACTTATTTTTTACCCGCAACGTTTTTTCTAAAAAACAAAAGTAGTCAGATTGATGCACGATATTTGAGTTAGACGACCCTCTATCGATTAAAGAAAAAATCGTCGAAATCGGTTTATTTAGTCAAAAGTTATGGATGAAAAAACAAACAAGCGCAGCCTTTTCAATTAAAATAAAAAATACTTTTTTTTCACTCGTAACGTTTTTTCTATAAAACAAATGTAGTCAAATTGATTTGAAATATTTGAGTTAGACGACCCTCTATCGATTAAAGGCAAAATCATCAAAATCGGTTCATTTATTCAAAAGTTATGGATGAAAAAAAAAAAACAGTACTACATTTCTGCCCATCACTTTTGTTCTATTTATCGAATATGGTCAAACGAAGGTACGGGACCTATGGGAAACCACCCTCGATCGATTGAAAAAAAAATCATGAAAATTGCTTCATCCGGTACGAAGTTAGGAGTCGACAAACAAACAAAAAAAAAAAAAACCGACATACATACAGTATGAATGTATAACCTCCTTCCTTTGTGAAGTCTGTTAAAAACATACTACATTTCTTCCCATTACTTTTGTTCTTTTTATCGAGTATGGTCAAACGAAGGTATGGGACCTATGGGGAAACCCCCCTTGATCGATTGAAAAAAAAATCTTGAAAATCGGTTCATCCTGTGCGAAGTTATGAGTGGACAAACAAACAAAAAAAAAAAAAAACGACATACATACAATATGAATGTATAACCTCCTTCCTTTGTGAAGTCGGTTAATTACCCGAAAATAATGCAAAACTTTTACATTTTACTAAATTTTCATATTTTCGACACATTTTTGCGATAGCGTGGAAAAAGTGGTAAATGATAGTAGGAAAAAACGTTTAAATTTAAGGTAAAACAATGATTATCTCTCGATACTACTTTAGGACCTAAATTTTGGAAATCAGGTAACAGCAGAAATAAGTGCATTTTAAATTTTGTAGGTATGCTTCGTATACCAGTCCACAACTTTTACTTATTATCTGAAAAATAATTTTGTTCAAGGGGACTCGGCACTAAAAATCGGTCAAAATCTCGGTTTTGGGATTTTTGCTTCAAATTATACTTTATATCTTAGAGAACGCTTGTGCAAAGTTTCAAAGTCCTACATACACTCTAAGATATCTTATTTTGGATTTTATATGAGCATTTTAACACTTTTTTTTACTTAACCAAAAACTTTAAATGCCTTCTCAGCTTCGCTTCTATGCATATTATGTGATAGTTAAAAAGCTAAGGTTTTTTCAAATATGTATCTATGCATTCACTTGAAAATTTTATTGCTTGTTCCAAATGTTCAACTAAATGTAACCTTGGAATTTTAAGAAATTTATTAGAAATTATTTTAATGCAATTTAACTTTAAAAAATCCTGCAATACCGAGATTTTTCTGAGATTTTTTCAGTTAAAAATTTTTTTTTTCAAGAACTAATAAAGAGATCAAAAATTCCATACTACAAAGGGAGGAGTATAGTTTCTTCTTTCTTGTAAAAAACATCCAGGCAAAAATCTCCCATTTTAAAAAAAGAGTAGCGTTTAAAAAAATTTTTAAATTTTGTGAATTTTTTTTCATTTTGAATTCTTTGGACTATTTTTTTTATGTTTCTCTTCTATAGCACATCAAGTTAGCTTCATAAACATACATTACCAGTCAATACACCTTGAATTATGTTCAATTTGAGACGGTGGATTTTTAGGTGCCGAGTCCCCTTAAAAGGAAAAGTTATTTTTACACTTTGTTGTAATTGCGTATATTTATTTATTATTTCGTTTTTTCTTTACGTTAGCAATTAAAAATTCCACCATTGCAATATTATTTTCGCGAACGCTCTTTCTACATCACACGAACCACTGGGGGTTCGCGAACCACCGGTTGGGAAGCGCTGCACTAAGTCATTATTAAAATAAAAATGGGCAAAAATGAGGCAACTAACCTAGTGCGAAAAACAAATACGTAGTACTCATAAGAAGCCTCTATGACTTTTACTTTAACATATTCTATTTCGCGAGCATTCTGCTCAAAGACAACTATTTTAATAATGAATGTTTTCAGTCAGCGATCGCTTAAACTTGTTTTCCGAATTTTTTATCAAATACTTTTGTAGAAAGACACTATTTTTGTGTTTTTTTTTTAAAACTTATGTGCTGCCTGTTATCGTATGGAAATTGAGCTATTTAGAAAAAAAGAAAGTGAAAGACAGAATGTTTTCTGTAAAGTTGTCCCTGCGAAAAACATCGGCCTTGCATCGGCTTTTAGATGTTTTTTAAGGCCGATGGGCCGATGTTTTTCTAAAGTTAACATCTGCCGCCGATGCCGATGGCAACTTCGTTGAACAATCGGCGCTGATGCATCGGCGAGGCCGATGCATCGGTCGAGCCTTATTTGACAATATTTAAATTAGACAGAAAATGGACACCCCCCATAGGCCATAGGAGATTCTAGAAACTCTCTTCTCCCCTTATCAGTCATCAACTGACTAATCCTGTCTGCTAAACCTACTTCTGATCCTTTTTCAATTAGAAAGAGAAATAACTACGTAAGATTGAAAGAAACATAAAAAAAAAAAAAAAAAAACTCTAGAAGTCTAGTGTCATTTGATAGAAAAACCGATATGAAAAACTTATTAAGCGGGGAAAAAAAAATCAAAACTTTTTAAAAGGGTTAAATTAACATTTGGGTGATGGGAATGAAACTGGTGTTGAAATCAAAAACTTCTTAAACGGGAAAACTTCTTGAGCGGGAACTTCTCAAACGGGTTTTTATACTATAAATATGTATATTAACTTTACTTTTAAGATAGTTGGGATAAAAAATATGTGTTATTTTTTGGTTACCAATATAAATAAATAAAAATCGAAACAATAGTTAAATTAAATTAAAATTAAATATATAATCTTAAAATAAAAATAAGCTAAAATCAGATTTGAACTAAGTCAAATTAGTCTGTTTTGGAGCGAAATCCAGAATTTGAAATAAAATAAAAACAAATAAAACTCAAAATAAAGTACCGGAGCAGAGTTCCACCTAATAGAAAAGTGTAGAAACGCCGTATCGACCCCACTGTATTCCTACTTATGCATTTAAATCTCTCTACATTAAATATTTTTTATTAGTTATTACCAATAAAGTGTCGTGTCACTTGTTTATTGAAATTTAGGACATACCTTTTTGAAAAATAAATGAATTTGTTTCTACTGTAGTAACTGCACCCCGTGTTTTATTTTAACTGAATATCGCCCATATAATATGCCTTTATAAATTTGAGTATAGCTCTTATGTTCGCGTCTGTCTATACTGTGTACGTGCTTCCCCCACCCCTGGCCTCCAACGTCACAAAATAAAACATGTTATAAGGCTGGAAATGGGGTCAACAAAATTTCATTCACGTTTTTCAATGTTACTTACGAGCAATTATTCCCAAACTGTGCACCGAGGATCTGAGAAATCTACATAGGGCGGCACGAAAATTTGCAGCAAACTTCAAAAATAATTAGAAGTTTGTTCCTTATAAAGCTTTAACAATACTTCGCAGTGCCCTATAATACAAACAAGAGCTATGCAATGCAGGTACACTAGTTGTATTTATTTTCATACGTTACTTATGATTAGTAGAAATGTCCACCGTTTCAGAGCGCTCGTGTACCCCCCTAAAAAACTACAAAGCCCCTCAAAATCGACAACCCAACAAATTAGTCAAAAAGTCGATCTCCCTAGCAAAAAAACCTCAATGGCGTAGTCTGCGCCATGACCTCCCCCCACCCCCCCCCTCCCGGTGAGCACCCCTGTAACCAGTCAAACTTTTACTTAGGGTACTGAATCCATATTCTAAAACGGGCGCCTCGACTCGACCCTCGGGATGTGTTCGCGGATCCTCATAGAACTATATACCATAACACATATATTCCCGACTGTCCCCCCTCACCCCTTCCCCGAGCTTTACCAAAACGTATCCCTGAAGCTATACGTCCCAAAGCCTTCACAAATGTGGTTTTGCGTGGAAAAGTCGTTTACCTTTCTTTTAAATCAAGATTTTGTCGTTACGGATTAAATGCAGATTTCTTCATTTCATTTCTCTTTTACTGCAAATTATTAGGGGGAAAATGTTGCAAAGATTTTTTCTGTGGAGGCGTCTAGATGAAAGGGCGCACCGGGACATGTCCCGGTGGGCCAGTCCGTCCCTGCTGTGTGCTATTTTACATTAAAACTGTTGCAAACTCAAGGCCATTTATATTTAATTGATTGATGGTTACAAAAGTAATCATGAATCAAAATCCATCATAATTTTACACCAACTTCAAAAATTATGTTCAAAAGTCACATCAATGTTGTTTAAAGAGATCATTTATTTTTCACTTTTTAGAGCAATTTATATTTTGAAGTTGGTTCTATTTTTTTCAAAAATTATTTTATTCATTGCATTTTTAGTTAGTCAAACTGATTATCTACTGGAGTATGTACAGTGTAGTCAAGGGGGGTGCAGAGAAGCAGTGTCCCCTTTTAACATTAGCTAACATGCCTGCAGTTGCACAGACTATTTCCAACATTTTATCATGTCCTGGCAGAGAAAAGAAATAAAGTCATGTGGCACTTATCCAACAGCCATAAATAAATAAGGAGAAATCCAGTTAAAAATTCCCCTACAGTCTTTAAAAATCTGCATTAGAAAAGTAAAAGTTTTTAAAAATCCTCATTATAATTCTTATTAGACAAAATCCAAAAGTCTTCAGACAATAGCAGTTCTTAAATATTGTCAACAGTTCATCTCAAGATCCCCATCAGAATTAAGACAATGGTTCCTGAAAATCTCCTTACTACAAGGTTAACAGTCTCTAAAAATCTCCATTAGAATATGAACATATCCTAAAATTTCAAATAAAATAGTGCTTTAATCCCTTTGGGATGGATACCCAGGGAACGAAGTGCTCCTACAGGACAGTATCTACCAAGCATTCCCTCACTACAGGCAGGAGCATTTTCTTCCGCTAAGCCTAACACATGTAAAATTTCCTTAAAAAGTATGCAATTCACAATAACATGTAAAACGCATCCTTTACATTACAAATTAAATCATAACAAAACATATGGTTGAATACAGTGGCATAACTAGAACGTGGCAGAGCTGGCAAAATGCCACAGGCCCCTGGCCCGATGGGACCCCAGCATGAGAGACTGCGAGCTTAGAAGTAACCTTACATTTTAAACAAAATTTAGTAAAAATTATAAGTTTTCTATAACTAATTAAATTAATTAAAGTTAGACACAAATAAAGACCATATACAAATTCAAATAAATTATAAGATTTATACGCATTCAGGCATTCATAAGAACAGGATCAATTTTAACACATCCATTGGTTGCTTCGTTTTTTACTGTGGTGCTTTGGTGCCGCTGGCATGCTACTGACGCTTGGGGAATTCCCACAATTTGTTGACAGAGACCAAGAAAGGACTGATCTACTAAAAAAGCTCTAAAAATTGTTGAAATATGTATAAAAAAGACATATCTGAATCATTTGCCAGAGAAATTCTCAGTTTTCGGTCCACCTTCAGAGATAACATAAAAAAGTTTTCGTGTATTAGAGAACTTGCTAATTTATTAACAATAAAGAATCATTTTATGTCATCCCTCTTTCCTAAAGAATGTGCTGCATTAATGTTATTTGATACATTTCCTGTGACTACAAATGGTGCTGAAAGATTATTTTTTGAAACTAAAATTAATAAAACCCTATTTAATTAATTCTATTTAACCCTCTAATTAACTCTAACAAGACAGCTAAGTAACTTGGCTATTCTATCTATTGAAAATTATGTTGCCCGATATCTTTAAACTTTGATAAAGTTATTGATACTTTTGCAAGCGCAGAGAAAAGAGTTTCGTTAATAAATAACTTGCTAAAATTAAATAATTTAATTATAAATATATCATACCTATGCTTTTGAAAATTAAATTTATTAGATAGTTAACTGAAACGCACAAAAAAAAAAAAAAAAATGTGTGCGTGTACTGGCGTACACTCGTAAGAAGTGAAACTTCTTTATGACGTTATTTTTCAAAAAATAATTTACTATATGCAACTTTACAGAAATTGGTTAAATAAAGTTAAATTAGATAAAGTTTAATAAAAGGCTTTTATTATCATAGACATAAATACAAATTCTACAATTATTTCATTTTAGCTTATTACTACAAAGATTATTATTGAATTTCATTAATTGTAATAGAATTATTACTATCATTGATGTCGTTATTATATATTTGTGTTATTAATGGCTTATGGTAACTGAAATACGAAATATATTGTTTACATTCCACAAAATTTAGTAACCGAGCGAAAACTCCATCAATTGTAGTGCCGGATCTCGTTGTCAACGTTTGAGGATTGTTTTTCATGGATAAATTAAGTTTATCTTTCAAAAATTCAATTAGTTTCAAAGATTTCTCTGATGCAAAATTGATATTAAAATCTCCACTTAATATCATCGGTATTTTATCATTATTGTTGCCGAGTAAAGAGGCACCGCCACTTGTGTATGATAACAATGAATGGTGAATAAAATCAATAATATCGTCCACCTTCTGATTAGGAGATATATATATTGCAACAATCAAAATTTTTATCCCATTTACCATTGTGCATTGAGCCATACATAAATCACCAACTGCTGAAGTTAGTGACCCATGAAAGTCAGGAGAAAGAACAGAAAAATCTATTGATGAAGTTACAATGTTAGCAACATCTTTAGAATTATGATATATTCCTACACCTCCTGCTCTTGTGTTCAGCCGTTTAAATTGTGCAATGCATTTGAAATCAGTAATGTTTATTTCACTGTCATTGTTTAGCCATGTTTCAGACAGAACTAAAACATTCGAATTTTTCACAATTGAATCATCCAGGTCAGCTACATGAGCTCTAAGACTTTGACAATTGAAAGTAAAAAGTGACAAACCTTTCCTGTTATTTATAAACTGAAACAATTGTTCATTTATAGTCTCTACTTTATTCAGAGACAATCGTTTAAATTCTGCTTGTAAATCAATGGTGGACATTGACGTTTTTCGGCCATGATAAAATGTTTTATCATTATTGAGAGTAGTTATATACAATCCTTCAATACTCGTTACCCGGGATAAAGCAACATATAACAAGGATTGGCTGTGATGTTTCTCATATTCATAAACAATTTCCGGAAATGTGCTACCTTGTGATTTATGAATGGTAGTAGCACAAGCACAAACTAACAGAATATGAATCGCCACCTGGATTTCAAAAATGTAACTACTCAAAACGGGCCGCAAAATACATTGGAGACATTTACCAATCCCTACTCCGCTGGAGAAAGTATACTTCGAATCACGCGTGGTAGGGATTAAAACTTTAAATAATAAAAAAACTTGTTTGTCAGCGAATAAATTTGGTTGACGTGATTGGCGAACTGCTGACCAGTTTTGCACTCGAATCTAATGCGCACCCCAATTTTGAATACTACATTTGGCCAACAACGATGCTCATTAGATTCGTATAAATATGGTACATTTAACATTATAAATATATATTTGATGAATACTGCACTTTAACTAATAAGCGGTATGCAAAATCATTAAATTTTTTTTTTTTTTCTAATGGGCTGTCGTTGGCTTCTGTCAGTCATTAAACAAAACTAACTGAATAAAAAACAAAATGTACAGATTAATTTTGTATTTATTCATTTATTGTAAATTTTGTATACACAGAGATGCCGAACGCTACGGATTCTCCGTAGTATCTACGGAAAAATACAAAAATTTGAAGTTGACTACGGACTACGGAAAGCGCTTTTTTTTCTACGGAAAATAAAATATTTTAGCCGAGTTCAACTTTTCGCGCATATAAAAAAAAGATTCACCAACAGTCGCCAATACGAGCGCTTACTGACGATTCGTGGTAGTTCAGAGCTGCGAACAATAGAAGATTGGCGACGGTAGAAAGCTCAGAATTCCAGTTCTAACCGGAATTTCTCCCAGCGTGGAGCAATATTTACAGCAACCCTGTTCTTCGGCGAGAGAGTTCAGGCAAAGTTCGGATTTTTTCGCTTACTTGCACGACACACTAGCGTCTAGGGAGAAACCATGGAGGTACTCTGCTCCTCACCTCGATGACGTATTGAACCCAGATGCGCGCGCTGAATTTTTCCATGCGTGAGCTAACGGGGAAGCGATTCCCTTCTCAGGCCGAAATCGGCACTAAGTTTCCCGTCTCTCCGTAGGCCAAAATCTGTTGCTTCTGCTGCGCTGGCGATCAACTCACATTATTAATCAGCGTGTTTTTGCAATCAAGCCATCAAATAACGTCCACTGAAGAGTCCACTTATAGAGCACACATTTGAGAACGAATAAATTAAGTTCTATAGTAAAAATTGATAATAAAAAAATATTGCTTTCCTATACTACTTTAAAAAACACTTTTTATTAGTATAGGAAAATATTTTTGTGTTACTTATGAATTTTTTTTTTCTATTCTATCCTCTACAGAAGCATAAAGCCTCAAGTAGAAAAAACTGATTGAAATAAATTATTTGAACGTTTGTAATATTTTTTGAATGTGGGAAGTGACATGACACTTCCATTAGTAATAACTAATTTAAAAAATAGTTATTGTTCCAAAATTAAATTTAATTTAATTTTAAAATTTTCTTATATGCCTAAGCAAGGATACAGTGTCGTCGATAAGGTGTTACTACACTTTTCTATTAGGTGGAACTCTGCTCCGGTACTTTATTTTGAGACTTATTTGTTTTTGTTTTTTTTTGTTTCAAGGTCCGGATTTCGCACCGAAACAGACTAATTTGACTCAGTTTATATCTGATTTCAGCTATTTTTATTTCAAGATTGTGTATCTAATTTTAATACAATTTAACTATTGTTTCTATTTTTATTCATTTATATTGATAACCAAAAAGTGACACATAATTTTTTATTGCAACTGTCTTATGAATAAGTTAATGTATATATTTTCATTTCACACAATTAAAATTACAGGGTTTGGTGCTTTAAATCAAGTGTTTTAAATCAATGATTTATATCATTTAAAAAGTCATGATTTTTATCAAAAATTTAAAATTTGCCTGAAATTTGTTATTATTATTATTTTTTAAATAAATTATGGAAATTTAATGTTTCACAACAATTATTTTACATATGATTCTTTTTTTGTTGTTGTTGAAGAATTTCTTTGCCAGTATTTATTGATATACAAAGCATAATGAGAACAATGTTAGAGTTTTAAAATTTTGTTTCATCAGTCTTGCGGTTCGGAAAGAAAAACGTTTTAGCACTACAACACTATGTGATTAGTATAAAATACCCAAATCTGTTTACTTCATAAAAACCCAACAACATATTAGACGGGCGATTGCATTTCGTGCAATTTCTAGTATCACGTTCTTCGAGTTTCTTAGTATTTTACATTTTAAAAATGTATCATGCCAAAATACCGTATGTACTAAAGCACAGAAGAAAGATTCTTTGAATTGCATGCAATAAATAGCATGTTTCAATCAATTAATTGATTAATTAATTTCTTGGACTTCTTACTTCGTTCTTACATAATGAGTTTCTTCATTTTTCTGTTACATGATTATTCATCATAGCATTAAATAGGGTCATATTTTAAATGGTATTTATTCACTTCACATTTCAATATGTATCGTTTATGTTGTAAATATAAGTTTTTTCATAAAGGATCATTCATAAATGATGTCACGCTTCGACTGGGGGAGGGGGGGGGTCGTGAAATTCCGACAAAGTGTGACAAGAGGAGGGGAGGGAGTAACAAGAAATGTGACATCGTGCATTATGCAACATAATAGTGTGACGTGTGACAAAGGGGGGAGGGGGGTCAGCTGAAGTGTGACATATTGTGACAAAGGGGGAGAGGGGGGGTCAAATATGTGAGAAAAAAGTTAGTGTGACATCATTTATGAGCGTCCCCTAATATAACTTATCAAAATTTAAGTTAATGAATATTTATTTTCTTTCTTTAATTTTTTTTATTTTTTAAATATTTGTAATTCAGATCAAGTAATATGCTAGAATTAACGGTTTCAATCTAATCACCCTTATTAATTAAGTTGCCTTTAAAATAATTTTTTAAAGATTTTATGTTAATATTTCAAAACTATTTAGTAAATACGGGTTAGTTATATTTATTCAGAAAATTATTTCATCTAAATATATTGCTGCATATTGACTGCAATGAATTTCAATTTTCCCAGTGAGATATTTTTATAAGAAAACTGTTTGACTGACTTTTCTGCAATGAATTTCAATTTTCCCAGTGAGATATTTTTATAAGAAAACTGTTTTACTGACTTTTCTGCAATGAATTTCAATTTTCCCAGTGAGATATTTTTATAAGAAAACCGTTTGACTGACTTTTCTAAATTCAGTATTTGAACCATTCACTGATTATTTTTAATAAATCAATTTTAAATGGTTAATACTTCAATTGTTATATGAAATATAAACAGTGCTGTTAATATATTACTAATCCGTCTCCGTATACTAGTCCCCGCTCTCGTCCTCGTCGTCCTCATAAAAAATATTTTCACGACAAACACAATGGCACAATGTTAACCACATGTTAAATGTTTTTATTATATTGAATTATATTTTTGCATTTTCATTCACAGAACTAAATCTAAACTTTAAAACTAAGACAATACATCTACTTTTGCTTCTGAATAGGGATTATTTTCTGAACCAAGGATATGCCTACTTGAAACTTTAGAAAAACTGAAATAATAATAATATTAATAGCAGGGTAATATGGGATGTGAGATGCTTGAGATTTGTGGATAAATGTCAGAATATCAAACAAGATAACTCACATTATATGGATTGTTTACTTATAAATTAAATGCTGCACTGCAAAAAATGTGTGTGTGTGTGTGTTTGCCCCAGGATCTTGAAATATTTTTTTGATATTTTTGTTTCTTGAAATATATATGAACCAAATAGTTTGACTGAAATGAAAATTCGGGATTGTTAATTAGTGACCCATAGACGTTGCTGGCTGCTTATTATTAGGGGGGGGGGGGTCGCTATTGCTGTAATGCAGGGGGTGTTACAGTCCCTCTCCTTCTCCCCTCACCACCAGTATTTTAGGAAAAGAGGTCAGCAGTTCTGCTTCAGTAATGTAAAAACAATCCTTATATCCTAATAATATTTCGTTTTTTTTTTTTTTTTTGAAAAGGTGATAAAAAGTAAAACGTAGCAATTAAAGTATTTGTGTTGCTGCTTAAAAAAAAACCTACTGTATCTGAGTGAGAATGGCAGGCGATATTATTTTTACATATAAAGCATAAAAAACTTCAAAGCAAAAGTCTGCTTTGCGCATTTATTTAATTAGAATTGTCGCCCCTATTTTCCAGATAAAACAAAATTTCGAATAAGACTGCAGTAAAAGCATTTCATGCAAAACAAGCTAAGTTATGCCAAGAAGTTTTGTTTCCAAGCCTGAAGTAGTGGTTGTTCTTCTATGATTGATTGACTGATATTAGGACAGGCCTGTAGCCAGATGACTCCAGGGGACTTTTGGACGAGAGGGGCAAACTACTTTTTCAATTTTTTTCTAACATGTTAGAGAACTTATGCTCCATTTTGGGCGTTTTCTTAAAGCTTAAATTAATAATTTATTTAATAATTAATGCAATTATTTTATTTATTAATTGATTAATTAAACAATTAATTAATGAAACTAATATTAATTTAATGCAATACTGAAATTATTTGATCTTAAAAGAAATACTTGATTAAAACTTACAAAAGGCAGAATTGAATTTTTAAAGCTTATTCTAAGAATGTCTTTTGTAAATTAATAAAATATATGAAATAACATAAAAAAGTGAACATTTTTTAAAGATAGTTTTAGTGTGAACGATCATTCAAAGTAAGATATTAAAGCATAAAACATGTATCGGTATGTTACAGTAAAAAACTGGGCTGCCTTATGATCCTTTCATTAGTGCCTGCTTTAGATTTAAAACAGGAAAAAAAATGAGCTAAATAAAGGAAAAAGTTCATGTTTTTTATGTTTTCTAAAATTTGAATTAAGAGATAAAGGAGGCATTGAAACCTCATGTGTCACGCAGATACCATCCTATATATATGAGTGTGTGTGTGTTTGTTGTTTTTAATTTCATTATTACCGCTGTTATCATTGTTATAACTTTTTTTAGTAATTTTGTAAGTAAAAGTTGCCGCCCTTTGGTACGCTGGTCCACCGCCATTTTAGGGGTCCCAATCCATCCCTGAATGTATAAACTGAAAAGCACCGACAAAGAAATTGTCAAAAAAACAATAGGACCGAATCTCGCTGTCATACAGCTATTCAGAAGTTGATCCATGCAAAAAGACTTGCTCCAACTCTTCTGAGGGCTTTCTTTAAATTAAGAGCATAATCTTATGTTTGCTGCTTCAAATTCTTAAACATTAGATGATCGAAAATCCTTTGTATGGATCTGTAACAAAAATTAAGTTTAAATGAAAAAAGAAATAAAACCACACATTTTCCCTCAGTATACATTTAAACGCAATATGGTTTTTTAATTTTGCATATAAACAAAAAATAATAATAATATTAATACATGAAGTTAAATTGACTTTCTAAGCATTCAAAATGATAGACTTTTTATATAATCTTATAATATGAAAAATGCATTAAATGTCGCAACATGATTCCTTAAAAATCGTTCGTTTGCTGAATGATGGTTGAAGGCGAAAATTTCATCGGTAATTTGATCTGAAATCTCGCTTCTTTTCAGCCATGCAACAGATTTGCAACATGCATACCAACAACCAACTGTAAGAAAATTATAAGGGATTCTACTGAAATTGTCGACAAAAAAAACTGTTTATTTTAATCATGATAAAGGTCGGAACGAAACGCCGACTTCGGATTTAAAGAGCCTTTTTTGAAGCAGACGACGAGATCACGTGATTCGAAGATCATGTGACCTGTGACGTCAGGTGAGGAGCATAGTACCTCCATGGTTTCTCCCTAGACGCTAGCTCGACTAGTGCTTTTAAAGCCTTTTAGCAATAGCAGTTGCTTATTGCATTCTTCGTTGCGTACATCGTTTGCTCATTTGGTTATTACTGTTTGGTCCTAAATTAATTAACGGATTCAGTTAGAAATTAAATTTGTATTTTACATTGAAACATAATCTTATTGGGTAGAAACATAACCGGGAAATCAGGGAATTCTCAGGGAAGTTTTATGTTTTGAAAAATATCAGGGGATATTTAAATTTTCTCCAAATATTCCGTCCGGAGTTTCGCCGACGAAATTTCCTTTTGTTGCGCTTGGTCAGCTCGATTGCCGATTTCCCATTGGTTGAAAGCGCTCTTTCTCTGATTAAGCAATAAAAAAGGTCACTGTTTTTGTGTTTGAGAAGCAGGCATTGCAATCTTACGTAAAAGAACGTGTCAGCGTTTGTTTCCGAGAATCCGCCATTTTTGGTCGTGTTCAAAATTCGGCCTAACACCGTTCTCCAGCGTGCCGAATTTGGGGTTTGGCTCTGTGCATTATTCTGTCGGGCGCATAGAGCCATGCCCCCCCCCCCCCCCCCCCCCCGCGTGATGATTTGGAATTTTTAAAACTTTTCTTTACTCAATAAATACAGGAACAATATGCATCTTGAGAAAATAAAGTAATATAAGTATAAAATAATGATGGGGGGAGAGGGGGGGAGATGATCTTCATTTAAAAAAAAAAACTTTAGATATAAAACTTTTAGCAGTTGCAGATTATATTACTTAGAAAATTAAGTTATTTTCTCCTCCAGGGGTGGTAGAGTTCTGGAAAATCGGAAATTTCAGGAATTTTTTTTGCTGAAGTTCCGGAAATTTTATTTTGCTTCTTGACCCTAAATTTTCCGCCCTCATTTTGTTTTTTTTTTTTTTTTTTTTTTTGCTTTTAATTGAAGCAATACATATTTCTTAATTGATTTGTGCAATTCTTTAAATTATCGTGGGCCTTTCCACGTGCACGCAAGAAAACGTATGCGTTTTTTTCTTTACGCGATCTTTCTGCATCCTGTACATGAATCGTGTTTTTGCCATTTTAACCATTTTAAAAATTTAATTATAAAGTAAGTAAATAAAATTCCTTTTTATTTTTATCAATATCTTACCGTATATACTTGCGTGTAAGTCGAATCGCATGTAAGCAGAACCCCCAACTTTCAGAAAAATAAACAGAAACCCGCGTGTAAGTCGACCTTTCAGAGATAAATCGGGAACGTTTTTGCCGCGAATTTTTAGACATAAATGTTTTTAAAAGGGGGATGAATTGTAATTCCAATTGGAAATTTCTAACTATGATGTGGAGTTTCATTTTTGCGATCGCGATTTTCGTAAAGGGTTCGTGTTTGCTGTTAGATTGTTAATTGTTGCTTTTATTCTGAATCAATAAAAAAAGAGCTTTTGGGTTTTAATTTCTTGCAGTCTTATTAAATGCAATAAATAATTTTCGTAATGTTTCCTTCATCATTTTGATGATTTTTTAGAGGAATATTTCTTTTAATAATCCACACAGTTATTAAAATAGTTTCCCCTCTTTGTACAATTTTCCTGTTGTCCTATATTTTATAGATTTTCCATTGCGATCCATGTTAAAATAAGTACTTTTTTCCATTTCTGGTCTGAATCAAGTAGTTTTCATAAATTTTAACTAGATAAATTACATTTCATCTTATATGCCAGAAAATACAGTACCTATGAAAAAAATTCGAGGTTCAGGAAATTGTTTTGAAAGTTCAGAAAATGCAAATCCTTACTAGTATCACCCCTGAGCCTTCACTGAAAAAAAAGGGAATTGCACAAAGTCCAGTTGGAAAAGTAGTGTCGCCCTCCCTAAATATTTTTTCTGGTTTCACCACTGTGAAACTGTCATTACACATGGCAATGACGCTGTGTAACTCACAATTTAATTATAACGTCAGGGAAATTTTTGGATCCCAATCAGGGGATTTTTTTTCTTGGATTCTGTTGCCACCATGGTTCAGCTGAGGCAAATATTTTGCTTTTAGGTTGAATATTGAGTAGTTTTTGCATCCACGTTTCTCCAGTATTATAAACTACTGATAAGCGCTGAAAACTACTGAAAATCATTCAGGTTACTACTGACAACTTTAAGACTAGAGTGGCATCTCTGTATACAGTTTCATTTTTAATTTTATTATGAAAATTATACTTGTTTAATTTAGTGCCTAAATTAAGTATGAATAACATTGATTTTAAACTAAAATTTCATTTATCCAATTATTTTGTTTTAGTTTAGCTGTCAAAAAAAGAAATTGAATAAATAAAATAAATGAACACGGTGAATGTTATTTTTGCTAGGACAGTTTTTGCCATGTTTTTTCCGCCTATGAGAAAAGACTTGCCAACCCTGACTTCCCATTAAGGTCCCTGTGTATAGCAAAGTTAGTTCTGTTCCAAGCATTATATTTTCTGTTAGAATGGACACAAAAAAAAGTGTTAAAGTAAAAGTATTCGGAATTGGCTTTAAATCTAATTTATCATTTTTGTGACAAAATACTTGTGTTCAAAGTGTGTGTAGATACATATATGGGGTTGTGGGTTGCCCATTTGTTCTAAATGAGGTTGCAAAGGTTGGGAACCACTGTCCTAGAGATATGGTGCCAAGATGTAGGTAGTGGAGTATTAAGAAAAATGAACTTAACCCTATGTTCAAAAGACTGCTGTAAAAAATTTTCATTTTTGAATGTTGATTTATTTATAATGGTGAACTGTGACATTTTCAGGATCCATTTGGAGAAAAGAGGGGCATTTTTGACTATGCATCTATCTTGCAAAGGTTGCAGGCTATTAAAGCGAAATTGGACGCCAAACAACCACCTCCCTTTGTCGGTCCTAGTCCAGAATCGCCCTCCGAGAGCTCAGATTCCTCCTGATTCCAAATGTTCTGTTGCAGCTGTTGGGTTTATGTTATGTATTGTCTGTTGTCCTTGTACAAAATAATTATATGAGAGCCAATAAATTACTGTTTTTATGAGCAATGTAGCTCCATTTGGCAATGACTCTTTTGTACAATAATAATTATATGAAAGTCGGTAAATTACTGTGCTATGAGTATCATATCTTCATTAGCAGTGACAAGCACATTCAATTGGTCTTTTTTAACTGTTATGTGTTCAAAATAAAAAAAAAACGAAACACATTTGCAAATGTTTTATGCTTTAGAGTTATAGATCTAAAATCTGAAGGGTAATAAATGAGAGTAATGTTGGGAAAATACATTTTGCTCTAATCCAAGAGTTTCTTCTTTTTTTTTTTCTTTTCAGAATTTCCTGATATTTTTTATTTTCAGGTTTTTTCTTTTTAAAAATAATCTTTAACTGAACTTTCTGTGCACTGAAAAGTTAATATGAAGGGTCAGTCTATTTGGTGATATAAAAACTTTTTTTATGAACTTAGTAGCCAGACAGCCCATACCTACTGTACCGGATTTCCACGCACCTGAAAAATAGGGAAAACGTGGAATTGTCAGGGGAATCTAAAATGGTCAGAGAAACTGAAAAATCTTTGCAGTTTCTGGATAAGTCGGAGAATTCCTTCCCTTTTCTGGTACGCTTTTATCAGCACGACTTCATTAATCAGTAAGGATAAGTAAATGAGAAAATTTTTTGCTGTGGTATTGTTTTCACTTTGCCAAAAAAACTTGCAGCATAATACTAAATTCTCCCTTTTGTTTTCTCTCCTGGTGCATTCTATCACCTCCTAAGGATTTCTGTTGGGAAAAAGCATGATTTTGCAATGATTCATGCAGAAGTTTAGTTCTAGAGTTTTATTTAACAGTTAAAACCTTATGCTGCATTTCCATTAAACAGCTTGCCTGAAATATGAAGAGTTAAACACTACTGCGATTGTGCAATCTTGAATTTGCTACCCATCATGTATCTTTTCGAAAATGACAAAGTGAGACCATTAACCTCAGTTATGTTCCTCAGAGGTCTTAGAGAAAGCGGAGTGCCAGATTTAACCACTTAGAAGTTTTCTGAGAGTCTTCGTAAACGGCATCTCTACAAAAGTAAGTTACAAGATCTGAGAAATTGTTTTAGATTGGAGTATTTAGCCCAGATAAGGCAACAAACAAAAAAACACAGAGCTGCCCACGAATTTAAGGTGGGAGGAGTGTTAATTGTGGAGTTACTCAATCAAAAGCGTATGAATTGACCATTGCGGAAAATTAGATATATTTCCTGGTAAAGGTGGCTTTGTTCGCTAAGTAAAGACTAAGAACAATAAACTTTCGAGAATCCAATCCAACGTCTGTATGCTCTCAAAGTAGTCTCCCTTAGAGGAGGATTAGCAAAGGAAATGAACCACTGGAAATACCTAGGAAAAGGCAGAACAATGGCAATTTGTTGAAACTGATAAAAGCGAAATAGAGTTGATGAACTGGCTTCTCAGGAAGTGAACGTGAAGAGAACCCGTCTGGGACGAGAGATTCGGGTACCTAAATGTCTAGGTTTGTGAACAGATAGAAATGATAGTGTTGAATGAGTAATCTCTATTAAACAACAGCAACGTTCCACTCAACTTGAACGACTGATTTCTTGAAAAGAAAGAACGCAGATAATTAAAAGAATTGAGATCGCCGCCGTTTTTAAAAGCTCTAATATTGGAAAGCAGTATCGTGTAAATAATTTCTGTACATAGTGCTACTTGGGGGCTTGTATTTTTATGTAAAACGTTTAGCTTTGAGTCGCTGAAAGAATGAGTGTCACACGTAATTCCGCGACACATTTGATTTCAATTGTGGGTAATTACTGTAACTTTTGTAATCTCGCTAATCTTCTGACACTGTAAAACACTGGCGTAGATAAGGGGGGTCACTTTTCCCAAAGGAACCCCCCCCCCCTGAAATCTGGGTTTACCGAGGATATACTCATACCAATGGTAACGACAACGTTTTTGGTCTATCGTAGGAGAGTGTTTCTATGGTCACCAATTAAACAACTAGGAATTATCAGTTCCATAGCGCAATCAACAAATCATAATTTCTGGGTGAAAGTAACGTTTATTGACGCAAAAAAAATGCTAATTTCGTCAAGCAGAAGACGTGATAATTAAATTATGTAAAACCAATAATGCGCGCTGAAATCCTACGACGAACTTTACGTTGCTGTCGCCATTGGTTGGGGGGGGGGCACTAACTGCGATTCATTGATTGCACTTTGATGTCACTTGGAACTAATGATTAATCGCAATTAGTTGAATAACCATAGCAACAGTCGCCATAGCTGTGAATGCCCCTCAAAGCTTCAGCGATAGCTCAAGTACAGAGTACAAAAATAGTACTTGAAAAAGCAATATGCCTTCTCGGACTTGTGAAATGGTATGGGGGCGCAATGATAAAGGCTCCAAAAGGGTAACAGTGGACCTACGAAAAGTTTAAAGGGCGCAATTAGAGGGTATCAGGGCGCAGCAGCGCGCCTCGCCTCACCCTCCCAAGAGACGCTCGAGTCAGCACTAGATAGATGTCACTCATTGGGTCTGCCTATGTTAAGACCTAACTCAAATTGTTGAATTATTTTATTTATTTTTTGCTCTGACGCTGAGACGCCCCAAGATGCTGGCGCCCATGTATTTTAGACACTTTGCACATTGATAGGGCCTGCCCTTAAATTGAACTGTTATTGAAACTATAGACGAGGAAAAGTAGCAGCAATTAAAAATATTCAATGGCAAAAACGATCTCAACAAAAATCGCGATCGAAAAAAAAAAAAGCTATGGAAATGTTCTTTATATCTTATTTTCATTCTTTTTAAAATGTGTATTTAATTTTCAAAATGGCAGGATAGGCGCTAAAGACTTTTCCATTTTAGAAGTTCAAATGAAAATATTCAAACATACTCGTACCCTTTTTGATGTTGGTATATATAAACGTCGCCCCCCCCCCCTCCCCACTTTTTTTCCAGGACTACACCACGGGTACGGGCGATGTTTCGTTAAAATAAAACACAGGGACGCATAGTAATGATTAAACTTTGTGCAAAGTAATAGAAATAAAATTACACGTTAAATTAAAGCACAAATGAACATTAAAACGCAGACATATGTTTCAGGATTGCTTGGAATCCCTTTTTCAATGCGACAGGGAGATTCTAGACGCAAAACATCCAAATGAAGCAGACAGAACAACAAAAACAAAGCTTATATAGCCTAAGAATTAACTGTAAACCAATGAGAATAAAGGCAGTGTGAAGTGGAAATAGAAGTAGTAGGAAAGGCACCAATAAGAGAGCAACAAACGAATGCAGTTGGAAGTACAGAAAGTAAAAAGGAATATAATAAGCAACTCCTTATTTTTCACAGGTCTGGCATAAGTTCCTTTAATTTGTTGTTCTTTCTTGGTTTTCTTGTTAGTTTTCCTTTTTTGTGTCAATTTTTTTCTCTCTCCCCCCCTCCCCCTCTTTTGCATGTGTACTTTGTTTTGCTTTTTGTTTTGGTATTTTCTGTACTTATTTTATTTCCATTTTATTCTTTGTATTTTATTTTATTTTTTTTTTTTTTTTTTGCAATTTTCATGTATTTTCACATTTTTATGCACGCTGTTGTCTTTTTTGCTTTCTTTTTATTGATATTCCTTTTTACTTTCTGTACTTCCAACTGCATTCGTTTGTTGCTCTCTTATTGGGGCCTTTCCTACTACTTCTACTTCCACTTCACACTGCCTTTATTCTCATTGGTTTACAGTTAATTCTTAGGCTATATAAGCTTTGTTTTTGTTGTTCTGTCTGCTTCATTTGGATGTTTTGCATCTAGAAGCTCCCTGTCGCATTGAAAAAGGGATTCCAAGCAATCCCGAAACATATGTCTGCGTTTTAATGCTCATTTGTGCTTTAATTTAACGTGTAATTTTATTTCCACAGGGACGCAGTTAACACAGTAGAAACAAATTCATTTATTTTTCGAAAAGTGATTCATGTCCTAAATTTCAACCGGAAATCGCGATTTGGCGCGTCTCCGAAAAAAATAATTTTATAGCAGCATAGAAAAAGTTTGGCACAGTTTTGCGCAGCCGTGGAAGCCCTGTGATTTGCATTAGCTTTTTAACCTACTTCACAAAGGAAGGAGGTTATACATTCAGATTGTATACTTTGTCGGTTTTTTTTTTTTTTTTTTTTGTCCACTCATAACTTCTTACCGGGTGAACCGATTTTCATGAATTTTTTTTTTAATCGATCGAGGGTGGTTTCCCATAGGTCCCATACGTTGGTTGACCATATTCGAAAATTAGAAAAAAAATTATGGGCTTAAATGTGGTCATTTTTTTACTTTTTCATCCATAACTTTTGACTAAATGAACCGATTTTAATTATTTTTTCTTTGATCGATAGAGGCTCGTCTAACTCAAATATCGCACATCAGTTTGACTGTATCTGTTTTTTAGAAAAAACGTTATGGGTGAAAAATAAGTATTTTTTCATTTAAATTGGAAAGGCTAGGCTCGATTTTTCTTTGTTGGGAAAGTTGTTAATAAAAATGAAACTCATTGTTAAAAAAGAGTTTGTTGCCATTAAGATGTCATATTAAAAGCAATTACAACAAGAAATAGACTGAAGGATTCTCTGAAGAAGAAATTAAATCCAATCAGTTTGCTTGCTCTAGTGACTCTTTAAAATCGATTTTAAAACGAAATTTATCTTACGAACGGTTAGTTTTTTGTGTCATTCCCTCAAAATCTTCCCCTTTGATATGTATGTTTTAAAAATAGAGTATTTATATAAAAATGTATTTACACTAAAAAGAATGAAAATAATTTTTGGAAAAAAAATAGAACCGACTTCAAACTATAAATTGCGCTTAAAAATAAAAAATAATATTATTCTTTAAACAACTTCGATACGACTTTGAAACACAATTTTTGAAGGCGGTGCAAAATTATGATGGATTTTGATGCATGATTCCTTTTGTAACTATGAACCAATTACAAATATAAATAGCGTAGAGTTTGAAACAGTTTCAGTGTAACATAACGCATGGTGTAATAATTAGACTGTCATAAATTTGCACCGACTTCAAAAATTATGTTTAAAAGTCGTATCGAAGTTGTTTAAAGAATATTATTTTTTACTTTTTAGCGCAGTAGTTAGTATTATAGTTTGAAGTCTGTTCTATTTTTTTCCCAAAAATTATTTTATTAAACTCTTGGATTAAATTAAAAGCGTGTGTTTGTAATTTCTAATTTATTCAATAATAATAGGGTGGCAGGAAAATTGTCATTTCGATTTGAACAGGACTTCAGAAAGGTAAAATTTATGTGTTACAAACGCATTAAATTAACTAACTCGGTGGACAATCAGTCACATTGAGGAGAGATTATTGCTAATTGAAATATTTAAACAAGTCACAAACTTCAACAGAAAAACTAAAATGTTTGAAAGTTTGTTTTAAAGTTCGAGGCTGAAATTTATTGGTCACTGGACGAACTCTAGTATACCACCCTCCCCCCAGAATTTGAATAAATTCAAACAATTTACAGAAATATTCAAATGATATGCGCTACCCATTTCATAATATATGGAGACTAGAGATTTTTGTTCGATTCCTTCCACCACTTTTTGATATGTAGAAGATACGCATAAAAAAAATGTTCAATCAAGCCAGTCCTTTTAAGGGAATTAACCGTTTAACTAATCAGCATTAGTTCCCATCAGGGTTCAGGTGTGCACCAAATTAGAACCATTTCAAGCGTTACAATTTCAGTTAGAGTGGGTAGACTAAGTAAAAATTTCTTTCACTACAGCCCCACTGTAAATTTACTTTAGTATCCTTAGGCATTATAAAATAAACGAATTTACAGTGGGGCTGGATTCAAAGAGAGCTTGGAATCAAATTTAGTTTTTGTGTCAAAATACTTGTGTGAAAGTTCATGCATTTATGAGTCTACACGCATACGGGGTCGCGAGTTGCTGAAGTGTTAAAAATGAGGTCGCAACATGAAAAAGGTTGGGAACCAACTGCATTAAGTAATATCTACAATCAGTAGCATTTCAGTATGTCTAATGGGAAATAATACAATAAATGCAGAAATCCAATATCTTGCTTGAATGGGTTTCTAAAATGGCTTGAATTTATATTTTTCTGAAAGATATTATTACACAGAGTGCGAATACAAACTTTAAAAAATGTTAAAAATTTTTAAACAGTCTTAAAATTCGATTTTAAAGCAGAGAAAAACGTAAACAATGACACGTGATCAAAAAACGGTCCCTCATTGGTTTGACGTCAATCGACACACTTCCCTCCGCAAGGGAAAACTTGCCGATTTCTACCATCGAGGATTTCTACCCGTCTATTATGTCTAGGGTTTCTACCGCATTCGCATGTAAATTTGTAGCTATGGTATTTCACCCTCACCTTTTCCAACCTTTCTAAGCTTAAGAATAGTTATATTTTTACTTATTCTTAACTATGCATCTCATAAGTTGATTCCTTTTAAAACTGAATAATTTAGATTATAGTAATTTTCACGATAGAGTTCAGCAGATTTTTTAAGGGGCAACTGACAATTTGTCAAAGTTGTATTTTCTCCCTAGTTTTTTATTTTTACGATAACATCCCAATTTTTTACTGGCACTGTAATAAAGAGAATCAAGACAAAAAAAAAAGTTAAACATTTTAACCACAAGCACTATAATCCTAAATGTGTTAATAAAGGGGAAGGAAGGAGGGAAAAAATCAAAAAATAGTTAAAAAGCCTTTTGATTTAAAAATCTGTTTAATTAATATTTTAACTATAATTTAGCTTTGTCCACTTGGATCAATATACAATGTTTATTATATTAATTTTCCATTATTCTGTGGAGTTTTTAAAACTGACGATTTTTTTACTAGCACTGTAATAAAAAGAATCAAGACAAAAGAAGTAAGAAACCATTTTAACCACAAGTGCAATAAGCCCAAATGTGTTAAAAATAAAAATAAATAAATAAAACAAAAAAGGAAGAAAAAAGTCAGCAAATACTTAAAAATCTTATGATTTAAAAAATCTGTAATTAATATTTTAACTAAAATATAGTTTTATCCACTTGGATTAATGTTCATGTTTTTCACAATTCTGCCAATTTTTTGAAACGGTTGAAAAGCGAATAAGGGACCATCCATAAAGAATGTCACGTTTTTCCCCATATATTTGACCCCCTCCCCCTTTGTCACAAAATGTCCTACTTCAACGTACTCCTCCTCTCCCCTTTGTCACATGACAAAAGCTATGTTGCACACGATTCTTGTTACCCCCTCCCATTTCCTTGTCACAGTTTGTTACAATTTCTCCCCCCCCCCCCACCCGAAGCATGACATCATTTAGGAATGTTCCATATGCAAGGATAAATGGAATTAACTCCTAAATGCTCCCCTTTGCAGCGCTCTTCTTTATGTATAGAAAATAAATTTTCATTCAGTATCTAAGTTTTATTAATTCAACGTCAATAATGTATCAAACAAAAGATAAATTCAGTACTATTCATATTGCCCCCAAAAGCAATGTTTTATTTTCTCCAAAAATTGTGTGTGCTATATTGTTTGTTAACACCAAACCTATTACTGACCTTACTTTTACTTAATTCTTCCCCCATCCCTTGCCTACAATGTTTTCTTTTTTAGCCGACTCTCCCATAAAAGTTATTTTTAAAAAACCATGAAGGCTAATGTATCAAAAGTTCATTAAATAATTTAATAAATATTGAAAATTAAAAATACTGAAAGTATTGTTATGAAATGGGGATATGTGTGCCTGCCTGTTCTTTCTACCCCTCCTCCCCGCATTTTTTTCTCTTTTTTATTTTGTGCTAGTAAGCGGCGGGGGCGAATGAAGAATCCGTTGGAAAGATCTCAGACCTAATAACACCTCATTTCCATACTTCACTTTTTTTTATTCAAACGTTTTTTCATTCGATTAAGTGCATTTCTAAGAAAAATAACAGCAAAATTTGAATTATTAACAGAGGTTCGGGGTTCTCCACCGCAATTCTTTTCAAACGGAAGCCCAAAAAACGTTATTTAAAACTATCTTTGATGGGAAGATGGGAACTCTCCATCGGAAAATTTTGGCTTGAAGTGCTAAGCACAATTTTAGGCTATTTTTCGTAACATTAAAGGTGATCATGGCTTTACCCTTTGATTCACCGTTTCGTCTGCTGTGACACAAAATCAGACTGGAATATATTCAAGTACACACCTGCTAAAAATTCTCTACAAACTTGAATACTTCCGAGCCCTTACAGAAGTAAATAAACTAGTGAAGTTAAAAAAAAAAAAAAAAAAAAAGGATTTACTTTAAGCTGAAATTTTGTTAGAGGCACAGTTCAAGGTATTTCCTATAATAAGTATATCTAATATTCACGTTGATGGAATAAGTACACTAATTAAGAGTTTTATTATTTTATAAACAGTGGAATTATTTTGCATTTTAAGTTACTATTGTTTCGTAAACTCTTAAAAAGACTTCTTTGCTTCAAAACTAAGGGCGCAAATTAAAGAACTCTGAATTCCATCTTTAAAAAGAGTAGCAACTTAAGCTCCCCCCCCCCCCCGAAATTATGACCCTATCCTCACAAAAATAAAGTTAATTTTAACCCTGCATATCATAGCGCAGACTGTAGGCAACATATCGTTCGACCTCTGTGTTTGTAATTTTCCTTAAAATTTTAAAACCCTGAAATGCGAGTATTTTATTTTATTTCCTTTATATTTATTTTGATTTGCACCTATTTATTTATTTTTGTTGATGCTATCTTCCCGAATCCAAAAAATAAAAAAGTTGAAAAGTGAGAGATGAATAAAATGAAACCATGAAAAAAAAAAAAAAAGAAAAGAAAGAAATCTAACATAAAATACGTGTTTTTTTTATTATAATTTTATTTATTCATTTTTGTTAGTACCTCGAATCCAAAAAATCAAATTAAACCAAAATTATAAGTGATTGAGGATTAAGGAATACCTACTCGGCTTGTGGCTTTTAAAGAACCCAAAACAGTATTATTTTTTTCATGCCACTTATTACTCGAATTTGAACAACTTGGTTCTATGCAGCATCTGTATGCATATTTCTTGGATTCTGATACTTAGATCATTTTTAAGGATATTTTAAAGCGGTTAACATGCATCCCGGCAAAATTTGCCCAGCGCGTAGGACTGTAGTAAGACTTCCCACTTTCCCCTCGTGTCGATTGACGTCACATCCTTTTTACCGCGTTTGAGCTGGATGTGACGTCACAGCACTTTTAAAATACTTCCACGTCGTTCTCCGTGTTACGAATGGTACCATTCGACATTTTTTCCAAGTTCTTTCAATTTCACGAAGATCTAGAAATCATGCAACTTCTCCATTATAAATTATTTCTCTCGACAGGAAAACTCTGCAATGATCGACCTGCACACATAAGGATCTTTGGAGGAGAAAGAAAAATTAAACATGAAATGGAGAATCTAAGTTTATAAATTAACTACTATTAGAAATAAGACTTATTGTGGCACTAAGTTTTATTTGTTAATAATTGCTCAATTCGAATATCTGGAAGGATGGCGGGAGGAGGGGGGGGGGGGAGACAATAAATACAATAAGATTACTGCTTTGATAAACTTTTATTGTATGTTTCTACAGAGAATATTGCATGGAACTGCAAATTTGAAGAGGAAACTGCACATGCTCAAAACTATATATTCAAATATACTTTTAGAACTAAAAAGGATCTTTATTTTGATTGAACTTCTAGGCAGTTTCAAAAAATGCTGCTATTCTTCCCCATGCAGAGTTTCCTTGTCGAACATATATTCGCCAAGACCAGTGCCCACACGCTGCAAGTTGGTAACGTAATCAGATAGCTCCTTAATAGCTTCTACTTGCTCTTTCAGGAATTCACTCTCCAGAAAATCACACATCTGAAACAAAACAATTCTATAATGATAATTTGACTTTGTGCAAATAAACAGTAATAAAAATAATTTTACGTTATTTTAATGCTCATTTGTGCTTTAACATAACGTGAAATTATTTTGAAAACAATTCTATTCATGAAACAAACTTTGTAATGATTCTAAAAGATATGATTAATATTTCACAGCATTTCTAATATCTATACCCATTAAATCTGCATAACAAGATTATCTGATCTCTCTAATGCAACTTCACCAAACAAAACTTTTAGTGAAATGAAAAATAAAGGTATCCAAAAATTCGAGATCATGAAGTCAAGGTTGATTGACAGGCAGGGTTCGTGATTTTTTTTATTAAAAAAAATGGCTTTTTTAAAAAAGACCTTAAATATGAAATATGTTATGCACACAGACAGATGAACCTAGGAAGTTTTGTTTGAAAGAGTGGTTGTAACTGCAACATATATTTCATTTTTATCACTTTCTAACATTGTACAATCAATGATTATTTTGAAAAAAAAAAAAATAAATCAACTGATTTAAATCAATGATTTAAAAAAATAAAACCCACTCTATTTAAATCAAGCTTATTTCAATCAACGAATCCTGTTGACAGGCAAAGTTCTTGTTTGCAAGAAAAAAGCAATGGCCATAAGAAAAAAAAAGTGAATGATTACTTTCTGTCAGTGCAGACAGAGACAACTATTTTGACCTTTACATCAAAGTTGAATGTGTGTGGAAGGAATAAGTAATATAATAAAATAAATCCAGATTTAATGCGGAAAAGCGAGTCGAAAATTCTTTCAATATAATGAACTTATTGTGCTAACTTCTGGTGCCGACTGCAACTGATACCTGCCACTCTAAAGCATTAGTGAACTCCCTGCCTGTTATTTCTAGGCATTATTTTCAACCTTGACTCCAAGCTCCGATGTCATATTTTAAGTACTAACAATAAGAGATATTTCATTTTGTATCAACTTCAGCATGCATCAAAAGTTAAAATACAAAACAAATCTTTTAACTTTGCAAACATATTTTATTTTGAAAGCTAAGGAAAATATTAAACAATTAACACATCTGTCTACCTTTATAACGCTATTTCTGGACTTGGGAGACCTTCATATACTTAGGATGAAAAAACTAGTTTTTGAAAAAGAAATAATTTAAATAATCAAAATATTAAAAAATATATCAATTATGCAAAAAGGAAAATTAGCAAATTTAAGATAGCATTGAAAATGAGCAGAGAATGGAACTGAAATTTAGAGAATAATCAATAACTTTTTTCTTATTTTTGAATCACAAGTATATTTTTATGTAATATAGCATAACATGGAGGGGGGGGGGGGGGGAGGGTGAAGGCTTACATTTAAAAACAACAACTCCTACAAATGTACTTACCAAGTTTGTTTATAGAATAAGCACATACAAAAAAAGAGGCAATTGGAGTAAAACCCAGAAAAAATATAAATTTTCTTGAAATATTACATATTTTTAGAAAAGCATTAGAGCTGTTGGTTAATACCATTAAGTACTACATTCTCTGAAAAGGAGAGCTTCCACTTTTGCGTTTAACGGTTTTTACAAGCAATTTAAGATTTTGCCATATATTTCATCAGTTTCGTTGACAACAGTCATATATTGGTCTCATTAAGTCAAAATTATATTAATTTAATTTTCTTAACAGATATTAGAAACATATTCCCCCTTCCCACAAAAGAAATTTACCAGTAGACAAACAGATAGACATAAATTGCCCAATCTTATTGCCCGCTACTTTAAAATATTTATTGATTTCCTTTATTTTTTTTAAATATCATTTTCTCATTTTTTCCTAGCTAGAGTTCAAATCCATTAGTTGTTAATTTTAATATATATGTTATTCAGTAAAACATAGCTTTTTATATTTGATTTTCATATCTTGCTATTGATGTTAAGAAAAAAGAGGAATAGTACTAGGGGGGGGGGGGGGATCAATTTAGGATTCAATCACTTTGCATTTTTCTTCCTTTTCTTTGATAAGGAACTTAACAAAAACAAAGCACATGCACGAAACACCACTAATTGCTTTATCTATAACTTACGACATAATTTTGGGAAATGGTATGTTTTGGAATATATCCATATATTGTAAGCTTTAATATGTTTTTGGTTGTAAAATATTAGTGTTTTTTCTTTCCCTATTTTTCTTTTTTGAAAAGATATTTCTAATATTTATCAGGTTGTACATAATTTAAAGCAAATGATTTTTTTCAAAAAAAAAAAAAAAAAATCATTGATTTACCTCAATAGTTCTAACAAAAAGCAAATCAAACAAAATGTTAAAGAATTTATTACTATTTTCAGTTAGCATTATGAGTTTTGAGGTATGGGGACAATAAACATCTTCTCAATTCAAAACAAGAAAAAAATAATTTCATTAATTATGCTGTCCTGATAGTAACGAAATGGCATTCATCTTACCTTCACAGCTACAATGGAATTTAATATATCGTTCTATAAACAGTTACATAAGCAATTGGCTAATTTTTGTGCAGGTATTTAAAGAAGGAAATAGAAATTTAATAGCGAAATAAATATCAAAATATTTTCAATGGGGCAATGGAACAGAATGTTGAGGAACTGCCTAATCAATTAAAACCAATATTAACTGCTTTAAATAATTTGATGAACATAACTAAATTAGCCGAAGCTGTTACACGCATTCAGAAAAAGCTAGAAAATGACCTAAATCAGCAAGGTAAAGTAACTATACAATACTTAAAAAAAAAAAAAAATATGAGCATGCATTGACACTTTTCTTTCTTTCTTTTTTTTTTTTTTAGCAATCTCTAACCCCAAAATATAAAATAAGTGGTTTAAGAGCCAATTAAAGTTAGTTAAAGAAAACACTGAACTATGAAATATGGCTTGAAGTTCATAATTTGTGCACTTCCTTTTCGTGAAATTTAATTTGAAAAAGAAATTGCAGTCTATGTCAACATTTGAGTGTGGGAAATTGTAACTGCTGTAAAATAAATCATGGGTAATAAACAACCAAAAATAATTCAGGTGCTCATTTCAGCAGCAATTGAACTAAAGTTTTCTACATTTGCATTTGTTCACAACAAGCTCAAAAAATAACCTTGCGGTAGTAGACTTGGGGTGCCAAACCTGTTTTCTTTTTCAAATTACTTTATGGAAAATGTATGTGTTATATAAAAATAAATTAAATTATTAATCAATTTGTGATTATGAATAAATATGATATACATAATTCATATTATGTATATCATAATATGAATAATTATGATATACATAAATAATTTTAATGGTTGTTATACATATATTTGTTACGTGCTAACAACCTGGCGAATGTGCAGTAATTAATTTTTCTTACACATGCGTATTGGGTTGAAAGAACAGTGTATTGCATTATTTTTCTAAATTTTTAGCATAAATATACACTTTTCAATGTAAAATTCTTATTTTCACTTAAATAAATATTATATTCATTGCATTTTACTCAGAATGTCAATCTTAAGTTATGTTTATGGTTATGCTAAGCAATTTGGTTTTAAATTTAAAAAGAAAAAACTTTTTTTTAATTAAAAAAAAAGTCATGATTTTTTCACTATAATATAATTGTTTAAGAATTAAATGCCATGTCAAAGAAAATCAAATTAATGTAATTTTGACTTAATATGAGACCAATATATGGCAAAATCTTAAATTGCTTGTAAAAACCATTAAACGCAAAAGTGGAAGCTCTCCTTTTCAGGGAATGTAGTACTTAATGGTATTAACCAACAGTAAAGAAATAAAAAATTTGAGATTGGCTTTTTTGAGAAAAAAAAAAAAAGATTTTTTTTTAAAAATATTTCAAAAGGCTGCAGCAAAAAAAGTAGATTAGATATTTTAAAATTTAGCCTTTCATCTTAAACAGAATATAGTTATCTTTCAAATAAAAAAAACCGCATCAAAATATCTTCCACCTTTCAGGAAATAGAGCACTTGAAAGTTTTTGTTGAAAATCGCAAGTGAAAAATTGCGCTGGAGGCACCATCTTTGGCGGCCTGTATCTTGGGCCAGGAATTTTTTTGAGCAAAACAAAAACATACCTGTAACTCACATACATAGTTCTATATTTTAACATATGTGAAATTCAAAAACTTCCGAGACTATGAAGGTACCCCCCTGCCCGAATAGACACGGATTGTACCATATATATATATTGAATTATATATATATTTGATTCTTCCTCTTCCATGAATTGTTGAATGTCATGTGAATTATGAATAATGGATCCCTTGATTTTGAAGCAAAGAGACCTTTACACCTAGTCCTTTTTATATTTTTGATAACTCATTTATTTCAGATTGAATAGTTTCATTTAAAATTTAAAAAGGGAAACAGTTGAAATTCAACGAGAATAAATAGCACATCAAAACGCTTCTAAAAACACACGTTTATCGCAATCTAAGCATTTTCAGGTAGTACACTTATTTTAATATAAAATCAATTGCATTATTTTTCAGTTCCTTAATAATATTAGCTTGCAATCTTTGGGGTTTTTTTTTCTTCAAAATATCTCTGATCAAACAACAAAGAGAATTTTGCAAGGTTAAAAACTAGTTTTTTGACCTTTTTAAAATTGACCTTAATTTTTACCCAATCTTAATTTTTATGTTTAATGCTTTTTTTTAAAACTCATTATAACAACTGTGACTACAAAACTAGTAAAATCGACACATATAGAAATTGCTTCAATATTTAATTTAACAGACCATCTTAAACAATCTCGGAATTGCGTTGATAATTTTAAACTAAAGTTTTAATGAAAATAGCTGTCGTCTTTATTTATTTACCATATCAAAAAACATAACAAATAGCTGAAGAGAAAAAAAAATCAGATCCTTGCAAAGGATGCAGAAAGATTGCGCAAAGAAAGGTAAGTGTGCGTTCATTCGCATGCACGTAGAAAGTAGGCTTAAGTAATGTTAAATCATTGCAGAAAATAAGTAGCAATCTTTCAGCATCTATTATTGGTTTTCCAAATTACTTTTTTTTTAAACAGTAAACTACTACAATACAAATCAGACTAACAAAATACAATATTTTTCTGCAAAAAGCACATTGTAAAAATCTTTTCATTTCTGGGACTTTCGGGATCGTTTTTCAATTTCGTGCCTTTTCCGGGAGTAGCAGAAATATGATTTGCGTAAATTTGTTTTAACAATAGTATGATTCGGCGCCATATAAAGGAAAAAATGTTGTTTATGAGCGATAATGCGCATATTATGTTTTGGTGCAAAATAAACAGCACTTGAAACCCTGGTTAATTTCTTCTTGCATCCCGCGTGTGTACTTCTAGACTCGTTAATTAAGTCAAATAATGTAATAACTTTGCACAAATTTACAATTGCTTTTTAAAAATCTCAAGTTATTTTATATTTAAAACAAAATATTTTTAAGAAAAAAAACGAATTTCAGCAAAATGCAAACGAACAAGAAAAGTGAAATTTTCTGTGAAAAATCGGGAAAAGCGAATATTGAGTAAAAATATAAAAAAGCGGAAATCCGCCGAACAGCAGAAAATTGGCATTCCTGCATTTTTAACACACATCGTTTTTAAAATAACGGGAGAATTATAAATAAGCATTTTTAAAATAATAAAAACAAAATGTAATAAACTAATTTAAGATCGAAAGTGCTCATTTTCGTACTATTATTCGTATTTTCGATCGCGATTTTTCTAAAAGAGTTTGGAAAAACTAGGAAAATATTTTTAAAATAAGGAAAAATTTGAAAAAGTAGGACATGATAAAAATTATTAGGAAAGTAGGAAGAAATATGAAAAAGTAGGAAGCGTACGAACCCTGCTCTTATCCTTGGGACCATCAATATCTCGGATAACTGAATTTTCCGATTTTTTGGATCGCTAAAAAATGACGATATTCGGCGGTTTATCAAACCCACATTACAATAACAAATGGTAATAATACTTCAAAATAAGTAGAAAACAGTAAAGATACTTTTAAATTAAGAAATATCAAAAGAAAAGAACTATATTTAAAAGATAAACATCAATAGGTGGTTCCCTGTAGAGATGCGACATATGCAGAGATAAAGAAAAGCCGACTTTTAACCACCTCAGGGCTTATTGGGGAACTTCTCGTAGACTTAACATAGGAGAAACGAGAGGGGTTTACAAAAACAGGTATTTCACGGAAGCAAAGTTTTTCAGCAACATTTTAGTGACATCTTCCAAAGGAGAAAAACGTAGACTTCAATTTCATACTATTTTTATGTGTCAAAAACGCATATTAGTTGTCTTAATTGATGTTTTACTGTTCGGAATCTCCCATCTTCTTCCAAACTTTAGATGGGAGAAAAAGAGAAGTTCCTTGGCCGTTTTTTGGCGGAAGTAGTTGGCGCTATAGATAATTTATCGGAGAGAATGTCCAAACACTCTGAGGAATGATTTTTGAGGTTTTTTTCTTTTTAAAATTAATATGCGAACTGTGCTGAATTAACAGAAATCGTTATTATTAAACAGTTTTTCATTCAACGCTATTCGCAGTTTAAAGAATTCATAATTAAAAAAATACAAATGACATGATATGCATATCTATCACAATCGTTCTCATCCAAATTAGTGAAGCATTATGTTCGTGTAAATGTGTGATATTATATAGACTATTATTAAAAGAGTTACTTATTAATTAAGCTTTATTTAACCATTCCAAATCTATTTGTATTTATAAAATATGTTAATACAAAAGGAATTTCTCATTGGAATTTTCACTCATAACAGAAAGTTATGTTAAATGAATGAGTATCCGTCCTGTTGTCTTAGACAGTTTTTTTAGCAATTGCATCTTATGAAATTAATATATATTTGCTGGATATGAATAAATATCAATTATTCAACAAAGTACATCTGATTTTGATGTACAGTAACTATAGAAACACTAGGAAACTTTTGGATAGGTGGATTAACGTCATGTTTAATATTGAAAATTAATTAAGAGAAAATGACTTCACATCATTAGTTTAGTTAGTGTATTACTGAATCAAAATCAACTGAAAGTCAATTACTGAATAAAAAAACCAGCTTCACTGTGACTTTCCTTATGCTCAATCTCATCGCTATCCAGCTTTTTAAATAATGTGAATTTGTTGATTGGATACTTGTCATTATATTTATCAGCATATCAATACCTTAATGTATACCACGATCACGAATGTCCAAGGTTTCTCTATTTTCAAAAGATTGAAATACGAACTTGGGTACAAATAATAAAAGTAAAAAACTGCATCATTGATCCCAATTCAGTAAAATTCTAAAAATAATGTAAACAGTATAATACAAATATAGCCTTGAACTTACATTCAATCTTTACGAAAAATCTTGAAACATTCTTAACGTATCTTATACATTTTAAAAATTGTCTTTATTATTTTGAATTTTTCCTTGCATTTTATTAGAAATCATATTTTTAAAATGTAGATCTTTAGTCACCAGAAAAAATAATGTATAATTAAATAACTAAATAATAGTAAAAAAACAATAGAGGTAGTAATAAAGAAATTAACTTTTCTACATAATGCTGGATATAATGGGTCTTTTATAGTACTGAAATACAAACTTAATACATATTAAGATGTTTAAAACTACTTGTAGTTTTTAAATGTTATATCCATCAAGTGCATGCTGAGATCGTAATATTTTTTTATTTTTCGTAAAATTTGCTTTAAAAGTATACTTTCTAAGGATCTGTACTTACAAAATTCATTTCAAAATATGTTTCTTATCCATGGTGTATTTTGTCCTACGATTCTGAGAAACATAAAAACTTTAAACTTGATAGGGAAACGAATAATATAATGTACCTCATATGGCACAATAACCCAAAAACTCCAATTCAAAACCTATGTATATTTTATTTGTTTCAGGGCTCGAAAAATCTTTAAAATTGTACATGAAGGTCCAGAACCCTCCCCTTCCTACGCCACTGATATATATGTTACCGTTAAAGTATATAATGCAGTTATTTCATAGAATACCTAGTTATTCCATGAAATAACTGATCGTGTCCGTTAAAGTGTGTAATATGTTATTAATTTGACTTTAACTAGTTATTCTATGAAATAACTAGGTATTCTATAAATTAACTAATGAGAGACAGTTAAAGTGTAAAATAAACAATTTATCTAAAATGAAATAACTAGGTATTCTATAAATAAACTAAGGATAGACAATTAAAAATGAAAAAGAAGTATTTTATCTAATTTATGCAGCGTATTAATGGTATTTATGGAAACTTACCATAAAATCATTTGTTACAACAAAGATTAGTAAAATGACACTTGGAATTACAAAGAACATAATTTCTAAAAAAAAAACATTTTTGTTGACACAACTCTGTTTCACATGAACATTTTTTAAATCCCTGACCAATACCTAAACTTGTAATGCAGTAGAGGTGGAAGGTAAATGTTTTTGTCGTGCGAGATATATGATATAGATTATTTTACACTTTAACGGGCTGCAGATCGTTATACTATGAAATAACTAGTTAAACCATGAAATACAAGAGAGTTTTACACTTTAACGGACACAATCAGTTATTTCATGGAATAACTAGGTATTCTATAAAATAACGGATTTCATACTTTAACGGAAACATATATACATACATACATACATATAGGAAAAAAATTGAACATTAAAAAAAAATAATTATAAGTATATAAAATCAAAAAAGTTAATTGGGGACTATAAATACGACTGTCTAAATATATATTACATCTACATATTTAGTGCAACGAAGAAATGTTATTTCATTTTTCACTAGCAATATACATTTTATAGGGCAGAAATAATTTTTATAGCACGCATAGTTTGCGAGCATGTAAGAACAAAAATAATCAAGTAAAAAAAAAAGGTCTTAAACGGCGATTAAACTTTAAACGCCGAGTCCTGGCTCCTGTCCAGCAACCTTTTGTTACTAGAGAGGATAATTAGCTCAATGGCAGGGACTTGCCGAGACCCCCGGAAGAACGACTCCCCCATGCTCGAAAGGCAATTCCTTTACCGCCTCGAGTAAAAACTGGGCCCCAATGTCATCTCTTTCCTTATAGCCTCTTTAGTTCCCCGATGCCCCATATGCATTATGTGGGCGCTGCCTTCCATCTTCCTTTGCTTTGAAAAGAATAGAAGAGATACGTTGCAAAGTGAGAAACAACCAGAGTGAGATTCTACCCTGGGGACAGAGCCTGAGACCACGTTCCTTCTGGCCAATTATGTATAGCGTAATTGAATGGAATAAAAATACTGATAAGGAAGGTTGTTAGGGAGCTTGTTCTCAATGGATTATGGCCTTTCTAGTAATCCTTTCAGACAAAAATAACTTTTATTCTACTTTAGTTTTACTTTTAAGAAATTTGAAAGAAAGTAACGAAAGGAAAATAGTGCGTCCTTTAGGATATGAGAGGTTTCAAATATTGGATCCTCTTCACGTAAAAAGTCTTATGCATGTCACCGACACCCCTGGTAAAGCTTAATTTCCATGGTAAATCCACGAATTCAAGTCCTATGGCTCTCCTTTACCAAAAGTTCGACATTAGGAGAATAAAAACACAAATAAAGGAATGTCTCAATGTAAAATAATCCCAGAATTGTATTTTAACATTGTTCAAATAGAGCTACTTTCGTTTGCAGAAAATCTTAGAACCGAGAATACAATTAATTGCTTATTCCTAATCATTATTTAATACTTACTCTTAAAATATTTCTTACGCATTCTTCACTCACCTAAAAATACAACCAGTTAATCCTTTCAGTACACTTTGAAGAAAAAAATTACATATGGCTGAAAATCAGAGTTGCCAAGAAGTTGCCATTTCGAAACTACTATATGAGCCGAGGAAAAAAATGAGCACTTTTTGAGGGGAGAGGAAAACAAGACAGCTCTAATAGGGAATTTGCTCAAATCCCCCTCGTTAACATGAAAAAACTGGTTACTAAACTAACTACAGTAAGCAATAATATGGGGGAGCCTGTTCTTTCTTTAGCCAATAAATGGAGTAATTTTTGGCCACTTAACCACTGAAATTTTTCAGTACTAAAAATTTTTGGTAGCCTGTTTACAAGGGGTGACCACTAATCTGCACTAGAGTATAAGCACGCGAAATGAACATTCAGAATGTCAAGAAATGAATATCCTATACTTAATATAGGATACAATCGATGAATGGCCATATTACAATTTGTATTTTAAATGCACTTTAGGAGCAACTAAATTTTCATAGCATGAAAAAGTACTATATCAAGCATTAATTTGTGAAAAATATAAACACACAAAGCAAAATTCAAAGAATTAAAAAATACAAAAATGTATTTGACGCATCAGAAACGTAAGAAAGCTACTCTGGATAGATCTCGAAAGAGTTAAAAACACGAGTAAAATTACCTGAGCATCATTGTGAGCAGTAGCCAAGCCATGCAAGTCCAACAAGGATTGATTTACTGTCTTTTCCAACTCAAGGGCTGCTTTCATAGCCTGCAAACCACCCACCCAATCTTCCAAAGCTGGTTTCTAAAATTAATAAATTTCTTCATTTATTCCTTCACATAGACACAATGCTTATATATTTTAAAAATATAACAAGTGCAAACTTCTTTAGCATTTACATTTAAATTGTTGCATAGGACTCGTGTTAATTTATTAATTCACCTTTTTAATATGAATTTTGTACTTTTCACATTTTTATCCTTCTATTATCATGACTAAACTTTTATTTTTAGTGAGACATAATTATTTTCAAAAAAAAAAAAAAAACTCTCCTAATATACATTAAATGAGCCCTCCTTAAGGTGCTCAAATATTTTCTAGAAATGTTTTCAAATTGTTTAACTGAACTTTGAAGCTGATTGTGTAATAAAAATTATCAGTTTGGAAAATTTCCTTTCCTGTTACCAACTTTAAATTTCAATTTAAAAATATTTATTAATTGTAAAACTCCAAGTTTAAAAATTTTTGTATAATTTAATAGAAAATATAGAGGTGTGCTGGTCAGTTTTTTGAAAACAGTTATCTTTTTTCAATTGACAAGCTCATAAAGTTTATGTTGGTGTAAAAAAAGTTTTTCCGTTACCCACAAAATTCATCCTAACATCTCTAAGTAAAATTTTACAGCAGATAAGTAATCTTACAGCACGGATCAATGCAAAGACATTACACAATTTACATTAATATGGAGTTGTCTCTTCCACTTCATGTAAACAACCCATATTGATACAAGTCTTTTACCATCTTTTTCAACACTAAATTTCAGAAAATAACAACCACTAAACTTCAAGAGAAGTGGTTTTGGAGATTTTCAAATTAATTTAACATAGTTTACATCTCAATTCATATCTTTGACTTCATTTATTTAACACATTCATTACCTTTCTTGTTTTCACATTAAGCCGCTCAAATGGACTCGAGGAAGACAAAATACTAACTTGAACAGCTCCTACTCATGCTAACAAGATTTTACAGCTAAAATCCTGTAAAATCTTAGCCCAAGCTAGACGAGAAAGTACTGCTTCATATAAACTTTCCAAGTATTTAGTTTCTGTGTTTTCTTCACTTAGGAGTAGGAATGTTTTCACTGTTAAAAATTCTACCTATTTTGTTAAGAAACTACATAACTTCGTTGCGAATAATTTGGTTATGGCCTCTTTTGATGTCAATTCTTTGCTTACTAATGTTCCTGTTGATGGCGCTTTGACTTGCCTCAGGAAAACACTTTCTGAATTCCATTTTACTTCGGTGGAAATTGAGGAATTAGTTTTTCTTACTCGTGTGTGCTTGCAACAGAACACTTTTGTATTTAATGATAAATTCTATGCTATGGTAGATGGCCTGGCTATGGGAAGTCCTCTCAGTCCTATTTTAAGACATTTCTATATGCATTATTTTGAGGAAAAAACTATTCCAAAAATTGCAATTTCAATTTTATGTTCGTTATGTGGATGATTGTTTTGTCCCAACGGACAGTAACTTGTTAGGTATTGATGATGCTCTTTCGATTATGAACTCCATTGATCCTAATATCCAGTTTTCTTGTGAGAAAGAACTTAATAGTAGCCTCGCGTTTCTTGATGTTTTGATTTCTAGGAGTGAGTCTGGCTTCACAACTTCTGTCTATCGTAAGCCTTTCGCTGTTTCTTTACCTCCTCACAGACTGTCGTCTCATCCTCCCATCCAAAAATATTCGGCTTTTAATGCACTTGTCCATCGTGCTATTAATATTTGCTCTTCTCCCGAGCTTCTCAAGATTAAACTCAACTATCTGAAAGCTGTAGCTCTTGATAGAGGATTTTCTCACTCTTTAATTGATTCTATTCATAACAAACTTTCAAAGAAACTTCTGGTCCCAATAATGTGGTATTTAGAAAGAATTTGGTTGCGTTAGCATTCTTTCATTCTGTCAGTTTTCGTATTGCTAAAATCCTAAAAAGGTTTCAATTACAAGTCGTTTTTGCTCCTAGTAACAAACTTTCCTTCTCTTCTCTTCAAGATCCTATCGATCAACTTAACTATTGGGGTATTTACCAAATTAGTTGCCGTTACGACCTTTCTTACATTGAACAGACAATACTTGCTCTGAAAATTCGATTAAATGAGCATAAAGGTTATGTACGAAAGCAAGAGTTAAATTAAGTCTAGTATTTCTGAACATTGTTGGAATTCCAACCACTCTTTTGATTTAAATTCTGGGAAAATTATTCAAAAGTGTTCTTTGCCTTTAGAGCTTGACTTTTTGGAAGCTTATCATATTAACAGGTTAATGATTCTTCTTCAACTCCTTATTTTTCACAGGTCTGGCATAAGTTCCTTTAATTTGTTGTTCTTTCTTTTTCTTGTTAGTTTTCGTTTTTTGGGTTTACTTTTCTCTCTCTCCCCCCCCCTTCCTTTACATGTGTACTTTGTTTTACATTTTGTTTTGGTATTTTCTGTACTTATTTTTATTTCCATTTTATTCTTTGTATTTTATTTTATTATTTTTGTAATTTTCATGTATTTTCCCATTTTTATGCATGCTGTCGTCTTTTTTGCTTTGTTTTTATTGATATTCCTTTTTACTTCCTGTACTTTCAATTTGATTTGTTTGTTGCTCTCTTATTGGTGCCTTCCCTACTACTTCTACTTCACGCTGCCTTTATTCTCATTGGTTTACTAATAATTCTCGGCTATATAAGCTTTGTTTTTGTTGTTTTGTCTGCTTCATTTGGATATTTTGCATCTAGAAGCTCCCTGGCAACCCAGATTCGATAGAAACCCAGCTGCTATTGTTCTGCGAAATGGACGCCAAATTAGCGATTTTGAAAAGTGGGCTCTCCTAGGAGTTTACCATTACATTTTTTATTACATAAAAACAAACACTTAAGAATGAGTTATTTCACATGCTTCGGCACGTTTCTTTCTATATACACTACTAAAAATCCAGTGATTCATGAGACAGTGGTGTAGTCCTGGGGAAAAAGGTGGAGGGAGGGGGCTTGTGTTAAAATAAAAAAGTAGAGTAATACAGTCTCCCTGCATCCGCCCTCGAATACAACACTGGATTCATAGGTTCATGACAGAGCAAACTGATTTTGGAAGAAAAAATATTTATGTAACATTATTCTTATATTTTATCAATATATTATAATTATTATGATTATTTTATTAATTAGACCAACTATGTTAACCAAATTGATGCATTAAATAATGATGGTCTTGGAGTCTAAGCTCCCAAATGCATTAAAAGAAGTTATTACCTCTATAGGTTTAAGTACTATACGGCCTCCTCTCATATTCTGATATTTCATAAATTTTTCAGCATGCTCACGTTCTTCATCACTGCTTTTTTTAAAGAACTTGCGGAATCCAGGCAAAGCTACGTCATCCCTATCAAAGTAATAACTCTGAAAGGAAAATTAATTTTCAGCACAATAATTTTGATTAACATTAAGCACATTATTGTGAATGTAATCACATAAAAATTACATTAAATATTTTGCACGATAGCGAATTTTATGAAACAATTTTATTGAAACCGAATTAAAATTTCTTATTCATTTGATTCATGATGACAAACAATTAACTTTATTGAAAATTTCACATTAATAATTCATAGATTAAAGGAAAAAAAAGAGAAAAACTTATGATTTGACTTTTAGTTCTCTATATCTTCAATATTATGTTGCTTGAAAGTAACGGCAACCCATCTTTAGGACATTTTCAGAAATACCATTGCGAAATTAAACAGTAATGTTGAAAGAAGCTTCAGAGTTCTTTCACTTCATTGGACTCTAACTGCGCAGTAGGCAAGTGATTGTGCAATCTTGCCGCATTAATTTTCAAAGCATAAAATATATCTACAATTTTTAGCTTTTAACGACCAAAGCATTTAATATTAAACGAGATAGATATTTATAGATAAACTACTGAGTAAAAAACTTACATTATTTCGATGTGGCTTTTACTACTATTCGAGAACCAACGCGCTGATAAATAAAATAACCAAAGTAAATATACATATACGCCCATATAGATATCTATATATATATAATCAAAAAAATCTTTCGGCATAAAAAGAGTATTAGTACCAAAATATTACCTAAGAAACTCATCAAATCGATTCTTACCATAGAGAGATACACGTAGCTTGCGTACAATTCCATGTTAATTTGTTTGTTGATCCCGGCTTCACATTCTTCATGGAAATTTTGTCTAACTTTACTGACTGACATGATTTTTGATTGAATTTCGATTAATTTTATACAATCAAAGCTAAATTTTAATCAAGTTGATAATTCGCAAAGATGCCCGTTCAAACACTGTTGAAGCAAAGCACCATTAAGTATGACGTCAGAGGCAAATGCAACTGTATTTATACAAAAGGCTGTTCTTTTCGGCGCTGTTATTCCCGTTCCTTCTTTTTTCAGAAATTTGTTGAAGTTTATTTCTCTCATAATATTAATGTTTCATAAAAATAAAATTGCAAAGAGTTTCTTACATGTCCAACTTAAACTTTATGACCAGAAATATTTTTCTAGTGAACAGAAAAAATGCAACCAAAAGTTTAAAGTAATATCTCAGTGCATTAACGAACATTATCATAAAACATTACAAGGATTTTTTTTTTAAATTTTTCGAGAAAGGAAGGGGGGGGGAAAAAAAAGAAAAAGAAAAATACACATTTTTATTGAAGCATTTGTCATTGGCAGTTGTCAGCTGTTACTACAGATTTTTTTTTCATTTGACTACTTCCTTCTCTGTTTTCGTTTGTGAATTGTTTGGGTTGGAAGTCGATCTTTTTTCCTGTCTCGGTTTAAGACAAAATGTTGGTGCTCTTAAAAGAAAGTAATATATTTATGCTATATATCTTTTTACAGGTGTTGTAGATATGATGGCTTTTCTAATGACCAGATGGTTTTCTTGTTTATTAATCATTTTTCACGAATGTTGTGCTTCTACACATTGGATCGTCACAGAAGATGGAAGAATACAGGCTCAGGTATAAGACTATAATATGAAGTAGTGGCAAAAACAACTTTTCCTAATATTTTACAATTTTTAATTTCTGCGTTTGCACTCAAGTTTTCTTTGAGAGCCAGAAAGCTTTATGATTTCTATTGAATTGAAAGTCCGCAGTAAATGCAGACGCATGAATAATTATTTGACTTTAACTTGGAAAATTTAGTTGTATAGATACTTTTACATTTAAATTAATAAACTGCTCATAATGAAAGTGTCCATGGTCCATCCATAAACATAGACATAAATATACAGCCTGATGGATTGTTGATGAATGTTGTATTAATTTGTAAGCAATGCATTTCATGTTCAAACACTGCACAAATGAATCATTTCACTTTAATCTGCATTTGAGAAACAACCTGCATAAAGACACACCAGAAGTTAAAATTCAAGTTTTTAAGTGAAGATGAGACTCTCCTTAAATAAAAACATTTTGCTTTGTGTATCTTTCATTTGGCGATTAAAAAATTATTTTAGCGCATATTATCAATGAGTGCCGGCAGGTTGACATAGTGGTAAGACGCAGACCTCGTAACCCCAAGTTCGCAGGAACAAACCTGGCCTAAGATTTTGAAGATGCAGAAAATCGACAGTGCCCATATCGTATCGTTATGCGGCATGTAAAAAGATCCCTTGAGTAACCGTTTAGCATGGATACTCTTCTACTTCACTCCTTTACCCTGTTAGCACGTGGCCTTAGGGCTGCCCTCCCCCGGGCACGGGGGCATGGATACTCTAGGCTGAATTAAATTCCTAGTACAGTTTGCATCAATTAGAATTCTGGTGCCACCGTCTAGGGGGAAACTGAGTGTTAAAAATTGCAGCAATGGTACCACACTCATTGTGGTGCCACTGAAAGAGTTAGTACCAATCTCTGGGAATGCAATAGTGCAGCAGTGGCTAAGAACCAATTTTATGCAGCCCGTTAGAAATTAAAAAAAAAATTTTTTTAAAACGATTCAAGTACCATTGTTGGAGGGTTAAAAACCACAATATTATTTTACCATTTCAATCTTTTGTGAATTTCAAGCACATTGTAAACATTTCCATTTACTCAGTCTCTTGCTGTGTTTCCCCACAACTTTATTAAAATTGTCAAAATTGCTTATTTTTATGCCTATGGTACTAAAAGGGATTCAGTTTATACCAGCAGAAGTCTCCTTCCTGGATTATTTTCAAGGAGGGAATCCGAGTTAGAGAGGGATTCCTGCCATCCCACCCTAAAGTTCAATATCCAATCAAATTCGATGTATCGCCAAGCGGTTACGAAAAGTCACAAAATTTCATTTTGAAAATCTGTAGACACATTGATTCATATCCAAGGCAACGGCAACTCTTTTAGCTCATGTCATAGATTATTTATAATTTAATGATTCTTGTGTTGACTGATTAGCATTTATTATTCTGGCATTAAAAGTTATTATACCCAGGGGATCATGATTTGTTGTGATTGGCAATTGCCCCCCCCCCCCCCCAAGCATCCTAAGTGGTGGGCCTGCTTATGTAATGGGGGGATATAGTCCCTTCTCCCCCCCTTTTTTTTCACTGAGGACAAACAGAAAATCTGTTGTGTGTGTAAACCTTTTAATTTTACCTTGAAAAATAATCACATTATTGGTACAAAGCATAAACAACGCTACATTATTTGTGTTTTTGTGAATAACGTGTTAAAAAATTTTTTCTGAATAAATAGTATAATTCCAGCTTGTAATTTTATAATTTATTAATAATTTAAACATCTATGGGTATATAAGTATTTTGAACTTCAGAAGTTATTATTAGTCCATACGAAATGTATTTTGCATGTTTCTCAAAAGTAATTGCAATAGTTTATTTATTTATAAGAGGTCTTATTTAAAAAACTGCTAGTCCCCGCATATTTTCTCGTGTACAACTTTCAGGCATTTCTTTATGAACTCACAATCACCACTGTATGATTTTACAGACTTGAATTTTTGACCAAACTTTCATAAAAATCTTCTCAATCAGCAACATAAATTTTTTTTAGGACAAAAGATTGAAATATCAAAGGTTCTTGTATGAAATCTCATTGGTTAACTTTGCCAAACTAGAAAAATGTTTTGAAATGTATGGCCTCTCACATAGGGAATGCTAGGGGATGGTACCAAAAAAGTGATATTAAAAGTTGTTTTTATGTACTTATTTTTAAGCTTGACAAAAATGGAAAGACTCTTGTGACATGATCCATCAAGAGGGTCCCATAATAAATGTGGAGACCCTATTCATAGCAATGTTATGCATTCTGTCAATTATTTCAAGTTACAAACTTTTCCTATTTTGCTTTTCTGCTTGTCATGATAATAACTCAGTCTTTTGTTGTAAATTAGGTTGTAATTGGCAACCTTTTACTGTGAATAGTTACCTAAGTGGCATACTCAAGTAATCTTTGTGATGTATTATGCAGGTTGGGAGATGGGGAGTAAATGCAAAAAAATATGAATTTTTTAGGCTCAATTTATCTCCATAGCACTGTAGGCAAACCTAAACTCTGTTTCCCCCTTCCACTCTGAATTTCTTCAGCTAATTTATTGCTATGCTTGGAAAATATTTCATTTTCATGAAATGGATGAAAGGTGAATATTAATAAAAGGAAAAAAGATGTCATTATGGAAAATAAAAATTTACTGATATTTTATTTTCAGTGGTAGTAAATAATGTATATAAGGTAAAATCTGACACTCAGACAGTGAACTGGATTCATCATGCAGCATCATTTTATGTTTATGCTAATTTCTGCACCTTCATCATAAAAAAAAAAGCCAAAGAAATCTTTGATCAAGTCAACATCATACCATATAACCTTGAATACCAATTGCACATTTTTTTTGCTAAAAGGAAAAAAAAAAGTTTGTAAACTATGCTTGCTTGTAGGTATAAATCGAAAATGTCCTGCTGTTCTATCATATATTATCTCAGTGCTGTAGACTTGATTTTCACCACAAGAGACTTTCTTTTCTGGTTCTACATGTTCAAAAAGTTTGTGACCTTAAGGCAGCTTATGTAACAATCATGCAAAAATTTAATAAAGTTCAAATTTTGTTTTCTTCTAGATTTGTACCTATAAATAATCAAGGTGTTAGTCATATGTGGAGGTGGTTGGTATTCAGGGCTATGCTGTATTTAAAATTTTCAATTGTAATGAATAATTTAATATTTTAATTTTTTAACTTATATACTCATAAAGTCAAATTCCCATTTTGTTTTTCTTCATCTTATCTCTCACTTTTTTTTCTAATTGTACTTTTCATTTGTCTAATTATCTTGTTCTTCACAAAAGAATTGTGTTCATTCCCACCTTCCACATTGGTATTAAAAGAAACTTTTTTCTAGATGGATTCAGTATTTTCCCTGAAGCGTCCTTATGACCTAGTTGCTTTAATGCAGCAGGAAAAGCGTGCTGTTCTCATTGAAGAATTAAAACAGCAGCTAATGTTGCAGAAGGAAGAAATTGATCGTCGGGAAGATAAAGAGACCAATTTAGAAGGGAAAATCTACTCAATGGATGAAGATTGTATTGCAGCAGAGAAACCTATCACAGATTTTGACCTTTACATCAGTACTGTTGTTCCATTAGAATCAAAAATATATGAGTAAGTTTAATTTTTACAATAAACATTTTGTTAATTCTATTGACAATTAATTTTAATTATTTAAGATTTAACTTTTTATTTTTAAAGATCGAAACATAACAGGATTTTTTCCCACTCTCTTTCCTTAAAAAATACATCAAGAGAACTTCAATATGCAATTTAAATAGTTTTGACCAGGGCTGTGGAGTTGAGTCAAGATGATTTTGGCGTAAAAGAGTTAGTCGCTTAAAATTGAGAACTAAGTTTCACACACGTATGTACTTTTCAGGTCATTAAAAGTGCAGACATGGCCTTTTGCTGTCAATTCAAGACAGCAAAAGGCCATGTCTCCTTTAAAGTGCCCCAAAGCTCCACTAAAGACTTTACTTATATTTTTTGTTGCAAGCAGAAGCGCCGAATTCCAAAATTTCCAGGGGGTAAATTACTGAGGAATATTAATATTTTGAAAAGCAAATTTTCGAAGAAGGTTTTTGCCTGCTTTAAAATTTCCAAGAAGACAGATGCCCCAATTACCCTAGTGAAAACGGTGCCTATGATTGCAAGGATAAACTACACGTCATTTCAATAAAATGTTCATAAAGATTGCAAGTTTCGTGGAACCCTTATGTGATCTTTGCTGAACCCCTGGGTTCTGCAGAACATAATTTGAGAAATGCTGATCTAGAGCAGGGTTTCTCAACCTTTTTCGACTTGTGGCCCCTGAAGCTCCAAATTCTTCCGTGGCCCTCCCATATACCGACTATGAATGAATCATTCTTAGTCAATAGAGCAACTGGGATATTTTTCCAAAGGGGGGGGGAGGCAAGGTCAGGATCAGGACTAATCCACCATCGGATATCAAATGTCCCACATCTGACGGATCTGCACTGGATTGAGGAAAACATGAAACTAATTGAATCTTATTTTGCTTCCCCCCCCCCCCCCCCATGAAAACCAACTCACGTAAGAAGTTTCATGCTTTTTTAAATTATGCAATTTTGAGTCGTTTATACTCCTCTGAAAGATACAGTAAAAATTTATATGTAACCCGTATGGTGAAAGATCTTAGAGGATTGAAATAAGTCAGCCATGATCCTCTCCCCTTCACATGGTTCATGGCTCCCCTATTTTTATATTTTCTCCTGTGGACCCCTTGATATTTTCTGCGGCCTCCAAGGGGGCCATATTGCTCCTGTTGAGAAACCGTGATTTAGAGCAAAGGGAAGTTAAGAGGAGACATGATTCAGTTATTCAAATTAATTAAATTGGGAAATGTTGATCTGCTACATTTATCCAAGACCAGAAGTCATTGTTTTGCAATTTTTCTAGGAAAAATTACTACTTCAGAAAGGTTGTGGGCAGTTGGAATAGTTTATGGGAAGCAACTCTTACGTGCAATGGGGTAAAAACTTTTAAGAGGGCTCTTGATGTTCATTGGGGATTGGTAAATTGACCAGGACCAGCCTATCTGGGCCCTGTGACTGTTGGTGGTCGTCACTTTTGTATTTGTATTAAGTATTTGAGACATTTGGAAAAACGAAAAAATATTTTATCGATTTCTGAGTACTACAGTTGTGCTACTGATGTAATGATATAAATACGTCATGATTGATTTATGTCTAAAATTAGTTAACAGAAAGTTTTAATCAATTGCAATAGCGTAGGAAATGCATTTTGGTGTCTTTGTGACCTATGCTTATCTTTGTGACCTATGCTTAAAATAAAATGATATATTTTTCAGTACAAATAGAAAATTTCATGTCTGATAAGAATACAATATTAAAACACATTTTAGGTATTTGTAGCTATATGTATCAATCTTCTAACTCTTTGTTCTCCCAAACCTTTTTTGTTTAGTAAAGAGTTTATGGAAAGAGCTAAGAAAATTAGTCCTGATGCTGAAATGAAAGAACCAAATTGTAGTGAAACTGTGAATCTGGATTTCAGCATGCATGCTTTCGAACATCTTGTTGTATGTACTTTTGTGTATTTTTTAATATTTGCATATTTTAAATGTTTTGCTAAATGTGAGGTTCTTTGTGTTTATAAAACTACTACAAAATTACGAGGTATTGCCCGTTCCAAATAACTGAGCCTTCTACACGTTAAAATGACGTCGGAGGCAAATGCAACTGTATGAAACCTTGTTGCAGAAAATTAATAATTTAGTATCAATGAATTATTGAAATGCATTCTCCCCAAAACCCTTCATTTAATGCAGCGTTTCCCAACCGGTGGTCCAGAACCCCCTGGGGTTCGTGCGGTGCAGAAAGGGGGCTCGCGGAAAAATTGCCATGGCGGAATTTTTATCGCTAACGTAAAAGAAAAAATGAAATAAAATTCAGATACGTAATGAGGAAGAACAACAAAAATGTTTTTTTCTTTTTTTTTAATAAATTTTTTTCCAGATAAAGCAGAAAAGTAGTGAACTGGCATAGGAAACATACATACAAAATTTGAAATGAGCTTATTTCTACTTATGCCTGATTTCTAATTTAGCGCCCAATCAAATTTATCATTTCAGTACCAAACTGGATCACAAATTGGTATAGAAAGATTTTATTGATTTATTTAAAAAATAAATCAATAAAATATTATATTAAATTTTAGAACATATTTTTCTCTTACCCTTTCCCACTTGTTTCCTTGAAAATGCGAAAAACGAGTCGGAAATATGAAAATTTACTCCGTAAAATGTAATTTTGCATTGTTTTAGGCTAATTTTTCATTATACAGACCATAAAGTGGAACCAAAAGATATTTATTCATTAATTTTAAAGTTGTACTCGCATATATCACACTTTATTTCAACTTTTCTGCATTACCGTAATATCGCAATAAGAAATTTGAAAATATATGTAAATTTTGATTTTTCACTAAATTTCCAAAAATTTTACGAATCTTGTACATTTTAACCGGAAAGTGGAACTTATCAGGAAAATAATTTTTAAAACTTTTTGAAAATACATATGTTTACTGCCTCAATAATAGTTCAAAAGAGCAAGTAATAAAGAAGTGATGATAAAAAAAAATGTTTGTAGTGTATTTTAGTGTTTATTTAAACTCGGATGTTTTACAATAATTTTGTTTTTATTTCTTATTATGAAGTATTGTACAACATGGAAAATAAATGTTCTAGTAAATTTTATACTTTGTCACTTGTTACTAACGACTACAGATAGGGGTTTGCCATTTTCTTTCGGATCTCAAAAGGGGTTCGCATGGGAAAAAAGGTTGGGAAACACTGATTTAATGTTAAGAGTTAGTTTAATCCTTTTTAGAAGAAATAGGATTCTAAGGCAATACTTCTCGTACTATTTATTGTAGAGTTTTTGGACAAACTCTGTGACACATTTTTGCACACAACCAAGCTTTTTGTAATCAAGAGAATTTATTTCATGATAAAAATAAATAAATAAATAGAATGGTTAGAATTGCGGTATTTTTTGAAGCATTTTTCCTAATTTAAAATTACTAAATCAATTATTTAATCTAAGCGTACAAAATAGAAATTTGCCATCTTCATATTCAGTAGCATTTGCTCCATGTTTGATGCTATCCTTTATTCATAGATTTGCTACTTATTTAACTTTTTTACATCTCATAAAAAGTGCTGAAACTGATAAAGTCTGGGATGGAATTCAAGGGTTGAATTCATTTACCTTTGTATTCTTAATGCTATGCACTGAAACCACTCTTATTAAAAAATAAAGTCCTTAAATTTCTCTATCTTTTACCTTTGCATGTCTTTATTCAATAAGTGAAAAGTGTTTTTCTCTTCTTTTTTTGTAGGGGAAGCAAAAATGGTGTTTTTATTTAAAATTTAGGTTAATTTTTTTTAGTTGAATTGTTGTTGTATCTGATGGAATCACATATTGGTCCTTAACCTTTGCTGGCCTAGTATATTTCCCAGGGACTGGCATCTATTCTTGCAAGTGCTACCATTATCAGCAGATACCATTACCACTTTAGAATTTTGCACCTCAGCTTTGCTAATAAAAAATTGCACTTGGAGTTTAATTTTACCAAGAGTATCCAAGCTAAATAATTCTTAAACGTCCTGCATAATTATATTTTCTGCATCTTGAAAATCCACCGACTTGGGCTGGTTTTGTACCCTTGAACTTAGGCTAAGAGGTCGACCCCTAACCACTATGCCACCCTGCCAGTTCAAAAGCTAAAAATTTTCATGTATGTCATGCTTAGTGTTCATGCATTAAAAAATTCATTCATTTGGTTTTTATTATATGTATTGCTTTATGCTGCATGTTTAATGTTTGTTTTATATTGACAATCTTATAAATTTTTTAGGGTGTTCGCAATCGAAAAAATTTAACTATATCTCCAGAAGAAGGTCTCCATCAGGCTATCGCATCAATTGATGCTGTTGGTGTGTATGGTCATTTGGTGTATGAAGAACTGCAGAAGGTAAAAATTTGGAACATTTATTTTGGAATTTATTTACCATAGGTTTTATATAAATGGCTATTAATCTTTCTTTCAATCTTATTATCCGAGTTACACTTTCTTCTATATCCGAAATATGTAGACGAAAGTATTGGATCCGTGAGAATTTTTGACAGATTCACACATTTTAATCACCAAGAAATGTTATTATATCAGTAGCATCACTAGGGAGTGGGGGGAATGGATTTAAGAGTTTTTGAAAGACATTACTGCAACTGTGCATTCCCCCAATTATATTTTAAATGTATTCATTCTATTAATTAGTGAGTACATCATATTTCTGCCTAAAAATCACTACCATATTGTTTTTTCTTTTTTGCCCTCTCTTTTTCTTTTTTTATGTTTATTATTTGTTTAGCATATAACTTTTCTTTTCTTTTTTCGGGACGGGCACTGCGCCAAGTGACAACCATGCTAGGAATGCCACTGTATGTATAATATATACCAAAAAGAGGTATTGTGACATTTCGATGGACATTAGCTTCAACTATGCACAATCAATGATCTCTTTAATTGTTATTCAGCTGTTTTTGATTTTTTTTTCTTTTTACAGATAAAGGGGAGGATCAAATTGAATTACAAAAGTTTTACTGCTATTTTTCCATTACCGAAATTCACTTTCTGTACATTTTGTGTATTTTTTTTAGTACTTAGTATGTTATTTTTGTGCATAGTTTTTCTTGGCTAATACTCATTTTTTATTGTTTTTTAAAAAAATTGTTTTTCTTAACATTGCTGCTAGTATTGTATTTCATTGAGAAAATGGTGAAATTTTTTACAACAGTGACAATCAACAGTGCACCCAAGCTTTGAGGGGATGGGGCAAGGTCAGGTTTAGGGAGGCAGTCGATATTGATTCTGCTCTAAGTCTGACCCTTTTTTGACAAATTCATACCAGATATCCGGTTCTGATGTTTGAAATCGGTAAATTCTATACATACTTTAGACATAGCAATGCTTCCAAATGCGTGGGAAGTTTTTAATTTCATATATTTTGAAAACATGCTAATTACTTAAATTTTAGAAATCAAATATGGATGTGCCGGATAACTCAATCTCTCGGACAGTTGACTGGATCCAATTCGGGATATTTAAAAATTGGTCAGATACCGGATACCAGATGCCTTCTGAAAGAGTCAAGGAATTTTGATGCAAAACCTGGAAAATTAATTTGCTTAATCAGCTACCCTGTAAAAGTAATTTTTAACACATTAACTATGTTTCATAAAATTATTTGATTTTTCACAATTTTTTTTTAAATTCACAAAACAGGATATTGTGAAAAATTCTGGAGACATTCCTGTAATAGGTATTCCATATAGGTCATTGTTTTAAGTTTTTCAAATCTCAGTCTAATTATGAAATCAGAAAAAATTACTTCTTGAATAGGGTTGTAGGCAGTTGGAATAGTTTACCGGAAGCGACTGTCACTTGCAGTGGGGTAAAAACTTTTAAGAAAGCTCTTGATGTTCATTGGGGACTGTTCAATTGACTAGAACCAGCCTAGCTGGGCCCTGTGCCTGAAGCTGGTTGTCACATTTGTGTTTGTATTATTAGTTTTTTTTCTCCTTAAATTGTTTTTCCCATTACAGAACAAAACTTCCTGGTTGCTATTCAATATGGCTGCATACTATTGGCGTATAAAAGGTAATGCAAGCAATGCTATTGAATGTGTTAGAAGAGCTCTTCATTATTCTCCAAGGTTAGTTGATATTTTGTAAAAAAAATTTTCGATTCAGATCCCAAACAATAAGCCTCATGCACAGGTTTTGGGGGAAAAGGCAAAGCTTTAGTTGTAATGGTACCATTTTGCCAGGGATTTCAATGAATCAAAGAAGATGGGGTTCAAACTGGCTTCTCACATAAAACTTTGAGGGATTACATGTAAAGAATTATTTTTAAGGCATCTGAGATATGGAGTTAGAAAATCTGAAACACAAAAATTTTGTCAGTTTCATGTTAGCGCTTGTTTTTATAAGTTAATGATGGGATGGTACTAGGTACCCCTGTTAACGCTAATGTCTATGTTTTGAGATAGTCAATGTTTTGTGAAATACTCCAAGTGATTTGTAAATAAAGATAGGGCAATTATATGTGACAAAATGAACCCATCTGTTCATTACTTGTTCCTGCTTTTAATAGTGTGTTTTGCTTTAACTTTAAAGTTTAAAATTTTGTTTCACTAGGTTCTATAGTTTGAGTTCTAATTGGTACCCAATTACTAAAAATCTTTCACATACAAGTAGTTGCAAATGTGTTGCTTGAAATATTTTGTTTTGTAAATAATTTCTATTGCTGATTTGTTTAAAAACTTTTAATTTATGCAAAATAATTTTTAAAAAGTATGATATTTCTAAAATCATCAGAAAAACATCTAAATTATTCCTATAAAAATAAAATAAACTTGCAATGATACACTACTGGCTTGTAAAGTAAAGAGTTTTTCTGAGAGGGACATACCCTGTCTGGAAAAGGAGAAAAAAAAGCATGTTGTCTCAATAGCTCATGATCATGACAATTGCTTTAAGTGCAATGTAACACATTTTCTTTTGTTTATTTATTTGCTAATCAAGACCTCCCTTCACCAAAATGTGAAGTGGGATTTTTAAAATTTAAGTGGAAACTTTTCTTTTTGTTTTTGTTTTTAAAAGTATTACTAAAAGATAATTATCTAATCTATATGATCAGCAAGAAAAGAATAAACATTAATAAGGTTCACACAAAACGAACCTTTCACAAAATTCGCGATCGCAAAAATGGGTGCTTTATAAAATTATAAGCATGAAAAAGACCCTTAAATAATCAAAATTCTTTGATGTGTGATTTTTACAAAAAAAAATACTGAAAATTAGTTTAATATTTTCTTTTTTTTTTCCTGATCATATGTCATTTTATCTATTGATGTTTTTCTATGCAAACAGTATAGAAACCAACATTTTCTTGTAACTTGTAAAAGTGAAGGTTCTTCAATGTCTATCGCTTGTAAGGACTTAAATGATTCCTGTGAGTTTGAAAATGCATTGTATCAAATATAGTCGAAAATTCAAAAGGAATATTTTGAAATAAGGGAAATTTCATACTCCTATGTGAGAATGGCTCATTTTTATGATCGCGATTTCTGTGAAAGATTTGATTTTATTGTCACAATTTTGTCTGATAAGCTTGGGTATTGCGTTTTTTGAAAACGCGCTTTTATTCTATGTGAAAAAGATTCAAATTTTACTGTTTGATTTCTTGAAACCTTCTTACATTCAATATATTGAGACTTTAAATGGGCTCGAATTTTTACGCACTCAATTATCTGAAAATTTGTGCATATGGAATTCTGCCTTTCACACTTTCCTAATAATCGCGGCATTTTAATAGATGTTTTGATGATTGGTTAATCACGGGCTGAAACATTAATCCATTGTAAACTGAACTAAATGGTAAATAAAAGAATGTAGACATAGGAGATATGTTAATGAGTGCTGATGCTTTCATATGCATCTTTTTTTCAATCCTAATTTTTTGAAAAGATTAATTGTGTGAAAAAATTAATTTTTTGTGATTGTAAACTTTGAAACAAATCCATTCTACAAAATAAATAGGTGTTCCTAGATCCTACTTTTCATTATTGGGGATAAGATGGAAGTTGAAAACTAACATACTCCTTTTAGTTTATATCGAATTATCAGATTAGAATAGTATTTTCGCGATCTTTTAAACGCGTGTCCTCTAGTTGTGGGAACAGCGCTCAAAACAAACTTTTTTTGAGTGTGATTTCAAAAAATATTTCGAGGGAATCGCGCAATCCCGCGGCTTAGCGCGAACCCTGATTTACTTTAGCAAAATTAGCAAAGTAATTTTAGCCTTTTTAGCATCTATTTCAAATTCTCTGTTAAACATGTTTTTTAATTCTTCAAAATGTTCTTGCTGTTGCAAAGTGTGCAAAAATGTATTTCAAAGAAAGTTTTGAAGAAACAGAAAAAGTAATGGATGTTCAAAATTTAAAATTTGCTTTTGAGACCTTTGACTACCAGTGAACCAAAGTTCAAGGTGGTAAAAGAACAATAGATTAGTTTGGTCTTTGTAAATAGACATACTCACAAATGTATGCATACATGACAGATTAGTCTGGCTATTGTAAACAACACACACAGATCTGTGCACACATGACTTATATAGTTTGTGTTGAATTTGATGCTCTGTTTTGCTGGGAGCATTAACCCCAGCATAATTTCTCTTAAGCTTTTCATTCATTCATTGATTTTTAGGTTTCATAGTAATAAAAATGCTCATTTATTTTTTATTTATAGGGAACATAAAGATATAGCCCTTATAAGCTTAGGAAATATTTTACATCATTCTCAAATGTCAGAAGAAGCTGCCATTGTTGTACATGCGGCAGTAGATATAGCTCCTGAAAATTCCATTTGCCATTTTACCCTGGGAAATATTTATGCAGTAAGCTGAGTTTTTTGATTCATTGATTTAAGACGTTATATTTAACAAAACAAATGATAATAGTAATACTAGTGCTTACAGCATTCACTTTAGGATTTCTCAATATATTTCCATGTGGCAAGAAAGAACTGTCAAGTCCTTTCCATCCTGGGGAGGGCTTGGATCTCTTCCATCCCTGAAGGTCACATCTTTTTGTATTGACAGAAAGGTTTCTTGTTGCCTTAAAAGGGCATGAAGGCAATTTAGCTTGCATGTTTGTTGTAATGTTAATACTATTTTCATTTATCCTTTGGTTTGATATTGTTACAATTCCATAGCTGCCAACCGTTCCTCATTTTTCAGAAGCTTTCCTTAGTGCCTATTTTCTGCTTTTCTGCATTAACGATAAAATCTTCCTCATTTTTGCTAAGTGTAATAAAGTATGACGCGCTACTATTAAGGCACATCCAGATTAAGATGCACTTGCATTGAGAAACGAAGTCTGAACCCAGTTTTTGCCGCATTCGTCACAAATGTTTCGTAACCGCTCCAGACTGCAAAATGATCACACATGCTCGGCGCTCCCTCTTCAGCTTCAACCAATTGGCTCAGAATGCAAACTATCTTCAGAGCGGCATCTGGTTTACAGTTTAGCTATGTTTTCCACTTCATAGTGATATATTATATTTGAACATGACGATTTTTTGCACAAGAAATAAGAAAGAAATTCTTTTGCTTATAAGTTTTTACTTTTTAAATTTGCATCGTTTTGCTTCATAATAGAGATAATCAAAGGTCTTGAAATGGTCTTGTTAATAATCATGGCAAAACATTTGTTTCTTTAATATAATTGGACCAAATCCCTCATTTTATAAACATGTGTTTTCCTTAAAACGTTAACATGAAATAATTAAATATTCAGCAATGATAATAAAACTTAATTTTTAGTTTACTTTAATCATCTATGGTGTAATTTGGCATTACGTAAAATCTTCTGCATTTTACGTAATTTCTTCTGAAAATTTTTAGACTATCTTCTGCATTTTTTGAAATAGGGGTTGGCAGGTATGCAATTCCACTTTACGCAACAAAATGATGCATGGTGCTTAGTACCATCTAAATAATGGACAAAATACTTTTGTCATTCTAATATTTTAATAATTTTTCACTCTGTTTTAAAAATTTTGCTTCTAAGCTGTTTAAGTTTCAGAATATAATAAGAAAAAAATAATAATAATTGCAGAATTTCCTAAGTTTAATGATTATTTTACTGAATGTTTATTTCCATTACTTTTTCATGCTATAGTTTTGAAATTTTTAAACTGATGACAACATTTGTTTTCTGGTTTTTAGGTTTTGGGTGATTATAATAAATCAGCTATTTGCTTTGAAAACTCCTTGAAAGTGCAAGCAGATTTTAAAAATGCTGAACAAAGGTATCATGCTGTAATGTGTCACAGCAAGTTAGAAAAAGCATTAGAAGCTCAACACATGTAAGAGTGACTTTGTGTATACTTAATTTTTGTACATTTTTTCTTGTTGCATGTGATTTATTCCTTTTGTTTCATTTTCTCTTTTAAACTGTTTAATATGTATGCTTTATTATATGTGCCTATTTTCTTAACATCTGAATTAAAAGAAGAAAACATTTTAAAAAAATTATATGACTTATTTTTATTTTCTCATCTCAAGTTCCTGAGAAAAGACCAAAGTTCTTGATTTGAAACATTTTTAAGAAGCTTTTTTTAAAAAATCATTTAGGTGCAGTTAAAGTACTGCATCTGCAAATTAATTTCACAAGTTTTTGAAATAATGTTAGTTTTGTAAAAAAATTGGCTCTTTGTTGTAATTTAAAAACCAAGGAAAATATAATTGTGTATTCTTTTCCAAAAAAAAAAGAGACGAACTTTTTTTGCAAATTGTTTTTTTTTTTTTACCAAACTATAAAACTTATGATATAAAATCTTAAGTGCAAATGCTGATTTAAACATCATAATTTTTATTTTTTAATTATTTCTGTTATTGTGCTCTGATTAAAGCTCACTTATTCTGTCGTTCAAAATTTATTTGAAAGACAATTATATACCTTTCTTGGCATAATAGTTTACATTATTATTTTATCTTGACAACATGTGCCATCCTTTCTTTTACTGAAATTGATTCTTTATCTATGTTCCATCATTTGACATTGCTTGAAATAGACTAAGAAAACAAGTTATCTCAAATAGTGAGAATAATAGTACTCTCAGCCCCGCTCAATCGGGTAATGGATAAAGGAATACCCTGCTTATAAGAATAAAACCTTTCGGAACCAAATGTTTCCCCACAGACGCTATGTTAAAGATCCCCGTTTAATCGAATGATTTCCTCTGATAATTCAATAATACTGGTCTGCTTTTGAAATATTTTTGATAAAAAACTCATTAAATTCAAAAATAAATAAGTAAATAAGAACAATTTTTGAATTTTCTAGTTGATCTTTCAGCAACACCTCCCCATGGCCACTAAATTTGAGAGTCACTTCTTCTATTTCATGACACCCCTCCTCCCACCCAGAAATAAACAGAGGTCATTTCCTAAAGGGTTTCTGGAATCTTCTATTAACAACACAATAAAATAAAGAGAAAGCTGGAGGGGGTATTGCAAAGGTGAAGACAACAAGATTCCTTCTTTTTAGAAGAAAGGGTGAAACTGGTTTCCCTCACAATGGTCCCTGGTTCCTGTGGAGGCAAGGACTGATTAGCAGGTGTTCTGCAGTTGGAAACAAAATTTATGTTTAGTCTGATCCTGTAACGTTTCAAGTCAATATTATCAGTTTTGTAAGGTAATGAAAATTTCCCCCCATAATGAAATACCCCGCCTTATCGAATAAAATATGCTGGAACCAGCGGTATTCCTTTAAGCCGGGCTGACAGTATGTGCAAGTGCATGTTTTATTAGTGCACAAACTAATTTGGATCTTTTGATTTTGTATTGTTCAAAACAAAGTGAGGGAGCAGTAGATAATTTTTTAAAGAAAACTCTCCTTTAAGAACAGCTCTAGTACTAGGGTTCTTTTAAAGATTTTTTCCCAGCAGCAGTTTTTTTTTTTGCACATTCTTATTAAGTTTTACAATAAAATTAATATTGGGATTTATTTCCTTGAAAATTCAATCAGCAAATAGTGATAAAATAATAAAATACAGAGAAAATATTGAGCTAAATACATGAAATTTTGTGCATGAAAGTGATATCTATGCTCATTAATAATAGGAGTTTTGGTAAAGGGTCCATTTCCTTTTTTTTGTTAAAGTAGGGAAAGAAAAGTAACCTTTCAAAATGGCTTACTGTGATGGGTCTGTCATGAAATTTAAAGCCACTTAATATTAAAATTATACGCCATAAGTTCTGTGCTTTAAAAATGCGACTTAATGTTCTTGATGTAGTGATGTGTCATACAAGTATCAGAATAACAAAGCTCAACAGTAGGGATGCTAGTAATTTCTCCAGATTATGGGCTTCCCTCCTGCACAGACTGGTAGAGCAAGTGTTGTGTATGTGAATGCTATTTTGAATGTAATTTTATTGTTTGGAAATTTTTATTTTAGAATTGAATTTGTCCCACATGTGATTTAATTAAAAATTTTATTTGGAAAAGGTTTAAATTCGTTTCCGTATTTTCCTACGAGTTAATTATATTTTCTTGACTTAATTTTTCTCCCTAGCTAGTGTCTGAAAGTCTTGTTTGGTTAAATCTTTATTTGTTTACTAGCATAAATGCATGGGCCCTGTGATTTTTTCTCTCCCAAGGGTTACATGTGTGTTCTTCAGAAAGGTCTGCCAGTTTGATACCTCTATATTTAACGGTACCGAGCACTGACAATGTTTTAATTAAGGAAGCATTAACAACTGCTTATTGACATGAAACATTGTTATTTAATTTGGCCTTCCTTAGTTTTTTTAACTTCATCTTTAAGTATATTTTCATTAATATTACAATGAACTTTATGTTTAGATCGTTGCAAAGGACACTGACAGAACTTCGTGAGTACCAAAAGCAGCATGAATACTGGCTTCGTCAGCATGAAAAGCTTTTGAATGAGCAAGCACCTCCTGAAGTGAAACTAGAACAGAGACTGGAGTATGAAGAGCAGAAAATTCGAGAGAGTTTAGATGGCAGAGGTATGGGCTCTTGTTGGCATTCCCAAAAGTGTTGTGATGTGCCTATTTTATTTACAGTAGTTCCACCTTCTTGATAATCTGTAAACATTAACTATGGGTTCCTGATTTATTAAATATTTAATTATGCTAACTTTGTTGTTGAAGATGGCTTGAAATATAAGCATAGCTGTTGTGTTGTGCCTACTTTGCTATTTTTTTTGACTCGAAGCAGTCTCTTAAAAAAATATGAATGATTCATGTTAGTAAGCTGTTATTAAATGAGTTAGGGCCATTTAACAGTATTTTCTCCAAACGTAGAGTCCGCAACATGACACTTTTTTTGTTATAACTACGTAATTTACAGTTTAATTATCGCTAAATTTTATTTTCAAATAATGTGCTGAACACATCATTTGAAAATAAAATTTAGTGATAGATAATTAAACTGTAAATTATGTAGTTATAACAGAAAAAGTGTCATGTTGCAGACTCTACGTTTGGACAAAATACTGTGAAATGGCCCGTTAGTTAAGAAAGTATTACTATATTTTAAAAATTAAACTATGGGCATTCATCCAGTTTTACAAATGCAGGTAACTAAAAACTATTTGGAACTGCATTGTTAACACATTTATTTCACATTGTTACTAATTAAATCTTAAAAATTTTTCATTTTATTTTGCAGTCATTTTATAATAGTTTTGCTATCTGTATAAACTTTTCGAACATAAAATATGTCAGTATACAACAAATGTATTGATAGAAGGAAAATTACTGTTAGGATCTCTGTGAAGTTCCAAAACAAGCTCATTTCTGAAATTTGAACTACTATGTATTATGAAATTTTTGTTTTAAATGTATTATGAATGCATTCAAAGTATCTACAATTTTTGGAATATATGATTTCAATTTCCAGCCTTGGGACCTTGGGAGGATCAATTTTGCTGACAAATAATGCTGGTTTTTAAAGTTTAAAAGGATAGGAAGTTCATCCAGAACTAAACGATCCTATTATCCCACACAATCTTTTCATCTGGATTTTTAAAGATGTTTACAAATGAATGAATGAGTGAAAGAGTGAATGAATAAATTAAAAAAATTAATAAATGGATAATGTATAAATAAATACATGAATGGGGGAATAAATAAATGAACGAATGAGTGAGTGAATGAATATGTATTGACCATTGAGAAAGAGCTATTTAACATAACTAAGAACGAAAGCTAAATGAGAAAGAGAGAGAGAAATAGAGAGAGATAGGCTAAAATATGAATTTGAAGTATGGGAAATTAGGCACGTATAGTTCTAGATGGAACTTCTTGTTTCAATTTGCTAATAGAGAATTCATGTTATGTTTTTTAAGAATGTTTCAATGAGGGAAGAGGGTTACATTTTTTGGTTCCAATGTGTGATCATTGTTGCTAAAATCTATTGTACAAATTCCTTCTTCCGATCGAATTCATTAAACAGGCTATTCCAGTAGCAGAAACAATGTTGTCATTGTGTTTCGTAAAAAAGTAGTTGACGTTCAATTTTACGAGCACTTTAAACAATGAAAACTCTTTGTAACATCAAGAGTTTGTAAAATTGAAAAGCAGCATTTCAATAGAAGTTTTTTCAGGACTAGTAAGCTCTTCCTAAAATCGTGAGTGTTTATAAATTAGAGGTTCATAAAATTTAAATGTCAACTGTAATTTTTTACAAGGGTGGTAGGGATTTCAACTCTACACCCAATCCTAAGTTTGGAGAACCCGGCTTTTATCTCCTGGAGACAGGGGTACATTTGTATACTCCCAGGCACTGGGTTCCCATTAATTATGTTTAATGAGTCACTGGGTTGCAGTAAAAGTATTCTACGACCTGCTAAATAAGTAATAGTCAATAATTTGATAAGAAATTGCAGATAAATGTTTCCATAATCTATTTTTATTGTAAATTGACATAAAACTTCTGTTACTTGCCATACTATTAACTTCGAAATTTTAAGTAATTTATTGAGTAGCAGCTTGAAATATTTTAACTTTTTGGAATAGCCTGATCATACCATTCAAGAGATCTTCATTTTTTTCTTTTTGAATCTCGAAAATGTTGAAAACAAATATGTTTCACTTTGTCCCATGACAATTTGTCTCTCAGGTAGAATTTGAGGGAACAACAAAGTTTTAACGTTCTTGTGAAGGGAACAAATGTTACTCAGAAATTTACTAAATATCTGCTGAAAGAATGATTGTTAATAATATTGCCCCCCCCCCCTCACCCTCACCAAAAAAGGATAAGTCTTAAGTGCTCTAATTTGGGGACATTTTCTTATCAACCAGTTTATTAATAGTGTAATTATTTTTCAAAGAAGGGCTTTATCTTTTTTTTTTTCAAACTTATTTGTTGTTTCTAACACTTTATTGCTGCAAGAACTAACAGGACCCTCTTCTAAAAATTCCATGAGCAAGTTCACAGAGCCACTGAACTAAACGAAGTAAATGTCCATAATGAAAAACAATGTTCAAGTTGAAAAGGATTATAATAAGGACACATAATAAGTATTAGTTTCTTTTAGTTTGAAATATTTTAATTAGGTTTCTTTCAAAGAAGTTAAGAATTCAGTTTGTGTGAATCATTAAAAGTCGTAATACATTTATTCAATGTTATTTCATGTGATTTGGAATATGAAATAGTAACACTTGATGCATATAGTTTAAAGATTTTTGTTCTTTATGGAATTTTTATCAATCAATTGCATTTAATTTAGATCTGCAGTTTCTCCTACACCCGATTTATTATGATTTATTTATTTGCTGTGCATGTACATTTGCTTGTTGTCTGTGATTGTTACTTGTAGATGAAATCATTAAAGAATTTTCTTACTTATTTGCTTGCCTTTTTCTTGAGTTGCTTTTGTGTTTTTTTTAAATCATGGGTTTTGTTTTACCATGTTCAAAGTAGTTGCTTTTCACTTAAACATATCAAACAAATTTTATTTTGTTTCCTGCAAGGGCGGATTGGTTCTAATTAACATCGATAACAATTTCATTGAGGCAAAGTGGGGAAGGGGGAGGTAAATAAGGGGGGATCTATTCATATTTTTAAAAAGTAGTGCATCTTACCGTAGCCATCATTCTAATCAGGGGTAGAACAGTAAGTCTGCCATTTCTAACCACTGCATGCAAATCTAGAATATTATAATTTCGTTTTTTTTTTTTTTTTGGAGTTCCCTCAGGGATATATCATCTGAGACAAAAAGCATAAAACACTGAAATTTTAATAATTATTTAAGCTCTAATACTTAACCTTTAAATGCCTAATTTTTTAAAAACCTTTGAAAACTTTTCGGCTTTTATTTCTTTATTAAATCATGGGGGAAATGCTTACAAAATCATATTCAAATTTAAGTATGGTTTATGGTTAAAAGCCATTTGGCAACATTGGACTTTAATTGGAAAAACAACAAATTGTATTTTAGTCAAATGTCCTAAATTGTTAATAAATATTGAAAAATGCCTTACGGTTCAACTAGTAATTTTTATTTCACTAAAGAAGATTAATATGTACCGCATTCTCAAGCGAACAATACCAAACATAATGTGCCTGCAGCAAATAGTGAAAAAGTAAATGTATTTGTATTTTTCATCAGCTCAACTACAAGTCAAGATTTAATAACATCTTCAGTGTATTATCTTATTGGCTTCAACAGGCATTGGAGCTTTATTTTCCTATTACTTTAAAAGACTAAATTAGGTTTGTTACCAAATGGCCAAACATGTAATATTTGAGTTAAAATTATCTTATAAGTTGAAACGGAACTTTATTTCTGATAAAAAGATTGCAGGAAGTATTTTTGAGAACTTTTCTCACACTTAAGTACTCAAAAAAAAAATGTTAATAATGACTTCAAAAAAAAAAAAAAAAAGCAAGAAAGTTTAACTAAAAATTTATTTGCACTACTTTTACTTCAGTTGTGATATAACACCAAGAAACTGTTTTGAGAACCATTTTGAAGTTTAGTTAGCAAATCTCTTAGTGATGAAAGTTGGTACAAAATTACTTTGGACTGGGGGTCTGCCCTTCAATTTTTTAAATTTTCGAATTACAGTATAACTTCTCTATAGAGAACAAAGGCAGGACAAAACTATTTGTCTATATAACAGAGAGGAGTCAACAAGAGAGGGTTTTTTTTAGGCTCAATGATTGCCTGCTGTGGAATTTAAAACTGTAAGTGAGGATGTCCGTTAGGAGGATTTTTACTATATTTTCCCTACAGTTGATTTTTTAATCTGAATTTCAACATGAATTGCCTAATATAGTAATGAACTTGCTAATGTTGTGAAAAAATATCGCATACTTTAATATTATACATCATTCGAAAGAACTTTTTTTTCTTAGAAAAAACTAGGTTTGTTCTAGGTTTCTAAGCTAAACAGAACTGGAGTTGTAAGCTTTTATAATTCAGCGAAGTTTTTTAAGTTCAACTTGGTTCATTTTACATTATATTCGCCCGGATTGTTAACATTGATCTGTACTGCTCCGACGGGAATTGTTCTAGTTGCTGTAGAAATGTTAATTAGACACTTTTGTATCTATATTACGATGATTTTTAGAAATTGTTGTCATTAATCTAATGATATGTACTTTTTACGCGTATTTTAATTAAATAAATAAGAGTCTTAAAAAAAAACTATTAAGTTTGCCGTTGCGGAATATGTTTTCTACGTCTATAGGCGTTTATCATAGGCAACATTGCGGTGGGAATACTTTATTAAATCACTAAAGTAGGCCTTTTTTTTTGGAGGGGGGGGGGGGCGAGGTGGAATGGGATATTTGTTTTAGCTCTTAGCATGGAGAATTTTTTCAGGTGCAGGAGGGAGTTGCGGGAATACGTTTTTTCCCATATACAAATGCTTATCACGGCAACCCGATGGCGGGAATACTTCAATTGAAGTAATTAAATGAGCATTTTTTCCCGGAAAGTAGGGATTGAGGGATATTTCTTTTAAACTCTTAGCACAAGGAGTTTTTTGCAGGGGGGAGGACGAGATTGTGGGAATACATTTTCTGCATATCGAGACGTCGAGCTTTTTGTTCCGAACAACGACGTGACGAGAATACTCTAATTAAATCAATAAAATGCGATTTTATTCGGTGGGACGGGGGGGGGGGGGGATGGGTATTTCTTTTAAGTTCTTAGCATGGGGAACTTTTTCAGTGAAGGAGAGGGTTTTGGAAATACGTTTTCTTCATGCACAGCACTAGGATTTATTTTTTTTTGGTTGGGGAGCAGTTTCCGGGGATATGTTTTCTCCCTATAGGCGTTTATCACTGTCAACGCCGTGGCGATAATACCTCATTTTAATTAAATCAAATAAATGCGCATTTTTTGGAAGGGTGGGGAGGGATATTTATTTTAAGCTCTCAACATGGGGAATTTTTTTCCTGGAAGGAGGTTTTTTTTTTCGAAACAAATGGAATACTATTCAATACAGTAAGAAGGCAGAGGTATAAACGGTAGGACTTGAGTGCAATGTAACAAACAGATCCAGTTTAAATATTGAAGGATTACAGACCAGCAGATAATGCTGTTAGAAGTTAGAAGTCATGTGCGTAGCGATATTATTGAGAGGTGCCCGTATTTACAATTTACACATTTTTAACATGAAACGTTTGACACTTTTAACTATTTAGCTTAACAAAAACAACTAACTCTCACAATTTTACCAAATTAATTAATAATTATTGAATATAAAGAACCAAAACCAAAGTACGAATAAGAATAATGTAAAGTACCCAAAGTACTGTTGGAACTTGGAAAAGAGCAGTGCTTATGACATTTTAAATCAGTGAGAGTTATCTATTGTCTGGCATCATATTATATTGTATTCAAAGTGATAAACATGTGATCTAGAAAGGCATATAAATAGCTTAAGGGAGTGCTAATTAGGAATGTTATTATTTTACCAGTATAATTATTAAAAATATCACCCGAGCATCACAGAATAATTGTTTATAGTATTTTTTGATCCTCAGCTTTAACTTAAACATTAATAAGCAAAACAAATAAACAAAATATGCAGAAATATATGAAACACATTAAAATAATGAAAATCAATTGTAATACTCCGGAATTAACCCTTTATAAGGCGGTGGGAAATATGCTTTCCACCTAATTCATCAAGTTATAGATGTTTATAGTAAGCTATTTTACCCTTTCTGATACCCCCGACCCTGGGGGGGGGGGGGGTTCCAAAAAATCATGTTAATCTTATTTAATGTCTTATATGAATTTCTTCTTTGAAACGAACCAAAATCCGAAAAATATGGAATCAATCCTTACTCTAAGGATGGAACGTGGTTCCGGACGGAATGTTATTTTGAGAACATTTATTTTATTTTAAAATCCTAATTTCTCTCCAAAACAAACCTAACCTGAATAAATGTTTTTTTTTTTTTTTAAATCTCTTCACACCATATACTAAATGACGTTTTAAATTACGAAAGGCAGTGTTGTTCAAGACAGAAGTGCTATTATTTTGGGTGTAGTAAGGTGGGAACGTGCCGGTACGACGTTCCGGTATTTTTCTTCAAGGTGCGGAACTCCGTTCCGGAAGTTCATTTCGTGTAATACTTATTTTATTTAAAAATCTTAATTATTCTCCAAAACAGACTTAATTTTATTGGATTGTGACATGAATCCTACCTAAATGAAAGTTTTTAGAAATCTTTTCACAGGAAATAATAAATACCGTTTTAAATTAAGAAAGCCAGTATCGATCTACACTAAAAGGCTTGCTGTAGGCAAAGTAGGTTTTGCAGTTTTTAGGGACCGTTCATAAATGATGTCGCGTCTTTTCCCGATATATTTGACCTCCCGCCCTCCCTTTGTCACCAAATGTCACACTACCACGGACCCCTTCCCCCCCCTTTGTCACATGTCACGCTATGTTGTATAAGCCTGATGTCACACTTCTTGTTACCCCCTCCCCTCCTCTTGTCACAATTTCACGAACCCCCCTCTCCCCTCGAAGCGTGGCATCATTTACGAATGATCCCTTATGAGGCTTTCGAGTTTAATATTTAGTACGTTTTTAAAGCGAATGCATGGATTTGCTAGTCTAAATTATAAATACCAACAAGTTTGTGGCTTAATCAGTATTGTAATAACACTGATTAAGCCCTTACTGATTGCACCCTTACTACGGCACTAAATAACATTTGCAACTTTTATATTTTAATATTGTTTATTAATGATCATTAAATAACACATATTATTTTTAATGAATCTATTTAAGAGTAATGTTAACTTACACATATTTTACATAATTGTTTTACGTAGGATTCAAACCTTTTCCTGGATAATCCCGCTCTCCCTCCAATCTTGCGTTCCAGTAAGAAAAAAAAATGGCACTATAACACTGCGAGGTAGAAAGTTAGATGGTGGCTCATAATAAAAATAGAGTGTCTGGCGGCTAATGGCGAAAATGTAATTAAGTCCCGGTTCTGTAGGAAATGTAGCCTGATGGCAGCTAATAAAAAAAGAGTTTTAAAATGGTCCACACAAGATAGGATCGATAGATCTTGAAGAAGGTGCTGGTATAGTGGCATTCTTATATGTTGCAATGTTTTTGATGTGGTATGCCAAGGTAAGAGGACACTGAAGAAGCAGTGGTTTGAGTCACCCATTGCAGATGCTGTTTGGAAAGTCCATATTATTGAAGCGAGCTAAATAGCTTAGGGATATGAGTGATTAAATAATATCTGATTTTCCTTTTACGTTGAGACAAGCCAAATATTTTACTGCATTTTAAATAACTTATAACGATTCTGGAATTTTTTTTCTTCTGGTTTATAAAACATTAGAGAAATTTCATTTAATCATTTTAAGGAGTCTTTTGAACTTAATACGTACGTATTATCTGTGGGTGCGGGGGGGAAGGGGGGGGGGGGGGCTGATCACTATGCACAAGGAATGCTTTCCAGAAAAATCGAATGTTTTTTTCAGCAGTAGTACACCATTAAATGCTTGCACCACGTTTCTGTAATATTCTTGAGGCAAAGAAATATCTTTTAAAAGTTTGCTCATATAGTGAACGGATACCAATTTTCTGAGGATTATAGAGCAATTTTTAAAAGAATATAACAACACACACATTCCACATAATCAACTGTTTCTTGAATGAAGTTTGGATCTCTTTTTAAGCTTAGACACAATGTGAATACGATCCCTTCTTTTAATTTTCGAACCATTTTCGCGTAACAGTTTTCGAAGTTTGTTTCTTATAATGTAATTTTCTCCACTGCAGCACAAAAAACATATCTAAACGACAGATCGTTGTTCTGTTTGCTGCACAATCGCCATTTTTAATTTTCACGGTGACATGTTACTTTTACGCTTCTACGTGTCGCTGGAATTCTAATTCCTTCATTTTTTTTCTGGCTTGGAAGCAATATCACGAAGCCCAAGTATTACACCGAAGTTCCGAGTCTTTGCTTAATGAGTTGTTTAAGGAGGATGCTGGGAGAAGGAATCACCATCTGCGCGGAAATTTTTCCAGCAAAACCGAATGTTTTTTCTTCTCGGCAGTACTAAACCATTAACTGCAATTACTACTTGTGCTACGCTTCTGTAGTATTTTTGAGACAAAGAAATATTTTTCAAAAGTTTGCTCATATAGTGAATGGTTCCCAATTTTCGGAAGATTACGGAACGATTTTTAAAAGAATAAGTATAATTGCTTCACTTGCATGAGAACAACAAAGTGATTCACCGTGTGCATCAATCCATGAATGACAGATAATCTCTTCAGCCGAATTATAAGAAAGTTTTTGCCATGAAAAATTTTAAATCTTTAAATTTAAAGAAAGGAAAGCCTAGGAGGATTCATAAATAATCACATACCTTTAAATAACTCTTTTTAAAAATAACTATGATATTATCTTAACCAATTTTTGTTCCATGAATGAAAATAGAACAAGAAAATTTAGTTTTGTTTTTGGAATTTTATATGGAGCTTTTAATTGTCTATAGATATATTGAGTGATGTTTTCTTTGACCTTAAACTTATTAAATCCTCTACTTGGGAAGTACAGGCTGCATTAAAGGCATAATGTAATATGAATAAACATGAGTATTTTGATGTGTGCTCAGAAGCAAATTTTGGTTTAATTCTTTCCCTTGAATATTCAAACCTCTCTATAGCGGACATAAGCGGGAAAAATATTTGTCCGCATTAGAGGGGTGTCCGCAAAAGAGGAGTAGTTTGTTTTTGATTTTTTAAATTAGCTTTAAGCTCAACCATATTTGCTTATGCACTTTTGCATCTGTACAGTTTTTAGTTAATTATTTTTTAAAGAAGTGTATAAAATTAAATTATCTTACAAACTTTTGTCTCAATTCGTAAGCCAATCAAACATAATGATAATAGTCTTCTAAGTTTTTCTTATGTTCCGAAAATCGATAAATATTTTAAATTCTAAACTTGAAATTATTGAGGCTTAGATGCTCTCCCGACACAGCAAGATCATCAATTTTCGAAATTTTTTTCTTTTCTTAGAATTTATTTACCTTACCGACCATTCTATCTGAAAAGTGTGTTTTTGTTTTAAGATGCAATTAGTCTATGTTCATCCAAACTAAACTACTCAGTTACGTAACAGAAATCGGTAAAAGTATCATTATACAGTTCTACCATCAACCAAAGCGATCGGCCTGGCAGAATGCCAAGAAGAATCCATTCATGTTCAAGGGAGGAACTGCTGGTTTAAGGAATGCGCCTTTTCTCTTCTCGTTCTAAATCATTTAGCATACTTGATTTCTTCCGAACTGGTGCTATGTGCCAGTTTATAAAGTTAGTTGCTTTCACCTAACAGAGCAGCGAACATTCTGACTAGCGTGCTAAATAAACGCACCTGCAAAACTAACTTCCCTAAAATGTGAATAGATTCGTTCTTTTCTGCCATGCGCAGAAGTGTCCAAATATCAAAATTCCGTGGTCGAACTGTACCTATTGTAGTATTATTGTTATTATTTTCCAGATTTTATTGCTTCAGTTTTTTTTTTTCGGCTAAAGAGAATGATGTAGCCTTTAAGAATTCATAACTATTCTGAGAACATTTGAAATAGTAGCAACTTTTGCTGTTAAATGTGTTTTGTACAAGTTGTTTTCCTACTAAAAATATTTTTTTAAACGGTGCTCTAAGGGGTCGTTCATAAATGATGTCACGCTTTTTCCCCATATATTTGACCCCCTCCCCCCTTTGTCACGTGTCACGTTATGTTGCATAATGCATGATGTCACACTTCTTGTTACCCCCTCCCATCCCCTTGTCACACTTTGTCACAATTTCACGAACCCCCCTCCCCCCTCGAAGTGTGACATCATTTATGAATGATCCCTAAGGTATGATGCATGATTTTTCAGTAATCCAAAAACGAATAGCAAGAAAAAAAGTTAAAAAAAAAAACTTGATAACTATACATTTTTGTAAAGTCTAAAATTTTTAAAGTTCGCTATTCCAGAAACGATAAATCTATTTTTCGTGCTTGTTACACTTCTATTAATTTTTTTATAGTCAGTTTACTTGGTGTTTACCACTTCAGCTTCAGAAATGTTGACATTGTGTGTTAGTTCTGAAACAAAGGATACTTGAGAGCAGGAGCGTAGCACTTTAAAAATCATGGGAGGGGCTCAAACAACTTTATTTCCAAATGCTCGAAATTATTTCCACGAAAAACCAATTAACAATTAAAAAGTAATTAGTATTCACTCATTATTATTAACCATACACTGCGCCGTGTTGTTTTTAAACAACACCTCCATTTTTCGTTCACTAAGCTTTTATTTTGTAATATTTGTAACATGTGGCGCATTCTTTCGTTTCATTTTGTATGTGTGATCATATTAGTTAACATAGTTTCCCCTAGATCTTGTAAACTGAACTCAAGGTTCATCTTTTTTCACAAAATCGTGAGATGTTGATTTCGTAAAAAAACAGCAACTTCTTAAATTTTTTCCCTACAAATTTTAAGCAACAATTTTATTTTAAAAAGTAGTCTCTAATTGCTTACATAGTTTTAAATTAAAATGAACATAAGTTGTCCGAAAAATTTTGGGAAAAATATATATTAAGGCGCCTTTTTTACTTGTTGTTTTGAAACAACACCGCGCATTCGGGGGCAATTTTTATGCTCCTACATTATTCGCAGTATAAACAAAAACAGGTGTCACAGGTTGTTCTATTTCACTTTATTTAGTATATTTTAGAAGATTATTGTTAAATATTTCACAAATTAGCTTAAAATGGTGGATTAAATTATTACTTAGGAATTTTGTTTAAAATCAATGCACGCTGAACCAAAGAAGAAACGAACATTATCGCATAGACCCCCTACAGATGTTAGGTTTCTTGTTTAAAATCTTTTAGTGAAATTATTATTAAAATTTATTGGTAATCAAAGTAAAAATTCGTACTTGTAACTAATAATTATTAGCTACACCTGCAAATTTTTACTTTAATAAATTTATAAATATTAATCAAATAAATTATTTTAATAATTTTTCATATTTTAGTGCTATTTTATAACTATAATGCATGCCTATTTATTAAAATTTGGTTTCATTAGTTAAAATGATTATATAAAAGAATTATTTTTGTTACCCCTAAATGCGCAGTGTTGTTTTTAAACAATTTTTCTCGAAATCTACTTTTCCGAATTAAATAAGAATTTTTTTAGCATTTTTCTCACTTATATAACTAGCACAAACAAACACACAAAAAAATTTTACAAAGAAAAAAAAAATTGCTCAGTGTAGGGTTAATATTAATCACAAAAAACCACTAATAAATGAATATTTTTATATATCATTAAAATAAATTTATAGTTTTCACAAAATAACCGAAATCCTTATGCAGTATAGGATTTTTAATGGGAGGGGCTTAAGCCCCCTGAGCCTCTTCCTTTCCTACGCGCCTGCTTGTGAGGTTTTGCTTCATAGTATAGCACAGTTCTCCCATCAGCCAAAGCAATGTACCTGGCAGAGTGTCAAGAAGAATCCCTTCATGTTCAAGGGAGGAATTGCTGATTTAAGGAAAGTGCCGTTTCTGATCTCGTTTCATTTCGTTTAGCATCTTTCGAACTGATGCTATATACCAATTTATAAATTAATTCCTTTCTACGAACAGAGAAGCAAACATTCTGATTAGCACCTGCAGGACGAATTTCCCTAAAACTCGAAGGAATTCGTCTTTCTCTGTCATGCGTAGAGGCGTCCAAATGTCAGAACTTCGTGGCCGAATTGTAAGTTGATTTACCCTCCCGGTATCGCGTGAAAGCAGAACTACGCAGCACACGATTTGAAAAGAGAAAGACTGATGTGAAAAACTCAGGGACGTTATATTTTAAACATCGCTCATCTGATATTACAATTCGTGCTGACGCATCTTATCTGGTGCATAAGGGGTTAAGAAATATATACCTATTGATAATCAACGTTCTGATTCCTGATTTTTTTTTTGTTCAGGGCAGGATTGTTTTCAGTTTGAACAGAACGGCCATATGGTGCTGAGTTGCAACATGCGTCGTGAGGCTTACCACCAGGGCGGTGCTGCAGCACAGGCACAGGTTGATCTCAGTCTCAACCTTCAATTGCTCCAGGCTGTTGAGTCTAGGGCCGGCAGGCTGGGTCAGAAGGTGGCGACCCGTGGAGCGCCCGAACATTGCCAGCGCGCATGAAGACAGAAGGTAATTGACGAATCCTACTTCAATCCATACAATGTATTCCTCTTCTAACTTGCAAATTTGTTTTTTAAATTTAGGCCTTGTTTGGAGACCAGCTGCGCGATGACTGTTGCCATATAAAACTAGATTTCAGAGTCGCATTTTCTTGCTTTAGAAATGTAATCATGGGGAAAATTAAATGTTATACTATTTCTGTATTTTAGAAGTAATCAACTACTTAATGAATTAAATGCAGAAATTAATTCTTTTAACAATCTTTTGGAACTAAGAAAAAAATCATTTATGTCTTGTTTGTTATCGATAATACAAAGAGGCTTTTTGATAGATTATTCATTTTCATGACTCGAATATTTTTTAACACCTCCTCAAATTTTAGATTACTTTTCAGCGAATTTATTCTCGGCCAAGAGTAATTCTGGGCAAGTTCAAGTGGAATAAGGCATATTTTTTTTTCAAAATATTTGTGAAAGTAACGTCCTTTTCTTCTAAGTTTACAATGATTGTTGCTATTTTTGAAAATAAGAACTCGCATCAACGAAGACATTTCTGATTGTTTTTTATTACAGTAATTTTCTAACTTCACTGGTCACGCGTTTTTCTCTGTACTTCTTCGAAATATAGGATTTGGGTGTGGAAGTGAACTTCTTTTGCCTGGTATCAAACAAATAAGTGTGTCCAATGTTTCCTGGAACCATGTCTACAATCTTGTCATGATTAGTTAATATGGTAGCAACATTTGCTCAGTGTCGATTCAGTGGAAGTTCATCGGTAGAATATTCATTCGAGAAATTTACGAAAATTGACATCTTAGTTAAAACTTCGATTTAAGAGAAAGTTCTGTTTCTTATATTCTCTTCTTTTTGTTTGAATTAATTTTTAGAAAGATAAAATTTGGCTTACATTTAAATGAATTCAGATAGAATTGTTTATTTGCTAAAACAAACATTGAATATGCTTAAAAATAGAGAAATATTTATTTAACTTACATATCATTGAAAAATATAATTTTCCTCCCAGATTTCGCATTTTCGTACACTTTATTTTTGTGTATATGTTTCAGGCGCCAATTATGAGCAATAGTTTGAAATGTTCTTGAACGTAATTGTTTACAACTCTGTGTTTCTCAACTGTGGTACGCGTACCACAGTTACTGTGAAGTCATTATGAAGAATATAGAAGGGATACACAGCTGTCGAAAATTTGGGAAACATTAGTTTGCTGGGTATTTGTCTCTTCTAAAGTCAAGGCAAGTTCGAGGCTGAGAAACGAAATAAATTTGAACGAAGGTTAAAGGAAACAAACAAAAAAAAAGCTTTCAACACTCATTCTATTGGTAAATCATAGCATTTGCAGTCCAAAGGGCGGACGAACTCTTTTAATAATGTTCCTTTGGAAACTGGAATGCAATGCGGCAGTTAAGAAATCACAGCTCTTGATAGTAGATCTCATCTGATGCACAACTGTATTCGTCGACGGAATCAATTTCGGATTTCGAAAGGCTTGAAACAAGTCTTCTGTTTAAACATCCTGCATGCTCGTAAAACGCGAAGCAGGGAGTAACTTCCGAGACTATTTTTATGAGTGGATCTCTACGTGATATCATTTTCAGTTCCATGTTATGGCTTCCGTTGGAGACGATTCTAGAATACCTTATTTTAGAACTTTCGTTTGGATTATTCGTTAGCTCTTTGTGATTGAGTGGAAATGATTGTTCGATTGCTTCACAGTTTGGAAGAAGAAGTTCTGAATACTCAATAGGAAGAAACAATGACACTTGAATTTGAAGTGCAAAATATGCTGTTTCTACTTGAGTAGGTGTGCTTTCTTATGAAGAAATTAATCAAGTTCTATTCAATTGAATGTATTTTGTCATGTGAGCCGTTGCGATTAATTTGATGTTGTCGCTTCTAATGGGGCTGCGAATGAGATTCCTCACCATTTGTAGACTACGCCCGGTCCTAGCGGGGTTTCATTATTAATTAGAATAGTATTATTGTTGCAATGATAAACGAAATTTTCAATGAATGAGCATTTAAGTCACCTTTTGCTTTTGTAGTGCAATTTAATTTTTCTGACAAATGTCGAAGTATAGGAATTTTTTCTCTATTTTCAGATTAAACAAAAAGTTCCGTCTAGAACTATACGAGCCTACTTTCCCGAATACACCAGTTTCAAATTTATAATCTAGCCATCTCTCTCTCTCTTTCTCGTTTAGCTTAAGTTCTTAATTGCTCCAGATATACCTTTTTCAACGGTTAATACATGTTCATTCAATCATTCATTTATTCAGTCATTCATGTATTTATTCACGCAGTTATTAATTCATTCTTTTGCTTATTGATTTAGTCATTCATTAATTCAAAAATATTCTTGAAAATCTCGATCAAAAAATTTCATAGGAAAATAGGCTTTTTTGTTCTGGGTGAAATTTCTATTTGTACATATTCTACGTCATAAGAGCTTTCCGATAAAGTTTATTCCAAGCAAATCGGTCCGTTACATCAGGATTTATACAGGATTGAAATTTCCCCGTAGGCGCAATGTTAATTTTTTTGAACTGTCCAAAAATGAAAAAAAATTGTTCAAATCAAAATTTCACGCCAAGAACTTCTTCCAGTGAGCTTGTTCATTGGAGCTTGGATCTTGTACTCAGAGTTTACATAATTTGTTTCATTTTCGCCCATAGGCGCTAATGTTAAAAAATTTTGAACTGTTCAAAATTGAACAAAAAATTGTTCAAATCAAAAAGTAAAATATGGAAATCAAATGTCAGGATAATTCGTTCAAAAGTTATTAGGGGGGGGGGGGGACAGACCGAAAGACACACTTTTTCCCCATCTCAATACCCTACTTTCAAATTTTTAATTTTTCAATCTTTATTTAATTACTTCACTTATTTTTGACTTTTCTTGATTTCTAACGATATTTTCACGATACATTAAGCCTTCTTTCAAGCTTTATTATTATTTTTTTATTTTTACGGGAAAGTAGGCTAAAAAACTTAAAATGTACCAGAAAATTTGTTTGTTTGACAAAGCGAAGCAAATGGAAATCTGGAGGAACTAACTGTCACTTGCTGTTTTCTTTCATAAACTAATATCTGGTCAATAAATGTAGTATATGCATATACTGCATTTATTGACTAAAAATTTGTTCATTCGAAATGATTTGAGAACTTTACGCCATTAAATGATCAGTCAACACATAAAGTTTAAGCATTTTCTGAGCCTACAGACAACTTTTAGATCGCTTTTTCTCAAGTGTAAAGCAAATATCTACTTGGGAATGAAATTTCTTAGAAAGCTCCACGAAGTAGCCATTTCAATCATCCGAAATAAATAACAAGACTTAAGATCTCTTTCCGTAACTACCGGGTAAGCCTCACACTCACTTTTCACTTGCATCATATGTTCCAAATCAATATTTGGCAACAGTTTCGAGAGAAGTTTGTTTCACAAGCGGGATTTGCTTCAAGCGAAAATATGTCGGGGAAAAGAAGTACCGAGGAATCTTGCAGATTTATTTGTATTGTTTCCGGAGTTTAGTTTCCTTGAAATTTGTTCTGTACTGAAGGCGAGAGACATTTCCGCGGCAAAAAATGTATTCATTAGATTGGGGTGTTTATCTTCGGATCTATCTCGGGGGATTTTACCTTCATGTGTTGTACATGGAGGAATTAGTCGAGAATTTCTTATTTCCTGTATTAGTCTAAGTCATAGATTTTCTGGTTGGCAAGGGACATTTTAGCCTAAAGTGTTACATTTGACAATGCATTTTTACACGTAATTCAATGTAATATACTTTCCATTGAGTAAGTAGCCAAACGGGTGGTACCTAAATTGTTAATTGCGTCTTAAATTTTACTATTTTTAAAATAAAAATTTCTAATAAACACGAATAAAATTTGAGGTTAAGGCATACAAGTAGAACTGGCAAAGAAGAAAAAAAAACTTATTAGATACAAGAAAATTGATCTTACGAAGATATTTGCGCTATTTGATATTCACGCGAAAAAATAAATATTATCTTAAAAGTACGGAATATGTGCCAAACGTTTGCCCCCCCCCCCCCCCGCTCGCGTAAGTGTGTGTGTTTAACCATTCTCTTGCACTGTACAAGTGATAAGAGATAAAATACAGAAACCTGGTAAATGAAATAGGATTTATAGCTTTTTTAAGCTTCTCTCCAAGGGTGATTCTGATCCGAAATTTCCGAACATTTTTGAGTACCTGATCCGAAAATTGGAAATTAATTCGGTTTTTCGAATTAATTTTCAATTTTGTATTATTTTTTCAATTAATTAATCTTAAGATTAGTTTGATAACCCTCACAATTATTGAAGGAGACTGCAGTTTTTTAGCCAATCTCCAGATTTTCCGTCTTTCAGTTTATTCCTCCCGATTTCAAAAAATGTTCTTAATAGTTTCCCAATGTTTTAAAATTAAGCTTAACCTTTTGATTTTTGAAAAAAATTCTTGGCAACCAGTATTATCACTTCATAATCGTTCATTGCATATTTTACATTATGTGAGAAAAGGAAATTTTTAGCTTCTCCCCTCCCTCCCTCACCATCCATCACAAATTAACCAAAATGCATTATTGCGAGATTTTTCTTTCACCTGCACCGTAGAATCGGTGACCAATTTGCATGAACCTTTAAAGATCTCAAATATTTTAATTCAATTTTCTTAATTTTCCTAAGATATAAGAAAAAACTTATGTTTTGGAAGCATGCCAACATTGAAGATGTGCTTCGCTGAAAATTAGCGCTCCGTGCGTTACAATCCTTTTGCATCCTATAAATATTTGAATTGTTTTAAAAATTAAAAGGTATTTTAACCCATGATACCTTAAAGAGTCACCTAATTACATAATTTTTATTTTAAATTCGTAATGCATACTTGTGGCAAAAAGTTCATGTTAGGTTCTGAATTTTTTTCTTTGCTCAGAATCACCCATGCTTCTTTCGTTTAAACTGCAGAACAGCTTATATGCATTTTATTGATTTCAATTAGTGCGCTTTCGTCAGGGTCTGTCCATTTTCTGAGTTGAAACTCAATGTATATTGCAATTATTTTTTTAAAATTTTACGTTTGAAATTATTTTTATAAGTTTTTTTTTTTCATAATCTTAGTACTAATGACTGTTTGCTTACAATAATTGCCTTTAATCTCTCAAATCATAGAGAAATACCCATATTTTAAATTGTTTTTCATCCATTTGTTTGGTTGTATGGTTTAAGCTTAATTAAACGCATTTGTAAAATTTTACTTCAACATCATTTTGTGTGATATACAGACTTTCTTTCGTTTTTACTTAGCTGTAAAAATAAATTTTTGAATGGAGAGTGTGAAATTTTATTTCTGTATTTTTCAGGCAAGTTATTTTTTTACGAGAAACTGCGATGACCGATTTCGACTGCCGAAAATACTTGCAGACTGTAAAGTGGTCATTCGTTTTGAGAAACAATGAAGGCGCCACAGCTTCGAAGTCTTTATTTTGTTTCCTGACAAAAATGTCCGTTTGAAGAAATACTTCGATTTCCTAAAAGGTTAAGAGACAAAAAAAAAAAGAAAAAAAAAAAAAAAAAAACTGGAACCTGTCAAAAGAATTCGTTGGAAATAACAAATTTCAAAATATTAGAAGTAAACTTTGACAATAAGAATTTGGCGGATGTGTTTTCCTTTTGGATGAATTATTTGGTTTTTGAAACCAAACCAATACAAATGGAGAAAATATGTTGTTTTTTTCTCTTTTTCTTAATTAAAAAACGTAGTTGGCTGATCTGTTGTTGGTCTAAATCTGTTGTTTATAACTGGTGTTTATGGAATTTAGTTTTAAAACATATATTGAACACTTATACACCAGAGCTAAAATTTACTTTTTTTTTGAATAAACCTTTTTTTTTGTTCCATCAAAGAAGGGGAGAAAAATAACCCCATTGATATTTACGTACAGCTGCATACATGTATATAAGAAGAATAAGAAAAGAAAAATCAGGTTCAGATTCGTTTTGATGCAAAAAACACTTTTATAATTCATTTTTATTACTTATTTTAGAAGAATACTAACATTCTTATTTTTGTAATTAATATTATAAAAATTAGTTTGTTTTATTAATGAGTCTGCATTTATTGACATTTTATTACTAATAAATTGATGAAACAAACTTGTTACACTTATTATGGGCTTCAGTTTTGAGTGTACAGCTTGAAATATATTTAATTTTACAATACATATTTCAAGATAAGATTAATTAGAAAGTGGTGGGGAAGGAAGAGGAGAGAAGAGATCACTTCATTGCTCACCTTCAATTTAGCAATGATGCTTTTTCCTCTATCACAAATTTTATTACTTATAGTCAGCGTTCTGGTAAAAAAAACAACCAAGTTCAAAATTTGGCGATTTTGAGCTAAATACGATTTTGTCAGCTACAAAAACAGCTTAGTATTCTAACAAAACTCATTAAGTTCACTGACTTTCCGTTTCAAAAGAAAAAAGAAAAAGAAAGCCTTGTTCAAATTTCATCAAGTCCTTTGAGCATATGTAACGATATCCAGACAAAACGACACTCAGTACGTTGCCGCTTCCCTTTCAATATTATATATCGATATCTGAAATTATGTCTTAAGCCAATCAGAATTTTGGAAGCGACTTTTACGTGAAAGAAGAATATGCCTCGGCATCAGGGTTACCACCCGGATTTTCCGGGACAAACCCGTATTTTAGAAATTGTCCCGAAGAACTTTAATACGGGACGGCAGAAGTCCCGTAGTCTTTCAAGGATTTTGCCGGATATCGGATTTCCGGTGACCCTTGCATGTACCGGATATCCGGCCCTGATGTTTCAAACTATAAATTGCTTTAAACATCCCATAGCTTCCAAATACGTAAGAAGTTTTTAATTTACATATGTTTTCAAAACATGCCAATTAATCAAATTTTACGTTCAAAATTGACGTGCCGGACAGTCGGATTAGCTTCTGGATATTTAAAAACCGGTCAGAAACTGGATGTCCGTCATCTAATATCGGATATCTAATTTTCTGACCCCCTCCACCTCCCCTGTTGATGCACCCCTGCTGTCCTGTATTTGCAGCATTTAAATTAGGCAACTCTGTTTAGCACGTTAAAACTTAATAACAAGTTCACAAGTAACCCTTTTAAGGAATGACTGCCGCTAATTAGAATTTATGATAATTATTTCTCGGCATAAACTAATCATGCAGTTATCTGTAAACCTTCTCTTACGATTAAATGTCCATTGAATTTTTTTTTAATTCTTTTATATCAATCTAAATATTGTTTTTGGCTTTCTCAAAACAGTGAATTGAAAATTAGTGACTGATTTTTACCAAAAAACAGACAATATCCTACCTAACATCAGTTTCAGTTTTAATAAGGCGTAGCTTCAAATGAAATTAATAAAAAAGTGATAAAATATTATATTCATTTCTAAATTATTGTTATTTTTTGCTATAGAATTTCACTGGGACAACTTGTCATCATGTAATTTGCAGATCTGAATGAATATGTACCAATAAAATGTCTTTGTCAGTTTGAATTATTTTTACTTTCTCTTTTAGATGGAGCAGACGTTTTGCAGAATGTCATTTTCGCACAATTAAAGATCTATGCACCTCTTTAGATGAAGTCTATTTTTTGTTTTATTTTGGAAGATACTTTACTCTTTATCAAACAATGAGTCTATGGATCAGCACTATGCTGTTGAGGATAGTGTTTTTTTTCGTGATCTGAGGTTAAACGCAACACACGCACATATGTACAAATCAGTAGAAGTCGAATCAGAAATTGCGACCCAAAAGCGACGTTTTACATTTTGATTATTTACTTCAAGCCTTTTCTTTTATTAGAAATTGTAATCACAAATGAAAATTCGACGAATTTCAGAAGACGCGGTCTAATTTTTCTCTTACATTCAAATAAATAACAAAGCCGTTTTGAAATGTTAAAAACCAGAACTTCAAAATTCTTGTTAAAATTGCTCAAAAGACTGCAAAAAATCATCTTTGACCTCACGATATCCATTTGATAGCCCGAGTTTCAGAATTTTGAACTGTAGGGAACCAAAAAGATCGGTGCCGAGTCCTCAAAGAATTAACGATAGAACATAAACTTGAAATTTAATTTATTAATAAATATGTTAAATTTCATAAAAAACGTATTGTGCAGCATTAAAAAATATAACTCAAATTTTACACAAAAATATATACATATACAAACATAATTTGTAAAAGAATCTCAATGCTCTTAAATCAAAACTTTAAAAAAAAAATCGTTACTTAATCGTTTATTTTGTTACTTTTTAAAAAATAAGTAACGAAATCAGATCATAAGCAAAATCAGTTAACATTTAATATTAACCTCCTAAGGCATTTATTTGGCCGTGTCCGACACGGGCAGTTATCGGCAAATCTGCATTTTCCCGTGCCTCACACGACGATCTTGTGTCTCGCGTTATTTTATTTCTACTGCCGTCAATATATAAAAAAAAAAAAAAAAAAAAAAAAAAAAACCACGATCAATTCTTCCCAGTTCTTCCATAAAAAACTCGAGCTTTTAAGGAGTTAATCTGTTTTTAAAATAATTTCAACAATATAAAAAATGCATTTAACGCTTTGTCATTTTCCCTGCTTTTGTTTCAATTATAAAGTGAATAATAATGATAAAGTTTGTTATTAAAAGACTTTAAATGTACCATTAAAAAGTTGCATGATACAACTTTTAATAGGACGAAAAAGAAATGTAATGTAACATTTCGGAGATAAACTTTTAAAAAGTATCTAATATTTCACTAGTTCAATCAAAAACTATTACTCAACCATTTTACCATTTTGGAATTTTCAGCTCAAATAGCATTATTAAATTCTTTAATTCTATTTTCCTAAGAGATTTATTGATGGCATAAATATTTCGATTATTTGAAAAGATGTATCTCTGATGCCGCGTTAGCTAAAAGTCACTTAATTAAAACACCTCGAATTTTAAAACCCCGAGTTTCTCTTTTAGTCGGCTTATGCTTATGAACAAAGGATTTTTCTGTTATTATTTTTCTTACAATTATGAATTCCAGTATCAGTAATAAAGTTAAACAAGTAGGACATATCAGTGAAATGGAATGTATAATAACTACATAAGGGCGACGGAAGAGAATTTTTGTAAAGAAATTCTGCCTTTAATTACTTCAAAAATTGACGACTGTATTCTACGTCTATTGTTTAATTTTTTTGAAGGAGCTATAGGTATATTCTTTACATGTTCTCAAATGTATCTTTTGAATTTAAAATTTGGATAACGGATTTTTAATGCGGTTTTAAGATTATTTTCCCTTTCTGTGTGATTTTTAAAATGCTATACTAGCAAAAACACATACAAATTCAAATGAAGTCCTAATCCGCAAATTCAAGAAACACAGCATTATAATTTCTAGAAAGTTAACGTAAGACTTCTGCCTCACTGTCTTCCAGATTTATAAACGAGAAAACAAGTCAAGCATTTTTCTTGTCAAACATTTGGGTTATGGCCAAATGGAACAGCAATAGATGTTTTTTGGATCTTTGAATTACATTTACTGTCTGTCTTATCTTAGCCAATTAAAACTCAAAGGTAGGGAACTGCAACATCACGTGACCTTATCTGTCTTATCAAGAGATAAAAAACTGCCTTGAAATGCCTTCGCTTTCCCAGCTCCGACTTGTTTACGCAAGTCGTTGGACGGGAAAATTCACGTGACCAATCAGTTCTCCGGCCTGTTCTTCGCGTTGGGCGTGGTCTTATATCTAAGGCACTTTCAAAAAGAAAAAATAAAATTATGTAATGTTTCATAAATCATGAAATGGAGTTAAAACAAGAACAAAGATTTCTCTTTGCTCCTGCTTTCATTTAAAAGTAATGAAAGGCCTCAACAGCAAAGTGTGACCCTTGACCAAAAGGATAAATGGACCACATGAAAGAATGTGATGAATAAAATGCTTTTGCCTTGATTGTGTATTATCGTCATTTAGTTGTGTATTTAATAATGTATCAAAACACAAACAAAACATACACAGATTTTCACCCGGCACCTTTTTTTTTACCCGGAAGGTTTTTTTTCATCAAGCTCCAAATTTTTATATGAACCACAAATTAGGAAATAAATGCGTACACTTTTCTATTAGCTGTGTCAAGTGAACGGGGAACTTACCTGTGTAGAGCAAAATTCTTAAACAGTTACATCTACATTTTCAAGGAGTTTTGGTAAATTCAGACAATGAGCAATCGTATTTAAGGTCCTGTCGTTTTAGATAAAAAATGACTAAATTACAAACCAGACACTTTTCAGAGAGTAAATATTTCTTGGGTTTGTCCAGGCCATCTTAAGATTAAACTCGCGTGAAGCTACACAAAAACTAAAAAGTTACTATGCAGCGGTGGGAGGAATCTTTAGTACAATCTCAAAGGTAATTTTTGTTGTGACAAAGTTTTATTAAGGAAAATTTTGAGCAGTTTTTAGCTTTACTTTCTACTTGGTTCGTGTGTAATCGTTCAGAAAAAACTAATGTGTCAATAACGCATCTGTCAATAGAATATTTCTGCAGCAAACATCAAGAATTTTTTATTTTTTGCTACAGCGTTTTTACCTATTCAAAATTAAGTAATAATACAAGCCCAAGGCAGTTTAACTTCAGAAATTCGTTACACATGCATATCATGAGACCTAATGTACAATATTGTAGTTCTATTGTTGCTGTCATTTAGCAGCATTGATAAGTCAAATCAATAAATTTAATGATGTTCAATCGATGTGTCAGAAAGTCCCCCTAAATCGATAAGAAGGCATCTTCATCCCGCACGCAGGCCCGTCGTTTCAAAATTTTCCAGGGGGGCTGGTTCGGCAAAGGGTACATATATATGTACTGATGTATATATTCAATGCATATTATAGGTAAAAAGCAACAAAATACATTAACACCTGTATGGATACATTATATTTCTAAAGGTCAGGGTGTGGGGTCAATTGACCCCCCCGATCGCCCAAATGACGAGCCTTTCAGCACCACAAGTAACGACCCGAGTTTTTAATTGATCTTATAGAAGTACCACTATGTGATTTTATATTTTGAGTTTTTTTTTTGCTACAAATTTATTTTTTATCATTTGTTTTGGAAAGATCTTAACCCTCTAATGCCCAACTCCGCCTCAAGCGGACGACGATAAAAAATGGGCATCACAGGAATAACCCATCCTCGTGTTGACTGATTGGTACTCTTACTGACGCAGTAGAGACCGCTAATTCGTCAATACGAAGTCGGAGTTACTGAGTTATTAAGAGCTAATTAGGCTAACCATAGGTTTCGCTAATCCGTGGTTTCGCCCATACCTGTCACCATGAATGGATAGTGCGGGCGTTGGGGATTAACCCTCTAATTCCCAACTTCGCCTCAAAGCGGACGACGATAGAAAAAAAAAAAAACTTGGGCATCAGATAGAGGGTTAACCCCCTACGCCCACACCTTCCATTCATGGTGACAGGTATGGGCGAGACCACGGATTGGCGAAACCTGTGGTTAACCTAATTGGCTCTTAATAGCTCAGTAACTCCGCCTTCGTATTGACGGATTGGCGGTTTCTACGCGTCAGTAAGAGTACCAATTAGTCAACACGAGAATATGTTAAGCCTGTAATGTCCATTTTTTATCGTCGTCCCGCTTGACGCGGAGTTGGGCATTAGAGGGTTAATGTTGAGGATGAATTACGACGATGACTTTAAGAAGCTAAAAAGTAAATGATAGAACTCAACATGGGGTAAAACTAAAATTGTTATACTGTTCGTTACGTTCATTTTTTAAAAATTATTATTTCCGATTAATAAAACTGAAAATTGCTTCACAACTTGTTCCTGTAGTTATTATTGTTATAATTATTCTTATTCTTCTTATTATTATTTGTGTTTTTTAACTACCTCTAAATGAAGGAATGGTTTTAATAAAATTAAAAAAAAATTTGTTTTACTGTTTGCTCCGATTTATATTTTTAATAGTTTCAAAGTAAAATAAAATATTAATTTTAATATTAGCTACGTACGCGAATACCTTGCTTAAGTATTTCTCCCGTCAAAGTACCCGTTTATTTGATGTTCAGTAACCATTCAAGAATCTTTTATAGCGTAGTATTTCTCTAGTGACGAAATCACTTCCATTCTTAGAGCAAAATATTTTAAATTTCATCGGAAGAGTTTATTTACAGAAAAACATAGTTGTAGCGACCTAAAATTTACCAAGCAAATACTTGCGACCATTTTCTTAATGCGTTTTTCCGAATACTGTCTGACGTCTTTTCTGAAGTATTTTCAGAAACTTCTTGGAACAGCTGGGAAAAGAAATCATCCAGAATTAAAGGAGAAAAAAGTTTTTCCAAACTTTCAAAGGAATTGGAGTTTTGATAAAAGTCACTTAAAGATAAAGAACACTGAGAAAAAGGTCGTCGAGGCTTTAAAATATAGCCCACTAAATACATCAGTCAAGTTAAACTTCGAAAAAAAAAAAAAATCTAGATCTATTTTTCTTCTTGTTGCTTGAAACTTTATTTTCTGCTTTGTTAGAAACTTCACCAGAGATAAATCCTTTTGATTGGAAGACTGATGAAAAATAAAGTAGGATTAAAATAGGAATTGAAAAAATTTTAATTTCATTAAATGAATAATTTCTTTGATTTAAATATTTTAAAAACAGTATGTTTTTTATTTCCTAGAGCCTATGAATTACTTTAAAATGTTTTCATTTTTATTTTTTTATTCTATAATAAGCAAGTCTGTAGCTAAGTCAACTAGGGGCTTATATAATATTTCGAGACTTTTGTCAAACCCGTGGAAATCGTGGAAATCTATTCAGAGCTTTTAGAAGACGTATGGAATATGATATGCAGTTTTGTTTTTAAAAATAGCAGTTTTACTATGAAACAGAACATCAATTTTTATAAAATAAGGTTTTATACATTTTCAGCCTTACAATGTCACAAAATTTGAACCTTTCGAAAACATTTCTTGCTTCGTTGCTTCAATACTTCCTTCAGTCAATGCATATGTTATTAAAATCTCAAAGAAGCATAGGTAGAGTGGTGTCAAAAAAGATAGATGAATTATAAGGATAAGAAAATTATAAGGATTAGGGACCCTTATATTTTGGATTATATTAGGAATAAGATTTACGGACCTTTTATTTAAAATCAATAAGTATTAATAGTGGATTGAAAATAGTTATATCAACAAATAAATACTTGCATTAAAGATTATTCTGTTTGCGTTTTAGTAACCTACGTTACAGTCATTCAGGATAGCTCTGAACTACGTCATATTTTTTAGCATATTTGACTTAAAAAAAAAAAAAAAAAAAAACCCTAGAATGTGCTGTACTCCGCTGACTAAGTTATAAAATCATTTTTCTACTCTTCATTTTACGAAATAAGTTCGCAACACTGTACACAGAAAATTATGCAAAACATTAAATTTGAAGTGACTGCTTGGATTTTTTAATGCTGAATTGTTAAAACCCTTGAAGTTGTTGAAATTCTTGAAGTTGTTCTATGCACTATCATAAATTATAGAAATCCTGTGATGTTGTAGGATAAGTTTTATTAAATATTTAGAAATGTCTTTTTTCAAAGACTATACTTTTCTTAAAATAATACTTTTTTCAAACACTTTTCTGACGTGGCTCAAAGTTACCCTAAATGGAAGAATTTTAGGATTCAAAGTTACCCTAAATGGAAGGATTTTAGGGTTCAAAGTTACCCTAAATGGAAGGAATTTAAGGTTCAAAGTTACTCTAAATGGGAGGACTTTAGGGTTCAAAGTTACCCTAAATGGAAATATCACTTTGAAGCAGGTAATACTTCATTTTAAATGGTTTTTATAATTTTTTAATTTTCGGTGACAATGCAATATGTGAGATCTTTTTCAGTTTAATGCCAGTAAATGCAACACGCACTGTTAAAATATGAGTGGGGCTATTAAATAACAGAGAAATTGTGGGTCGAAGTTTCCCTGATTGATTGTAATGTTTATGTCCCAACTGTTTAATTTGCTGAGCGTCGCAACAGATGAAGCGGGTCTTTGCTCTCTTTAATAGAGTGTGTTTACAAAAATGAACAGTACATTGCTCTTGTGCACTGTTAGAAATTTCATCATGAAATTACGGTTAAATGACCGGCAGCAGTCTGTCCATCTAATTCACCGTTAAATTTACGGTTTGGAACATTTTTCTATCTTTACGGGACCTAACCATTTCCATTCAGCTTGGTTAAAAAGCCGTAAATACAAAAGTTTACGGTTTTATAACCATTTAAAAATGGTTTCAAAACAAAATTGTTACCGTTTTTGAACCATTTCGAGGCGTAGAAACCGTAGACGAAGCTTGCGGGAATCGAACCCGGTTTGTATGGTATACCAACCTTGCTCTCTAACCATTTGGCCATCTGCACCACACAAAGCAGTCGTTTATTTATCAATAAATCTTCCTTTTCAACAGGAAAACTGCGTTAAAATTGAGATTTCAGTTTTTCATTGGATCTAAAGACATCTTTGGTTTAAATTTACGGCATGTTGACGAAAATCATTTTATTTGCTGCAAAAATTAAAATACTAACAAGCTTCAGCAGCTCAAATTATGGGTTCGCTCATTCGCAAACAGTTTCGGGAATCCGATGTCTCAAATTTTTGATTTACGTGTGTATGTCTTTCTATTTAGTAATCACTGCTTAAGCCACTTTTTTTCCTCCTTTTTTTATATACACATGCAGATTTGAACTGATAAAACTTTATCCCTATTTGAACAACAACGTACGACCGGTAAGGTTTCGCAACCAAGATGGACGGACGCCCGATTCTTATGGAGTGCTTTAAAATTACGGTTAGTTAAACCTTCTTTAGGATAAATAGAGAACAAACGATTTTTTTCACAAGCAGCGGTTTGAGTACCATCTTTTTAATGGTTATTCAACTGTTGTAATTAAATATGGTAAAATAACAATTAAAAAAATGGTTATTTTACTATGTTCTTACGGAAATTTTTAACAGTGTGTGCGTGCGTGTTGTGATTTTGTGATGTGTAGAAAAAGTTAAACAAAAGCGCAGTTTGAGAACTGTGTATATTTATTTCCACAGAAAAAAAATACTTTGGGAAGATGAAGCAGTTTTGTAACTACTGCCAAAAAAAGAACTCTACAGTTTTGTTTTTAGAATTCCTTACGTACGTGATCCATTAAATTGGAACGACTTATACAAACTATTAGTTTCGCAAAAATCAAGATGCACATGCATTAAGAATCCACAATGAAGCAACCAATTCTGGACTTTATAGCACCAAAATTTAAACTTTGACAATTCTTTTCCTTTTCCTCTTCAGACATTTTCCGTAATGAATGTGCTTTCTAGTTAATTTCATTTTCGAAAGATATATAACTCAAGAAATCTTTTGGAAAGAGTTCTTCGAAACCAAGTCATAACCTATAATTGCTTTTGAAAAATATCACTTTTGATTTGAGCTCTTAATGTTCCATTAAAGGAGTCTGTGAAAATTGCACTTTCATATTGAAATTTTCTTTGAAATTGGAACAATAGGGATTTTAAAAATAGAAGAAAGCCATCGTTCTCAAATAGAGGTTTTCAATCCAGGAAATTGCATTCAGTTATCAGGTACGAGAAGTTATAATATTTCGTTTCTACTTTCTGCGATTCTTTTCTTCTTACTCAACTAAGAATTCATATCACTTGACCCTTTTATAAAATTATAGCTGTTTTTTTAAATTTGGCATAATCTATTTATCCGGATAATTTTCAATGAAAAAAAGTCTTATACGGTAATTATTAGCGTCACTACTGAGGGGAGGGGGGGAGGGGTTGCTGTCCACCCCGGGTGTTACCCTTTTTGGGGTGACACCAAAAATGGATTTAGGAATTTATGAAAAGTATATGGACTGCAACTATGCATTCCCCCCACCCCTCGCTATATTTGAAATATATTTAATCTCTTAGTAAGCACATCGCACTTCTGTCCAAAAATCACTACCACCTGGTTTTTATTTCTTTTTACAATTTAATTTATATTATTAGTTAATTAATTTATTATTCACTCAGGAAAAAGCAACAACTGATGAATAATATTTTCTCAGGGCAAAGAATGTTATTTATTATTCGCTCAGAAATAAACACTTTTTCTGGGGGGGGGGGGGGGGCGCAAAAATTACCGCACGGGGCGGCTCCCTTGCTAGAAACGCCACTGGTGGTAATTTTTAGATTATTTGTAATTTGTGATTTGGATTTGATAGGCAATAAAACTCACTAGGCTTGTGTGGTTGGCAAAAATAAAAACAAACAAACCTGAAAATAATAAATAAGCAAACAATCAAAAACAATAAATAAATAAATGTACTAATAATTTATAGAACTTTTAAACATAATATGATTATGGAGTTGTTTTTAAGCTTGGAGAAGATGAATTGAATTTTTTGAGTTGTATTCTTAAAAGATGAGTACAGGCAAGGTGAAAGAAAACATACACAGAAGTTATTAAAATAAATCATTCTTCCTTTTTATCACTTTATTTATCGATAGTAAATACAGTCGACACTCGTTATAACGACCACGCATTATAAAGACCATTCCATTATAACGACCAGTGATAAAAGCCCCAACTTTCTTCCTATGAACTCTATGTTAATTTGCTTTCGGTATAACGACCGTTCTGTATCGCCCAATCCAATACAGCGACCGCATTCAACGGACACTATTTCCGGTATTTTTCCAAAAAGAACATGTTTCTAAATTTGTAACTTGAAATGACCTTGATTATAGTTTACTGACAAGCTGCATGCAGCCTTCAGTGTTCAGTCAGTCCAACTTTGACAGGGGGAGGGGATTACCACTCACCATAGTATGGAAAGAATAGAGAGGGGGAGAGAGCACGTGGACTTTACGGATTTTAGGAAAAGGGGTTGACAGATGTATTGGTAGTTTTTGTCATTTGAATCACGTGTTTTCCCAAGGGTCGATTCTCCGAAATACGAGGAGTCTTGCTGTCCGTGACTGGTGGTGTCATGTCAGCTCAGAAGTTCTGCTTCCAGAAATGTGAATGAGAGGGTTCGAGAAAAATTAACCTGCTCTTCAACCTGAATGTTGACAGGTTCCAGGTCACGTGCCTTGGATTAGTTATCCTCTGGGGGAAGGAGCGAAAAAAGAATAAGGTTCTTCAGTGAAATGCATACTGCAAACAGGAGTTGCATTTTCGCTATTGAACGAGATGGCAGGTTCAAACAAGCGCAATGCGATATGTCTAGATACTAAAATTAAAATCTTAAATGAAGTTGATAAAAAAGTTTTAAAAAAATGCGAAATTGCTAGAGTTTTCAAAATTCCCAAAAGCACCTTATTTGGCATCATTAACAACCGGGACTCAATTTTAAGAAAAGAAGAAATTGGAGTCAAATCTTCTAGAAATCGGTCCCGTGAAGGGAAATTTCAGAAGATCGAAGAAGGTTTATATGAATGGTTGAAAATAATGCGATCAAAAAATGTCCCAATAGATGGAAATTTGCTGAAGTCAAAAGCTCTAACTTTTGCTCAAAAAATGGACATTGACGAAACTGTGTTCAAAGCTTCGGACGGATGGTTGCAAAAATTTAAAACCAGACATGGTCTTTCATTCCGGAAGCTTTGTGGCGAAAGTGGTTCTGTGAATGAAGAAGCAGTGGACACATGGAAAAAAGAAAAGCTGGAAGAAATTATCAAAAATTATACTCCAGAGGATATTTTTAACGCAGACGAGACTGGACTGTTTTTCATGTTGAAACCTGATAAATCTTTCGTTTTAAAAAACGAAACTGCGAGTGGAGGGAAAGAAGCCAAGCAAAGACTAACAGTTCTCTTATGCTCAAATATGTCTGGTACTGAAAAACTTCCACTCTTAGTGATCGGAAAATCAAAAAAGCCGAGATGTTTTAAAGGACTCAAAACCTTACCTGTCACGTACAAAAACAACTCCAAATCGTGGATGACATCTGTCATTTTTGAGGAATGGCTACGTTGCTTGGATAAGCAAATGACAATTCAAGGTAGAAAAATTATTCTTGTAATTGATAACTGCACGGCTCATCCCAAACTAAATGGGTTGAAATCAATCACCGTGGAATATTTTCCACCTAATGTCACATCTGTTCTTCAGCCACTAGACCAAGGGGTCATTATGAGTTTTAAACGCAATTATAGGAAGTTACTACTGCGAAGAGTTGTTTCTGCACTCGACGAAGATCAAGATTACAAAGTTGATGTCCTAACAGCTTTGCATCTCTCTAAAGCAGCATGGAATGACGTCTCAGAAAAAACCATCAAGAATTGCTTCCATCATGCTGGTTTTAAAAAGCAAGAGGAAAGGGAATCTACTGCTGAAATAATTAGTTCGGCAATCGAAGATGAAAATTTCGTTGAAGAAGAGGAAATGCTGCAAGAAATTTCTTAGAAAATGAACATGGATGCAACGTTGAACTTTGACGATTACGCTAAAATCGATAATGACTTGGAATGTGTCGAGCATCTGTCAGAAGATGAACTAATTTCCCATTATTGTGGACAGGAAGAAATTGATGCATCATCATCAGATGAAGAAGAGGAAGAAATTGTAACAAAAACTTCTAGCATAAAAAATGTGTCTAATGCTATCGAGACTTTAAAATGTTTTTTTGAAAGGCAAGAAAATACAGAAAACTATTTGTCATCAATAACTGAAATGGAAAATTATGTTTTGCAAAAATCACATGTGCTAAAAAGGCAAACAACCATTTCTGATTTTTTCTTCCGAAAATGAATGATTTGCAAGTATGTAATTTTTTCCTTATATTTTCTACTTTAAAATCTGTTTAACATTTTATTATAACATATTGCACTGATAATTTTTTTTAAATTCCAATGATAAAATATAATTTGAGCATTTTGTTGGAATCTTTGAAAAATTGGCAATTTTAATGGAATTACTATACTGCATGATGCATGCATATACATTTTTAAATTCTACCTCTTATAGCGACCACCCGTTATAAGGACCTTTTTTTGTGGAACGGAGATGGTCGTTATATCGAGCGTCGACTGTAGTTTACATTTTTTAATGTACACTCTATTAAAATAGTATGACTTCTTTTCACGAACTTTGACTTAACTTTTGTTTGAACAGATAAAATGGCATCATAATATATCGTCGGCGTTGAGGTAAAAATTACGAAGTCCATAACTCCGGTTTCGAGACATTGCCAATTTAAACTTTCGAATCGTTGTGAAAAATGGTAAAGGTCATTCCACAGCGCCATAATTCCTAAAGGAGGCTTACTGATGCAACTTTTCAATTGGTTTATAGTATGAAATAACTAATTATTGATTCTAATTCCAATTATTACTTCTCCTTCTAACAATTTTTTTTTTGCGGACTTTGTGACTTTTATTCGAACTCCCACGATATGCAATATTTCACTTCCAAAACTATTTCGAACGGAATTTTACCATTAAATTACAAAGCATTATAATTCGTAGCATGATGTTTAACGGCAAAATTTAAAAAGTTCTTTCATTATAATTTATTTGTCTGATAATTATTTAAAGAAATGCACACAACAGAATACTCAAAATCTTACACCTCAACTATTATTTTAAAATTTACATCACTGAAGAAAAAATGATTTTTCAATAACGCGAAGTTTTTGTTCCACTCTGCATTTATTTTATTCACTCTTCAGTCATTTCCGGGGAAATGTTACTCCAAGAATTTTTATATGTGTATTCAAATAATAAAAAAATTACAAAGCATTTCTAAGTGTCAATAGCATCACATAATTTAGGAGAAAATCCATCCTTTAGGAGAAAACGAATCCTTTAATTGCAGTCCGATTTAAAAAACAATTATTTAGTACTTTCTTAATCCTGATGGGGAAATCGTGTTTCAGATTTCTTTACTAAAAGAATTTTACGAATCGTTTTCAAAAAAATTTCATCATCGGCATTTTTTTTATTGGTTGAAAAGAATCCCCTAATGGATAAAATTTGAATTAGGAATGCGTTTTAGAATGCTTAAAAGTAACCTTATAGTAGTTCGAGATTTTTTTTCCAGTTTGAAATGTACAACAGAATGTAACGAAGAAAAAAAAATTCAAACGTCACTGCCGTTGTCACTATTATTAAAAGAGAAGTTTTTAAAGGGTTTCATGGCATTTACGAAGCTCACAAGAGAATTGAAACAAAAAATAGAATGGGCTTTGACATTAAGCTAACATCGCTTCTTGTTAAATAGTGATTAAAATATTCTATTCCTAAATAAAAACAGTCGATCGAATTTAGATGCACTTACTTTCAAAATACATTTATGCAGCAGTTCATTTAATCAGAAAAAAAATGGTTGATAGAAATCAAAACAATGCAGTAATTTTTTATGTTATTCAGTATACGTAAAATGCAGTATCTTAAGGACTTAATGCATATATATTTAATGCTTTTTAAAAACCTTTTTCTTTACATTTTGAAAGAATATTCCCTAAATTCTCATGAATACTAGTTCGGAAAACTTGTATTAGAGTGATGTGTTTTATTCTCAATTGCGGAGGGCGTCTAAAAATGTTCTTTTGTTTTTTCTAAGAAAATGTACATTCCACTGATTGGTTGTAGATATTGCGATGTAATAATTGGCCACAAAAAAGTATGGTAAGTGTACCTTGAGGTAGATTATGCTACTTTCTTATCAATACATAAACATTTAGACCTTGTTTTTCTGTTTCCGAGAAAAGACTCGATGATGAAATTGGAAATGTTATATGTATTATACTATCTCTATCAATTTATTGTACTTTAAAACGTTGCTGTAAGTTTTTTTGCAATATTTGTGCTGCTAAAACCGATGTCGTACATGAGTTCGACTGCATTAATTTTCGTATTTTGATCTCTTACTTTCGAAATAATGTCCACGAGGTGATCAATGCAAGTTACTCCCGAGCTAGTGTCTAACTTGTGTTAAAAAAAAAAAAAATCAAAAAGAACATTTACGTTATCAGTATAATTCAAAGGGTAGATGACATCTAGATCACGTGTTAAATATATTTTACATTGTTATATGTTAAATTTCTAATTAAAAAATACAATGCTTTTCTTTAATTTATTGCCTTTATGTAAAGTACCTACAGCATTTTGATATTATTTTAACATTGTTTAAAAATATACACTGCAAAAAATTCTAGTTCAACCTTTTACTAAAAAAAGGGGAAAATGGTGAAATTTAGCTGCAAGCAAAATTTGGTACTAAGTTTAACAATTATAATGGTGGAATTTTATCTAGTTACATTATGAATGAACAACTAGGAAGCACTATAAGGGTTCCATTTTAGCACAAAATGTTGGTTGCAGCTACATTTCACCATTTTATTCGTTTTTTTTTTTGGTGAAGGTTGTATAGGATTTTTTCACAGTCTATTTTTCTTAGGGAGAGATGGATTTGCCAGAACAGTGATAGTTTTAAAGCTTCTGAGAACCAACAATGTTTTAAGGCCTATGCTATTCAGGGGTGTGGGAGGTGCCCGAACGCCTTTGTACGACGTTCCGGTATTTTTCTACTAGTCGGAACGCATTTCCGGAATTTTATTTGAGTTATGTACATAATTTGAGAAGCAATTTTTCACTCCAAAACAGACGTAATTTGACTTGGTTGTAATATAATTCTGCCTGAAATAGAAATTTCTAAAAATTCTTCAATAACGTTATTTTAAATTGCAAAAGTCAGTGCTGATCAGCACAGAAACGCTTAACGTAGTAAAAGACTTCAACAAAAGCAAAACCTTTTGTAAGATCCTTTTTTTTTTCAGTAGTTTTTGAAGTCCTTATTTGGATTTTGAGCTTAAGGGATCATTCATAAATGATGTCACGCTTCGAGGGGGGGAGGGGGGTTCGTGAAATTGTGACAAAGTGTGACAAGGGGTAACAAGAAGTGTGACATGATGCATTATGCAACATAGCGCGACGCGTGACAAAGGGGGGAGGGGGGTCCGCTGAAGTGTGACATATTGTGACAAAGGGGGGAGGGGACATATATATGGGAAAAAAGCGTGACGTCATTTATGAACGGCCCCTAATGTGCTATACGTATTCAAAGCTAATGCACGGATTTGCTATTCTAAAGGACAAATTGTTATAGTCATCAGGGGTGTACTCACTCTTAACAGATTACACCCTGATTATTGTATGAAATAACATTTGCATTATTTTTGTTTTTGTTCTGTTTATTAGTAGTCGTTAAATAAAACATAATTTTTAATGCATCCATTTTAAAGAAATGTTGATGCATAGTGATTTTACACGATTGTATTATATAGGATTCCATCCTTTTTCTGAGTAATGCCTCCCTGTTTCATATCAATCGATGAACAAAGCATGATGACAACGACGGTTTAATTAATATTCCGCCTTACCCCTTACCCTCAAAAGTCTTGCGTTCGGGAAAGGAAAAAATTAGCACTTGAACATCGGATGGAGTTTAAGTTTTCTGTGCTGTTTTGCTTAATGGGCTGGGTTTCCGAAACGGTTTTGAGAGAAACAACGAACATAATGTCGAATTTACTATTAAAATGCTGCAAAAAAAAAAAAAAAAAAAAAAACACCCTACACCCACACACACGCGCGCGCACACGGGCGTGCAGATTTAAAAACCCCGTTGCAGAATATATTTTAAAAAGATATTTATCTTGAAAAAAATAATACTTGTTTTAGTACGTGTTAGTTAAATATTTTAAAATTTTACTTTGGGATAATAGAAATACTGTGTTAAATATATGGTATGGAACTATTTCGGAATCGAAGAGAATAGTTAAAGTTAAGGGTTTCTACTATAGCATTCTATTATAGTTGAAATGTCTCCCAAACTATTTTTATAATGTTTTTCTGCGTGTATTTTAAAATAAACTTAAAACTCCCTTTAGAGCTAAATATTGTCGTCACAGCTGTAAAAAGAAAAGCTTTAGCACGAAGAGGGAAACTTCTCCAGACTTTTAACGAAATTGGAGTTTGATAAAAGTCAGTTAAGAATAAAAAGCATCAGGAAATGCTACCGAGAGTTTAAAATATAGTCAACGAAATGCATCATTTAACTTTCCGGCGAAAGCACCGCGAAAGAGCCTCGTTCCTCTCCGCCACCCTTTTTTTGTCTCTATTTATTCCGTTTTACTGAACAGAACGTTCTAAAGCAGTTCTAATTTTCTCGATAGGCGGATGCAACAACATTATGAAATATCAAAATAATAAGTGTAAATGTAAAAAGCTTTTTATACACAAATCAGTAAATACAATTTGTATTTGCTTTTACATAAAAGTTGAAATCTTTGTTGTCTTGCTTGCATTTAAAAGAGGAAAGTGACGACGGGGTTACCCCTCCGCCCCAACGCAGGACATTTTGGAAAATTAATTGTGCATTTGTCAGAATTGTTTAAAAGCAACAAATTGGTTCTCTGAAGCCAATCATTACTAATTAAAGAACAGTATATAAGATTTTTTTTTCCATTCAAGAAAATTTGTATTGACTGTATGAAACATGTTCGTATTTCACTGTTCAAAGCGGTACATGGTAAAAAAATCCTTTAATCCCTCCAAATTAATCAGGAACACTTTGTGGCGATACGAGTAGATGGTAGCCGGTAGGCACTTTGTGGCAAAGCGTGGAGGTGCTGGCTTACCACCGTGGAGGTCAGGGGTTCTGTCCCCGACTCCGGCAGACCTGCTCCATCACCCTCAACGTGTCCTCACCAGTCGTCTGATACAGTTTGATTCTTTTTCTTGGACAAACCTCTTCTGCTAGATTGTGCTTCAAAAACGTTTTCAAAATGACTTTACCTCGATACATGTTATATGCTACAGTGTTCAAAACATTCTTTTCCCTTCCAGCTGACATTTTGTTTATTTTTCTCGTTCAGATAATAATGCCAAAAATTATAATGATAAATAATAATATGAATGCATGGAGTTTCGTTACAATGGGCACTTTGCCTGTGTATTGAGTACGAAAGAAGGAATGCTACATCAAAGGAGGGGAGGTATTTCAAGCGAAAAGCAAATGACATTTTCATTAAGAAATAAGCAGGAGTTGTAAAGGGTTGTAACAAATACTTTGGATGGTTTTAAATACTCTGGAACATTCATTAAAGCATTATTTATTAATTTTATTAATCGACATAAGATAACGACAATTCAAAAGAGTAAAGGACACATAATAATATTTTCATTAATTTAACCGTCACATGTTTTTCTTGATTTGTCACCTATTATCAGCTTGCGTAAAAATTATCTATGCCAGAGCTTTCCAAACTTTCCCTGATGGCGACGCCCTTCCAGCACATACAATTTAACGAGACACCCTTTCATTGATACTAATAAAACAGATGTGATTTTATCATAACAAATGGTCTTTTAAAATTTAACGAGACACCCTTTCATTGATACTAATAAAACAGATGTGATTTTATCATAACAAATGGTCTTTTAAAATTTAACGAGACACCCTTTCATTGATACTAATAAAACAGATGCGATTTTATCATAACAAATGGTCTTTTAAAGCAATAATTATTTTATATGTGAGTTGGAAGTACAGTATAATTAATACATTAAACACTTTTTTCACAGCTACAAAATATTCCAACACTATCAAGAATTCGATGGCTCACATGGGCTTGACGACCATTACAAATCTGTCATATTAGGTCGGATGTAAGACAAATTCACACGCATTTCTTCATCTAACTTTCTCAAGTTACTACGTTTAACTGCTGTTGTATTAGTCATAACAGAAAACGCACTTTCACACGAATATGTTGTAGAAAACTGCAGTAAAATGAAGATGAGTGCCCTCCTACTTAGGTGAGGATAATCATGTCGAATAGAAATCCAGAAGTTACGCAAATCTGATTCCTGGAACGTAAGTTTTAAAGTTCAGTTGAAGTTCACAAGTGCTGGAAAGCGCCAAAAAGGGTTTCTTATCCAGTCATATTATTGCTTTATTTCTAATGTTGGAAAATATGCATCCAACCAATCTTTCAAATGCAGTAAATGGTCATGAATCAATGGTTGTATTTCATTACTAACTGCACATTTAGACATTAATGCAAAACATGTCAAAATTGTTTTGTTTTTCTCAACCATTTCTCGACTTTATCTCTTAAAGGTTGCTATTTTGTATGTAGCGGTAAGGATGTTTACATCTTTACCTTGTAGACTAGCATTAGTCTTGTTGAGGATTTCTGGAAGTTACATGCACAAATTGTAGAAATTAACATATCGATCACGCGTTTACTATGTGATATATGATTACACTGAACCAAGAAAAGGATGTTTGATATTATTTTATCATAAGCTCTTCATTCGTTTTACAATCTCGCGACACCCTTGATGCTAATACGCGACATCCCGGGGTGTCGCGACACCCAGTTTGGAAAGCACTGATCTATGCCCTTATCAATTTTCTTCCCTCACAAAACAATGAAACAAGAAAAATGTTTAATTGCATTCTTGACGGATGAAATGTTTCGCAACTTAGGGAAGATTTTTTCTTTTTTCTGATCAGGTAATAAATTTTAGGATAGCTTACATGTGCCGGATACACTTTTTAAATTTCAAAGAATATTTTAAGGAGTTGATTGCTATTTTTTAACGTCAGGTTACCATATTCATTATGAATTTCCTGCCAGTTTCTTTTTTTTTTTTTTTTTTGAGTTATTGCCCAACTGTACAAGAGATGAAAAATATTTACGAAACTTTTTTTCATTGCGAGAATTACAAACACAAATACATAAACAGACGACCAGCGACATAGACTCTGGGCCCAGCGAGGACTAGTGACATGAATTAGCTTCCATATCCGATTATAAATCCAATTATAATATTCACGAATTAAAATGGAAAGCCCAGATTTTTTTATCTATAAAAAGTTGAATGGAACAAAAAATCTGTTCATAGTGCATTTGATAAGAAAGATGTACAAGAAGAAATATTTTGCGTATTTTACAATTTTTTGAAATGCTATTTTAGAGATACCAAATGAAAGCAAAAGTTTCCTGATATCATTATACCGATATCAAAAGTAGTCTAAAAATATCAGGTTCATCAAGTTCCATGGCCATTTCTTTTCTTTTAAAAACCCCCGAGTACAAGAACAATTGCATTTCATTTTGAATGGATTTTCTTCAATCATTTCTTTTCGGAATAAGATTCAGTTTGCTTAATGACTTTTTGGAAATATCACGGAGTAACCATATTTCAATCATTACTTTAATTTTTATCCATTATGGAATTCTTCAAATGCTTTAGATATTTAAATTGCGTCTTTTCTGGGAAAGAGAAATTGCTTTGAGAGTTAATCATTCATTATTTGAAAAATGAGACACATTACCCCGAGAGTACTTTTCCTGACTGTTCGGTTCCCATTCATGCCCAAAATAAGGCGTGCTGCTGCAGCATATAGCTTGAGAAAATGTTTTGGTACGAAAACTGCTTTTGCTTTAATATTAACTTCGTCGGAAGATACGAACCAAACGATGCAAAACTTTGTTCTATCCATGTTTTATAACATTTAAAATTCGAACCAGTTATTTCATTAACTTCTTTTGAATAATAATTTGATAATTTAAATTGTTACATTAATTTAGGTATCTTTAAAAAACTAAAAACACACGCACAGAGTTTAGAATTGACAAAAGTTTCTTTCTTACTTTTTTTTTTTAAAAACATAAGCATTTTATAAAACGATTAATTATATGTGCGCAAAATTATTAAGCATTTAACGAGAGTTTTTCACATAAATAACATAGTAAGAGCATTCATCCGTAGACAATTTTGTGATATTTAGAACTTACTATTTTTTTTTACTGAATATTTATTTAAATAACATTGAGAATTTAAATAATTTTAACGTGAGAGATTAATTAAAGAAACCGTAACTTTCCAGGAGCTATTTCTCTTCAAAATTAGTTTTGACTTATAATTGCTTTATGAAATTTTGTTCTAATTTATGGCTTTTATTTTTTTTCATCCTCTTTGGGAAAAGGAGCTAGTTTTATCTATTAAATATTTTTCGTACTTGTGTATTATTGCGTAATAATGCGAAAGAATACAATATTATATTATAATTATTTCGTATCATGAAATTTAAAGGTTTTGCATTATGTCCGCTATACCGAATAAATCATAACGTTTTTATTTTTGATAAAAAAAAACTTTGCATCTTGTGTGATTGATATTGTATATGTTACAAAGCTATGAATTAAAAGAAAAAGAAAACGCGCTTTTTTCAAAATTCCGTCGGAAGGGGTTAATATAAAACATTTTTCTCTATACTATTTTTAAACAGAAATTATAAAAACTGAAAGGGATAAATAAAGAATAGAATGGAAAAAGAGAGATCCTTTAGATTATAAAATAGAAAAAAAAAAAGAAACAAGTTGTACTTTCATATACACAGAGAAGGAAAGTTTTGTCAATTCGAAATTATTACAAAATACATGTCATGCTAAGGCAATTCTTTTGCTCATAACAAAATGCAATTCCGAAGCCCTTCTACGTCTCCTTTTCACGCAATAATATTCGGAATCTCTCGGCGAGAATCCACTTCAAAAGTTGTGACACTTTTGCGTAATCGAACATTTTTTTGAGAAGAAATTCACTAGCAAACTGCTGCTATATAAAATTTAAGAAAGCGTTATTTATTTGTTTATTTATTTATTTTTTTTTTTTTTTGCATTCAGAACAAGGAAAATAAAGCGTTAAATCCTTTTTTGCTAGTTTTTTAATTTACGTAATGCACATAGCTTCATACTATAATAGACTATTTTCTGTCAAACTCATTAAATATTTTAGTGTTAAACAGATGTTCCTTGGATTCTGATTTCGAATTATATTCAATTTCAGTGTTTAACTAATTTTGCATATTAACTTTTAAGAAATAGAGTTTTGAAAGGAAGTTACTCAAAATAACTGAACTTATCCAGCAAAAGCTATTTAACAAGAACTTATATTCGCTCCAAAAACTTTATTCGTTTTACGGAATCTTCGCATTAAAATAGCCATTTTATTTTCTTCCCTCCCTTTGCGTTCTTTAAATGTACTTCGTTGCGTCAAAATACATTTCTATCCGCATAGAACCAAAAAAAGAAGGAATGGAAAATCTTCTTAAAAAGCTTTAGATCAATGAAGCAGAACATTTGCCTTGTCGTGAACGAGTTTTATCGGGTTGCCTCTTTACGATGCCATAAAACAAACTTGCTTCGTAGACGAAAAATGGGGGAATAGCGAATGCCCTTTCGGAAAGAGCGTCCCGTTTCGATATTTCTGGACTAAGATATACGCTGAGAGACAAACCATGCTTTTGCTAACTTTTGCATTTCTCTTTGTCACTTTAAAATTTAAAAGGTTGCATCCGAAGAAAACAGTAATATTCATACAGTCCTTGCTGTTTGTCTTCGGAGGATTATTGCACCATTGCTACTATTTTAAAACTTTAGTTTAGTTCTTTTTTATTTTAATCAGTGCCCCAAAATAAATGAGCTGTCATAAACGTGCAGAAGTTCCTTTTTTTTTTCAGAGTGAAGCAAGATATTAAAAAAAATATTGAGATTTCATAAATATTGCTCAAAATTTATTTTCAAATTAATTAGTTACTAAATAATGCATTATAGCTCAGGTAGGATAGTTCCATGCATTTATTTCTTTCATTTTTCATATTTCCTACACAATTTCATAATTTTGTGTTTGGAAGATCAGCCTACTCTTACAGGCTAAAGTTCTCAGTCTAATCTTGAAATTAAAAGAAAAATTGCTGCTTCAATAGGGTTCTAGGCAGTTGGAATAATTTACCGGAAACGACTGTTACTTGCAGTGGGGTGAAAACTTTTGAGAAGGCTCTTTGATGTTCATTGGGGATTGTTAAATTAACTAGGACCAGCCTAGCTGGGTCCTGTGTTTGTTGCTGGTTGTCACTTTTGTACTTGTATCAGTATTTGTGTTAACCGTTGAAAAATGTGTATTTGAAGCAATTAGGAACTAAAGCTAAATGAGAAAGAGAGAGAGAGAGAGAGAGAGCTAGATTATAAATTTGATGTTGCTGTATATGGAAAAGTAGGCTCGTATAGTTCTAGAGAAAGCTTCTTGTTATCAGTTAAACTGTGAGGTTACCTTTAATTCTGCTTTTGATAATTACGATTTCCTGGTGCTTCCTCCATTTTCCTATTAAATCCTGATCATCACCAAGTTATTGAAATGTGTTGATTTTGAACGGAACTATCTGTTTGGGGATTCCCACAGACTAACAATTCTACAATGCCTCTTTCTTCAGGCATGTAAGGCAAAAGTGTCTTTTGTTATTTTTGTTACTTTATACATGCTTTCAAAAGAAATAATATTCAGTTTGTCAATCTGCAAGAGAGTTATTCAATATAAAACAACTTGAGGATTTTAATGGAAAGTATGTAATATTGCTTTCCAAACGTTGTCCAAGTTATTTCTTGTCATTTTGTAAAACATTCTTCTTCTAAAGTCAACGTGTTTCTTTCAATAAAATTTTAACGCTGATTTTGAAATAATAAATAGCGTGTATTATAATCATAATGGGAGGCCTCAGAACCTCCCTCTCCATCCATAACAGATTGATTTTCCTCATCCACATACAGACAATAAAAAAGATGGACAGTAATGTCAGCTTTAAAGCCACATTCATAACCAGATAAGTTTGGATTTTGTCGCATATTTAATGCTGAAATAACAAACCCGAAGAGGATGAACTCATAAGCATTACATTTTTCTGGAACATAAACTATATTGATTATGCTTTGGATGATATGATCATCAAAATCTTTTCTTTAATGCATCCTCAAATCTATAAAAATTAGCATATTAATAGTGCTTTTAAACTGGTAATAAAATCCATCAAAGCAACTCAGTATATATATATATATATATATATATGTTTCACCAATTAATACAAATAAAGAAAACTGTATAATTCTTTACGTCCAGTAAATTTACTCTGTAATAAATTGCGCTTAAGGTTTGATGGAAAACATATCAAATAACTGACGCATTGATTCTGAAGTAACACGATTTCACAGCTATGGCTCCAAAATATTCCCATAAAACGCAATGCTGCGTCTTCATCATTTTAACAAAGCGAAACTGTCCTTACTTTTACGGCGCTTCATAAAGTTTTATCTTTGCGCTGGTATTGAGAACTTTCAAGCCAACTCAGAAAGATAATGTTCTCTACCGTCCTTGTAAAATGTGTCTTTATTTTACTTCACTTTACATCCCATCGACGGAAGGAAACGCGAGGACTGCAGTTAACAAAGTGGAACAATGATGTAAAAAAATCGAAATCTTGCGATGAAAAGGGGTTTGAATTTGCGAAAGGAGCACTAATGAGTACGAATTCATTTACTCGGGAATGTGTGATGTTTTAAAAAAGTTCTTGTTAACAGTCATATATTTAAGTTTGATACGAAGTGATATTTCGTTTTTTTTTAAATTTGAAATCCCTCGAAATATTGTGATAAAAAACACAGAACGATCTTGTTAGGCCTCAAAAAGTTGCCCGAAAATCCCTGAAATATATTATGCCCGAAATAAATTATTTGATTCCAGATCATAGGAGATGTCTCCATTGAGAGTATAAAATGAAGGAGAAAATCTGGAAATGAAACATATTTTAATATTATGGTCTTGTAATCCCTTTTATCAGATATCAAAGTTCGTTATTCGGGAAATGTCCTTATTGCGAATACCGATAAAAAGAAATATCCGTTATAACGAATTGATTGCCCTGCGCATTTTAAAGGCCCTTTGTGTAATGTAATTCCACTATAAAGAGCATTCCGTTTCAATGAAATATTTTTTCGATTTTTGGAGCTCATTGTAACGTTATGTCATTGCATCATATAAATAAATTTGATACTGAAAGGCAAAACTGTATTATATTTTTTTCCAATTGTGAAGAACATACTATAATTGACGAATATCACTTTATTTTCAGTATAAGTATTATCAATAACTCACGCTTGGAAAAGAAAAATGAAATGTTATAACAAGAAGCTCCGTCTAGAACTATACCAGCCTACTTTCCCGTACACACTACACCAACCTCAAATGTACAATTTAGCTCTCACCGATACCTGCTCCGATGATCTCTCTTTCTCATTCTGCTTTAGTTTTTAATTGCTTCAAATGCCCATTTCTCAACGGTTAATACATATTCATTCACTCATTCATTAATATATTCATTCATTCACTCACTCGTTCATTCATTCACTCATTAATTCACTCATTCATTCACTTATTCATTTATTCTTTCACCCATTCTTTTATTCATTAATTAAATAAGAAATATCCTTAAAAATAAAGATGAAAAAACTTCATGAGAAAATGGGATCGTTTATTTCTGGATGGACTTCGTATCTGTGCATGTTCTACGTCGTAAGATCTTTCCGACAAATTTTGTTCCTAGAAAATCTGTCTGATCAAGATTTATAAAGGACTGAAGTTGGTGGTGCTAACGTTAAATTGTTTTGAAATGTTCAAAATTGAACAAAAAATGTTCAAATAAAAAAAAATTCATTTCGAGAGAGCTCCTTCGAGTAAGCTTATTCAAGGGAACTTGGGTCTTATATACAGGATTTATATAATTTGCTTTACATTTCTCCCACAGCGCTAATGTTAAGATTCTGTGAACCGTTGTTCAAAATGTTCAAAAAATTATTCAAATCAAAAAATAAACTATAGCAATTTGATGTACTCTCCAAGATCTTTCGAGTGCAATTTTTTTTCAAAATCGGACAATTCCCTCAAAAATTATTAGGGGGGTTGGGCAGACAGACCGACAGACACACATTTTCCCCATCTCAAACCCTACTTCATTTTTCATTCTTTAATTAATTTACCTAATATTTCAATCTTTTATATAATTACTTCACTTATATTTGAATTTTTTTTTATTTTTAACAATATCTTTACTATACATTAAGACTTCCTTCATGCTTTTTTCCCATTCAACTTTTGTGGGAAAGTAGGTTAAAAAGAGAGAATAAAATGTTATTTCAGATACCTTCTTAAGATGAAATAGTAAAAAAACAAGCTTGTCCTAATTTTCAGCAAGATATATCTAATTTGTTTTGAAAAAGTTTTTTTATTATCATTAAACACAAAACTACAAGTGTTATTTGTCATGTAAAAACAAAAAGTTCAAAATCAAAATGCTTTGATAGCTTATTGCACACAAAGAGTTTTTCTGACGCTCTCTGTATAACTAATATCAGAAGGTAAGATTCAGTTTATTATCATCAGAGCCCAGTCTATGTGCACTAAAAAAACCATTAAAATGTGCAACAAAAATGCATAAAATATGTGCTATTTTATTTACTTACCCTGAGAGTAGTGTCAAATATGAATAAAGAAAGAATAATTGGCCTTTCAAGTTTTGCATTTTGCTATTAAGGCGATAAACATGTACTAAAACAGTTGTTCCACACATAAAATAATATGCATATTAAACAGTTTGATAATTGCAATAATGCGTTCTTCAAGGCGTTCTGTAGTTAGACTTTCCCGTCTGTCCTGTTATATTATTCCTGAAGAACATTTCTTGTCATTTTTTACAGATGTACAGATTTTTTTACAAATAATACAATGAATTAAATTTCCCTCTGGAGTCGGATATTCAAAACATTCTACTAAATTATCAAAGATTAAACTTCTTGCTTAAAAAAATAATGAAAAATAAATAAATAAATAAAGAAAGAAAAAAAAAAAAAATTATCAATTCTTAAGAAATGTTTGGAGAGAAATAGAGAAAAACTGCACTGAAGGGAAAACATTGAGAAGAAACGTGCCGCTGCCGGAAAATGATTCCATCAGATGGTTTCAATCAGATTATTTATTCCACAGAAAACTTACATTTTGTCCATATGTACCTGATTTTTCGTTACTTGATGCAGCATTTGAAATATGTACACACATTTATTTATTTTTGTTGTGAAAAATAATATTATGTTTTTCACTGAGCCTATAAAGCTTTAACTATTAAACCTGCTTTATGTTTTGTGGAAATAAATAGTCTATATTATTAATTATTAAACTATGTTAAATATATCATGCTGAATTTCCAAACCAAATTGCTACCATCATTATTTTCATAATACAGAAAAGGAAAAATCTACTCATCAAAGCATATCAGTCTAAAATTCCAGAAAATATTATTTTCGAATTTATGTATGCAACATTTTGCAGCGGAAACATCTTTTAATGCATTCCTAAGAATTTATTATAGTGATATGAAAGTTTTGCCTTACATAATTATTTAAAATCAGACTTGAGTTAAAGTTTTGCTAATTCAACATGTGATTTCTCTTTCACATACGTCATGAGACGGCTAACGAACTAGCTACGCTTCTGCTGTGCAGGAATGGAAATTTTTATAAAATGTTCCTTTCCTAGTGTTTTGAAATAATGCAACGAAAAATTTCGTCATCATTCTGTAAATTTTCTTGTTACTATCTTTCTAGACCTTTGCTGCAGGTGTGTTCTACATGTTTAGAACAACACAGCTACAAAAAATAAAAGTAAAAATCTTGGCAGAAACTTTACTGCAGGGCCAAAATATTCAAATGTAGTCTAAGAATTAGGATTCAGATTCGTGTTTTGGGTCGGTTGAAAGCCTACCTTTTGCAGAATTGTTGTTTCATTTACTATATTTTCTCTTTCTCTGCAGTCTATTGTAAGAAAATTTAATATTTTTGTATTCCATGCAGAACTGATAATGTTTCCCTGTATATTATAAATAGGTTTATTCATGCGTTATATATACACACATTAATTTAGTCAACGTTTGCCTCTCCTACGTCATGGAAAAACACAATTATTACACATTCTCCTAGATTTTATCAAAGGGACTCAAAAATAATTAATACATCAACTGTACACATTTTGTTTGGATTCTTTTGTGAAAGTGTGTGATGAAAGCGTTTAATAAATCATTTATAAGTATTTCTGCTATGGAAAGAAATGCTTCGCCAATGATGAAAAATAAGCGCTAACGTTGCGCTGACGTAATAGTCACAAATCCCTCCGTTAGAGTATTGCATCCTAAACGAAAAAAACTTCTTAAATGTAATTATTATGTCATACGACTACTTTAATTAAAAAGATAAATTAATAGGGTTTACATTAAAAGATGAAAAGGCAACTAATAACAATGGGATAGAGTGTATCTCTTGGTCAGTTACATATATATATAGATAGAGCTACATTAAACGTAATTGTATAATAATTAGAAGAAAAGCGTTTTAAAATGTGATGAGCCTTTGAAATTATATTTCTTACATAGATCGAAGAGGTTTTCGTTCTTTTTTTTCCATGGTTTTACTCACAACTTGATAAGGAAAGTTTAGAGTAAGTAAAATATTCCATTTAAAACTGAAAGTAATTACTTAAATGAAGTACTCAGAAGCTAAAACCAGTGTTCAAGAAATATCCAGACTAAAATGACACTTTACTTACTTTACAATACACTTTACTTACTTTACGATACACTTTACAATAAATATAACGAGATATTGACACTCAAATTACCACAAACAGTTAAAATGCACTTCTACCACGAACGATTCCAAATAAATTTCTATTATTCGCGAACTTGTCGCATCAGCACGAAATGTTTCATAAAATTTGCTCCTTATACTTTCCAAGAACAGAATGTACTTAAAGAAAGCTGCGATGTTATTTTGTGGAAAATATATGTCATTTTAGTCTGGATATTTCTTGAACACTGGTTTTAGCTTCTGAGTACTTCATTTAAGTAATTACTTTCAGTTTTAAATGGAATATTTTACTTACTCTAAACTTTCCTTATCAAGTTGTGAGTAAAACCATGGAAAAAAAAAGAACGAAAATTAACCGCGAGTCAAACAAAACAAAAATTCACAGAAAATAATAGTTCACAACATAGTAGCACTTAAAAAAAAACACGATAGAATTTTTAAATTGTTCTTTTGTGTTTAAGATAAAACAGAAAACTTTCGATTAAAACGCTGCATTTAATTTAATAAAACAACACATGCATGATGCTTTAGTTTAGTTTTGAGTCAATTTAAATAATTGTGCTAAAGCAGTCGTTTTTTAAAGAGTGATATCTACATTACTTTCTTTAGTTAGAAAGAAATTTTATTTGCTTCCTATGCCGCTTTTGCTTACATAAGCACCGAAATTAAAATTTGAATTCCTAATGCATTTTTTAAACAATCATTAGATTTTCAGGAGCGAAACAGTTCTAAAAGGATGCAAGTTCCCTTCTTAGGAAAAAAGTGTGAAAGGAGAAAACTTATAATGCTTATTTATTATTATCTGTAACAATTAACAAAGAAATGATTATTTCGAAATTTATTTGAAAATGTAACACAACGCAAACGATGTATTTAAAAGTTCTTAATACATCATTAAAACTAATTGATTAATTGCCCAAATCGTGCAAACATCGACTTTCATAGATCGTATGAAAGAATTCTGTCTCTCATCATATCATTTGTTCGAATTCTGAAAAAAAAAAAGTTTAAAGTTCCCTGTGAACACATTTCCATTTTATTTTGGAACTGAATCTGCCTCATTCTAATTCCACCGTACCGTTCCCCAGATGCTTTGATCAATCACGGAAATACACCTTTGCAGATTGCGAGTACACAATCTTCGCAGAAGCAATCTGAATTTGATTGTCGCTTCTGCAATAAATGGATTTCAGCCGCCGGACATTCAAGATAGTGATGAGGAAATAAACGCTTTTCGGGTACTGGGGGATGCGAATAGAACTACACTTGTTTCTCCTATGGACAGAGTTCGACCAAGTAGTTCGTTAACAAAACAGTTTTAGTCGGCCACTCACAGTCGATTTGTCCATTAGGTTAAGTGAGGAATGCAAATCCTCGGGGACGTTATTTATTTTCTGAAAGAAAGGAAATTGATGAAACTGCGAGTGAAGTTCTGCTTTTTTAGCATCCTTTTCTTTTGCAGAAATCAGTAGAAATTTAACTTAAAAAAAGAAAAACAAATATTTGTATATACATAGAGAGTGGAGTCGTGCCGTTCACAAAATTCCGAGCTACCAAAACGTAATTTTTACAGAATTATTAATTAAATATGTAACAAAAAATATTTTTTTTTGCCACTGTATGTTTAAATTTTGAATTTTCACAAAATATTTTTACTACTTACAAAAAGTATGTATGACATAATTTACGCAAACACCACATTTATTACAAATACGGACAAACATATTTCATGAAACATAGAAGTAAAGCGTGACATCAAAACACATCACCGTCATACATCGTTCTTCGTGATCTCACATCGTCTCAAAGAATGAATGAATCTGCTTCCGCATTGCCGTGTCACACCAGGCATACTAAGTATTAGTCCGCTTGTATATATAGTTCAGTGAGTCTATAGTCTATAGTCAATAAGTCAAAAATGTACCAAATGGTAAAATGGTACAAAACTTGTACCAGCCAGAATTATACTGAGGATATATTTTCTCCAGAAAATATCACTGCGTTAAATTTTTTTAAACAGTTTTATTGTAACTATTTTGTGAATTATAAGGACACAGCTTCATAAAAATATCTTTTATTCATTCTACCTGAATGATGAAATTAAGTAAAACATTTTTAGCACCACCTTCTGCTGGTTACGACATATCAACAGTTAACATTTCTATTTCATCCAAAGCACCTGTGTACCGGATCAGGTTGTTCTGCTCTTATATATACAATTATTTAAACTAAAAATTTTCGTACGGTTTATAGTTAACAACGTTTACTGCAGAAAAAATAAAAAGATAGATTTTCCAACACACTCGATGACTTTGGAAATATATATGAGTTTTCTTTCATAATTGTCTAAAACGAATGCTGCGCAAGTTGTGATTGACGCATAAACTTCGATTCATTTTTCAGATATTTTTAAAGGTTTTAAAAGGGTGCGAAAATTTAAAAAGTTGGTTTTTCATTTTCATTAGTAAGTTTATATAAAAATTCTACTTATGGCCAAAATTTAAAAAATTGATTTGGTTCTGTGTGCACCCCATTCTGTTTGGAAATATTAGTTCACCTAATTTCAAAGGTCCGGTTTCTTTAAAAAGTTAGGTTCAGAAGTTTCTGTGTGTAGCTTCCGTTACTTAATTGTGCTAACTTCTTCATTAATAAATGACATGTTCACTTCTGAAAGAAATATCTTCATCTGTTATTACATTTAAAAATAATCATTTTGATAATTAAATAAAATATTAACTCTGTTGATCTACTTCTAATACACAATGTCTACTTCAGTCTTAAAATGTATAATAAGGCATAGAGCTTCTCGTACTATTTTTGCAGTCATGTTGATTACTCAGTGTACTTTTAAATAAGATAATTTTTTTTCCAAGGCAGGTTTCAATAAAACGCAATGTTGTCCTCTCAACGTAATTGTAAGTTCCCAGATAATTATCTGCTCTGAAAGTTTTGCATGACAGAGAACCTAAGCGCTACCTTCCATTTCACAAATCACATTTGGTGTCTCTTTTATTGAAATGACAATTAATGAAATGATCATTATCATTAGAGCCATTCTAACCAGTTTCTCTACTGAAAAATTCCGGTTACTAGGAGAATGCGTTTGGACTCAAAATACTTCGTCGTATTTTTTAAGGAATGGTGTTATGCTTTGCAATTTTCAGAAAATGGTTTTGTTCCGTTTCTAAAACAAAAGAACAGTGCAATAAAAGCTAAAGTTTTGAGCGAAAAGAAACACTTAAGAGAAAAAAACAATATTTTGGTTTCGCGCTAAAAAAAAAGGGGGGGGGGGAGATACAGACACATTTCGGTTTTCCCTGGGGAGATTTACTTTATCGGGAGGAAATTCTCTCGAGTTTCTAGTCACTCTTGATAACAACAGATTGGATGCGGCTGAAAACCAGTTGATGTTTTGCGGAGACAGAGAAATAAATGTATCTCCTTTTGAAGTAAAGAATTCGAAATTTTGATTCTCAATTTCTTCAACTGCTCAAGGAAAGAAGCGAATTTTGCAATATTTAATATCAACAGCGGAAGAAAGTTGGCTTCTTGAAAACAAAACGTTTGTGACCACAAAACGGGGTTAGAAACCAAAATGAAAATGAATTCTATCGAAGAATTCAGCTATAACTTGAATGCTAATTTAGGAAGGTAATTTCCTATTATTATGGCCCCTTCCTTAGAACGTTATCATAGCATCTTTTGACTGCAAAACTCTTTTTGACTGCCAGAACCAAACGATATGTAAATTTATGAGGGGAAAAAGTGTAGGACGAATTTAGTAATGAAATATATAGGCACATGTTTTGGAGCCATCGGAATCTAATTCTCACCCCCAATGCAACACAAATGAAGATGCGTGAGAAAAAAAAGTAGCGTCAATGCCAGGTGGGTGCCAGATCTCGGCGAGGACATGTCATTTTCATATTTGACTTTTTGATTTGAAGAATTTTTCGTTATGTCAACGTTAGTGCCTATGGGCAAAAAATTAAGGAAATTATGTAAGCTCTGGGCATAAGATCTAAGTTCCTTTCAATAAGCTAATTGGAAGAAGCTCTCAACGGAAGCATTTTTTGACTTGAACAACTTTTGTTCAATTTTGAACCGTTAAAAAAATAACATTAGCGACTACGGAGAAATTTCAAGCATATATAAATCCCGTTCTAACTGACGGATTTGCTTGGAAATTTTTTATCGAAAAGATCTTATGACGTAGAACATGTACAGATGCGAAGTTCATCCAGAACTGAACGAGAATATTTTCTCACGAAACGTTTTGATCTGGATTTTAAAGGATATTTCCGAATAAATGAATGACTAAATTAATAAGTGGATGAATATATATAAACCGTTGAAAGAGGTATATATGTTCAGCAATTAAGAACTAAGGCTAAATGAGAAAGAGAGAGAAAGAGGTAGCTAGATTATCAATTTGATATTGGTGTATACTTGAAAGTAGGCTCTAATAATTCTAGACGGGACTTCTTGTTAAAAATAAACATTGCGAGTCTATGATTTTCCTTGAGGCAAGCCGATTGTAAGTTAGACGTAATCTTTAATGTATTAAGACGAAGTAATAATTAAAAAGTAAGTAAAAAAATCAAAGATTTTTCTTGTAGAAGTATAAGTAATTAAATAAAAATTAAAGAGCAAGATCAAGTTTGTAAAGTTTAGTTTTCCAATTCCCCTTCGAAATACTTTTACTATTTATTTCCTTAAATGTGTAAATTAGATGTTTTATAAAATAAGACATGGTTAAAGAAATGACTTACTGTTTTAAAGTGTGAAATTGAAAAACTGTATTGTAAGTGCACAAGTTTTTCGAATATTTACTTTATGTTATATTAAGCATAAAAATTAGGATATTTTGAAATGCACGATGCGGAACTGAGCAAAAAAATAAGCTTATGGATAAAAAATACATTCGATTAATTTTTTTTCTAGATCTGTTTTTATCTACAAGCTCACTTTTTTTGCACTAACAGAGGGCTTCCTTGTAAACCTAAAACATGTGTCTTCAATTCTTACTGCTGTTTGGGAATTATTTTACGTTGTTTTTAAGTTTTTAATGTCATTTGTTTTGTCTACAAATAATTACTATTTTCCTGTATTTTTATGTATCGCAAGAATGTGTTATGAACTCAAGAACGTGTTATGATCGCAAGAATGTGTTATGATTGCAAGAATGTATTTCTATTAGGAAATTCACTAATGGTTTTTTTAAAAATGGTTTATTCAGCATAATAATTTTGAAAAAAAATCTAGTAGAACATACCATGAAGAATCCATAAATGATCCGTCTGTCTTCAATCAGATCTTCCAGTTTTTGTTCTTTGAAAAATAAGAAGCCTCTATTAACAAAAGTTCTCAAGATTCTCGAAAAAGAGTTTTTTCCTCCTCTCTGTTTAGAAGAGTGGTGACAGTTCATAAACGTTCATGTTCCAAAGGCATTTCACTTTTTTTGTACAAAAAAGTCATCACTTTTATTGACTTGTCTAAGTCTGAAAAATGTGTTCTCAGCAAAGAATCCAAAGGCTTCAATCTAAGAAAGGAGCATTTTTATGTTTCTGATAGGAAAAAATGTGACTATCGATATTTGCTTTTCAAGGCAAAAAATATCCATGAAAGGATTTTGGCACATTTTTTTTCTCTTTTAAAAACACGTTCACTTTACTTATTTTTATTAACTATGGCAGATGGGTCGAAAATGACGTCAAATATAATGAGTAATAAATGACCTTAAAATCCAGTGGTGCCGATGATTCACCATTAAAAACAGATTTAAGAGACATTATACTTTTTCATAACGTGTAATTTCAATATTATTTTGAAATAAAGGAAGTATATGGATAATTTTTTTAGACATTTAAGGGAAATATTGTTTTTATTATTTAATAGGAGTAAGAAAAATACTGATTCATTACAAAAACTTAAATTATGATATCGTAACCTTCATTTCGGTATTTCCTGTGCTTTTAATTCAAGAACTGTAAGGTGTTGTCAATACCCTTGGTTTATTACCTTTCGTACAGTGTAAGACTACCATTAGATCCAAGCAATTTCATTCATATAAAAATAATCAATTTAATTTAAAAAAAAGTTCAGACAATACGTGGTGGTTATTGGACTGTCGCTCACGCTCTTACAACAACGTAGCAATGCAAACAACAATCCAAATTTCAACTAACGTAGCCATCTTAACCAATCTAAGTTACTGAAATAAATAATAATAATCATAAAAAAAGCCGGTTTATGTACTTTAGAACACAATTCGGGTTCTACTTGGGCCCACTGGCAAATTAGATGCAAGGGGCTCATTCAGTACGTTATTAATATTTTGTAAATAAAATCTGATATGCTTAAAAATCTCAAAGAATAGCATGTGAATTCTACTAGAAATATTTTAAAATGTTATCACACATTTCGAAATTTGTAGAAAAATATAAAATTTAACCTCAAAACATGTAGTGGTATTTACCTAATAGTTAATTACATTAGTAAACACGGATGGTAGGTCGGAGGAAGTTTTAAACCTTTATCTGGCGATTTATTTTAACAGTATTACTCAAAAACTCTTTCTTCTTCTAATATTGTTAAACTTTATTTAAGCAAAGTATTAGAAAATTTGAAAGCAATCGCAACGAGTATTTCAGAATTTGACAAGCAACTGCATCACTATACGTCTATAACAGTTGTCGGCAACCTGTGGCTCGCGAGCCCATTTTCGATCGGTCGCGACTGAATTTTGGACAGTTTATACAGTTTTGAAAAGAAAAAAAAAAAAAAATCAAACGACTTTTCAATTCGATGGTAAACTTTTTTTTTCTTTTTTCAGAAAAGGTTTATTAATTTGGAAGACCATTCTCCGGACCTAAGAAAACTTGCCAATAATATAGAATGTCAGTCGTCACATTAACTAAGCTCTGGGTGAGAGTTAATTGAAGTATGTAACGGCGTTTAACACGCGTTTTATTTAAAAAACAAAGCAAAAACGAACAATATTTTATCAAATTTAAGAGAAATAATATATTTGTATCTGAAATATGGCTTTGATTTGAGTTAACGAATTACCATAACAATATATGAAAAATTTTAAGGTAGGTATTTTATAAGCATCAAAATTTGTTTGGACAAGAATTAACGTACAATTTAAAGACAGGCTCAGTCCCAACATGTCCTATCAATAGTGTATCCCCCGTCCTATGAGTCGATCTTGGTGTGCGCCAAATTTGGAAAGTAGATCTTCAATCAATCTTGGCTGACGACCGTTGGTCTATAACTGTTAATTTATGATTCTATTATAGCCAACCTAATTTTTAGCAAAAAGTTTATATATCTTATGATTATATACGTGAGTCGAGAATATTGATGAGTTGAAATTTGTAGAATAATCGAGCATGTTCTTTTTTTTTAAAAGAAAATTCAAAACTTAAAAACACCATTAGTATTATGAAATAATATTCAATTTTTGTTGTTATGTAGAATTTGTCATTGAGAAAATTCTTTGTAATAACGTATTTGAATTAATGCTTATCAATTAATTAAAGTTACAGAGCAAATAAAAGCTTAAAGATGTTGCTATTGAAACTATAGTAAAAAGTGAATTATTGTGAAACATAAGACAAATGATCAGAAATGTGCTAAAATATGAGTAAAAAGAGAAGGCAACTTAAAAATTACAAATTGTCGGAACAAATACCACAAATAGCTATTTCGAGGCTACAATGGAGGCTCTTCATCAGTGCAAGAAAGAAGTGCTCGTCCTCACCCAACTAGAAAGTTATGAGTGAATAAGTTGTGTGTTGAGCACCCCTTTTCTGCACTGATGAAGAGGTTCCATTGTGGCCTCGAAATAGTTATTTATGTTATTCGCTCTGACAGTTTGTGCCTTTATGTTTGTTCTTTGTACTCATATTGTTAAACATGATTAGCTTTTAAGAATATTCTTCCTAAAAACTTTATTTGCACTTGAAAGTTGTGGTGCTTTCACACCAAAGGCGGCAAAGACCAAAAACTTGTCTTTCCCACATCTGCGCAAGCGCAAAGCATACTTTTGCTTGCAAAACTATGCTCTGTGCTTGCGCAAAAGAGAAAAGAGACGTTTTTTGTCTTTGTCACTTTTGGTGCGAAAACACCCTAACTTTCAAGTGCAAATGAAGTTTAATGTTTAACACATCAAAACTTTCGAAATTGTTTAAAAACAATTCATATTGTTTTGGAAAACAGGTTTGGACTATCAAGCAACGAATTTATGCCAATATGGATTGTGGACCGTCGAATTTTTCAGGCTCTGATGAGTTAAAATGCCACGGAGGAGTATGGTTACTGCGATAGAGTAACCCTTTACGGCTACAAATGAAGAGAATGTACAATGCCTGTTTTTTTTTTCGGTTATCTTCATGAGAAAAAGCAGGTTAATGCAATACTGAGCCTGGATTGAAAGCGAAGTAATTTGTCAGTGTCTGTTCTTTTTTATTGCTAAGGAATTGAAAGATAGAAGTTGATCATACTTTTTTGTTTCTTTTCTTTAAAGATAGAAATCTCTCGGTTAGGGTTATAAAATAGGACGTTATAAATTAGGTGCCTTCCTGAGTGTTTTAGAACAGAGTAAGTAATCATCAAGTAATCCAAAATATAGCAGCATTGGTGCCTAGATGATTTCATAAATTCTTCCTTTACTTTTGGTTTTTAGTGAAAATATGAAAGAAAACTGCTTGATATTGCGTAGCATTTTAATTTTATTGCATATAATAGTGGTTTTGTATTCCTAATTACAATGATTGTTTACTTTGTATTGGTTATTTATTTTTCCGGTTCAAGAAACATACGGGGGGGGGGGGAGGGGATAGGACTATGGTTACTTTTCCTCTGTGGGAGAAAAGTGAAAAAAAAAAAAAAAAAGGAAACAAGGTAAAACTGCTCAAGCAGCAAGATGGAGTTCCAGACACATGTTTCGAGGTTACCAGGAATCTCTTTTCAATGCAAAATGGCAAAATGGATGCTCTAAAGAGTGAAAACGTTCTTTTGTCTAAATAGGAAAATAAGTTACAGGAACATGCTCTTTAAACACGTGCCTAAAATTCCTTTTTAGCCTACTTTCCCGTAAAAGTAAAAAAAAATATTAAAGCATGAAAGAAGGCCCAATGTATTGTAAAAATATCGTTAAAAAGAAAGAAAAGTCAAAAATAAGTGAAGTAATTAAATAAAGATTGAAAAATAAAAAAATTGAAAGTAGGGTTTTGAGATGGGGAAAATATGTGTCGGTCGGTCTGTCTGTCTGTCTGTCGGTCTGTCGGTCTGTCCCCCCCCCCCTAATAACTTTTGAACGAATAGTCCGATTCGAAAAATTCTTTTTGCATTTGAAAGATCTCGGCGAGGACATCTCATTTCCATATTTTACTTTTTGATTTGAACGATTTTTTGTTCAATTTTGAACAGTTCAAAAATTTTTAACATTAGCGCCTATGGGCGAAAATGTAGCAAATTATGTAAACTCTGGGTACAAGATCCAAGTTCCAATGAACAAGCTCACTGGAATAAGTTCTTGGCGTGAAATGTTGATTTGAACAATTTTTGTTCATTTTTGAACAGTTCAAAAAAATTAACATTTTGCCTACGGGGAAATTTCAATCCTATATAAATCCTGATCTAACGGACCGATTTGCTTGGAACAAACTTTATTGGAAAGCTCTTATGACGTAGAACATGTACAGATCGAAAGTTCATCCAGAACTAACGAGCCTATTTTTCTATGAAACTTTTTGATCGAGATTTTCAAGAATATTTTTGAATTCATGAATGATTAAATCAATAAGCAAAAGAATGAATTAATAACTGAGGGAATAAATACATGAATGACTGAATAAATGAATGATTGAATGAATATGTATTAAGCGTTGAAAAAGGTATATCTGAAGCAATTAAGAACTTAAGCTAAACGAGAGAGAGAGAGAGAGAGAAAATAGCTAGACTATAAATTTGAAGCTGGTGTATATGGGAAAGTAGGCTCGTATAGTTCTAGACGGAACTTCTTGTTCTACTTGAGAACTTTTAAGTACGCTTTGAGTTCTTAAAACACGTAGTGAAATTTGGAAATACAATGCGTCTTTTAAGTAAGTTTCAGCTACTATCATTGCGAGGCCACACGAGCGTGCCAATAAAAATTGAGTAAAATAATTGCAGTGCACATAAATAATTTTGAATTAAAGCGTCGAAAGGGCTATTTAATTTTATTTCTTGTTTGTGAATTTAGGGTCACATTAATCTTTGTAAACATACATTCGATTTGAAAACAAGAATTATTGTTAGTTAAGGAAATCATATTTGCGTTCAAAATCGTCATCGACATGAATATCTATTTTGAATATATGTAATACTATAAAGAAATATTTCTATTAGAATATATCACAATTATAATGAGAGAAATTTCAGCATACATAGCTCAGAAAGAAAATGATACGGCTCTGATGCGAAGTATGCGTTAAGTGTATTAGCTTCAGGATTTTTTTGAATTTTTCAGAAAATAACAGATCCTCTTTGAAAGGCATGGATTGCATGGAGAGTATCCATTTGGATAAAAGAAGTCTCTCAGAGGGGAAATGAGCGGTTTTGATGGTATGAAACTTTTCATGTTGACCTCATTTTTATTGACGATGATCTGGAGAAAATAGCTGAGTTATTCTATTGCAATGGCGTTTCATTTTCTGACGCTCAGGGCTTTCAATCTGTTTATCCACAGTGAAAATTACGGTGAAAGATAGAACGTTTTTTCATCAGCAAGTGTCAACGAAAGGCGATTTGACCATTAAAATGTCCATAGTTAAAAACTTCGTGATGCTTAAAAATTTAACAGCAAAAGGCGAAAATGTGAGCACTCTTTATAAAGAAAGTATTTATTTCACAGGAAACAAGAAATAGCGTATGAGCTCAAACTTTTTCTGTTCACTTAATTTCCTTTCTTTGTCTTTGTTTATTGATCACTATAAAAATAATGTGTGAAGAAAAGTTAAAGGATAACGGGAATTTCGTTGAAGAATTAAGATTGTTCACGTACTATTAAAAATTTGCATGGTTAATAATGTTTTTTAGCCTACTTTCACGTAAAAGTAAAAATAATAATAATAAAGCATGAAAGAAGGCTTAATGTATCGTAAAAATATCGTTAAAAATAAAGAAAAGTCAAAAAAAAAGTGAAGTAATTAAATAAAGATTGAAAAATAAAAAATTTGAAAGTAGGGTTTTGAGATGGGGGAAATGTGTGTCTGTCGGTCTGTCGGTCTGTCCCCCACTAATAACTTTTGAACGAATAGACCGATTCGAAAAATTCTTTTTGCATTCGAAAGATCTCGGCGAGAACATCTCATTTCTATATTTTACTTTTTTATTTGAATAATTTTTTGTTCAATTTTGAACAGTTCAAAAAAATTTAACATTAGCGCCTATGGGCGAAAATGAAGCAAATTATGTAAACTCTGGGTACAAGATCCATATTCCAATGAACAAGCTTACTGGAAGAAGCGCTTGGCGTGAAATATCAATTTGAACAGATTTTGTTCATTTTTGAACAGTTCAAAAAAGTAACATAGCGCTTACGGGGAAATTTCAATCCTATATAAATCCTGATCTAACGGCCCGATTTGCTTGGAACAAACTTTATCGGAAAGCTCTTATAACGTAGAGCATGTACAAATAGAAAGTTCTTCCAGAACTAACGAGCCTATTTTCCTATGAAATTTTTTTATCGGAATTTTTAAGGATATTTCTCAGTGAATAAATGAATGAGTGAAAGAATGAATCAATGAATAAATGAATGAGGAAAAGAATGAATAAATGAGGGAATAAATACATGAATGAGTAAACGAATGAATAAACATTTGAATCAGTAAACGAATGAATGCATAAATGAATGGCTGAATAAAGGAAAAAATGAATGCGTGAACGAATATGTATTGTCTGTTGAAAAAGGTATATTTGAAAAAATTAAGAACTAAAGCCAAATGAGAAAGAGAGAGAAAGAGATAGCTAGATTATAAATTTGAATTTGGTGTATACGGGAAAGTAGGCTCGTATAGTTCTAGACGGAACTTCTTGTTAGTATAAAGCAAAGCAGACTAGTTCACTAGAATTATATGTATTTAATTTATAAATCTCTTTAAAATACTTTTGTTTCTAATTGTACATCACAGTACTAAAGTTTAATCATTAATTTTCCAAGATGTGTGTTTACATGTAATATCTGCCTTCTGGCGGCAAAAAGAAACGACCTCAAATTTCCACCCTGCTATTGTTGCTGGCATTCAGCCCCAAAGTCAATTTGGGTTTAAAAAAGTTTTTCCGTGTCTGTTACTTGAACTAATTAAACGTAAAAAATATTTTTTATTGCTTGGAGTTGAATGTCAGTAGATAAAGGACTGTGTCATGCACTTAATCATAAAATTTTTCAATAGTGCAATCTTTTATGAGCTTATGGGCAGTGACATTTGAAATTTGCTTGGTATCATATTTTTACGTAGTGTAAGCATTTTTCTTATGCAATTCCATACCACATTTCCCACACCATTTTTGCCTTTTGCATATCATTTTGAGTGAAAAAAAAACCCTCAGATTTAACAAAATTAAATTTTGTTTTGTTTGTTCACGCAGCAAATTGGTTCTATCCAATACTAAAAGAAGTTTGTTTTCCACTTTATTTTGGAAAAGTGGATTTTTTTTGTAAATGAGGTTTAAAAGTTATATTTAAGGAATTCGGTAGAAATCACTGACTGATTGGAGAACTAACTGATATAAGTATTAGTGTGAAGGGCTTCGTTGTAAAAACATCGTTCTTCGTCCATGAATGGTAAATTGAAATTAAACTTCATCCCCCCTTTTTTGTTGAAAATTAATTTTGATGAAATCATAATTAATTAAACCTCTGAACATAGGACTTAAGAGTTAAAATTTCTCGAGTTTAGACCATCGAGTTTAATGCATGTTTTTTTGCATGGTTTTATAAAAGATATTTATGAGTCTGAAAATTCATTCTAAGCTGACTGTTTAAACTGTGAATGAATGCAAGCTTTAAATGGAAAACTTCTGATTCTTCATAATGTTTTTTTTTTCTTTTTTTAAATGCATGCAAGAGAGCTGTAATAGTATTTAAAATGAAATGTCAATGACTTTTTATTTGCTGTTTTCGGAGCTTCTTTTCGGGTTGTTAGACGATTGGAGTTGACGACTGACGGCTCATAGGGCACGCCAGTTAGTTGCATAGAGCGATAAAAAATTATAATTATTTTGTTTTGGTTATAAATTTGTTTTGGAACTTTCTTGTAAATTGATATCTTACGACTATGCATTTTTACATTTTATCACAAATGTTTTTAAGTATTTTCAAGCTTAAAAGGTAAAGTACTTTTTCATTAGATTTTTTCTGATAATAAGCAATTAAAAACATTTTTATATTACATTATACGCTCTTGGACATATTTTCTAGGGGAAAAAAACGCAACCTTATTGAGTCATAAAATATCGAGCTTAGAAAGATAAAACACAACATTTAACGCTGTGAAATGATCAAAACAACATTGAAGAGACGTTTGAGAAATTTTGTGACTTTAGTGAGCTAGTGTCCCGATATCGAATATTGGGGCGAAGCCATGATTTCGCTTTGTTTCTCACACAATATCTGCTAAGTGCTTTTAACGGCTGGAATTTCCTGCATTCTGGAGTCATTATATTCAGCTGCGGATGGCATCGGTTCAATGCAAACGATCCATTACGGGAAAAATCTATCTGAAGTGAAGTAAGGCGGTATCGTTCATTCAATGAAACTTTTCGTTCCACTTTCAGTTCCGCTAAAAAGTAAAGTGACGAGTTTGATGGAATGGCGCTAAATTCACTTAACCGCTATTCATCTTCCTGAAACAAATGAATAATTCAAAAAGTTTTGAATTTGTTCCAGAATTCAAATGATTTGTATGATTTAATTTCATGTTTTCTCTTATGAACTTATTATCAGACAAAATTAAGAATTAATAATAAATTCATGCATTGCGATTTCCTTCCTTGCACAGAGCATAAAGTTTGGTTTTGCGTTATAAATTGTTTCTTCTTTCTGTCATTTCTGAAGTATAAGTACATTATGCAGATTATGGAATGAACTTACAGCATAGAAGTCAACCTTGAAAAAATTGTTTTATGGAGAAGAAATCAGTTTAAAAATTTTGTCGATGTTTTAAATTTCAAACTAAAATATTTCGTCCTATTCTATGCATTGGAAGTTTTGGTTCTCAACAAGTTCTTTGCTACGACACCACAGTAGTTGACGTTCGAACAAATTTGATCAAAGAAGGGAAGTCAATGCGATTTTCACAACACACTACAGCATTTACTTTGGAACGTTCAAAACGATTAATGCTTTTGTGTGAAAAATTTAAAAACGTGCTCAAATTGACTTATTGTTTTGAAAGTTTCTTCCTCTGTAGAATGTTGAAACATTAATTATGCTTTTATTGACGGTTCTGACGAGTTCGAAAAACTTCACTATCATAAATACCAAAAATAATGAAAATTTATTTAAATGTTCATGTTGTAGTTGAGCTATTCCATTTCAAATCAGGCAGAGGTTGTCACATGACCCTCACATATTTCTTTAAAAAAATTACAGTAGTTACAACTAAAAGGGACATATAAGATATCCCAAAAGGATTTTGCAAAAACAAAATGATTTCTCTAGTTACAGACTTTTAAAATTTGGGACAAAATTGGCCATTTTCAGAAAATCAGCAAAACATTACGTGCTGTTTAAATTTTCCATGAATCATTTCATACACGATCATGGCTTTCAAACTCAAAACAACTATTCACGACTCAAATTCAAAATAACAAGATCTTCTATAGCCATATTAACATCTTTTACATCAGCTAAGATGGGGAAGCTGGCACTGTAACGCTGTTGACCCGGAAAAGAGAAAATGGAATTGGCATGCTGTCAAAAAATGGATCTTTTTAGGTCGTATTCGTCAGAAGATTCAAACCACTAAACCCCATATCGAACTGTTCTTCAACCAATCAGAAGATTTCGATCAGTGGTTTAAGTGTCAGAGAAAAGTGTGAATCGGCTAATGAATTCGAAGGTAAGGGTTGGAGGACATTGAAAGGAATAATTATTACAGAGGGAAAAGGAACAGAATTGTCCCATCCGTACCTGCAAATCCCACCACTATTTCTTAAGATCGACCTAGCAGTATCAAATGCACAATGCTTGAAATACAAAGCCAGCTGAGCTCTTGACATCAATCTTTATCGTTTCAAATGCCATTCTGTCATCTGCTTAGTTTTACATCGCGAGATACTAAAATGCAGATCGACTTTCTGTAAACAAAAACGACTCAACGCATTCGAACTAAAGTTATCTTTACATTATATGTTCCTGGAGCTGAAGGGACTATAAACTTCTGTTTACAGAAAAAGTAATTTAAGATGAATTACTTTTTTTGTAAGATTAATTACTCTGCTTTATTTATTAATAAATAAAACAGAGATTGTGCTAGGGTGCCTTGACCAGGATTGTAAGAAATAAAAAAAAAAGCCTTAAATTGACAGAATTTATCAGCAAACTTTAATTCTAGTAAATAACAAATATAAATAAAATATGTGGGATGTTCTCAACCCCACAGAGACACGTCTTAGAAAACGACAAATCAAGTGAGCTAATCTTTTAAAATTGTTCTGTGGGCGTAATATATTTTTAGCATTAGTGTTTTAAAGTTCGTTCTTTCTTCGTTTAGGAAATGTCTTGTTCCAAGATAAATGCTCGTTTTCTTCTACAAAAGCAAACAATCTTTTCCTTTCATAATGCTCTTAATGTTAGATCCGCATGTGTTTTGAGCCTCATTAAACACTGTTAGAAAAAACCTGAATTTTCAGAAAGTTTTTTGACTGATTTTAACGGAAAATTTCCAAACATAGTTTTTCCTTAAAAGTTTATGTTTTAAAATCCCCAAATTAAAAAAAAAATCCTCAATTTCGTTTGGGTCGGGATGGGATGTAGTGACTGGTTACTCTTTTTTTCTTGATCGGTGATGGTAATGGAATTGACCCAAATTTATTCAACTTTTTTATTCATTCGACCTATCCTTCTAGAATTAATTTTCTCCATCATTCATTCCGGGCAGGGCCGTGCTCCCCCCCCCCCCTTTGACCGACCAAAGCCCCTAAAACGGCACCTTCCCCTTGGCGAGCACCCAGTGGCGTAGTTAACATGGGTGACACCCGGGCGGGTATAGATGGTGTCCCACCAATTGATGGTGTCATCCCAAGGTAAAGATTAAACAAAAAAAAAAAAAAATGTAAACGTGAAGTATGTATTTGAATGTAATGTATTTAAAAGAATCGCAGGTTTAAAAAAAAAGAAAGAAAAATCGTATCATCGGCGTAATGATATTTAAAAAGTGTATTTGTTGACGACAATGGGTGTGTTGAGCGGTTAAAAAACACTTCAAATATATTTTTAAAAGGAACACTTTGCTCGTTCAAAATAGAAAAGAAAATGATAGAAAAAATATTCAATTTAACGTGATTGTCTCGTTTTATGGGGTTTTCAGATGTTTATTGTTTTTCCGTCGTGGGCGAGGGGCACCCGGGGCGGTCCGCCCCCACTTAGCTACGCCACTGTGAGTACCCCAGATGCAAAGACTTGTAATCATTTTTTGATATTACTGATACTGTAAATCAACACACATTATTTTTAATGTATCTTTCATTTTTTCTTATTTTTTATTGATTTAGTAAAATATGCTTTTCTTAAAACTTAACCCCTATAATAATTATTTCTTTAATAATTTACTGAAAGTGCTGTATAAGTAGAGTATTATAATATGTTAATACAGTAAAACCTATAAAATTGCCCACCTTTGTAAGTTGACCACTTTTGGTCAGGAACAGAATTAGCCCCATATTATTTAATGTATGGAAACCTTTGTAACTTGACCACCTGTCTATATTGACCACTTATGTCCGCCAAATTTGGATGGGAGTATTATTAAAAAAACCCTTTGTAAGTTGGCTGCCTAATTATTACTCTATTTGTTTATCTATTTTTGCAAAGATAAAAAAAACTTAAATATGTTATCCAGGATAATATATTTTATGCCATAACGTTAGACCATTATTTGTCTGGATGGATGAAACATCAATATGAAGTTCGCCTAAACCTCTATGTAAGTTAACTATTCGAGAAAACTACCTTCGTTTTTCTTTTCTTCGTTTCTTCTTTTTCTTCTAATTGATCTAGCCATTTCGATAAATTATGTATTTTTAGAGAATCTTTACAATCAAATAAGTAAACTAACATTATTATCTTTAACTAAGTGCTTTAATTTTAAAGTTGCATAGGATACATTGAAAGTCATGCAGATTAAATTTATCTAATGGTATTTTATATAATTGTTCAAAAATAGCTAATTACTAATTTTAAAGTTACGTTAATACATGAATAAACGCATAGCCTAGGAAATGGAAACAAAAATCTCAACCCTCTATAAGTTGACTATTAAAGTGCTGCACCATAAGTAGTCAACTTACGCATGTTTCACTGTAGGTAACTTTATGAAAAAATAAAAACTATATTTATAAGGTAATTAAAATTCAAGGTTTAAACTTAGTTATTTAATTAATTATCTATAAATTAATTTCTAACAACATTTATTCACAATTAATGATCTAAAATCTCCATGATTTTCCAAAAGTCAAATTGTTTTTCCTACAAATGCTAAACCAAAAAAGCCCGGTTTAAACCAAAAAAAAAAAAACCTGGTTAAAAAAAAAAAAAAAAAAACGGATTTTTTTGGTTATTTTTCAAAAAAAACCAGGTTTTTTTCCAACCCTGATTGGTTGTAACTTAACTTTAACTAAAATGCAAAATTGTGGAAAGTGAAACATGAACATAACTGCATGCTTTGAGTGAAAAGCACATTTTAAGGCTCCATATGCAGCAACCTCTATTAATTACAAGCAAACAGGTAATATTTCCAAATGGACCGGTCTTTATTATAACCAAGGTCTGATAACAGACACTATTTTAATAATTAATAATATATTCTTCTTTAATTTTAAAGCTGATCAGAAATGAAAGAGTACAGATCATTATATTTAGCTAATGATAATATTAACAAATTTAGTTCTAAAAGGAAATGTTACATTGCATAAAACATTCTTAAAACACTTCTAGTTCGAAAGGTTTTCATAAAAAATAGTGCCTATATTTTTATTACCTCCTGCAGAAAAAATTGACAGTAATGAGAACCCATGAATAGTCTTTTAATTATAAATTTATTAAATTATCTTAAGCTGTAAGCAAAATTCAGCCTATTTATTTATTTATTTTTTGATAAAGATATTAAACAATAACAATGGTTTCTAAAACATGAACAGAATTATCAAAAGTAAATAAATAAAAGATGAATTTTTATTTTCTGTGATTAGATTTTTAAGTTAGACATTATTCTATGCTTTACTATTTGATCATATCAGTTTGTTATTATAAGCATCTATTTCATTGCCGAAGATTCCTTTAATGTTCCAAATAATGCTTCTTATTACTTATTTGCTATAAAAAACCGATGCCTTAGTTTTTCTGGTTCAAAAGTGCAAAGTAAAATACATACTTTAATTGCTGTTACAATTTAAAAAAATAATAAATAAATAAATACATAAGAATAAATACATAAACAAATTAAGTTTAATATGAGTCAAATACCAACAGTTCATATGGTATAAAAACAAATGGAGTATAGTATGCTAATTTTGCCAGCAGATTGCAAATAGAGTTTTACCACGAGTACTTTTTTCTATTTCATTGTGTTATTCATATGAAATAGATTAGATAATAATTTTAACCATGTGTTTTCCTCTAAAGCAGTTTCTTGATTTTCAAAAACATAGTGGACATTTTTTTAAGCATTTTTTCCCTGTGCTATAACATTTGAAAAAAAGCACATCACTAGTGGGTCTGACTTGGTTTAATTAGTGCCTGTTTTTTAAAACCACATTTTTACGTATTCTTTTGATTGCTTTAAATTTTAATCAAATGGCTTAAATGATGTCTTTTTTTTTAAACTTTGTATTTTACGTATTCTTTTAATTGCTTTAAATTTTAATAATTGTGTTTGAGTTTTATTTGTGCTGCTTCCATTATGTAATTACTATTATTTGCAAAGGTATTTGATTATGTATTTTGCAACTTAATGGAGTTATCAAATGGGTTTGTAAGGAGAGCCTTCTATAACAGTTTTGATCAAAGTGTTCCATTTTATTGTATTTGTTTCTTTTAAATGACGAACAAATTAACAATTGTACATCTGTTCCAATAATGAACAAAATTTTACTCAAGTTATGAAAGTCCATTTTCTTATTCATTGTTGACAAAATCACATTATGCTAACAGGGGCTGTAAACTTGAAATAGTTGATTAGTAGCCATATTTAATAAGTAGCCATTATAAAATTTAATAGTGATTTTTTTCACTTATTATCAATAACATTAACTGTATTTTTTTTTTTTTTTTTTTTTTTTTTTTTTCAACTCTATGAAAAGTATTTCACAAAAGGCTGTTTTAAAGTACTTTAATAAAGGTATGGTGATGAGAAAAGTATTTTCACCTGAGGCGTGTTGCAACATTGCATGTGTAGGCTTGTTTAATCAGAATATCAGAAATAAAATATGTATAAATCAGAAAAGGCTACATTTAAAAACTAATCATCAAATATCGCCAAAAATGTAAATGTCTGTGATTAAATATTTAAAAAATCAAAATATGTTAACTTGAAATAAAAATTTGGTTGCTTTAAAAAACTAGTTTATAATTTTAAAAGTAAATAGAATAATATTGTGAAATGTATACATAAATAACAAGAAGTTCCGTCTAGAACTATACGAGCCTACTTTCCCGTATACACCGAATTCAAATTTATAATCTAGCTATCTCTCTCTCTCTGTCTTTCTCGTTTAGCTTTAGTTCTTAATTGCTTCAAATATACCTTTTTCAACGGTTAATACATATTCATTCAATCATTATTTATTAAGTCATTCATGTATTTATTAAGTCATTTATTCATTCATTCTTTTGCTTATTCATTTAATCATTCAATAATTAAAAAATATTCTTGAAAATCCCGATCAAAAAATTTCATAGAAAAATAGGCTCGTTAGTTCTTTATGAACTTTCTATTTGTACATGTTCTACGTCATAAGAGCTTTCCGATAAAGTTTGTTCCAAGCAAATCGGTCCGTTAGATCAGAAATTATATAGGATTGAAATTTCCCCATAGGCGGTATATTAATTTTTTTTGAACTGTTAAAAAATGAACAAAAATTGTTCAAATCAATATTTCACGCCAAGAACTTCTTCCAGTGAGCTTGTTCATGGGAACTTATATCTTCTACTCAGAGTTTACATAATTTGCTTCATTTTCACCCATAGACGCTAATGTTAAAATTTTTTGAACTGTTCAAAATTGAACAAAAAATTGTTCAAATCAAAAAGTAAAATATGGAAATGAGATGTCCTCGCCGAGATCTTTCCAATGCAAAAAGAATTTTTCCAATCGGACAATTCGTTCAAAAGTTATTAGGGGGGGACAGACCAACAGACAGACAGACCGACAGACCGACAGACAGACAGACCGATCGACACACTTTTTCCCCGTCTCAAAACCCTACTTTCAAATTTTTTATTTTTCAATCTTTATTTAATTACTTAACTTATTTTTGACTTTTCTTGATTTCTAACGATATTTTCACGATACATTAAGCCTTCTTTCATGCTTTATTATTATTTTTTTTACTTTTACGGTAAAGTAGGCTAAAAAAGGGAAAAGGGGTCGTTCATAAATGATGTCACGCTTCGAGGGGGGGTTCTAGAAATTGTGACAGTTTGTGACAAGGGGGAGGGAGGGGGTATTAGGAAGTGTGACATCACCCATTTTGGTTAAAGTAAAAGTATTTAACATCAGCAGCAAATTATTTTTTTTTTCATTTTAAAATATGCTTTGTATTCTTATTGATTTTATATCGATAACATCGATGCTGATTAAGGTTTAAATTATCTTCTAGATAGAGGTTAAAAGGAAATCTTGGGTGTTTAGATTTTTAAGACAAAGTAGCGCGTTTCATTTTTACTGACTTCGAACAATCTTAAGAGAAAAAAATATCAAAATAAAGCAGCTGAACCCAAAATAAGCATCATCTCAACTTTGGTTTCCTTTCATAACTATTTTGATAAAATCCACATGTATGAGCAAAAGTATCGAGACAGTACGATACCACCTAATTCTGTTTTTGCACAAACATTTTTACACGAATTGACTCAATCCCAATTTAAAGTAAATAGTATTATTTCATTTATTTTTTAAGCAAGTCGTTTTGATATCACACAAGCTGTCGAACTCAATTTCAAACTTGTCTGCCTAAATTCTAGGATAAAAAAAAATTATTTATGGCGGAGCAGACATCCTTGCTTTTTTTCCTTGTGCATTACAACTACCACACTCGACGAGGTTAAAAGCAGGGCTCGATAAATACTGAGCCCCGACTAGATATTCAGTGCTCGCGCCAAAAAACACAAGGATTATTCTGCAATTCTATTAAATGAGCTGTCATCGCTTGGATGATCTACTTGGTTAGTTGGGGGTGTATCACTTGGAAGCTGTTTACTGATGCCTGTTTTCTAAATGGATTTATTTAGATATCAAAATGTGCGAAGGGGGAGGTGTATATTCCGCTATCACCCCCTCCCCCCCTCTCTTGGGAGCTGGCTCCTTACTCTTTTGCCTGTCGCCTAGATTTTTAGAGAATTTCTCAACTTTTGAGCTGGTGTGGATTTCGAGAAGCTTGCTTTTTGTGTAGTCTATAAAAAAATTTTATTGTTGGATTTGATTCCCCCAAGATAGTCTGGTGATGTTTGTCTAATGGCTTTTGAAATACAGGAAGGGGCGGGCCTTTTCTTATTTTGAAATTTAATCTCTTAAGAGTACTTTGTGTACATAAAATAAGGATAACGTTTTAAGAGCAAACTAGATCAAGCTCTAAAATTCCATTGTTTTCAATTCTTCTTTTGTATTAATATTTTATTTACTATTATATTATATGCTAATTGTTTTTATTTTAAACCTTAATTTTATTTTACATAAATTAAATAGACAAATACTTATTATTCTTAGGCTCATAAATGTCATAAAAGTTCAAAAATAAAATTGTAAATGTGATCTATAACGTAGTGCTTTCTTTCTAAACTGCAAGGGTATATGCTTACGTAATATAGCGTGACATGTGACAAAGGGGGGGAAGGGGTATGCTGAAGTGTGACACTTTGTGACAAGGGGGGGAGGGGGGTAAAATATATTGAAAAAAAGTGTGACATCATTTATGAACGACCCCATAGAACAACTGGGAGGGATAAAAGTTTTAAAAAGTGGAGTATTCCTTTTAAAAGATAGAGAACATTAATTTAACTTCAAATTCAAAATGCATTCAAGTTAAATTTAAAACAGAATTAGTGCTGCCATCTATTGACAGAGTATAATTTATTTTTATAGGAAGACTAATAAGACTTAACATTTCCCCTACTTCGCACTGCAAGCTCATGCGCATTGCTCTTGGCTGTCTCTACATTCGCTCGTGGATTTTTCCTGCATTGAATGCTTTTCGCACTGAAGGCGTCCTATCTTAACATAGTGTTTGGCTTGTGAATACGTTCAAGTTGAATCGGAACATCCAAAGGTATGATTGCAATGAAATATTTGTTTGTTAGAAAATAAAAATTAAGTTTGATTTTATAATTCGCTTTTTACTCTACCGTTTAATGATCGCGATGTGTTCTGCAAAGTTGTGAAGTGGATGAGTTGGCACAAGAGAATATATTTACACTTTTATCCACAACAATATTTATTCCTAACTATTTACAACATATTTACAGTGCGGAAATGAACATTCACAAGATCTTTGCTCCGCGTCAAAAATCGGTGAAATTGGAAAGTCTCTTTTTCTATCATTCTTCGCAGAGAGACGTTGAGTTGTCGATGTAATATTCAAGCAGAAATAAAAATGCGAGTGCGTGCCGCTACACACTCCCCTCCTAGTGAAGGAGTTCAACAGTTATATTCTTTCAAATATGTTGGAAACCTGACATGACGTCCAGATTTTGTCGTCCTCTCAACTTGTTTTGTTGGAGAAGAACTTTGGTTTGGTGCAACTGCATTAGATGTGAATGTCGGAGGAATAGCTTGAGTAAGGGTGTTCGCATCATTATCAACGATAAACGCTGGTTTAAGACGGTCAATCGAGACACGTTTGATCACACCAGCAACATCTACATCGAAATATTTTTCTTCTCTGTGTTTTACAGCGTAAGGTCCCAAGTATCTCGCTTGAAGTGCAGAGCTAGCTGCGTTGTTATAAATAAATACGTGAGAGCATTTGGTTAATTCCGTTGACACGAACACTGCTCTTTTGCAATGGGCAGATGTGGGCTTAGGAGAGAGATTGCGAATCGACGTCTGCAGTTGACGTACGAAGTCGCTTTTTTTTTTTTTTTTTTTTTTTTTTTTTTTTTTTTTTTTTTTTTTTTTTTTTTTTTTTTTTTTTTTTTTTTTTTTTTTTTTTTTTTTTTTTTTTTTTTTTTTTTTTTTTTTTTTTTTTTTTTTTTTTTTTTTTTTTTTTTTTTTTTTTTTTTTTTTTTTTTTTTTTTTTTTTTTTTTTTTTTTTTTTTTTTTTTTTTTTTTTTTTTTTTTTTTTTTTTTTTTTTTTTTTTTTTTTTTTTTTTTTTTTTTTTTTTTTTTTTTTTTTTTTTTTTTTTTTTTTTTTTTTTTTTTTTTTTTTTTTTTTTTTTTTTTTTTTTTTTTTTTTTTTTTTTTTTTTTTTTTTTTTTTTTTTTTTTTTTTTTTTTTTTTTTTTTTTTTTTTTTTTTTTTTTTTTTTTTTTTTTTTTTTTTTTTTTTTTTTTTTTTTTTTTATATAATTTCTTTAAAAATTTAAAATTAATGAATAAATACCTTCTGATTCTATTTTAGGGTCTGTATAATGATAAATTAGCTTAAAATAATGCAAAATTTTAAATTTTATGTAGTAAATTTTCATATTTCTGCCTCGTTTTTTACTTTTGTGAGGAAAAAGTGGGAAATGGTAGGAGAAACATACATTCTAAAATTTTAAATAAATCAATAAATATAGTTCGGTACCGATTTGTAACCCAAATTGTAGAATTCAGGCAAAACTAGAAATAAGTACATGCCAAATTTTGTATCTATGATCCTATACTAATCCACTACTTTTCTGCGTTATTTGCAAAACACAATTTAAAAAAAAAATCATTTTTGTACTCCTTGTAATACGTATGTAAATTTTCTTACTTTGTGTTTTCTTTTCGTTAGCAATAAAAAATTCCGCCATTTTAACATCATTTTAGCAAACCCCTGGGGTTTCGCTAACCATCGGTTGGGAAACACTAATCTAAAGTGATGAAATCATTACAATTGCAGGGTTCCAACGGGCCATAAAAAGGTCCTATAAGGGCCCTATTTTTGAGATTGTTTATAGGGGCCCCTCTGAAGGCCTTATTTAGTAGACAAAAGCCCTAAAATGTAATCAAAGGCCCTATTTTTTTGCATTTGCTTGAATCATGTGAATAAAAACACCATATTGTGCTATGTTTGTATCTTAAATGTGAATCACAATAATTGCTAAAATTGATGAAAAAAAAATCGACCAATTTGATTCCCAATAAAACTAATCTTACCCATTAATTCCAATTTTTTCGAAATCTTCTCTGTTATGCCAGATTTTTTTGCAAGGGCATGTTACCCATGGATTATTTTGAAGTTTTATATTTATCAATTAATTGTATATTTATTAAACAATGTTTGCAAAAGCTCTGTTTTTATTTTGTTATAAGCTTTTCCATTATAAGTCACCTTTAAAGAGAGCATTTAAAATGAAAATCTTTTTCTAATGCTTATAATTAATAATAATAGAGCAAATTTAATCAAAATAATTTTGTTAAAAGTGCGACCAGCAACCTGGCAAAAAGTAAACCACTGTTATTTTTTCTTTCCCGCGAAATTTACAATCGATGCAAAAGTAAAAGTATCAGAAATTTTGATATTTTAAATGAAATCATGTGTAATCTTTTCTGTGGTCATTAAATATGTGTGAAAGGGAGAGTGAATTATATGGTGTGTGATTTTTATCTAAGTATATACCTAATCTTTATTTTTTAAAATGTATTAGTATGCAAAGTGGCCCTATATATAGTTACAAATTCGCCTGAAAAAGGCCATTTTTTAAGCTGCTGGGGCAGTGGGAACCCTGAATTGCATTTCATGCTAGGTGGCGATTTAGGAGAAAATGGTGTTTATACAGCTGGCGGGCAATTTTTTTTTCTCTGGTCGCCAACTGTTACATTTTCAAGAAACTCTTAACTCAACAGATCTAATTCGAAACAGTATTCCCCTCCCCCCCAAAAAAATCGCCAAATGCTTCTACAGCATTACCAGCACTTCAACCATGATTGATCATGCCTTTTGAGCTAAAAGAATAAGTCAATGGTTAAGCAACATTGAACAGTTGTGTAGTCCTGAAAAATAAGTTGGTTCATATAATACATAAGATAAACGATTGAAACCCAAATAAAGGGTGGGGGATGTTGTCCCCCTGCTTCCCCTCGACTACACCACTGACATCTTTAATGCGTTATTTGGAATTAGATTCTCTTAATGGGGAAAGTAATGCATTGAATTAGATTACAAATATTCTTGAGGTATAATAGGTGCTGTTCCATTTCAGCGGGCCACTTATGGTGGTAATTTTTTTCTCTCGCTAAATCGAACTTCACACACAGGGCGGGGCAGTCGCCCAGGCTCGTGCAAAACATCTAACTCTTTATAAAAAAAGAGAGAAAATTTTATTCATAAAATTTCAGCTTTTCATAATTTTCTATATGGTTATAGATAATAGATCAGATCTTAGATCGGTAAATTTTTTCATTTGTCTTGATTATATTGGCAGTAAGTGAATGTATTCAAAATAGGAATATAAATCATACATTTCCACTCGTGTTACAAGAAGGTCATTCCATATCAAATCATCCAGCCACAAATGAAAATAAAACCCATGGTTTCAGATTCTTGATTTTTTTATTTGTTCATTTTACTATCACGATTACCCCTGTAAATTTTTTTGTTGTTATCTTTAATACTTTTTGAGATATGAATTTTTAAAAATGTGTCGTAAGAGACGTCTTCGCTTTAAGGACAAATTTTGTTCTAGCGACATAGTTGAAGCAAAAAATTCATAACACATACCAATAGCATATACCCAAGCAAAAAGTTCATAATACCAATTTTCATGATATCACAAAATTTTTTTCACTGAAATGTTCAGAATAAAGACAAAAATGCAGTTAAACAAATATCTATTAAGTGATGCAGTTAGTGTTAGCTAAAACTTGGATTTCATAAATATTTTGAAGAAAAAACACACATGAAATTTTAAAACAGTAATAAACCTAAAAGGCACTGCAGTAACCAAAATATTCTTTTTTTAAATCACCCTCTAAGTATAAACTAAAAGGTTCTAAAATAAAATTGGTGGTTTTTTTTACTGCCAGTATATTTAATTTCACAGTAAGCAATTTAAAAATCGTACAAAATAGCTTTCACAACATTACAATTTTTTGCTTCTTATTATAACATACTAATTGCTTTAAAATCCGAAAATACAGACTGTAATTCAAAATAAGTTTATTTTTACAAGAAATAAGTTAATAATTTAATGTTTATATATTAAAAAAAAAAAAAAAAACCGTATAATTGTGAAAGAAAAAGAAGTCACTGAATCATGATTTTTTACAAAGTATCGAAGTATAATGCAGGCTCATTTCCTATTTACACCTGTGACATACCCAAATGACCCTAAGTAACTTTTATTTTTAAAATAAAATTATTTTAAATTAAAATTTGTGTGTGACAATGCCTTTTTTTATTGTCCTTGAGTCTGTTTTAAAATGTTTTTGCACTGGAGATCAATTGAAGTAATGTCCTTCTGCAGAAATTAATAGATTTTACCTGATGGTTTTGTAATTGGAGGATTGACACAAGAAATGACCCAGGACCGATCTTAACCCTGATTGCTAACAATTGGAGGGCTCGCGCATAAGGCACCGTTGCTAAAGTTTTTCGAGGCGAAAAAATAAACAAAATAAAATAATAATTAAACATAAAAAATAAAAATTAATTTTGGGGAAAAAATCTTCATCTTACAAAAGTCCAATATGGAGATCAGTATGGTGAACCTACACCTTAAAGGTTTGTGAAATGAAAAATTTAGAGAAACCAGATGTCAATCGTCACTAGAAAGTGCTAAAGTTCTTCGGAAAAAAAACTGGAAAGTTACTCCAGAGTTCAAAATCGGCATGTAGCTCGAAAACCAAGACAATTTCTGTATAAATAGGCTTGCCATACGTCCCGGTATTTTGCTCTTGTCCCGGTGTCCCGCCCAGTTTTATCAATGTCCCGGAAACGGCTGTAAGATGTAAAAAGCTTTTTTTTAAAAATTAATTTTCATAAATTTTGAAAGAATTTATGTTTTTAAGAACCTTTCATGAATCGGTTTCTTTTCTAAAATCAACATTTTTGTCTACCGTGCACAGTGTCAAAGAAATGAGAAGTATTCTAACTGCAATCTGTGAGCAAACGCTGGAACTGCTTGCACAGCGCTGCCAGCGGCCACTATTTGGTTGTGCGAGTCTATTATTGCGGCCACAGAGTCGGGCGAGTAAGTACTGAAAGAAAGAATCAGTTGACATTTATGAAAGCAAGCAATGCAGTTAAGACAAAATGCTGTAGTTTAAAAAAGTAAGACTTGGTAATTATTGTTCAATTAAACAATTTTATGAAGTATTTAAAACTTTATTTTATTAACACTTCTTTTTACATGGTAGACCAGAAAAAATTATCATTCAAATGGGAAAAAAAATCTTTTTAAGTAAATTAAGTAGCAAAAATTCCTGTTTTATTTTTAAGAGGTGGGTAGACTAACAATCTATGGTTCCAGATTCCCCACTCCCGTTGCGTGCGAGGCTTAAAAAAGGCTTAAAACTCACCATTTTGCTCCTAATTTTTTAAAAATTTCTGGGGGGTATTCCATACCCCCAGACCCCCATCCCATATTAAGGTGTCCCGGTTTCACTCATCAAAAATATGGCAAGCCTATGTATAAAGCAATGGATGACGAATCTTTATCTTCAAAAGATAATTTTAGGATTATGTTTTTCGTAATATTAATCGATAAAGCTATGACATCTTTCAAGAAGAGATTTTAAAATTTTCATGGGCCCACGAAAAAACATTTGGCTTTCTACATAGTCTAAACAATATTAAGAATTCATCAGAGATACAGCTTAAAAATTGTTGTCGTATTGCAAATCAGGCTTTAAAAGATCATATTGAAGACTTTTGATGAACTCATAATTTGCCATCCAATTTTGCCACTCAACTGGTCAGTCAACAGTCATATCGGAAACCAGCCCAGTTCTTATACAAAAATTATTCGTTACCAACTTTATCCAATTTTTTTCTCTGCAATTAGAGTAATTTTAACTAAGGCTCGACCGACGCATCGGCGAGGCCAATGCATCGGCGCCGATTGTTCAACAATGTTGCCATCGACATCCGCGACCGATGTTAACTTTAGAAAAACATCGGCCTTGAAAAACATCTAAAAGCCGATGCAAGGCCGATGTTTTTCGCAGGGACAACTTTCCAGAAAACATTGTCTTTAACTTTTTCTTTTCTCCATAGCTAGGTTTCTATTTCCATACAATAACAGGCAGCACATCAGTTTAAATAAAGCACAAAAATAATGTCATTCTACAAAGTATTTGATAAAAAAAATAGGAAAAATAGTTTAAGCGATCGCTGCCCGAAAACTTTCATTACTAAAATTATTTCTCTTTGAACAGAATGCTCGCGAAATAGAATATGTTAAAGTAGAAGTAATAGAGGCGTATGAGTGCTATTTGTTTTTCGCACTAAGTTAGTTGCCCCATTTTTGTCCGTTTTTCGTTTAATAATGAGTTAGTGCATTAGATGTCATTGTGTAATAATATTATACCATCTGCTTTTAGTTTGTCATGTTTCTTATTATTCCGAAAATTGTAAACAATACAAAGTCAACTCAATCAAAGTACGATAATAATTTTAATTTTTACCAGCGTAAACTTTTTTCTCTTAACGTTTTTTTTTTTTTTTTTTTTTTTTTTTTTTTTTTTTTTTTTCCCGATCCAACGTGTCAGTTTTTCTGCAATTGTGCAGCAATCTCGTTGCATCTTCTTTTAGTGTGCGGTTATTCTCATTATTTCCTTTTTAGTTTACAACATAGAAAAGATTGGTCAAAAATAAGAAAAAAATTTCCAGTATAAATGTTTATTGATCGAAATTTTATGTGTCCAAGTTCGACTTGCAATTTTTAAAAATTGAATTCTCAAAATGCAGGATTTAGTAACATCTTAAAAAAATGCTAATTTTTTTTTTTTTTTAATTTTCAAAGATTGATCAATGCATATATTTTTCAAAAAACACCTTAACTTTTTTATACGATAATTATTTTAATTTTTCCCCTTTTATACTTCGTTTTTTAGAGCATTTTTTTGGCTTCTTTGATGCCACGGATGTTGTGTTAGACAGTTGACAGTTTTCCTGCTATTATACAACAATCTCGTTGCATCTGCTTTCAGTTTAGAATATTTCTTGTTATTTTATTGTTTTTTTAAAACATAGAACATATTGATAAAATATATGAATCAAATTTTCAGTATAAATGTTTATTGATAGAAAATTTTATGTGTCCAAGTTCGATTTGCTGTTTTCAAAAATTTAATTCTTAAAAAAATAGTTCGCGCGACAAGATGGAATAATACCTTAATAAAAATGCTTAATTTCATTATTTTAAAAATTGACCTCGTATATATACATAGATATATATATTTTTCAAAATTTTTATAAACGATCGCGTGTCGTGTTTTTCAGAAGATTATTTGTTAACAGGAAACTGCTGATGCTCAAAATATTGGTTTATTTCGGTGACCTTACATTGTGCTCATGAAAATATAAAAAACATGTGAAGTATTTCAGTGTAATTTTCAACTCACAAGAAAAAAAAAGCTAATAAGATTAGTTCTTAAGACCCAGCATTCATTTGTAATGACCAATCTCACGTCTATGTTTTTAAAGCAATATTCAGTATTTCTTGGTTATGAACAGGGAGGCGTTACTGCGAGCGAAATTTTTTAATATATTTTTTTTTAGAATTAGAGCTATTTTTAGTTAAAATAACTTTTATAATGAAGAATAAACATATAATCGATCCCTCTTTTCTTTTAAAAATGGGGGGGGGGGGGGTTATGAAGAAAATCTGAGAGGAGGGGGTTGACAATTTCGTTCAAGATACATACCCACATTATTTGTTAGTCTGTCTGCATTCCTCTCCCTGAAAAAAATAAGAAAAGATAGGCAGCTGCACTTGGCATTTGCAGTGCAGGTGGTAGAGCAAATGTTGAAGGAAAGGGCATTAGACTCCGATCCAATAGTTGTTGAGTTTTTTTTTTTTTCAAAGATAAGACAAAAGAATTAAAAATCCTCTGAGATAGCTAGCATTTTTTAATTTTTTTTAAACCTCCAAATAGTTTAATTACTTTGCTAGAATCGTGAGTGATTCTTTTAGTTTTACTTATTATGTAAACTTCCCCCAAATAGTTTTACAGTGCTTGAATAATGCATTTATGTTTTTATAAGCACAAAAATAAATAAATGATTTAAATGACATTTTTGACAAGCATTTTACTCGTTGTAATGGTTTAAAGCGACTTTTTTTTCCATCGGCCATCGGCTGATCTCGGAACGATTGGCATCGGCCAAAAAATGCCATCGGTTGAGCCCTACTTATTATTATTATTATTATTATTATTATTATTATTATTATTATTATTATTTTTTTTTTTGAGTTTATGTCCAGACGAATCTAAAGCAGCACTTTCAAGCGTGAAATTTTGTTTGCATTAAGTTTGCACGGCATAAAATGCCGTATTTCGAAACATACTTTCGATCTTTTCTTTATTATCAATTTTTAAATAAAAATTTGAGGGGGAGAAAATAATCATTGCAATATTTACATTGAAAATACACTAAATAAATATAATATGTCACATTAATTTACTTCTGATATTCATTACTGCAAAAACAAGGTGTGACCAATATTTACCGATGCCAGGGTAATTATTGGTCACTTAATTTGATCAATTAAAATGTACATCAATTATTGTCTAAGTGAATACAGCAATAGATAGCACATTATGTAAGCTTGCTCCATGCCAAATTTAGTAATATTATCTATTAAACTTCTGGAGATATTCAGATCTTATTGTTTTTTTGACCAAGAATTACCCCGTATGACCCTACAGAAATTTATTTTAACCTCTGTCCTTTGAAATTTTCTTACTTTCACCACATGGGCGGGTCCACTTGAAAAACCCCACTGCCTCGGTAAAGTGAGTTTTTTTTTATTAATTTACTTCATACTGAAGAAATTTACTTCAGAAGCAAAATATAATATATGTCATTACCCAGACCTGAAATTTCAATCTTCCTTTTCGGATTATATTTGCTTCTTTATATAAGTATTTCTAAAAATACCTGGAGATTAACATTCAATGTTCTTGAATTTCTTAAAATTTTATTTACTTATTTTCATTCATTCATTTATTTATTTTTTATATGCATGTATGTTAAAAATAAAATTTAACATGAATTTCGTTACTGAATTAAAAAAAAATGATGATCAAAACAAATTATTTCAACTCAAAATATTTTTTTTTTGCATTGTTGTGAATAAAGTACTTGACTAATTGTTACATATATCTATTTAATAGCAGGTTTCTACAAGATCACCAACTAAAAAGATTGATTCTCACAAACTACTTAAAATCCACTAAAACAGCCAAAGTCTGATAACTGCAATGTTCTTGAAGCAGCAACCATTCTCAAATATTTGCATCCATATTCCCTGCATTTCTATATACAAGGTTTATTACAGTATTTAATAACTAGTACTAGTTTAATACTGTTGCAATTTTTATCACTGACTTCTCTACTCAAGAAATTTCATTTTAGTGAGAGAACAAAACTGAAGCAAATTGCAAAAAATATATTGCATGTATGTGCTTCAGATTTACCAAGAATACCTCCTTCAATGCAAAAAAACATCATTCAAACAATTTGTTTCTGCACAGAAGAAAATGTTCACTTCTTAAGTAGTCATATTACTTTAACAGAAAGAGTTTTAGATAATATTTCAAATAAACATTTAATTGTTTTGAAGTTTAAATTTTTAACAACAATTTAAACAACAATTATTAGAATTTAAAATATGTATCCTTAAAGTTTCATCCATGTCCCCTAATAGCTTAAAGTTTTTTTCCTTCTAAAATATTTCTTATCATAGAAGTTTTCAATAAAGGTATTTGATTAAAACAAAAAGTTTCAGATCAAAGTCTGCCCCAATCGCGCCGTAGTGCGCCAAATCTGGTATGCTGTGCCAACCTGCTACAAAAGTGGATTTATGTTCGATTCTGCGCCAATTTTGAATTCACGCCAAAATCTTGGTACGTATTAAACGAAATTATTGCAGCCTCAAAGATGGGTCCCAGAAGAAATGAACCTGAAGGGGGTCGCAGAGATCCTTTTTTTTTTCTTCATATTTTTCCTCATTTTTTTTAAAGTGCGCTTTTTTCCACATTTGAATTCTTTTTTTCTCTCTCCTGATCGCACAACTTTTTTCATTGTCCTGAATGTTGTTTTCTCGGCAATTTCAATTAGCAGCGGGTGACTTCTTGCTTCAAGATCAACTGGATAACCAATCATAAACGTTTTTAGATGAGCTGCTGTCATTTCGCCAAAAATGGCTTCCCGTGTTTGAGATTTCAATCCTTTTCCATCTCTTCAATATTTCAATTTTTTTAATGTTTGGAAGTTATTTTGAAATGTTCTACCTTAGAGTAGCTTATTTTATTTTTCATTTTAATAATTAATAAATTAATTTAATAACTTATTATTTATTGAAGTATTTTTGCTTATGCCATTATTAATTTTTATTAAATTTTTACTGAATAAACTCTCAATTCTTTATTTGAAATTTGTTTTAAAAACATATTTTAGTAAGTTGAAAGGTTATTACTTTTTTTTCTTTTAGAAATTCGTTTTTTCCATCTGTGTTTTGATACCTTCATTTTTTAAAAAAATGCGATATTTTTGCATCCGTTGTTAGAATTGAAATTTTTTCACGATTGATGTTTATTAAGAATTGTTAAAAGGCAAATTAAAAAAAAATTCACTTTTATTTTCAGTAAAATCTTGATTTGAAATCTTTTAAACGATATTCTGTGCTTGTTAAGGAGTGTGAGCTTTCAGTTGTCTAAAAGTTGAATGCTGAATTGAGGGGTTTATTGTTATTTGTGTTGATTATTTAAATTTTTGTAATTATTTACATATCTCCATTCGTTAAAAAAATTAAAAATAATAAATAGAAATTTAACCAAATAAGTAAGGCATAAATAAAACTGATATTCAAAAAAAAAAAAAATCCATTTTAAAAATACGAATTTGTGACTACAGACAAGTTGCTATTTCATCAAACAATAATCGTTTTAATTTGAAGCATATTCATCACAATGCAGTCATTTCAAGTTAAAAAAAACTATTTTAAATTTATGTCAAGCAAAATGATTCATCTGGTACACATCTTTATTAATAAAGATGTTAAATCTTAGAATCAGTACTCATTGTACTGATTAGGAGATTTGTTAAGTACTTCCCACTAAATTCTTTTCCATACTAAGCAGCAAATGCAGTCTTTAATGATTTCAAAACACTCAGTTTTCAAGAGCTAAAGTTTTTTTTCTTCAAAATTACTGGAAAAAGATATTGGAATTTAGCACTCACTATTACAAAAAATCAAGTTTTTAGGATTACATAAAGAGCTATGTATCACTGTTTATTAAAAGTAATAAAAGTGAAAAGCCTTCCCCCCCTTTTTATTTATTCTTAAATGGTTCAGAATTTTTTTCTTGAACTTATGCAGTCTTTATATGTATCTGCAGAAGAAGCTGAGGGGAAAACTAGGGGGTTGAGCTCTTGAAATAAGAGCCCTCAGAAAATGAGAAAAGAGAAGAAAAAGAAAAGAAAAAAGAAGCCGAAGGAGAAATTAGTATAAATTAAAGAAATTAATCTAAAAGTTGAAAATTTTCAAAAATACTTGTTCAAAAAGTTTTAACAGAAGGTAAACAGTGACTAAAAATCACCGAAATCTATAGATAGGAATGATAAGAAATAAGTTCAGTGAAGACGTCATGGCGCCGAAGCTGAACAGAATGCAGTAAAAAAAAAAAAAAGAAAAAGAGAAAATTGCTGATAATAACCTTCTATAATTAAAAAGTTAAGAGCAACAACTTAAAGGCTTGAATCAACCCAAATTTTACTAAAAATGGCAGAACAGTCTATTAAAAACTCTCTTCTGATAAAGATACTGATAATGGTGAAAATCCAGCCAAAATATAAAAAAACTACTGTTATTTAAAAAAATCTCACCTTTATTGATATGCTCAAAAATATTCATAAAAATAACATTTTCAATTCAGTTAATATAAATTACTTAATTTTATTTACAGAGCAGGGGGTCATGGGGTAAAATGGGTCACTTGATAAAAAACCCAAAATAATAGAACTTGAAATTCTAAATTTTAAACCATTTTTTAAATATTATATTTCAATGTATTGGCAACATTTTTCATTCTAAAAAAAGTTAGGTTTTTAAATATGGCAACATAAAAAATATTTTTGTAATTTTTGGATGATAACAGATGGTTTACTAACTTCTGAAAATCTCTATATTTTTTCAAATAACAGCCAAAATGTAAAGAATTTCCTCACTAAGAAACTTTAGAGAACAATTCCAGCCGAGCATATAAAAAAATTAAATATTGAATTTTTCACACCAATTTTTCTTGGATGGGGTAAAATGGGTCAGGGTTAGGCTTAGCTAGTTCTATTCGATTATTATTTTAAAATTTACTCTGTTGCACCTCACTGCAGAAAGTTCCTAAATTTAAACAGTGTATGTTGTTTATTTTATTGGTAATGAAACTAAATTTTTTTTTTCAAGTTTTCCTTAAAAAAAGATCATGTTGATGTGGTAGAGAGAAGTGATGTTGTTGAAGTGTTATGTGAACCAATATGTAACAATCTAGAACAATATTATTTCACCATTTCAATGTAATCGTAATTCAAAATCTTGCTAAATATGTTACTTTCTTTTTTTTTTTTTTTTTTAATTTCAAAATAATAAATAACTGTTTTCAGCATTATTTTTCACTCTGACCCATTTTACGATGGAGTAAATCAGGTCACAACTTAATCAGGTCACAACTTTATAAGCTCAGTTAAACTATTTCATAATTAAAAAATAAATATTAAAATGACACAAAATTGACCTAAAGGAGTTCAATATTATGATGCAATTGAAACGAAATGCTATGAAACTTTGAATATGAAAATAGCTAAAAAGTGACCCATTTTACCCCACCTGACCCTATAAAATAAGTCTGAAACTTTTTTGCAAAAGTGCAAATCCATAGTAATACTGCGGAAAAAGTTTTCAGGATTTAATTCTATATTTGTCTACACAGAAGTAAAACTTAAAACTTAATATTTTTCTAGTGTGAATATAGAATTAGGTTTCTGCAAAAAAAGCCTTAGACTTGGCAACTGTGTATTTATAATTGATAATCAATATAATTTTGGATGAATATGAATACACTGTTGTAATGAGATCTGGTAGTAAGTAATTTTTAAAATGTAAAGAGTTATTTCTACATTTTAATAAATTTATTCTTTTAAATCGGAACAGTTATATATAACTCTTAACAGTTTATAGGACTTGTACATCAAAAACTTTAAATACGAAAGTAAATATCTTCATGAATATGTTGCACTAAAATTATTCTAATGTGTGTATGTATCAAAATACATTATTTTAGTGTATTTATGAGAAGTAATTACATTTTTTATTTTATTCACTGCTTTGTAATCAGGGTTTGATTTTTTTTTTTGATTTTTTAAAAAAATAAAAAAAATCGGATTTTTTAAATTTAAATCAGATTTTTTTAAATTTAAATCGGATTTTTTTGATTTTTTAAAAAGACCTTATATATTTTGGATATTTATTATGTTATATTCATAGAAACAATATGGCATGTTAATCAATATGCTAAAACACACTTTAAGCTATTTTCACAGCAATAAATATTTTAAAATAATAATAATGATAAATAAATTTTAATACAAATGAATGACTCAAATGAATCTTAACCGTACCAGGAATAATAGTACACTCATAAGTAGAGAGAAAGTGAACACATTTAATCTGAATTATTTTGCTGTTGAAAGCTGGAAAAAAGTAACAATTGTGTGTACTTTATTTTTTACATTGAGTGTACTTTAATCACCTTTCTATTTTATAAATGAAAGAGCCCGAAATATTTTTACCCATTTAGTAAAATAATATGCTCATACCATTACTAAAAACGGAAACTTTTTGTTTTAATCAAATATCTTTATTGAAAACTTCTGATAAAACATATTTTAGAAGGAAAAAACTTTAAGCTATTATGGGACATGAGTGAAACTTTAAGAATACATATTCTAAATACTAACAATTGTTGTTTTAAACATTAACATTCTGAATTATTTATTGTGTGGCATTTATTAAATTGATCTAAAATACTATTTTTAAGTTTAAAAAACACAGAATGGTTCACAATAATTATAAATTCTAATTTGAATGATTGAATGAATTATGCTTTGCTGTTAAGATGCTTGAAGAAGAAGAGTAATATTGTAAAATTAAGAAAATAGTAATTAATTCTAAACTTATGAAATATGTTATGCACACAGACAAATGGACCTAGGATGTTTTGTTTAAAACAGTGGTTGTAATTGCAACATTTTTCATTTTTACAACTTTCTAACATTGCGAAATCAATGATTTTTTTTTTTTTTTGAAAAAAAAAATCACTTGATTTAAATCAAGCTGATTTAAATCAACGCACCCTGTTTGTAATGTACCTGAGTGATATAGTTTTTATATCTTTTTGCAGGATAAGCTTCAAGAGAGAGAAGCCTACTTTAGAAATTATTCAGGGGAAAAGAAAACCTGCTTTAAAGGAGAAATGGGCTCAGTAAGTTTTTCATTTTTTATGCTATTAGTTCGTTTTAATACTCAAAAACGCAAACACAAAGCAAGTTATAGTGAGCATGCTGTTGTGAAGGTAATTTTTTGACACTAAACTGTGTTCGGCATTTCTTAGAGCACAAAGAACAAGTCATGGAGTAAATAGGGATGCACCGACTGGGGCAGACACAGGAGCAATTTTTGAAGGGGTCACCAGGGAGTAACAAGTGGGCTCTCCACTACTCTTCCTATTCAAATTCTCATAAGAGGCTTTTCCCCGATCGAAGCCTGAAAGTCCCTTTTCTGACTCGGTACAATGCCTTTGAATCGCCTCCAATAATAAAGCAACATTTTTCTTGAGATGGTGAAAACAACAGCAAACTCCTAGTGTGGTGTCCCCCCCCCCAAAAAAAAACAACTTTCAAATCTTTGCACTCTCGCCCCCTAAAAAGTTTCCTCTAGGGAACCTACGATCCCTGGTAAAATTTTAAAACTATACAAAAATATTTAGAGGTCCCCAAAATGTAGAATTTCTAAAAAATGTTTGAAATTTAACGATGTTTTGCATTAAACAAATATCAAGTAACACCATTTAGGAGTATTCAAAATGGTGCAAAATGTATTTAATTTTCAACATGTTAAAGAGATGTATAAATTTCAGCAATATATAATAAACAATATTAAATTTAATTAAAAATGCATATTGTCAATATGAACACAAAATTTAACATATTTATATCTTCTTTGAAAGATACAAAAGAAGTAATTATTGAAAAGATTTTAACAATTGCACTGTGGGAAGCAGTTTGTAACTGAGCTGCAATAAATGCTTTCAAACTATCAGCTGCTGCACTATGGGTGTTTTTTGATATTTTGGTTCATGGTGATTAAGTTTGGGCATTTTTCTTAAATCTCTTAAAAATACTTATGTTGGGTCCAGTAGATGGCCCCAGGCATACACTAAATACATCTGACAGTAATACTTCTAACATATGATGTGTACAGGACAACCATAAAAGATTTTGACCTATTTTTCTTTCAAGAACAGAACATGCTCCATTTAATTTCCTAGTATTTGGAGACGTTGTATCAAAGCTCATACCGACTAAAGAACCGCATTTCCATGACTGTAATTGCTGCAAAACAGTATTGGCTATTTCTACACCTGTTCCAGATGGTAATGTAGGGGGCCGTAGTAGCCTGGTGCCCTGTGGCAGAAATTTGTTTTACTTTCTGCGACAAACTTTTTCAAAGCAAAAATCTTTCTGCAAAAATATTCCACATTTTAAAAGTTTTGTAGCCGGTGATTGGGTAAGGGATAGGATAACAGTCGGGTACTGCGACGTTACTCAAAGCTCTATAATCCCCGCAGGGTCTCCAATCTCCACATTTCTTTTGTGTAAGATGGGTTAGCTCTTTGAGTGATGACATAGGACCTGCTGTAGCGTGTAATCGAACTCTTTGCGAGCCACCTTTAATTTTTCATCAGAAAGTCTGCGAGGTTTACCATACACAGGAGGTTGTTTGGTATTTATAAAATGTTCGATGTTGTGCTTTATGATTTTTGTATTTACAATGTTCGGAAGCAGTAATTACGGGAACTTGCAAATTATGCGTGGGTAAGGGTTATTTGTCTCTACAATATTTATAACAAGTCTTTGTGTTAAGGATTATGAACCCTTCGTAGACAGATCATTATGTCCATCTACGATTATTGCTATCGATTAAAAAGTTAAAGCGTGACAAAAAAAATCTATGCCAATGATAGGTTTCCCAATATGTCCTATCATGAAAGGCCATTTTCATACTTTTTCAGCAAGAAAATTAAAGTTTCAAAACATATTTTTCAGTTCTATTCAGAAAGGCAAAATTATTTTTTTTTATACATTAACAATTTATTGTCTAATAATTATTTAATTTTTTTCCAAGTATTTTTACATCTTTTAAAAATTGTGTGATAGTTACAATTAAATTTTAGAAGCTCTAGGATTACAGGAAATGGTTTCCAAATAAATTTGAGATCCTTCCTACACACCAACATTGACATTTCTTTTAAAAAAATTGATCTTAAATCGTTTAGATGTGTTTTTTTCTTTCAAAATGATTATCACGTGTCATAAAGCAAAATTTGGCGCAAATTTAGAAAGTACTATACTATTTAGAAACTAAATTAGTTTTTTCTAACTTAACTATTAAAAAAAAATTATTTCGTTCTTTATATTTATGTTTAATGTTTTTTAACAGCTTGTGGCTATATTATAGAACTTAAAGGGTAAAGGAAAAAGTTGCAATTCAGTGCTTAATTTTATACCATTTAAAAATTCACCATTAAACACATTCAGAAACAAATATATAATTTCAAATTAAGAATTTCATAAAAATGAAAATTAATTTCATTTATTTACTTTGAAAAGAAACAAAATAAATGGATGAAATGAAAAAAAATCCGATTTTTGTGGCTGATGCAAAAAGATTGTAGAACGTACGCGTTCCTTCGCTTGCACGTGGAAAGTAGGTTTAAGGAATTTTAAAGAATTGTTGTATTGGATCAACAATCTTTTTAACAGCTGTTATTGGTTTTCATATTGATTATTATTTCCTAAATATTAAAAAATGCAAAGTATTCCCAACGAAAAAAAAATATATATATACTATATATATTTTACGTTTTATGAAATGGTTAACTTTTTTTTAATCTATTTTATGAAAAAATTACGAAATGAAATATTTGTAAAATAAATCTTCTACAAGAGGGGGATACATCATTCATTCTGTTCAATTTTCTCATCCATATTTGATGTTTGGGAAAAAAACAAAATTCGAATTTAATGATTAAGAGTATTCTTGGCGTACTAATGGCAAAAACTTGACTTTTTAAAACTTTTAACGCTACAGACTCGAACTTTTTTTTATTTTTAGGGTTTAAAATAATTTATATTTGGCTTTTACACGCCACAAACTTTGAGTTTGTATCTTATTTTTGAGTTTCTTTGATGCCAGGTGTCATGCATAATATTAACGTTTTGCTGTCCAATGCAGGAATCTTGCAGCATCTGCTTTAGTGTTACAATATTTTTCGTTCTTTTATTAATTGCTAGCATTAAAAAGCATGTTGAGAAAAATTTTAATAATATTTTTTATACAAACATTTTTCATTACATCGATCGGCACGTCGTACGATTATACGCCGTTGCGAATTATCTGCCGAATAGGGAACAGAAAGTGCAAAAACGATGATTTAAACTTCTGCAAAGAAAGCAGTAGGGTATGGTGCGCTTTGAAAATTGTCTAAATGAAAGCCTACTTTTGTGCTTTTGTCTAATCTAGGATGTTATAAAGCGATTCATTGTCTGCAGAAAAACGAAGTGATTATACAGAACGATATCAGCAGTTTTGTATAAACATGTGAATTCTCCCAAAAATAGTTTTTTTTTTTTTCAAAAATGAAAATCTTTCTGCAAGAAAACTTTGCCGTTCTGCGACATAGTCGCCATGTCGCCGCGTTTCTGCCACGGGGGCCTGGTGGTTAGCACGTCGGACTTTCACCTGGAAGGTCGCGCGTTCGATACCCACTAAAGACCACCATGTGTACTTGGGGATATGTGAATGTAAAATCCGTAGACCCCACTACCTCTCCCCGTGCGTAAGCAATACTAAGGCCTCGGCTAACAGGTAGGGGTCTGGTGGAGAAAAGATGGTAATGTAGGAGCACACAAGGGCTTAGTATTTCCATCAAACAGAGACAAAACAATTACTGGTAAAGGATTAATCTGACCAGTTTCATCAAATGGCACGTCAGGTAACAACTTTTTACCCCAATGTACTACAGACATAGATGTTTTAAACTGTTTGTATTGCCCAGAAGCCAAATGACGGAATTGCTGACATTCTCAATGAGCCATACTTTTTGACAACACTGCAGATTTTAGCACCTTCTCAGATGAAGTTGATGCTGTTACACATTCTTCTTCATTTGTTATTGATGCCATTAGCACAGTAGCCATCCGAATAGTTATGTTACTTTTATCTAATACAGCAGCAACTTTTGAGGTAACTGCTGATCTATGCCTGGGTTTATTTCCAGTTTTTGAGAAATATTCATCATTTTTTATTTCTGGTAACTTCTATCTAAACTCGCTTTCATTTTCTATTGCTTCCACATTCAACTCAGCATTGTTATCAATAGAACATTATGCTGTTGTGAAAGAAACAGTTGGCTCATGAGATGTAGTGAGCATGCCAACTTCCTTTTGCTTAAAGCTAACTTTTTTCCCTTTCCTCTGATTTTTTTCACGTAAAGTTAATTGTCTGTCTAAAGGACCAATACAGCCCTCTCTTGATTTTTTTGCAATATCAAAAACTGCCAATCCTCTTTATTCTTGATGAGTTGTTCTGTTAACATGGCAATTTATCAGCACATTCAAAATATACGTTTTAATTTACCTGTTTGTTGTGTTGCTTCTATTTTATGTTTCATAAGGTATGTCTATTTTTCATACAAATGTTTGATTTTCTGTATAACATGTTTCTGTCTTACGGGGAGCCTAGACTTTCCCCAAAATGGTAAAATTTGATCATACACAAGTACCGTTCTTTTATTGTGTGCTTTTGAGAACAATGAAAGTAAATAAAGTTTCTCATTGCATATCTTCATGTTGGAAGTTGTGCACCTTTGATGGCTTTCAGTTGGATATTCAATAAGCATACCTAATCAGTTTTTCTAGTACTAATAGACATAATTCACAAAAAAAAATAATAAGACCTGCGTATTTCCTTTGTTGAAAGAAGCAATCAATATTCAATCTGCTTATGTGGAAAACAATGGCTCTATCTGGTTAGAATAATACGGTTACAGCAAAACTATTTGCTTCCATATTGTGTAAATAAATACAGTTAAGGTATTTTTTTGTATACATAAATGGTTATTATAGATAAGATTTTGGAACATTTTAGATAGTTGTCGGTGGAGCTAGTGGCCACTGGATTTTTTGTGAAATACTGTTGAATTTTGATCAATTTTGAAAATTTTGACCATCTTGGGGGACCTCTAAATATTTTCTTAGGGTTTTAAAATTTTACCAGGGATCTTATGTTCCCAAAAGGAAACTTTTTAGGGGGTGAGAGTTTAAAGATTTGAAAGTTGTTTTTTTTTTTGGGACACCCTACTGTATAGTGGAAGCGTGCCTTCTTTACAGTGATTTGTAACTGTCTTTTTCATAAAACTCAAAGCAATTCATTTGCAAATTATTGTCTACTTCATTAACACGGACTGCCTGTCGTCACCGAGAAAGTAACCGACATTTTCAGCTCAGTACAGGGTACGGAAAGTACCACATCTTTCTATGAATATAACATGTTTTTAATTTTCCTTTCTAAAAAGTGAAAATGCAGAGTCTGATATTCGATCATTGGTGAAAGAAAAGCATTCTATTAGAATTATGTTAAATTTTTCTTTTTGAACAAATAGCATAAAATATTGTCATAAACAGAACAGACAGTGAGAAACACCTCATTTGTACTTTTAAACTTTGGGCTGTTTGTTCCAGACGTTTTTAAGTAGAGCATCTGTTGCTAGTCTTTTGTAATTAAATGTTGTCCAGCATTTCTTAAATATTGTACCGGGGAACCCCGGGGATCGCTCAAGGGTTCTGTACGGAACTCGCTGTTTGATATCATTTACATTCAAGAAAGTCATTGAAACGCAAAAATTTTTTTTAAAAAGGCGTTATGATGAAATTCAGCTAAATGCAAAAGAAAACAAATTTTTTAAGAAATAATATGGACAGATGGCCCTTCATCTGAATTTAAAAACAGATACATGACCTTGCTGCTACGAGACCTCACCATTAAATGCAAAAAAAACTTTCCACTGGAATTATTTTGCAACAGCACACGGTAAAGGTCTGGTTTATGGAATTGGTGGTAAAGCAAAATGATTAGTACGAAAGGCTGTGATGTCAAAAAATCTACTGGCCCAATTGTACTGTCAGCAGAAGACTCTGCAAATGTTGTCAAAAATGCATGTCAGTTAAGTTTTAGATAAGAGCATAAATAGCTATCTACTATTTGGGCTAAAGGGGAAAGCAATAACAGGCATTTCGAAAATGCATGGCATTAAATGTTCACCTTCTGGTTTGGAATTTTCTGTAAATGCTGTAACACCAATGAAACAAACTACTGATACTGTAGTTAGTACTGTAAATATTTCTGTAGGAAATTGGGTAGTGGTCAAGTATGGCGAAAATTTATATGCTGGCAAAGTTACGCAAGTTTCAGGTGAAAACACTGAAGATTCTGTCATGGAAAAGTTAGGGAAGTTTTGGAAATGGCCAAAACAAGAAGGCAAAGTATTTTATAACTTGAGTGAAGTTATTAAAGTTATTAAACCACCCACACAGTTGTAAATGCTCGTGCGGTTTTTGATTTTCGAAATTTTAAAAAAATTGATGTTATGCACGGGAGAAGTAAAAATACTAATAATAAATACTAATAATTCCTCTTATATTAAAGTTGAAGTAAAACGTTTTTACAGTATACATTGGTATTAAGAAAAAAAAAGTAAATTTATAATAGTTTCTGTTTTACCTTAAAAATGAGCATGGAACATAAAAAAGATGATGTTTTTGTGTTATGCACAGGAAATCAAATTCTGGTTTGAATAAATCCTCTTTTTTATGAAAGAATATTATTGTGATGTTTATTTTTCTTTTATTACTAATTAAGAACCTTTTATAGATATATTTAAAAATAAAAGAAATTTAAATGCAAATATGTTTTTCCAGTTAGGGAAAAGCACGTAAATATGTTGATCGTATTGTGAAAACTTAAAAATTATAATGCTAACTTTCAAGAATTAATTCCATATTAAAAAATTTAGTTAAAACAAGCATTTTATTTTATTTAATGATGTTAAACATATGTACTTTAATATTGCACAAATAAAAAAAAAAACAAGTTTTTTAAAAATTGGGGTTCAGAGAGTTTACAGTGGAGAATGGCCCCAATGCATTAGAAATCAGTACTTATAGAGAATTTGCAGTTTTTTCCTTTTCTGAAAACGTACTAACATTGCGATTTATCGAGCTTGACAATGCAAGGCTTTTCCTTTTTTAAACGTAGCAGCTTGAGTTATGATTATGCTGTTGACTCGGAGAAACTTGTGCAGAAAGTTAGCACAGAATACCTGTTTGAAATTTATCGTTCTGCTTTAGGTAACCACCGCTTGGAGAGAACGTGCCACACTGTCTGTAGGTGAAACGTCCAAGCGTCAGTCTGAAAATTCTGAAGAACCTCCCAGGTGAGATATCTGTTGATGAATCATTCCAAACTGGTAGCCTCTCCAGGGCATCCTTAGCTCCTTCTTTCCTCTGTGTGTGTTCAATCCCCCCTCCCCCTGTGGTAAAATTTTTAAAATAACATTTTAAAAAAACTGCAGAAAACACTTGTAAAAAAATGTTTTAAAGATTTCAGAATTTCGAATAGCGGTGATCTGGAACGGATTAGGAGTAAATAATCCCTCTTTGAAAATAGGAAAAAATTTGAGTTTCCCTTAGTCTGTGGGAGGAATCTTTGTAACACCACCTGCCGATCACCTGTCAATCATTCGGGTGGGGAACGGAAGTGTTTGCGAACCGATAGGGACACCAAAGTAACCGCTGAGCCGCCCCCCCCCCCCCGCCGTTTTATGTCGTGTAACACACTAGTTAGAATCAATTTAGAAAGATAAAAAGCGGAATTGTTAAAAATTATAGTGGATGAAAATAAAACTTTTAGCTGACCAAACTGAACGTGGCTTTTTGGCGAATGAATAATGTTGTGATATTTTTCATAAAATTTAGATTTTTGTAATGACTGTAAAAAATAAATAAGTAAAATAAAACCAATAAATAAAGCAACCAAACTAAAAAATTATAATTTATTTCAGAATTAAAAGTTGGAATCATTGTAATGTTTTCTAAAGGGTTCCAACGGGCCGTAAAAAGGCCCTATTTTTGATTTTGGTTTATAGGGGCCCGCTGGAGGAATACGAGGTCGAACGACGCCGGACGAGAATAGTGGCTTCCGACTTGTGTCGATTTGCGCCGCGAGATAGCGAACTTTTTCTCCTCGATTTCGCTGCTCGATACCGTTTGGTAGCGAGGGACGAGAATCGCGCTGAAGTATAGAAAGAATTCTCACTTAGCTGAACAAATCCAAATTATGCAATCCCCTTAACCAAGAAAGGGAGAGTGACAGGTAAAGGAATTCTCTGGAAAAAAAATGGTTACCTTCATCTTTGACATCGTTTTCACATCATGCTCTGATAAAGGTCAAGATTCGTGGTCGCCACTCGCCACGTGGCGACCTTGTTTGAAAAAGTGGCGATTCAAATGATTAGGAGCGATCGCCACCTTTCCTTTTTTTTATTTTCTAAATTAAATCCCTCCTTTTCAAATACCATCTATAGAATTTGCAACTCTTGCTTCTTTCATGCATAAAAGCACAATAACAACGCATTAATTCGGCATTCAAGTAACCGAATTTCGGCCGTTAGTCTTCATTTCCCTTTTCACAAGAGAAAAATAGCGAAAATTTTTTCCTATTGCGCTATTGTTTTTTCTTTTTGAATTCCTTCTCTCTGCCATATAAACCTTTTAAATATAGTACGAAACAATCTTAATCTTGATTTCTTTTTTTCGCTTTCGTTTCACACTTACATTTCAGATCGGCCATTTTCGCTTAAACTTATAAAAACGGACTTAATGTCGCGCCATTTTGAAAATGGTGTGAAAGCTTTAAAAAAAAGTTTTGAAAAGCATGAAAATAAAATGCGTTGAACAAAACTAGAACTGGAAATATAAATTTTTTTTTTATACTTGTGTTCGAAAACGGTTCGTATTTGTGATCGCGGTTTTTGTAAAAGGTTCGTTTCTGTGAGGGAGATTTTTGTTATCTGTTGCTTCTATGATGAAACAAAGTGAAATTTTGCATTCACATCTTTTATGCTCTACAACATTAAACATGAAAAACTATATTGCTAAAATTCGTATTCCTTTAATTTACCATCGCGAAGGAAGCTATTTTTTTCTGTTCCAATTTGAGAGTCATATATATATATATATTAAGACTTGATAGTTTTAACAAAATATTATGTTTTCTTCACTGAAAATAAGACACATAAGGAATTGTAGTGCACTGATGCACCATTCACCCCCCCCCCCCCCCGCGCTTTGCACTTTTGCTATATGACGCATAGGTGGCCACCAAGTTCATCAAGTTTAGTGGCCACTGGGCACTTCCAAAATTAGAGCCTTGACCTTTATGCTGCGGTGGCATGCATAGGTCCACTCAATTTACTTGTACTTTTTGAGTTATTTCTAACGGCATCGGTTATATCGCGGTTTTTTGCTGTCACCCGACAAGCACGATATAACGAGTGGTTACTGTATTTGGTTTTGAATGCGTTTTCTTCATTAGTTTTTATCTTTATTTGCTTAGAACAGGTCATTTACGCTCCTATCGCCTCTCCCTTGTATCTCATGTGTTTGTGGGGAGAAAATCGCCCCTACATCCCGTGGATGGGCCACTGCCTCATCATCATCTTTCTTTTTAGCTCATTAGAATCTAAAATCTGCTAAACAGTTTTGAAACTTAGGGTTGAGAAGTGGTAGCAAAAGCACGGAAATTCCTCCGAATAAAATCTGTCGCACTGAAACTTCCAAAAGCGAGTCAGACGAAAGTGGCATTCCCATTCAATGACCTTATATGCAGGGTGCCCATATATCAAGCAGGGCTGCCGGATCTTGGCCGGGCCAAAAAAAGCCGGCCGGCTTTTTTTGGTTTAACCCTTTATCTCCTGCATTATCATCTGCAGTAATTTTTTTTACAGAAGTAATTTGTCTAGGTATTTACACTGAAAATTAAGGGATTTATATAAATAAAATGCTCAGTCTATAAGTATTTATTTCTTTACAGCTAATAAGTGCCACAGAGTATTTACCCTGTGAAATTAATTACATACACTTTTTAATCAAAATATTTCGTCAAATAGTTTTCTAAGTTCTTAACTAACATATTAAAAAAATCAGTGACTTGATTCTTGAATTTTACTGCTTTTCTGGAGCCTGGAGCGAAACTCTAAGGGAGCAATCTGAACAAAATGGAAGTTCAAAGCACAGCATCGGTTTCAAAACTATCTATGTTCCTTTCCTCGCTGAAATACTCTTTATAGTACCCTTGCTGATATGTATTCTGCAAAAGGGGAATTTAAAGGGGGGTTTAAAAACAAATGTGATTGCGCATGCGTGAAAGATATTAATTATTTAATTTGGTAGTGAGATCTATGGAGCAACTTAATGTAAAAGTTTCAGTTGAATATTGATATTTTCCAAAGAGATACAGACCATACAGTGAGCCGTATCTAGTAAGCTCTCAAATTGGAGAAAAAAAGATAAGGGGTTTTCCACAAATTTTTATATTGCATGATAATTTTGGCAATGTAAACAATAGCGTTCAAATTCAGACTCCATAAACACATATAATGCAATTTAATTCAGTTTAACATCTATCAATTTTCCAATTTATTATGCAATATAAAAATTTTTGGAAAACCCCTTATCATTTTTCTCCAATTTGAGAGCTTGCTAAATACGGCTCACTGTATGGTGTATATCTCTTTGAAAAATATCAACTGAAACTCTTACAGAAGTTGCTCCATAGATCTCACTACCAAATTATTTAAAAAAATAATGTCTTTCGCGCATGCGCAATCACATTTCTTTTAATAAAACTGCTCAAATCTCATCGACTATGTATTAAATTTTCTCCACGTTTTGGTACCATACTTACTTTTTATTTTGTCAAGTTGTCTGCAAGTTTCATGTAATTTGAGATAGAATTTAGCGAGTTATAAGCAAAACACTTGCGAAAAATTTCGAACATTTTAAACAAATGCCCATATCTTCATGAATATTACTGCTATTCTGACGAAAGCAGTTGTAAGCATTTTGTATATAATTAAAAATGTTTTTCGAAAGTTACAGGACATTTCGATCATTTTCTGATACAAGATGTTCAAAAGTGTTGTTTTTCTTCTTTAATTTTTTGACTGCCCCCTAATTGCTCCTAAGTTTCTTATTTGTTTCTTAAATGTGAGTTTATGTTCTTTCCAGAGTACGAAATACAGAACAGCAAGTTTAATATTTCTTCAGACTTTAAAAAAAATGTCTAAAATCCAAAGTGTCCAAATACTTTTTGCTAGATAGTGTATATAGCTATGTATATATAAAAAAATTCCTTATATAAAAGCGAGCCAACTACTCACCACAGATGACTTCTTTTAAATTTTTGCCATGAGTAGTGCTGTAGGTAAACAATAGTTTAGCTAATTAGGATTATGTAAGTAGTATTTTGTTAAAGGAAAGGAGATATTTTAAATCACTGTTTTTCCTACTCTTCTCGCCTTAAGCAAAAGACTTTTGTTTATAGTGTAAATTATATGATAGAAAAAAAATTAATGAATATAGTTGTCTATTGCAAGTTTCAGTATTCTGAATTATTTTAAAGTAATTAAATTCTTAACATTAAAATATCAATTTTAAGTGAGAAGTATGTACTTGAATCTGTAATAGGATAGCTTTTCATAAGATAGGGTACTGTGCTCGACTATAGAAGAAACCGAATTTGATCCCTGCCCCAACCTAGATTTAATTTCCTTCTCCTTTTGTATTGAAAAAAATTGATTCTGTATAGCTATAATATTAGGTTAGAATTTAATGAGAGTCTCACGAAATTAAGCACACAAACACGAAAATGGTAATCAGTATTGCAAAATGTATTCAGGTTGTGTAACAAAATAATTCTGAATCTAATTTTAAATTAACTTCTTTAAAACAAAGATTTGAGCTTCATTTTACACAAATTAACAGTATTCAACATAAATGGACATAGTATAGGTGCAAATAGTAGAGTATTGTGTCTAATTGAAAAAGGTCAATAAAGACCGGTTTTTTTAAAAAGCGGCCCTGATATCAAGGCTTGACTTTTTTTTTTGTAAATATTTCCACATGCATCGTTTTAAATTCTAATATGCTTTAAAAAAATCAATCCCCTCTGGTACGTTTATTTATCAAATTCTTTTCTCAAATAAGTTTTTATCTTTTACTTATGTTTTTGTCTTGAGTTCTTGGATAATAAATGACTTTTGGCAGGGTTTTTTTTCTTTATTTCTTTAACAATTAGTTTTTATAAATAATTATTAGTTCTTTCGGTTTTTAAAATATTTGTTAGAGAAGTCTGTTCAATGTATTTTTTCACCAACAAGAAATATTGGATTTTCATTGCACATTATTTATCAATGTTTTCAATTCTTTTTAAACTCAAATAACTCCCATGCGTAAATGGGGAGAAGAAAAAGCAAACATAGGTTTGTGGGTACTAATTGTTACTACTACTTTAGTTAAGTAAATTATTTTTGCTTTTGAAAATCAATATATCCGCTTTGAATTTAGAATTTCTTAGCAAAACTCTGGGTCTCTTCCGATCGGTCCATCAGTACGTACGACACCTTTAATATGCAATGGTTTCTCTTTTCAGGAAATTGCGTCACGCATCAAGGAGGTCACCGGAAGAGGACGTGTCTCTGACGGATGGAAATGGGAGCGGTCCGTTGCATGACGCCGCAAGAGGCGGAGAGTGAAGAAGCTGATCGCCAGAGGCGCAGACACACGCCTCCGTGACGCATGGGGCTGGACGCCCCTCCACTTGGCTCTGATTCATCGAAAGAAGGAAGCAGCGGACTACTTGTCGGAAGTGGACGGCGGCAATGACATCCAGTCTGATGGTGGACGGACACCCCTCCACTGGGCTGCATTCAGAGGCTATGCGAAAACAGTGAGTAATCTTCTTGCTGGCGGTGCAAGGACACACTAGCGTCTAGGGAGAAACCATGGAGGTACTCTGCTCCTCACCTCGATGACGTATTGAACCCAGATGCGCGCGCTGAATTTTTCCGTGCGTGAGCTAACGGGGAAGCGATTCCCTTCTCAGGCCGAAATCGGCACTAAGTTTCCCGTCTCTCCGTAGGCCAAAATCTGTTGCTTCTGCTGCGCTGGCGATCAACTCACATTATTAATCAGCGTGTTTTTGCAATCAAGCCATCAAATAACGTCCACTGAAGAGTCCACTTATAGAGCACACATTTGAGAACGAATAAATTAAGTTCTATAGTAAAAATTGATAATAAAAAAATATTGCTTTCCTATACTACTTTAAAAAACACTTTTTATTAGTATAGGAAAATATTTTTGTGTTACTTATGAATTTTTTTTTCTATTCTATCCTCTACAGAAGCATAGAGCCTCAAGTAGAAAAAACTGATTGAAATAAATTATTTGAACGTTTGTAATATTTTTTGAATGTGGGAAGTGACATGACACTTCCATTAGTAATAACTAATTAAAAAAATAGTTATTGTTCCAAAATTAAATTTAATTTAATTTTAAAATTTTCTTATATGCCTAAGCAAGGATACAGTGTCGTCGATAAGGTGTTACTACACTTTTCTATTAGGTGGAACTCTGCTCCGGTACTTTATTTTGAGACTTATTTGTTTTGTTTTTTGTTTCAAGGTCCGGATTTCGCACCGAAACAGACTAATTTGACTCAGTTTATATCTGATTTCAGCTATTTTTATTTCAAGATTGTGTATCTAATTTTAATACAATTTAACTATTGTTTCTATTTTTATTCATTTATATTGATAACCAAAAAGTGACACATAATTTTTATTGCAACTGTCTTATAAATAAGTTAATGTATATATTTTCATTTCACACAATTAAAATTACAGGGTTTGGTGCTTTAAATCAAGTGTTTTAAATCAATGATTTATATCATTTAAAAAGTCATGATTTTTATCAAAAATTTAAAATTTGCCTGAAATTTGTTATTATTATTATTTTTTAAATAAATTATGGAAATTTAATGTTTCACAACAATTATTTTACATATGATTCTTTTTTTTTGTTGTTGAAGAATTTCTTTGCCAGTATTTATTGATATACAAAGCATAATGAGAACAATGTTAGAGTTTTAAAATTTTGTTTCATCAGTCTTGCGGTTCGGAAAGAAAAACGGTTTAGCACTACAACACTATGTGATTAGTATAAAATACCCAAATCTGTTTACTTCATAAAAACCCAACAACATATTAGACGGGCGATTGCATTTCGTGCAATTTCTAGTATCACGTTCTTCGAGTTTCTTAGTATTTTACATTTTAAAAATGTATCATGCCAAAATACCGTATGTACTAAAGCACAGAAGAAAGATTCTTTGAATTGCATGCAATAAATAGCATGTTTCAATCAATTAATTGATTAATTAATTTCTTGGACTTCTTACTTCGTTCTTACATAATGAGTTTCTTCATTTTTCTGTTACATGATTATTCATCATAGCATTAAATAGAATCATATTTTAAATGGTATTTATTCACTTCACATTTCAATATGTATCGTTTATGTTGTAAATATAAGTTTTTTCATAAAGGATCATTCATAAATGATGTCACGCTTCGACTGGGGGAGGGGGGGGGGGGGTTCGTGAAATTCCGACAAAGTGTGACAAGAGGAGGGGAGGGAGTAACAAGAAATGTGACATCGTGCATTATGCAACATAATAGTGTGACGTGTGACAAAGGGGGAGGGGGGTCAGCTGAAGTGTGACATATTGTGACAAAGGGGGAGAGGGGGGGTCAAATATGTGAGAAAAAAGTTAGTGTGACATCATTTATGAACGTCCCCTAATATAACTTGTCAAAATTTAAGTTAATGAATATTTATTTTCTTTCTTTAATTTTTTTTATTTTTTAAATATTTGTAATTCAGATCAAGTAATATGCTAGAATTAACGGTTTCAATCTAATCACCCTTATTAATTAAGTTACCTTTAAAATAATTTTTTAAAGATTTTATGTTAATATTTCAAAACTATTTAGTAAATACGGGTTAGTTATATTTATTCAGAAAATTATTTCATCTAAATATATTGCTGCATATTGACTGCAATGAATTTCAATTTTCCCAGTGAGATATTTTTATAAGAAAACTGTTTGACTGACTTTTCTGCAATGAATTTCAATTTTCCCAGTGAGATATTTTTATAAGAAAACCGTTTGACTGACTTTTCTAAATTCAGTATTTGAACCATTCACTGATTATTTTTAATAAATCAATTTTAAATGGTTAATACTTCAATTGTTATATGAAATATAAACAGTGCTGTTAATATATTACTAATCCGTCTCCGTATACTAGTCCCCGCTCTCGTCCTCGTCGTCCTCATAAAAAATATTTTCACAACAAACACAATGGCACAATGTTAACCACATGTTAAATGTTTTTATTATATTGAATTATATTTTTGCATTTTCATTCACAGAACTAAATCTAAACTTTAAAACTAAGACAATACATCTACTTTTGCTTCTGAATAGGGATTATTTTCTGAACCAAGGATATGCCTACTTGAAACTTTAGAAAAACTGAAATAATAATAATATTAATAGCAGGGTAATATGGGATGTGAGATGCTTGAGATTTGTGGATAAATGTCAGAATATCAAACAAGATAACTCACATTATATGGATTGTTTACTTATAAATTAAATGCTGCACAGCAAAAAATGTGTGTGTGTGTGTTTGCCCCAGGATCTTGAAATATTTTTTTGATATTTTTGTTTCTTGAAATATATATGAACCAAATAGTTTGACTGAAATGAAAATTCGGGATTGTTAATTAGTGACCCATAGACGTTGCTGGCTGCTTATTATTAGGGGGGGGGGGGTCGCTATTGCTGTAATGCAGGGGGTGTTACAGTCCCTCTCCTTCTCCCCTCACCACCAGTATTTTAGGAAAAGAGGTCAGCAGTTCTGCTTCAGTAATGTAAAAACAATCCTTATATCCTAATAATATTTCGTTTTTTTTTTTTTTTTGAAAAGGTGATAAAAAGTAAAACGTAGCAATTAAAGTATTTGTGTTGCTGCTTAAAAAAAAAACCTACTGTATCTGAGTGAGAATGGCAGGCGATATTATTTTTACATATAAAGCATAAAAAACTTCAAAGCAAAAGTCTGCTTTGCGCATTTAATTAGAATTGTCGCCCCTATTTTCCAGATAAAACAAAATTTCGAATAAGACTGCAGTAAAAGCATTTCATGCAAAACAAGCTAAGTTATGCCAAGAAGTTTTGTTTCCAAGCCTGAAGTAGTGGTTGTTCTTCTATGATTGATTGACAAAAAACAAAACAAATAAGTCTCAAAATAAAGTACCGGAGCAGAGTTCCACCTAATAGAAAAGTGTAGTAACACCTTATCGACGACACTGTATCCTTGCTTAGGCATATAAGAAAATTTTAAAATTAAATTAAATTTAATTTTGGAACAATAACTATTTTTTTAATTAGTTATTACTAATGGAAGTGTCATGTCACTTCCCACATTCAAAAAATATTACAAACGTTCAAATAATTTATTTCAATCAGTTTTTTCTACTTGAGGCTCTATGCTTCTGTAGAGGATAGAATAGAAAAAAAAAATTCATAAGTAACACAAAAATATTTTCCTATACTATTAAAAAGTGTTTTTTAAAGTAGTATAGGAAAGCAATATTTTTTTATTATCAATTTTTACTATAGAACTTAATTTATTCGTTCTCAAATGTGTGCTCTATAAGTGGACTCTTCAGTGGACGTTATTTGATGGCTTGATTGCAAAAACACGCTGATTAATAATGTGAGTTGATCGCCAGCGCAGCAGAAGATGATATTAGGACAGGCCTGTAGCCAGATGACTCCAGGGGGGGGGGGGGGACTTTTGGACGAGAGTGGCAAACTACTTTTTCAATTTTTTTCTAAAAAATTTTTTAAAAAGAAATAATGCCCTTTCGGGCGTTTTTTTTTAAAAGACTTAAATTCATCGATTTATTTAATTTTTCCATTTGGCCAATTATTTTTATTTTTAATTGTTAATTTAAAAATTAATTTGAAAATAAATTTTTAATTTAAGAAAATCCCTTGGAAATTATTTAAATCTTAAAAAAATACTTGATTAAAACTTACAAAAGGGCAGTTGAAATTTTTTAAATTAAAAATGTTTTTGAAATTAAAAAAACATTTGATCTTTTTAACAAAAAAAGTGTATTTTTTTTTTAAGATGTTTGTCCTAAGTTCTTTTTTTTCAAAGTGAGTTATTTCCCAAGAAAAATAAAACAGTAATTTAATATTTTTCAGTTTAAAAAAAATGGACTAACCTTATGTCCTTTTTTTAGTGTGTTTAGATTTAAAAAAGAAAAAAAAGCGACCCTAAATAAAGGATTTTTAAATTTTTCCATGAGTTTTTAAAAAATGTTTAGCTAAAATTTGAATTTAAAGATTTTTAAAAGGGAAAAGGAGATTTTAAACCTCCATGTTCTCCCCAAGAAAACCATCTTATTTATATGAAATTGTGTGTGTTTTGTTGTCTATTAATTTCATTATTCCTGCTATTATCATTGTTTTTAAACTTTTTTAAATTTTTTAAGTGAAAAGTTGTACGAATCTTTGGTACTTCTGGGGTCCCCCGGGCCATTTTAGGGGGTCCACCAATTTTTCCTTCCCTGAATGTTTTAAAAAAAGATTCGATAGCATAAATTGGTCTAAAAAAAACAAATTAAGCACCGAATCTCGAAGGGTCATCAGTTTTTCAGAATTTGATTCATTGGCAAAAAAAAACTTTTTCCAAACTTTTTTCAAAGGGTTTTCTTTTAAAAATTAAGAGTTTTAATTTAAAAGGGTTTGGTGCTTAAATTTTTTCTTTAAAAAGGTAATGATGGGAAAAAACCTTTGTATGCACCCCTGAAAATCAAGGCTTTTTTTTTTAAAGTTTTAAATGAAAAAAGTTTAAAAAAAAAATTTCCCCTCGGGTATTTATTTAAAACTTCCAAATAAGTTTTTTTAATTTTTGCTTTTTTATAAAAAAAATTTTTAAAAATTTAGTTTTAAAATAATTAATTTTTTTTAAATTTTGAAACTTTCAAGTTTTTTTCAAAAAAATTTGGTTTTAGACTTTTTATTTTTTAATTTCTTTTAAATCAAAAACCCCCATTAAAGGGGGGAAAAAAAAACATGATTCCTTACTAAATCGTTCTATTTTGTTGAAATGATTTTGGGGCGAAAATTTATCCGTTTTAATTTAAAATTTTTTGAAAATCTCGGTTTTTTTCCCAGGCCATCAACAAAATTTAATATGAAATGGCTCTTTTCAAAATTTGGGTCACGAAAAGTACCAAGGGATTTTTACGGGGGAAATTTTTCGAGGAAAAAAAAACTGATCGCCAAGCCCAGATACACGCCCCGGAAACGCATACGCCCCACTTGGGATTTAAAGAACCGAAGCAGGGGACTAGTCAACGGGGACGGGGGAAAAACCCCATGTGATGGGGGAGGGCCCCCCAGGTGGGGATTCAGAGGTATCCATGGTTTTCTTCCCTAGACGGTGCAAGGACACGGGTCCGGGACGCATTTGGCCACACGCCCCTCCACCAGGCTCTGCAGGTTCGGAATACGGGGGTCGCAGCATAGCTCATTGCGGAAGCAGACGGCAGCAATGAGATCCGAGACAGTCTGGGGTGGACGCCCCTTCATTGGGCTGCAGGCGGAGGTTTTCGCAGAGTAGTCTCGACACTCCTGCACCGTAATCTGAATCCGCACGTACGGGATAAATTAGGAAAGTATCCAATTCCCCTTAGCTCTGCGACGGGGGAGGCATGGCCACATCCCGAAAATGATCCTTTCCGCCTATGCCTTGGCAGACATTCCCGTGAATTGGGGAGAGCTGCAGCTTGGGCCAGATGACCTGCGATTAGATTAGCGAAAAATTAGCCGATATTATGCATACAACTCATTTTTGAAACTGTGTCGAAAATCAAAAGATTACGATTTTTAATTTAATAAGGGATAACTGAAATGACGATGATTGCAATTATAATGAAATAACTCCAACATCACAGTTCTTGAATTATGACGTCGTTGCAGAAATGAGTAATTTGTGGTTATTATAATATATATTTATATATATATCCGGAAAGGCACATTCAGAACTTTTTGAATATTTTAATTTCGTATGTGGGATAACTACATTGATCGTATTTTGCATATAAGGAAAAGACAATGCACTAAATTTATATATAATGTATAAGGTGGTTTAACTGGTTCATTTTTATTTTGTATTCAATCAAAATTTTAGTTGGTCGCAATTTCTGAAAATGTAGTATATTTCTACATAATATTTATTCTCTAGTTTAAATTTTCTACATTGAATTTTTTTCTAATTAAAATTGGGCAAATATTTCCCATGCATAACACCAATTAATTTACTGAAAATAATAATTTTTATGCTTCTTTATGAAGTCACTTACAAAATGTATGAATTGCATGAGATAACAAAATATTCAAATAGTGTAAGGAATAAATAATCATTTGAAAATAAATGCTGCATTGCAGAATAATATTTTATTACATTTAAAGAAAAAGTGCTTCGAAAATAGTCTTTCATTTTCATTCTCTGAGAAGTAAAAAAACTTTCCAGCTATACTGAATAAGCGCTCCACTGGAGCAGAGAACCACACACAGACAAGTACTTGGGTACAAAAGAACATATTAAAAAAAGAAATAGTAATAATTATAATCACAGTTACAAGGGTTAAGATATCAGACGTCATAAGCAAAGGGCATCGTATACAGGGTGTCTACCGGTCACCGAAGTCACGGAAGTCCCCGAAAAGTCCCCAAATTGGAAAAGGGGTCACATAAGTCCCCAAAACGTAACGAAACTGGATAACCGATCCACGAAAAAAATCGACGGTAATGAATGTTTTTTCTCGGCCCGATGATCGCCACAATTGGCAGAACTGAAAGTAGGGTTGATTAATGCAGTACATGGTAGATATAACATTGATTTTAAATCATTTCACACTTTCGTATTATCTATCAGACGTGTGATTTTTTTCCGTATTTTCGGTGAAAATGGAAATTAAAAATTTTGTTTTTGCAAAAATTCGTAATTTTGGGAATTTTCTTTTTCATTTTTTCTTTTCTATTAATTTTTTTTTTAACGTAGCCTACGTACATACCTGCCAAATGTTACAAATCACGAGTAAAATTTGCACGCGTAGTCCGTTTTTTGCGCTTTCAAGGGTCAATACCGATTTTTTACGCGTTTCAAAATCCAGCTGCATCGGCTTCGGTAAAACTTCCTAATTCTCGTTTGCTATCGGATTCTTCCTCTGGGACGTCGATAACTTCGAGTTTATCATTATTTTAAATCTTTATCAAGTTTCGACTTCTGTAGTAAAGGACTTGCACGGACGTCATTTTGCTGCGCCCCTTCGAAATTTAATCAAATTCAAGAGTTTTCAAAATTTATGTTTAGCCTTAAGGTTTTAGAGATCATATCAGTTGATTATAATTATTGAATACTGCAGCCTTATTAAGAATATAATTAAAAAATATATTTTTGCTAGAAGAAAAAAAATTCCCTGATATCTTTGCATGCAATTAAAAATGTGTTAGATTGTCTTTAAAATTAGGTTTTCCCCTTTCAAGTGCTCATTATATATTGTTTCAAAATGAATAAATAACATTTCTTTCTATTTTCTTTTAATATAATTTAAAAACATGTAAAAAAAATAGCAATTGTTTTTCATATACTACAAGGTGATCATTAAATTCGACAAAATACTAATCCTAATGTTTTTAATTCTGCCTCTTTCTGATGTTAGAAATTCATTAGTCAAGTAGTTCAAATTAATACACATATATATTAATAAAACATGGTGTACTACTATGGTGTGCACAAGTATTAAAAGTTGATGCTTGAAAACATGTTTATTTCTTTAAAAAATGCAATGAGTTTTTACAGTTTTAATTCAGACTTAACGTATTAATATAAGTTCCAAAGAATGTAGGATTTACCACACAGTTTTTGTTAGACATTGAGCTCCAGAAATAAAAAAATGTAAAAACTTAAATTTAAATAATTTATATTAAGAAATTCAGCATTAATTTGTCATTTTATTTAATAGTTATTGAAAATAATGTTTTTGAAAACAGGTTTTATGAAAATATACTAGGTCACTAAATAAGTTTACAAAGTCCCCGAAAAGTCACCAAATTGACTTTGTGAAACTTGGTAGACACCCTGGTATAACTCCTGCTCCTAAAATTGCTGCTCAAGTGTAAATGTGCTATTCATTAGAAAAATTCTTCATTTCCGCTATAGAGAGGAGAATAACGCCAAAAGGCATACAACTGCTTTCTAGAACTTCATTTTTTACAAATTGGAAAACGTGTTTCGTATCTCTTTAGTCTGTGTGATAGTACTCTTTCTGCTCAGGGTCTAGGAAAGACTTTCGTATGGCCCTGCTTTCTGCTAATGATTTTCGGGGAGCAGTCTGCTTCGATTATTCGCAAAATCTTGACAGATGAAAGGGAAAACGAATGGCCCATTTAACTACGGCTCCACAAGACAGGGAATGGCGGGAGAGAGCCAGCGAAGGAGAATGGGTCACTCGCATCGCCTTGGGCTCTCGCGAAGGGGGTCCCTCGCCTTTAGGGGGTCCCTCGCCCTGCACAGAACCTTTTATTATCGCCCTTAGATTAAACTAGAGACGCTATAAGGAGTCAGCAAAATTTTAGTGACATCTTCCAAAGGAGAAAAACATAGGCTTCAATTTCATACTAATTTTATGTGGCATAAAAGCATATTAGTTGTCTTAATTGATGTTTTACTGTTCGGAATCTCCCATCTTCTTCCAATAGATGGGAGAAAAGGAGAAGTTCCTTGGCGGTTTTTTGGCGGAAGTAGTTGGCGCTGTAGATAATTTATCGGAGAGTGAATGTCCAAACACTCTCTGATGAATGATTTTTGAAGCTCTTTTCTTTTTAGCCTACTTTCCCGTAAAAGTAAAAAATAATAATAATAAAGCATGAAAGAAGGCTTCATGTATCGTGAAAATATCGTTAGAAATCAAGAAAAGTCAAAAATAAGTTAAGTAATTAAATAAAGATTGAAAAATAAAAAATTTGAAAGTAGGGTTTTGAGATGGGGAAAAAGTGTGTCGGTCGGTCTGTCTGTCTGTCGGTCTGTCGGGCTGTCTGTCTGTCTGTCCCCCCTAATAACTTTTGAAAGAATTGTCCGATTTTTTGCATTCGAAAGATCTCGGCGAGAACATCTCATTTCCATATTTTACTTTTTGATTTGAACAATTTTTTGTTCAATTTTGAACAGTTCAAAAAATTTTAACATTAGCGCCTATTTGTGAAAATGAAGCAAATTATGTAAACTCTGGGTACAAGATATAAGTTCCCATGAACAAGCTCACTGGAAGAAGTTCTTGGCGTGAAATATTGATTTGAACAGTTCAAAAAAAATTAACATACCGCCTACGGGGAATTTTCAATCCTATATAATTTCTGATCTAACGGACAGATTTGCTTGGAACAAACTTTATCGGAAAGCTCTTATGACGTAGAATATGTACAAATAGAAAGTTCATCCAGAACTAACGAGCCTATTTTCCTATGAAATTTTTTGATCGGGATTTTCAAGAATATTTTTTAATTAATGAATGATTAAATGAATAAGCAAAAGAATGAATGAATGAATAAATGAGTGAATAAATACATGAATGACTTAATAAATGAATGATTGAATGAATATGTGTTAACCGTTGAAAAAGGTATATTTGAAGCAATTAAGAACTAAAGCTAAACGAGAAAGACAGAGAGAGAGATAGCTAGATTATAAATTTGAATTCGGTGTATAGGGGAAAGTAGGTTCGTATAGTTCTAGACGGAACTTCTTGTTAAAATTAACATGCAAACTGTGCGGAATTAACAGAAATCGTTATTATTAAACAGTTGTCCATTCAACACTATTCGCAGTTTAAAGAATTCATAATTAAAAAAATACGACAGACATGATATACATATCTATCACAATCGTTCTCATCCAAATTAGTGAAGCATTATGTTCGTGTAAATGCGTGATATTATATAGACTAATATTAAAAGAGATACTTATTAATTAACCTTTATTTAATCGTTCCAAATCTAGTTGTTTTTATATGTCAATACAAAAGGAATTTCTCATTGGAATTTTCACTCATAACAGAAAATTATGTTAAATGAATGTGTATCCGTCCTGTTGTCTTAGACAGTTTTTTAGCAATTGCATCTTATGAAATTAATATATATTTGCTGGATATAAATAAATATCAATTATTCAACAAAGTACATCTGATTTTGATGTACAGTAACTATAGAAACACTAGGAAACTTTTGGATAGGTGGATGAACGTCATGTTTAATATTGAAAATTAATTCAGAGAAAATGACTTCACATCAATAGTTTAGTCAGTGTATTACTAAATCAAAATGAACTGAAAGTCAGTTACTGAATAAAAAAAAACCAGCTTCACTGTGACTTTCCTTATGCTCAATCTCATCGTTATCCATCTTTTTAAATAATGTGAATTGGTTGATTGGATACTTGTCATTATATTTATCAGCTTATCAATACCTTAATGTATACCCCGATCACGAATGTCCCAGCTTTCTCTATTTTCAAAAGATTGAAATATGAACTTGGGTACAAATAATAAAAGCAAAAAACTGCATCATTGATCTCAATTCAGTAAAATTCTAAAAATAATGTAAACAGTATAATACAAATATAGCCTTGAACTTACATTCAATCTTTACGAAAAATCTTGAAACATTCTTAACGTATCTTATACATTTTTCTTATTTTGAATTTTTCCTTGCATTTTATTGGAAATCATATTTTTAAAACGAAGATCTTTAGTCACCCGAAAAAATAATGTATAAATAAATAACTAAATAACAATAAAAAACAATAGAGGTAGTAATAAAGAAATTAGCTTTTCTACATAATGCTGGATATAATGGGCCTTTCATAGTACTGAAATACAAACTTGATACATATTAAGATGTTTAAAACTACTTGTACTTTTTAAATGTTATATCCGTCAAGTGCATGCTGATATTGTAATATTTTTTTATCCTTCGTAAAATTTGCTTTAAAAGTATACTTTTTAAGGATCTGTACTTACAAAATTCATTTCAAAATATGTTTCTTATTCATGGTGTATTTTTCCCTACGATTCTGAGAAACATAAAAACTTTAAACTTGATAGGAAACGAATAATATAATGTACCTGGAATTGCACAATAACCCAAAAACTCCTATTCAAAACATACGTATATTTTATTTGTTTCAGGGCTCGAAAAATCTTTAAAATTGTACATGAAGCTCCAGAACCCTCCCCTTCCTACACCACTGATATATAAATATGTATATACATACATACATATAGGAAAAAAATTGTACATTAAAAAAAATAATTATAAGTACATAAAATCAAAAAACTTAATTTGGGACTATAAATATAGCTGTCTATCTAAATATATATTACATCTATATATTTAGTGCAAAGAAGAAACGTCATTTCATTTTTCCCTAGCAATATACATTTTATAGGGCAGAAATAATTTTTATAGCACGCATAATTTGCGAGCATGTAAGAACAAAAATAATCACGTAAGGAAAAAAAAAAGGTCTGAAACGGCGATTAAACTTTAAACGCTGAGCCCTGGCTCCTGTCCAGTAACCTTTTGTTACTAGAGGGGATAATTAGCTTAATGGCAGGGGCTTGACAAAACCCCCGGAAGAGTGACTCCCCCATGCTCGAAACTTCTTAGCGAAACTTAGACCATAAACTAGATAGACAAGGTTTGGGGGCGGGGTCGGTAAGCAGGAGTCTTTCCCCGGAAAACAGTTGACGGAGTCCTTCGGTGGGAGAGGGCTTCGTCTTGCTATGTTAATTCTCGTAGAGATTTGAAGAGTGATTCATTTTATTTTTTTATTATATGACAGAAACATTTTAGCACAATTATTTTCTATCACACGCAAGAACATAGTTCATAGATTAATGGACAAGCGTTTTTTTTTTATTGATACTATCAATATTTAATTAGTAATAGTGATTTGAAAATGATCTTATTTATTGAGCTCATTGAGTAGGAGAGTTAGTTTCTTGCTCACTTTTTCGAAACGCAATGACATACACTAAATTTCTTACAATGAATACAATTCGTATTACTTTTACAAGGTTTTTAACTGACTTCATCCTCATTATGTCTTGCTCTTGAGATATCAATGCGAAAAATAAAAATATATGTAATATTTCGTTAAAAGGCCAAACATCAAATATACCTATTCTTTTCTTTTTCAGTTCATTGAAAAATAAGGAAGGAAAAACAAAAGCGTTTTAGCTGTTCTTCTTTTCAAAATTTGAAATAAATTAACAACATGAAGAAAACATTTTTGTTTAGAAAATTGTTTTCTAAATTTTTTTAAGTTCCGAAAATTGTTTACTTTACAAAATTATCAGTCAAAAATTTAATTTTTCTCCAGTAAGTTCGTAAATCTAAAATTAATAGTCATGTGACATTAGCCTGTAGGACTGAAAACATCGGATTGAGAGCATTCATAACTGATTTCACGCTTCGAGGGGGGAGGGGGGTTCGTAAAATTGACACAAGGGGAGTGGTAACAAGAAGTGTGACATCATGCTTATGCAACATAGCGTGGGAAAAAGGCAAGGCATCATTTAAGGACGGTCCCATTGTACTCTTAATTAAATTGTGAGTGTTTTTTTAATGAATTACACAAGGTTAAATTTGTTCGAAGATTGCAATCGAACGGCATACAAATAAACGGCACAAAATTAGTTTATAATCCAAGTATTGAGCAGTACAGTCAGAAATACAATATGTATATTGGTAAGATCAAAGCATAAAATGCATTTTAAGCATAATTTTGAAAATTTAACAATTCTACATACATTATTAAAAGTAAAGAATAAAAAATAAAAAAACTGGAGCGAACGCACACATATGCATACTTATTGATGCAACGAACGTTCGGCCTTTCTGCGACTATATTTCAAGCATCTTTCATGTCTTTTAAGATTAATGTTATTGCAATGATAATTTCAACGTTGCATTTATTATTTATGCGACGGTGCATTATTAATAAAGCCGAATAGAATTTAATTACTGGAAAAAAAATTGTTTCATTTCTGTTGAATATTGCTATTGATTTTTAAATAAAATTAATATTGTGAATTTGTTACGCATTTCTGGTATTTTAAAGAAATGGTGTGGCCCCCTTATTTAAGTATTTTTCAACATTTGCTGTAGTTATATATATGATTTTCTTGTTCTTCATAATCAAGAATAAGATACTCCAGACAGAGATTTAAAAATAAAATTAAAGTTTACGCTTCTCATTGTTAATATTGCTGTTATGTTTAATAAATTAGGTTTGTGCATAGGATGGGTCTTGATCGTTTGCCTGAAAACAATCTCAGCTCTTTTACAGATCAGAAGCAAGTTCAGAAATTGAGAAGACTCACCCACGTGGTCACCGGCGGTGAAAATCTTTGATCTCCGCCCCCTGTCAGTCAAACTGGTCCCCACCATTCCTGCTTAGGAACTAACAATGGCGAGTGAATAGCAGGGCTCGTCTAGTTACTATATGGTCTAAGGCTCGAAAGGCAATTCCTTTACCGCCTCGAGTAAAAACTGGGCCCATGTCATCTCTTTCCTTATAGCCTCTTTAGATTAAACGACCAGGCAACATTACACGATTACAAGACCAGATTACCGCTTTTTAGCCTACTTTCCCGTAAAAGTAAAAAAAAAAAAAAAATAATAAAGCATGAAAGAAGGCTTAATGTATCGTGAAAATATCGTTAGAAATCAAGAAAAGTCAAAAATAAGTTAAGTAATTAAATAAAGATTGAAAAATAAAAAAATTGAAAGTAGGGTTTTGAGATGGGGGAAAAAGTGTGTCTGTCGGTCTGTCTGTCTGTCGGTCTGTCCCCCCCCTAATAACTTTTGAACGAATTGTTCGATTGGAAAAATTCTTTTTGCATTCGAAAGATCTCGGCGAGAACATCTCATTTCCATATTTTACTTTTTGATATGAACAATTTTTTGTTCAATTTTGAACTGTTCAAAAATTTTCAACATTAGCGCTTATGGGTGAAAATGAAGCAAATGATGTAAACTCTGGGTACAAGATCCAAGTTCCCATGAACAAGCTCACTGAAAGAAGTTCTTGGCGTGAAATATTGATTTGAACAATTTTTGTTCATTTTTGAACAGTTCAAAAAAAAATTAACATACCGCCTACGGCGAAATTTTGATCCTATATAATTCCTGATCTAACGGACCGATTTGCTTGGAACAAACTTTATCGGAAAGCTCTTATGACGTATAACATGTACAAATAGAAAGTTCATCCAGAACTAACGAGCCTATTTTCCTATGAAATTTTTTGATCGGGATTTTCAAGAATATTTTTGAATTAATGAATGATTAAATGAATAAGCAAAAGAATGAAAGAATAAATGAGTGAATAAATATATGAATGACTTAATAAATGAATGATTGAATGAATATGTGTTAACCGTTGAAAAAGGTATATTTGAAGCAATTAAGAACTAAAGCTAAACGAGAAAGACAGAGAGAGAGATAGCTAGATTATAAATTTGAATACGGTGTATACGGGAAAGTAGGCTCGTATAGTTCTAGACGGAACTTCTTGTTTCTTTTAGATTACCATTGAGATTACGCGAGAAGAAGGATTACGCAATTTTGATTATGATTATAAGAATATGCCATTGTCAGATTACGATTTCGATTTTTCCAAAATGTAATCGATTACAGCAGATAACGCGATTACTTCAAGCCTGATTTCAACCAGGGTTGTCAGATTTGCTGCCATTTTCCTCGCTGGGCTGGGTTTTTTTTGGGGAAAATGGGTTTTTAAAAAATTTAAAACAAATAAACCCTTGTAATATATTTATTTTTGATGAAAATTCTACATATGTTAATACTATTCAATTTTTAATTTCCATAACTCAAAATTGTATATACAAAGAAAAAATTCAAAATTATGTCGTAATAAAAACGAAATAACAATTACATGATAGTTGAGGAAAATTACTTGCACAATTAAAAAGCATAAACTTCTTTATTATTAACATAACAGTGAATAACAGATTATAATGGGGGGGGGGGACTCCTTAATGAATGTATGCAAAATTTTAAGCAAATATATAAATTTCTATCAGTCTTCTTCATATTTACTTTTAAATAATTGGTGGCACTTGACTAATTTTTCATCTTGCTCATCCCCTAACCTGTTGCGAACTTCCTTTTGGACAAATCCAAATGTTGAAAAAAGACGCTCTACTGATGCTGAGCTAACAATTAATGAATTTAGAGTCATTCCATTTCAAATCAGGCAGAGGCAGGTCTAAAACTTGTCACTTGACCCTCACAAAATTTAAAAAAAAAAAAAAAAAAATACAGTAGTTGCAACTGAGGGACATATAAAATATCCCAAAAGGATTTTGCAAAAAAAAAAAAATCTCTGGTTACAGACTTTGGCTGTTTTCAGAAAATCAGCAAAACACTCACTTTTAAATGGGCCTCTGTTTCAAAAGTTTTCAAGCGATTCAAATAACGTTTTTTCTATAAATAATGAAGGGATGGTATTTTATTTAGACACTAATTTTAAAAATCTAGTTGACTTTATTGATAAAGAAAAAAAAAGTTTTGAAGTGAAAAAATTGCATTTTTACCAAATTTATGATTTTTTTTTTATGAAAGAAATTTATATTTGACAAAACGGAGATGGCAATCTAAAGTGCTGTTATTTAAGTTTTTTATCACATTTTATTGTATGCCTGAGGTGCCTATCCCGTCCGAATTTAAAGTTTGAAATTTGAAAAGTTCAAAAATTACAATTTTTGAAGTGTGATTACTCAAAAAAGCCATTTTTTAAAAATCCGAAAATCTGCTCATTTGTTGCCCTTGAAGTGCTTAATGAGCTGCTATCAATTATATTGTGCATTTTTGCCCAAGAGATTTTATATGATTTTACAAAAATGGCCTTTTATGCGTATTCCAAAAATACAGAAATTCAAACTAGTTCTTATTTAATCATTTTAATATAAGATTTAATCCATTTTTATAAAGAAATATACTATATTGTTACACAATTACTAAATATAAATTGTACTTAACCTTCTTAGAATTTAAATAGCCCCTTGCACAAAGTAGATACCATGATTTAATGCATGTTATTCTGTTCAATCCAATTACAAGTTTTAAACTCACGCACTTTATATAAAATGTTATGTTACAGCACTGATATACGTAGTTTTAAACACATATGTAGTTATGTACTTAAAGCAATATAAGTGGAATCAAGTTCTTGAATCATCTTCTACTCCTTATTAGCACAAAAATGCAAAGACTAGGAGGGTAGAAATGGTGTTATATTTCTTACTTTCAGCTTTATTATATATTGGTCTAGTTCCCCCCCCCCCCCCCCCGATTCTTCTGGCTATTGAAATATTTATTCCAGATTATCTGTGTACAAATGATACGATAATGTCTCTAAACCATTCGGTGATACATTCATAATTTGTCCCATCCAATAATTGTCATTAACACGTTCAATAAATTTTCTTATTTAAAAATCATGCATTTAGTTATATTTGTTTAAGCGGCTTTTAGTTTTCTAACTGCTTCCACTTATTGTTTGATCGTGCGTCCCATGTAAGCATTACTATTTAAGGATAGCCAATAATGTTTTGATTGTATTCCTACAATAGATTTTATTTTTGCTGTTACATGGTATTTGATGTAAAGCGTGTGAGTTTAAAACTTGTAATTGGATTGAACAGAATAACATGCATTAAATCACGGTAGCTACACTTTATGCAAGGTGCTATTTAAATTCTAAGAAGGTTAAGAAAAATTTATATTTAGTAATTGTGTAACAGTATGGTATATTTCTTAATAGAAATTGATTAAATCATATATTAAAATGATTAAATAATAACAAGTTTGTATTTCTGGCTTGTTTGAGAAACGCACAAAAAGCCATTTTTGAAAAATTATATAAAATCTCTGGGGAAAAATACACAACATAATTGATAGCAGCTCATTAAGCACTTCAAGGGCAATAAATGAGCAGATTTTTAATTTAAAAAAAAAGGCTTTTTCGAGTAATCACACTTCAAAAATTGTAACTTTTGAACATTTTCAAATTTCAAACTGAAGCTATATGCATCTCAGGCTTACGATAAAATTTGATACAAAACTTCCATAACAGCACTTTAGATTGCTACCTCTGTTTTGTCAAAAATAAATTTCTTTCATAAAAAAATCATAAAATCAGTAAAAATGCAATATTTTCACTTTAAAAACATCTTTTATTTTTTTTATCAATAAAGCCAACTAGATTTTAAAAATAAGTATCTGAATAAAATACCATCATTTAATTATTTAGAAAAGAAATTATTTGAATCGGTTAAAAACTTTTGAAACAGAGGCCATTTTAAAAGTGAGTGCTTTGCTGATTTTCTGAAGACGGCCAATTTTGCTCCAAAATTTAAAAGTCTGTAACTATATAAATATTTTGTTTTTCTTTTTGCAAAATCCTTTTGGGATGTTTTATAATTCCCTTAGTTGTAACTACTGTAATTTTTTTTTAACTCTGTGAGGATCATGTGACACCCTCTGCCTGATCTGAAATGGAATGGCTCTTTAGCAATGACATTTAGTTAAAAAATTCTGGATTTCAAAGGCATTATTTTCCATCATTTAGACGGAGGGAATACATCAACTACATTTGAAAGAAACATTAACTGGCTAATAATCATATCGGTATTTTTTACCCAATCTAAAGCTAACTCTTCTTCAGCACTTGTCAGCTTTCCATCTTTATATTTCAGATATGCCATATGAGCCACCATATGCACTGTAAAAAAAATCTCCTGAAAATAACGGAAAAAGTACCGGCAGCAGAGGGGTCGTTCATAAATGATGTCACACTTTTTTTCAACATATTTGAACCCCCTTCCCCCCTTTGTCACAAAGTGTCACACTTCAGTGGACCCCCCTCCCCCCCTTTGTCACATGTCACGCTATATTACGTAATCATATACCCTTGCAGATTAGAAACAAAGCACTACGTTAAGATCACATTTACAATATTTATTTTTGAACTTTTATGACATTTATGAGCCTAAGAATAATAAGTATTTGTCTATTTAATTTATGTAAAATAAAATTAAGGTTTAAAATAAAAACAATTAGCATATAATATAATAGTAAAAAAAAATATTAATACAAAAGAAGAATTGAAAACAATGGAATTTTAGAGCTTGATCTAGTTTGCTCTTAAAACGTTATCCTTATTTTATGTACACAAAGTACTCTTAAGAGATTAAATTTCAAAATAAGAAAAATCCGCCTCGAAATGACTTTTCATAACTGAACTTCCTTCTCATTTCATTCTTCACATGAATATAACATAGGTACAGAATTTTAGACTAGCAATTAGCTCTCGAAAGAATAGTCTCTGTTTGTGCAAGCGCCAACTCACAGACAAGCCCGCCCCTGCATGTATTTCAAAAGCCATTAGACAAACAACACCAGATTATCTTGGGGGAATAAAATCCAACAATAATTTTTTTCATAGACTAAACAAAAAGCAAGCTTCTCGAAATCCACACGAGCTCAAAAGTTGGGAAATTCTCTAAAAATCTAGGTGACAGGCAAAAGAGTAAGGAGCCAGCTCCCAAGAGGGGGGGGGGGGGAGGGGGTGATAGCGGAATATACCCCTCCGCACATTTTGATATCTAAATAAATCCATTTAGAAAACAGGCATCAGTAAACAGCTTCCAGGTGATACCCCCAACTAACCAAGTACATCATCCAAGTGATGACAGCTCCAGAATAATCCTTTTGTTTTTTGGCGCCAGCACTGAATATCTAGTCGGGGCTCAGTATTTATCGAGCTCTGCTTTTAACTGTTACGCAACCTCGTTGAGTGTGGTAGCTGTAATGCACAAGGAAAAAAAAGCAAGTATGTCTACTACGCCATAAATAATTTTTTTTTATCTTAGAATTTAGGCAAAAGAAAAGTTTGAAATTGAATTCGACAGCTTGTGTTATATCAAAACGACTTGCTTAAAAAATAAATGAAATAATACTATTTACTTTAAATTGGTATTGAGTCAATTCGTGTAAAAATGTTCGTGCAAAAACAGAATTATGTGGTATCGTACTGCCTCGATACTTTGCTCATACGTGTGGATTTTATCAAAATAGTTATGAAAGGAAACCAAAGTTGAGATGATGCTTATTTTGGGTTCAGCTGCTTTATTTTGATATTTTTTTCTCTTAAGATTGTTCGAAGTCAGTAAAAATGAAACGCGCTACTTTGTCTTAAAAATCTAAACACCCAAGATTTCCTTTTAAGCTCTATCTAGAAGATAATTTAAACCTTAATCAGTATCGATGTTATTGATATAAAATCAATAAGAATACAAAGCCAATTTTAAATGACAAAAAAAAAAATAATAATTTGCTGATGTAAAATACTTTTACTTTAACCAAAATGGGTGATGTCACACTTCCTAATAACCCCTCCCTCCCCCTTGTCACAAACTGTCACAATTTCTAGAACCCCCCTTCCCCCCTCGAAGCGGGACATCATTTATGAACGACCCCAGAGGTGCCGGATACATTCCGTTTCTGAAAGTATTTTTCCGGGACTTGACAGAAGTTCCATTTCTTATTTTTCCGTTATTTTTTTCCCCATTTCGTATTTTTCCGCGTCTTCACAGAAATTCCATTTCTTATTTTTCTGACAATCTTTTTTTTTTCCGTTTCGTATTTTTCCGCGTCTTTACAGAAATTCCATATCTTATTTCTTCGTTGATCTGTTTTTTTGTTTGCATTTGCCCGCGTTTTTACAGAAATTCCATCTCTTATTTTTTTCGTTGATCTGTTTTTTACGTTTTGCAGTTCCACGCGCTTTTACAGAAATTCCATTTCTTATTTCTTCGTTGATTGCTTTTTCCGTTTTGTATCTCTCCGTGTCTTTACTAAACTTCCGTTTCTGATTCTGCCATGTATCTGCTAACCCCCCCCCCCCCCCGAGATTCTGTCATTCATTTTTACTTATTTAACTCTTATGTCATTATTCAATTTTCTGAATAACGATATATTATTACAAATTCAAGACATTCATGCACAACTCACTAATACTTAAAGCATCCTGTCCAAGAATTTAAAATTTAAATAAACAAATGTTCAAAAAAATAATAATTTAATAACGATTTGTTTACAAAAGTAGACATTGAAAAATATTTTAAACTATAGGCATTTTTATAGCATTTTATATTTAATTTAAAGGAAACAAATTTAAAGATAAATACTTTTTAGTCTTATATTTATATTTCAGTAATGAAAAAAAATTACTTTCATGTATTTGATTTCCTAAGATACTGGTGCAATTACCTTAAATAATTTTTCAGTAAAAAAATTACTTGCAAGTGTACTTTTCATGCTGGAAAGAAAGTATACAGGTACATAATTTAGTAAAAAAACGAAGTGAATAAAAAAATCGACCCATGTACAATTTGGGAATTGATTGTATAATATGGGTGATTTTCAAATTTGTTGACGGTTTGTGTTTGACACAATCTGAAAATTTTTGTTGCATCAAACATAAAAACTTGCCTACGTATGAATACCTTATAATTTACTGCATTCTGAGCAGGTAGTTTTTTTCGAGTTAATTTATTTATATTTTAGATATTTCAAAAAGTGTCTTGACAAGTGATTGTTTTTCTCATGAGTGTTACTGTTATTAAACTTTCTGTAAAATATACCTTATCAATAATTAATCTAAAAAATCTTGTTTAAGTAATCTTAAATACGTTGTAATAAGTAAAAATAGTATTAAAATGGACATATTTACATTTTTTAAACTATTTTAATTGCACTTTATCTCATGAGTGTTACTTTGTTTCTAAAATGAAGCATATAACTTTAAATAAAAATGTATTTTATTAAAAATTAAATGCCTTCATTGCAGGTATAAGAAGTAACTGGATAGACTTAACTAGAAAACCATTTTTTAATTATTTACTAGCAAATACATTAATAAAATTCTAATTTTTAGCTACAGTAACACTCATGAGAGATGGTAACACTCATGATACAAACAAGCAATCCTCTTGTATAAGGCACCAAAAATAATAATAGTAATAAAAATAACAATAATTATAAAATGAGAGACCAAAATTGAAATTATTTTACCCCATTAATTGCTATGTTACATTAAAAATGTAATAAAACATCACTACTCTCATGATTCTGATACAGAAATAGATGTTTTTAGACAGAACTAATAAAAAATTAATTTCAGTTTTAAAGTAGGCAGTAAAAATATCGAAATAAATAATTCTAATTCTGAAAACCATACCTTTAATTTAAGTAAAGTGAAGATAATAGTTTGCAACACATCACTTTCTTGTTTACATAAAGTAACAACTGGCATACCCGAACAAATGTTTATTTTTTTTACTCATCTCTTTCTTTCTTTTTTTTTTGGGGGGGGGGGATACAAGTACGGGAGTTTTTCTTTAATTACCCCTTAAGAATAAAACATATCTTTAAAAAAAAACCCACACAAAAATCATATCTGCCAACGTAAAAATTTTGTGTCAAGGTGTATCTTTTAATATATATATATATATATATATATATATATATATATATATAGAAATACAATATAATTTTGAATAAAAAACAAATAGTTTGAGTTAAAACTCAACAAATATCTATATCTGCAGTTTTATTTATTGTTTGGTTGTTTTCAATCATGATTGTTACTTCCTTCTCTAAACAAGTAACACTCATGAGTGGGTAACACTCATGAGATTTATTAAGAAATTCTTCACTAAAAAAAATTCTGAATGTGTTCCTAAAAATTTAATTGCACCAATTGATTCCTCTACGAGAAATACACTATTGCTGAATTGCTTATTTTTGTGCTGTAAAAAATATTGGGAAATAAATGGGTAACACTCCTGAGAAGTAATAAAAATACGTATCATGTTGAATTATATGTTCCACTATAAAACAGTAAAGGAATAAAACTAACCCATTCTAGATGGTACGAGGTTAAAAGAAACATACTGGGTTTCCCTACCACAGAAAATAATTACAATATTTAAATATTTTGAAAGTTGAATGATAGGAACTTTCTCGAGGTAACACTCATGAGCTGCATGTCCGGACAAAAAAAATTTTCTTTGAATTTTAAAATATTAGATAAACATTTCACTAAAATCACTTGCATTTTTGTTAAGTAAACACATATTACTTCATGTTTTATATCATATTGAATAAAAAAATTACTTGGAATGATAAAAAAAAAAGACTGGTTCTGTGAATTTTTTGCTCCAGACGCAATTTTCCATTTCTTTCCAACTAAAGTAACAGAAAAAGCCTACTATTTCATAACTTGGAAAAAATGTAATGAATGCATTTTATTAACGATGAAATGATGCTTCCCTACTGGTTTTTATGATGGAAGAATAATAGTTTTATCGACATGAAATTCAGATTTTATACTGCGGACATCAAACCGTCAATCTTTTTGAAAATCACCCATATAGTGAAAAGATGCAAGTTGCATCAGTTAAAAAAATGCTCGAAGAGAATTAAAAAATATACTGTTGTACAATTTGGAGCATTACTTAATTGTATATTACGTAGTGAAAATATGATACTGATTACCTTTTTAAATGTTGTTAGCAAATTATAAAGCAAGCAAAAACACAAAATAGATTATCAACCTTACATTTTATTTATAAATTCAGCTCGGGCTACAGAATTTACTTTTTAGAACAAATAGGAAAACAATTTGATAAAAATATGCATCTGCAAATTATATCAGAGAACAAGTTTGCAAAACCAATAACAATAACACAAGGAAAATAATGTAAAAACCAACCACATTTGCAAAAATTAAAAAATCTTTTCAAAACTGCACATGAACGAATCACATAGAAAATACTAGTTCATGAAGGAAACACATACATAAATATATATTTACAACTCCTTTCTATTTAATTCAGAATTTGAAAACTTTATCAAAAATACACAATAGTTACAACTTCTTTTTATTTAATTCAGAATTTGAAAAGTGTTATCAAAACGACACACGCACACACACACACACACACACACACACACACACACACACACACATATATATATATATATATATATTTCAATTCAATTCAGAATTATAAAACTTTATCAAATTCATTAATGTCATTAGCCAAGGTAATGATCTTAAGTATTTGAATAAGGTTTTCATTTTTCCTTCTTGCTTGCTTTAGTTCATCTTTTAGGGTTAATATCTGCAATACATCTACAAAATATAAAATACTGTTTTAGAATTAAATTAGTAAACACATTACAGTTCACATAAAAGGCACTTAACCTATGAAATTAATTTTAAAAAAAATTCAGTAACTTTTATTTAAGCCTAAATATGAAGTTTTATAAAATAATAATAATAATTTCAAGAAGGTCCTTGTGCAATATTTCTGAGCTTGAAACCATGAATTTTGTTTTTATTACTTCATTAGATACGGTTAAAATATGTGTTTAACATATTAAATTTTCACCATGTTCCAAATTTTAATAAAAATTAAAGTAAAAATTTTCATTAAATGCACAGTACTTAAGAATAGACCTGCTTCTGTGTTATAAAAATCTAGAATGTATCTAACACTAGACAAGGGCTCAATAAGTCGATTTTTTGAGATCACGTACACAAACCCAAATATTTAATATCAATAAGCTTGAGAGATATAATAATAAAAATACTGTAACAACAGAAATCTGAATATCATTCTATATAAATTTCATAAATAATAATTAAATTGTTTTATGCAATAAGTAAAATAAATTAATACAACATAGGTCTTAAATGTAGATAGTAAATTACAAATTTCAAAAAAGACATTTTTTCTTAAAATGATGTTGCATTCTTGAACAATATTTAACACATAGGATATTTAAATTGGCCAACACTTTTTTAATATCATTATTACAAATTGCATTTAATATGCATGCAAGTTTGAAATTTAGAAAGTGTTTGCATCTTAATTTAATTAAGATTCATTTCATGTTTACCTCATTTCATCAAAAAAAAAAAAATATTTTTGATGGATCAGGGTGTTTACTGGTTTAGTGAGCCAAAATTCCAGTTTAACATTTAAAAGGAAAAAAATCCAGAATCACTTCGCCAAATTTTGTCTATTTGGCCTTTTTTTTAAAGTATTTGATCATTTAAATTTTTCTATCACCTTGTAAGAACACTAGTTACTCATTTCAAGGGAAAAATCTCTATTTGAAAAGGAGAAAAAAAATAATGACCAAAATCTGAGTTAATATAGATTGCCATATATTTGGCCTTCAATTGTGAGACACAGTATTTCAATACAATTTTGGTATATAAAAACATTTACACCATTTTCAGTATCATTCGACTATGTATGTAATACAACAGTGCACCAAGGAATACAGATCTTCATCTGGGTAGTTTTGATTTTTTGAAATATTTGCTTTGTTGGCGTTTTGTTTTCAGTTGCAAGTTTATTTACGTAAATATATTTATAGAATCTCAGAATTATATTCAAAACAATTTATGGTTAAATGTTTTTAAAATGACTGAAAATTTTAAATACCCTGATATTTTGGGGTAAATACGCATTTACAAATATACCCTATCGACTCCATATTTACCAGACACACATTTATAACCATGTCGCCGAATTGAAAGGTGTCCTTTAGGAAATAAAAACATTAAAACACAAACACCCTTTTTTTTCAACCCTAAATAAGGCACTCAAAGGGAATTTGCACGACAGCGCAAAATAGGCTTGGCGCAGGCCTGAATATAGAACCATATGTAACCTTACTTTAGAAATGGTAAACATCAATAGCTTTGGAATAAACTCCATTGTCAAAGCCATAAACCGTATCAGCATTGTATTCAATGTTTAATACATAGTATATGTTACAAAAAGAGCTGCCATCGCTGTTATGAAATCACTGCTGTTAGTAATTGATATGTTCATCATCTACTAACGAAAATTCTTTTGAAGAATATCGGTCACTTCCTGTGAGTGTAGTTAAGAAGTAAGGGGACAGAGTATAACAGTTTAAATATTATAACACATTTAATAAAGTTGTTACTTATTACACTGAAAAATGCCAGCATGTGGGATGTTCTCAAACCCACAGAGCCTTAGAAACGCCTTAGAAAACGTCAAATCAAGTGAGCTAAACTTTAAAAATTGTTCGGTGGGCATAATATATTTTTAGCATTAGTGTTTTAAAGTTCGTTCTTTCTTCGTTTAGGAAATGTCTTGTTCCAAGATAAATGCTCGTTTTCTTCTGCAAAAGCAAACAATCCTTTCCTTTCAGAATGCTCTTAATGTTAGATCCGTATGTGTTTTGAGCCTCATTATACGATGTTGTTCTTGGGGAGCCCAAGAATAAGAAGATCTTTCAGAATTTGTTCGAAATGTTGGGAGAACATTTCAGGAAAATATTATATGCAAAAATTATTGTTTGGGTTATGAAAACTTAGGAAAAATTTATTCTGCGATGTTGAAAGTTACATAAGGAAATCGTACATAAAGAAACCCTGAACCTAAAAGATTAAAACAAGCTTAAGAAATTGTTTAAAAAAAGGAACATGTTAAAAATAAAAAAAAATTAAACAAGAGCTTAAACATTATGTATCATTCTTGACAGTTTATTAGTAGTTGAATAATCAAAAACAAGAATGTGATTTTCACATATTTTAAGCTCATAAAGATTTTACATTCTTGCATTTTTATTTCTTTACCGTAGAATGCATTAAGAGTTTTGTTTCCATGTTATTAATATATTACTTTATCAATTAAAGTACAAATTTACATCAATTTTAGCTTATAAAGCAAAAATTAACATCAGCTAACAGTTATTTTGAGCGTCACAAATCAAAGTGAAAGTCCTTATTATCAAAAAACTTAACGTAACAAGTGTTCAAGGACACAAAAATATTTTGCATTTAATTATTTTTATTTAAACGTATTACATAATAAACTAATGAGATAAAAATACATCTTGGGCAATTCTTATTCTTATTTTTGAAATTGTTAGTAGGAGTTCGTAGAAATCTAAACGAGTCAACTTTCAGAGCACTAAGATCTGGTTTTGGTTCATACGTTATAAGGAAGTAGTTTATTCATAGAGAGTAGGGTTGTAACGAATATTCGGCCACTATTCGGCCTGCTCGGCCTTTTGGCCAAATAGTAATTTCATCACCTAGCCGAATATTCGGCCGAATAGTTCTGCTGCAGTAGGAATGTAAAAAAAATAAAGAAATTAGTAGATTTTAAACATTTAAAATTTTATTACAATTATTGCAAAAGAATACATTAGTATATAGTTTTAATAAATAAAAATAATTTAGGGAAAAACAATTTTTAAAGCCTTGTTTTAGGCTTGAATGAGAAAAAACATATTTTAAAGTTGTAATATTGTATTTTATATTTAGTATCTGCTTTCAAAAGCTGGCAGTAGTTAATTATGATGGAAAATATGAGAAATTTATTTTCTTATTATTAACAAAGTGGAAGTCAAACTTTGTTTGGGTAGACTGATTTATTGGGAATATTGGGTAAGAGATAAATGTGAAAAGCTTAGAATATATCATGAATATTTAGATAGCATAAGTTATTAGGGTTTTTGAAAATGAAAACATATTCCTGTGTTAAGCGTATTAAATTTTAATAGATCTTTTAAAAATAGGTATGTAAAAAAACCCATAAAATAAAAATATTAACTTTTAAACCTTTTAAAATATCTTCATAAAACAGTTTTGAGCAATGCGAGGTCACTAAGTAATAGTAGTTCTTTCATTTGAATTAAGTAATTAGTAAAGTAATGCTAATGCTTACTACCATAAAACCTGTCATTTCTATTCCACTTGTGAGTGAAATTCTTAGTTTTATTACATTCAAAACAATATAGAAAATAGATTAATTTTAAATAGTTTTAAATTCTTAACAAATAGAATTAAATCATACGTCATAGATTGTGTGTAATTGGTGTTTGACTTTGTGAGTAATTTTAAATTTGACAAATACTTTCTATTACAACGATTTTCTAGAAATTTTAATATTTGGCCTCCGAATATTTGATATTCGGTCTAAGATGTTGGCCGAATATTCGGCTTCGACTTATAAGAAATGGCCGAATATTGGGCTTCGGCTTGGAAGAAATGGCCGGGTATTCGGCTATTCGGCCAAATCACTATTCGTTACATCCCTACTAGAGAAAAGCTATTTTTAATGATTTTGTCATTGGACTTGAAATTTTATAATTTCTAATACTTAATGCGTTATTCTTTACCAATTATACTATCATCACTTTTAAACGGCATAGAAACTGTCATGTTTATTTCCTGAATTCATTCCGCCAGTTGCTTTCAAAATTAAGTGTACAGTAAATGTGGTTTATACATTTGAGCAAAGTAATTCTAAAATTGTACACAAATAATCTCAAATGTTCGTTTGCAAACATGTATGTCATAGTTCAGCGTTCAAAAGCTTATTCTACGTTTCAAGTCTATTGGGATTAAGCTCATAACTCACTTTTTTTGTGATTTTGATACAATATTTTTCTTGTCATCATTAATGAGAACAATTTAAAAGAAGAATCATTTGACAAATAATTTTTGAGATAAGTATTAGTTATGACAGTAGTAGTAATGAGATAAGTATAGCTTGATGTATTGGCTATGTCGTTGCTACGCAACTACAACATCGAGAATTTCCAAAACGATTTCCATTAAATAAGTTTTTCTCTGATGTGCACGAATAAAAATAGTAGACGCATCGAATTTTTTAAACGAAATATTACTCCATAATTACCTTTAAGATGTAAAAGCTCTCAGGAAAAACATTTAAAAAAATACTAAATATTAAGAGCGCGAACCTTGTGTAATTAGAACGAGTTCATCTGTTGCAAGAAGGAAAGTATTGGATTCCAATAATAGAAGCAAATAAAAATGATCGTGCTCCGGGAATTAATTCTTGTTTAACTAACCCTGCATGGGTCGAGAGTAAATGAGAATGGTTGATTAGAATTTATCGCTTTACGTTTTAGAGTGGCGGAGTAATCTTGAGCCTTAAAAAAGCTCATCTATTTGTGCACGTTGAATTTTGTATTAAGCACGAAATGCAACGTAACTTTAAAAAGCGAAATGATTAACTGATAATCTTTTCATTACTATTATTAGAGATTTAAGGTTTACGTAAATAATTAATTTTTGCATTTTTATTACCATATTAAAGCATCTGCTCAAATAGGAAAAAAAAAAAAAAAACTGCACAAAATTATCTATAATGTAAAATGCTCTCCCTAGAAGTACACCTAATGAGTTCGTCTTCGGATTGAGGTTGATTAACTTTTGATAATTAGCATATTCTCATTTATAGTTGAACGAAACTTTGTAGAAAAACATAAATTAAAGAGATAAATTCGCTTTTTTGTGGTTATGCTTGTGTTTTTGCGATGAAGATAAAATTTCAACGTGAAATAGGGGCAATCCCATGAGAAAGTGGACATAAGGGCTGAAATTTTAAAATTGTTGTATTGTTTCAAATAATATGTCAAATTAAAGGTAATGATATGAGGTTTATGAAAATGTAAAGAAATATTTCACAAAAATAATCCTTTTATTATTTTGGGGGGCTTAACGTTTGTGCATTGTAGCACACTTTCGATTAGGAAAAATTGGATATTTTCATTCACTCTGAAGTAATGTTTAAGACAACACCAATTTCATTGTATGTGGATATATTACAATTTATGACCTTTGTCTCCCTTTTAGAGCATTTAATATTCCATAAATATGCATTAAATCTTATTTTAAATGCAAATTTATTTATAAAGTCTCTCTGTCACACCCGTCACAGAAAATATGCTTTACATACCTTAGCAAATGCATTAATCCATGGAAAAACCGGAAAGTTTCTGAAAGTCTAATTCTTGCAAGTGTGAATAAGTATAAAATATTCAAACGTCATTACATTTTTATTTTGTGTGAAAATTATGGTGTGACGGGTGTGATAAAAACTTGTGACGGGCGTGACAAAGTGATTGTGACGGGTGTGACACCATTTAAGAAAGTTTTAAAGTATTTCATTAAAGGAACAAAAAGTTAAAGCACTTGTTTCTAAAGCATTAGGGCAGTATGTTAAAATAATAATTATTGTTATAATTAATATAATTTGATATAATTGAATAACTTTGATGTTTTGCAGCTATTTTGTAGCCTTTTTTTTTTGGCTCATAATACATTTTCAAAGGAAAAAAAATTAGATTTTTTTATATTCTTAACTGTACCCTAGTACCTATAAAATCTAGTTTCAATTTTTTAACTATAACTTTATCTCATAACTATACCACATGTTTTTAGCAGCTTTAAGTGTATATATGTATATATCTCTTATTTCTAATAGAATGTAAGTGTATATTGGCTAATGTCAAGTTTACTATGTGTACTAATTACTGCTTTTTAAAAAATTGCTTCTCAAAAATGTGAAATTGGCACAGTGCCACACCCGTCACATTTATGTCACACCCGTCACAGTGCAAAAAAAAAAAAAAAAAAAAAATCCAAAATGTTAAAAAGTTTAAAACTTAATATAAAAAATATGTATTAAGTTTCATCTGAGTCTCCTTCAATAGGAAACAAGAAGTTCCGTCTACAACTATACGAGCCTACTTTCCCGTATACACCGAATTCAAATTTATAATCTAGCTATATCTCTCTCTGTCTTTCTCGTTTAGCTTTAGTTCTTAATTGCTTCAAATATACCTTTTTCAACGGTTAATACATATTTTATTCAATCATTATTTATTAAGTAATTCATGTATTTATTCACTCATTTATTCATTCATTATTTTGCTTATTCATTTAATCATTCATTAATTAAAAAATATTCTTGAAAATCCCGATCAAAAAATTCCATAGGAAAATAGGCTCGTTAGTTCTGGATTAACTTTCTATTTTTACATGTTCTACGTCATAAGAGCTTTCCGATAAAGTTTGCTCCAAGCAAATCGGTCCGTTAGATCAGGAATTATATAGGATTGAAATTTCTCCGTAGGCGGTATGTTAATTTTTTTTGAACTGTTCAAAAATGAACAAAAATTGTTAAAATCATTATTTCACGCCAAGAACTTCTTCCAGTGAACTTGTTCATGGGAACTTATATCTTGTACCCAGAGTTTACATAATTTGCTTCATTTTCACCCATAGGCGCTAATGTTAAAATTTTTTGAACTGTTCAAAATTGAACAAAAAATTGTTCAAATCAGAAAGTAAAATATGCAAAATTTTTGGCGATGGAACACGCAAAAGGACAACAGCGCCGATATTCCGTTTGGCGTTAGTTGCATCATTTTTGGCGACTTTATCGCCTGCGCCGGAGTAATGGAAAAATGCCGCAATTTTTTTTTTTGAACTGTTCAAAAATGAACAAAAACTGTTCAAATCAATATTTCACACCGAGAACTTGTTCCAATAAGCTTGCAATAGGAACTTGGGTCTTGTGCCCAGAGTTTATATAATTTGCTTCAATTTTGTCCATAGGCGCTAATGTTAAAATTTTTTGAACTGTTCAAAATTGAACAAAAAATTGTTCAAATCAGAAAGTAAAATATGCAAAATTTTTGGCGATGGAACCCGCAAAAGGATAACAGCGACGATATTCCGTTTGGCCTTAGTTGCATCATTTTTGGCGACTTTATCGCTTGCGCCGGAATAATGGAAAAATGCCGCAATTTTTTTTTTTTTTTTTAAACTGTTTAAAAATGAACAAAAACTGTTCAAATGAATATTTCACACCGAGAACTTCTTCCAATAAGCTTGAAATAGGAACTTGGGTCTTGTGCCCAGAGTTTATATAATCTGCTTCAATTTTGTCCATAGGCGCTAATGTTAAAATTTTTTGAACTGTTCAAAATTGAACAAAAAAATGTTCAAATCAAAAATTAAAATATGGAAATGAGATGTCCTCTTCGAGATCTTTCGAATGCAAAAAGAATTTTTCCAATCGGACAATTCGTTCAAAAGTTATTAGGGGGGGGGACAGACCGACAGACAGACAGACAGACCGACAGACAGACAGACAGACCGACAGACCGACCGACACACTTTTTCCCCATCTCAAAACCCTACTTTCAAATTTTTTATTTTTCAATCTTTATTTAATTGCTTAACTTATTTTTGACTTTTCTTGATTTCTAACGATATTTTCACGATACATTAAGCCTTCTTTCATGCTTTATTATTATTTTTTTTTACTTTTACGGGAAAGTAGGCTAAAAAATGCTACAATGATGAAACACTTAAAAAAATTCACAGGAATTTTAGCAAATATGAAAGCAAATGAAAAGTCATGTCCCAAAAAAGTCACACCCGTCACAAGATTTTAAAATTTATTTTAAAAAAATTAAAAACTCCCGCAGTTTTATTTTTGCACAGTTATTAGAGCAAATGCAAAGGTAAACACAGTTTAAAAAAATTTGTTTTTGCTATTTATAAATAATTCATTGCCAAAAATATAAATTAAGCTTTAAAACTCATGTCTGGGAGTCACACCCGTCACAATGGAATGGCCCATAGACTAAATGAAACGGAATGCAAACAGCAGTCAGTTTTTTTTTTTTTTTGTAACGTCACGTCACTAATTGGCAGCGAACTGTTAAATGTAGTTACTGAAATAAATTAAGAAAGGTACCACTATATTGTGGTTTGTATCTTATGAATGAATTATGCAGAGAGAATAAAAGGACAGTAGAGAAAACCGCAACTTTATCTTGCTGAGGATTATTAGAGGATGGGTACACAACGCGCACAATAATAACAACGATTCAATGTACCACAGAGCTCTACAGTCAATTTTGATATCTAATAGCAGACAAATAAACAGTTGCACAACACGGGCTTCGCACTAAACCTACTGTAATTTTAGTAGGAATATGTGCTGTTATTTACGCCGGCAGGGTGGCGTCGCGGTAAGGCACTGGCCTCGTACGTCCAAATTCGCAGGATCAAACCTGGCCCAAGTCGGTGGCTTGTCACAATGCAGAAAATCGTCAGCGCCCGTGCCGCAATGTCTATGCGACATATTAAAGGTCAATTGGATATCTATTTGTCTTTGATACTCTATGCTAAATTAAATTCCTAGTGCAGTCTCGCATCATTTAGAGCTCAAGTAACGTCAGCTAGGGGGAAATTGAGCGGGGAAATTTTTAAAGTGGTAATGGCATCCGCCGATAGAAGTGGTACTTGAAAGAATGGATGCCGATTACCGGGGTACGCACTAGGTCTGCAAAGGTTAGTGACCATACGCAGCCTCATTAGAAAAAAAGGAATAGGCGCGCACTATAATAACAACGATTTACCGTAATTATCTGTGTATAGCACTGTGCAATACGAAAAATGTCCTTTAGATGAAAATGTCTGTTTCTTATGTATTTTTGGCTGAAAATTACGAATCTGTAATTATATTTGCCTACCACGTACCATTTTCCCAAAATTCCACATTTTAGCTTTTTACGTATTTTCTGGATAAATGTGCATATTTTCATAATTTCTCGACTTAATTTATTATAAATTATATCTTTCTCATTGACAGTGAGATCGTTGTCATTCTAGAGACCATTTAATGAACTTGGGCTACTTTAGCAACATTTTTGGAAACGAAAGCTTAAACTATTTCTCGTAGTTTCGAGTTTTTTGCAAGACGACAAAGGCATTTTGTTTTCTATTTTGCGGAGAAAGGAAAAATAGTATGCTGCTGTGATGTGAATGTACTATTTCAAGCATTAGGACATGAGCACAATTCAGCAGAGTGGCGCTTGTTAATCAGGGCTCCTCCATCTATTTTTCCCCCTATTTATTCCTGTAGCATGTTCTGCAAGCACAAAGGAAATTTCAAAATTATGAGTGGGAAAAGCATATCAAATGAGCCACTTGTTTGATCTACAATGTGCCTTTTTTCCACAATTGCACATTGAACTAGGTTTATCGAAATATTTGTAAAAGCTCTGGACAGAGAAGGAACATCTCTTGCATCTCAGGACCAAATTCAAAAATTTAAGTGAAGCAAAAGTAAAAGAAAGGATTTTTATTGCCCCACAGCTTAAGGAAGTCCTTTCGTAATGAAGTGTATGAAAACAAACAGTCAGAAGCCGAAAAATCCGCCTGCCTGGCGTTTAAATCAGTGTGCTCACGTTTCCTTGTAAATGAGAAACCAAAAAAAACTACGAAAATCTTGTTGGTGACATGATAAAATACTTTTGTATTACAGTCGACGCTCGATATAACGACCATCTCCGTTCCACAAAAAAAGGTCCTTATAACGGGTGGTCGCTATAAGAGGTAGAATTTAAAAATGTATATGCATGCATCATGCAGTATAGTAATTCCATTAAAATTGCCAATTTTTCAAAGATTCCAACAAAATGCTCAAATTATATTTTATCATTGGAATTTAAAAAAAATTATCAGTGCAATATGTTATAATAAAATGTTAAACAGATTTTAAAGTAGAAAATATAAGGAAAAAATTACATACTTGCAAATCATTCATTTTCGGAAGAAAAAATCAGAAATGGTTGTTTGCCTTTTTAGCACATGTGATTTTTGCAAAACATAATTTTCCATTTCAGTTATTGATGACAAATAGTGTTCTGTATTTTCTTGCCTTTCAAAAAAACATTTTAAAGTCTCGATAGCATTAGACACATTTTTTATGCTAGGAGTTTTTGTTACAATTTCTTCCTCTTCTTCATCTGATGATGATGCATCAATTTCTTCCTGTCCACAATAACGGGAAATTAGTTCATCTTCTGACAGATGCTCGACACATTCCAAGTCATTATCGATTTTAGCGTAATCGTCAAAGTTCAACGTTGCATCCATGTTCATTTTCTGAGAAATTTCTTGCAGCATTTCCTCTTCTTCAACGAAATTTTCATCTTCGATTGCCGAACTAATTATTTCAGCAGTAGATTCCCTTTCCTCTTGCTTTTTAAAACCAGCATGATGGAAGCAATTCTTGATGGTTTTTTCTGAGACGTCATTCCATGCTGCTTTAGAGAGATGCAAAGCTGTTAGGACATCAACTTTGTAATCTTGATCTTCGTCGAGTGCAGAAACAACTCTTCGCAGTAGTAACTTCCTATAATTGCGTTTAAAACTCATAATGACCCCTTGGTCTAGTGGCTGAAGAACAGATGTGACATTAGGTGGAAAATATTCCACGGTGATTGATTTCAACCCATTTAGTTTGGGATGAGCCGTGCAGTTATCAATTACAAGAATAATTTTTCTACCTTGGATTGTCATTTGCTTATCCAAGCAACGTAGCCATTCCTCAAAAATGACAGATGTCATCCACGATTTGGAGTTGTTTTTGTACGTGACAGGTAAGGTTTTGAGTCCTTTAAAACATCTCGGCTTTTTTGCTTTTCCGATCACTAAGAGTGGAAGTTTTTCAGTACCAGACATATTTGAGCATAAGAGAACTGTTAGTCTTTGCTTGGCTTCTTTGCCTCCACTCGCAGTTTCGTTTTTTAAAACGAAAGATTTATCAGGTTTCATCATGAAAAACAGTCCAGTCTCGTCTGCGTTAAAAATATCCTCTGGAGTATAATTTTTGATAATTTCTTCCAGCTTTTCTTTTTTCCATGTGTCCACTACTTCTTCATTCACAGAACCACTTTCGCCACAAAGCTTCCGGAATGAAAGACCATGTCTGGTTTTAAATTTTTGCAACCATCCGTCCGAAGCTTTGAACACAGTTTCGTCAATGTCCATTTTTTGAGCAAAAGTTAGAGCTTTTGACTTCAGAAAATTTCCATCTATTGGGACATTTTTTGATCGCATTATTTTCAACCATTCATATAAACCTTCTTCGATCTTCTGAAATTTCCCTTCACGGGACCGATTTCTAGAAGATTTGACTCCAATTTCTTCTTTTCTTAAAATTGAGTCCCGGTTGTTAATGATGCCAAATAAGGTGCTTTTGGGAATTTTGAAAACTCTAGCAATTTCGCATTTTTTTAAAACTTTTTTATCAACTTCATTTAAGATTTTAATTTTAGTATCTAGACATATCGCATTGCGCTTGTTTGAACCTGCCATCTCGTTCAATAGCGAAAATGCAACTCCTGTTTGCAGTATGCATTTCACTGAAGAACCTTATTCTTTTTTCGCTCCTTCCCCCAAAGGATAACTAATCCAAGGCACGTGACCTGGAACCTGTCAACATTCAGGTTGAAGAGCAGGTTAATTTTTCTCGAACCCTCTCATTCACATTTCTGGAAGCAGAACTTCTGAGCTGACATGACACCACCAGTCACGGACAGCAAGACTCCTCGTATTTCGGAGAATCGACCCTTGGGAAAACACGTGATTCAAATGACAAAAACTACCAATACATCTGTCAACCCCTTTTCCTAAAATCCGTAAAGTCCACGTGCTCTCTCCCCCTCTCTATTCTTTCCATACTATGGTGAGTGGTAATCCCCTCCCCCTGTCAAAGTTGGACTGACTGAACACTGAAGGCTGCATGCAGCTTGTCAGTAAACTATAATCAAGGTCATTTCAAGTTACAAATTTAGAAACATGTTCTTTTTGGAAAAATACCGGAAATAGTGTCCGTTGAATGCGGTCGCTGTATTGGATTGGGCGATACAGAACGGTCGTTATACCGAAAGCAAATTAACATAGAGTTCATAGGAAGAAAGTTGGGGCTTTTATCACTGGTCGTTATAATGGAATGGTCTTTATAATGCGCGGTCGTTATAACGAGCGTCGACTGTATTAGGTTGCTATATGTCATTAAAACTACACTTTTTGGACTCCCATATGGACTTCTTTCCTCAAAACCTTGGTCCAATTTATGATGAGCACGGTGAAAGGTTTCATCAGGACATTTCTGTGTTTGAAAAGCGTTTCAGCGGTCGATGGAATGGACGTATATGAATTGAATATTGCTAATCTGTTACCAGAGCACACCAACAGATGCCCACAAGATGAAACGGCCAAAAAAAATCATTTTAGTATTTGTGTTTTCAATAAGTAAGCTTCAGTTACATTCGTATATAACCAAATTGTATAAATATGAAAAATGGGTTTCCTGCAAAAACGGTACGTGATGGACCATTTTGGTTTGGATATTTGAATCAAGCACCTTTTGTTTATATAGAATCACATAGTTTCATCTAAAGGACAAAAAAAAAAGTTACAATTTGTTGCACAGTGTAGCCCTCGGGTTATCTACGAAAAAACTTCTTTTTTTACTACCTGCGATCAATATAACGATGCGGGCAATACATGAAATTCAAAAAAAAAAAAAAAAAAAGTATTACTAAAAATACAACTACCGTTTTAAAATATCGAAATATCTTTTCCTGCAAAACAAAATGCACAGAAATAAATCGCAGCTTTGGAAACAATGGTGCAAAGCAGATTAGGGCTCGGGCGCTACAGGCGAATGTATTGTTTTCTAGGGGTGCATAACATGTTTTTTTCTGGGTGCGGGTTATACAACGATGCGGGTTATACACCGAACTTAATTTTTTTGGAAGGAATTTTTCTTCCTGCGGGTATACAACGATGCGGGATATTTACCGATAATTACGGTAATCGACCACAGATCTCTACAGTCGATGTTGGTACCTTATATCACTCAAATAAACAGTTGGACAACACGGGCTTCGCACTAAACCTACTGTAATTTCAGTAGGATTATGTGTTTGGGTGAAATATTCTTATTTGATTACTAGAAAATGAGAAAGTGTCTATATAACTTTTCTACGTGTCTATATAACAATCTATAATACTTTTATGTACTGCAGCTAAACCTCTTTAGACCCAGAACTAAGCACAAACAATTTTGACGCATTTTTTTGGTTCTCTGATTTAAAAAATGATTACAAAACAAAATAACTAAAAAAATTTTGATTAATAATTAGTTTTAAAAAAATTAATGCCCAATTTCCATGTTTTGCATGTTTAAAACGAAGTAAACTATCTGCTGATGAATTTCAAAAACAATTGGGTGTTTTAGCTTTCAAATTGCACAAACAGTAGTTAATAAACAGTATTTTAAAATGTACCCAATTGGGTACTCTTGGAATGAAGAGTTTATACTTACAATCTATAACTCTTTATTAACAACAGTAAAAATTTAGATGCTGGCCAATAATTTTTACCATGGGGCCGTGTATTTGTATAATATTATTATAAAATATACATAAGAAAAACGGCAAAAAAAGTTTTCACTAGCGTTGCGAAAGCGCAACGCCAGTCATTAATGGGTTAAAGGGAGCGAGCACACAAAAATGTCGAAAAAAAAGAAAAAAAAAAAACTCCGAAACATTTTTATTGGCTTAAGTAGAAAAATAAAACCTTTAAAAATATTCCCTGAAAGTTTCAGAAAAACTGAAGCAACATTTATTGATTTATTATTGATTTTATTACGGTGTGATTTACCACCTTTTCATTAAGAAACTGAAACTGTGCTGAATACAATCCACATTTTTAAAAATAAAATAAGCAAGAAGAGGCAATTTCATAGTGATTGTAATTGAAAAAAAAGTTTCTTACTTGAAATTTTGACAAAGAAAGCATTTAAGTTTTTGCAAGCCGAAAACTTAAAATGCTGTTTTCTCTCGTTTTGTTTTTTGCGGATTTCATCTCAATTAAAATGCAAAAGCTTTTTTAAATTTGTATAAATGACGTGGATTTTTTCCCCACATGTTCCTGAAACTATACATAACAAGCTTATGCTTTACTTTTATGATAATTTAAGTACTTTTTTTTACAATTCTTTTTGTAGGTTTTTTGAATTTTTTGTTGTTTCTTTTGTGTTGCTTCGGTTTATATATTTTTTCTGAAAAAGTATTTGACTTATAAAAAATTCAAAGCATAAAAGTTTTGCTTTATGAGCAGTGAATCAATAAAAAGTTTTTTGAGACTTTACAATAATTTTTGAAAAGAAAATGCATTTTTAAAAGTTGCTAAATTTCGGTTTAAAAAATAAAATTTTCAAATTATATTTAAGAAATCCAGTTTTTTTAATATTAATTTTCCTATGAATTGATATAACATGACATAAGACAAAAATTGTAAATAAAACACCATAGAGATAAAAAATGGTGTCATGGTGCCGACTCCCTTTAAGGGATATTTAACATACCGCGTAATCAATCAAACGACACGGACGCTGCCGATTTTCTGATCTTGAAAAGCCACCGACTTGGGCCGGTTCTGAATAAGCAAACTTGAGAGCAAGAAACCATCATCTAACCACTACGCTACCGTACTACATAGGGTTGTGCACGAAATTTGTTTTTCTTACATGATCGGATAATTACGTGGCTCACATTGACATTGCTAATATCGAAGTGCAGACCTAAACGAATGTGGTTAAGAAGACACCAGAAGATGTTTGCTCTGTGCTCATTTCTTAGTGGACGTGACGTAACTCAAATTTTCGATAATTATTAGTATTATTTTTTAATTGCGTCATTTTGCACCTCACTCTTCAAATTATTGATTAATTTTTACAGTAAAGATTCATATTCCAGGTAATAAAATATATTCAACTTCCTTTCTCATGCATTATTTTTCAGTAAGTCTGTTTCCTATATTCATCAGAAATTAACGTTTAATTACTAAGCGAAACCATAAACGTATTGTTGGCAGAGTAAAATGCTGTCTTTTAAACAAACACGTTTTATTAACAAAAGTAACTTATAATTCGACCATGGAATTTTGACCTTTGGACGCTTCTGCACACGGCAAGAAAGAACGAATCCATTCAAATTTTAGGAGAGTTCGTTTTGCAGGTGCGTTTGCTTAGAACTCGAATCAGAATGTTTGCGTCTCTGTTTTCTGAAAGCAACTAAATATATGAACTGGCATATAGCATCAGTACGGAAGAAATCAAGTATGTTAGAACGAGAACAAACACGGCACATTCCTTATACAACACTGTTAAAAATTTCCGTGAAAAAATAGTGAAATAACAATTTATTTGATTGTCATTTTACCATATTTAATTACAACAGTCGAATAACCATTATAAAGATGGTACTCAAACCGCTGATTGGGAAAAAAATCGTTTATTCTCTGTTTTTCCTAAAGAACGTTTAATTAACCGTAATTTATGAGCGCCACCTAGGTCTCGTAGTCAATAAGAATCGGGCGTCCATCTTGGTTCTGGATCGAAGAAGTGTGAAGATTGTAATTCCATCTCATAACATTGTATAGTTTTTATCTGAAGGGGAGAAATGAAGAGAAGATGAAGTTAGTAATAGTCATAAAAACTGGTTGTGGAAACATATCCCATTTCATTATTTTTTGATATTGCATTTTTACCTTTCTCAGAATAAAAAAAAATTCTCAAAATGTTGGACATCTAGTAGGTACCTCTTGACAAAGCATGGAAGTACTGGCTTTCCACCGAGGAGGTCCGGGGTTCTATCCCCGTCTCCGGCAGACCTCCTGCTCCACCGTTTCCTCGCACCTCGTCGTCCGCCACAATACAATAGCTATGAATGGTTACTATCTCTCGAAGATTCTACGCGTATAATTAATTACCATTGTCTGCAGTATGTTATCATAAGTGCTACTAAATGGTTATGAAACCGAAAACTTTTGTATTGACGGCTTTTTAACCAAGCCTGACTGAGAACGGTTTAGAACCCGTAAAGATACTAAAAAGATCCAAACCGTAAGTTTAACGGTTAATTAGATGGACAGACTGCTGCCGGCTATTTAAGCGTAATTTCATGATGAAATTTCTAACAGTGAAGCAGTTCAGCCTTTGAACATGAATGAATTTTTCTTGGCACTCTGCCAGGCAGATCGCTTTGGTTGACGGTAGAACTGTTCGATAATAGACAAAGTCTAACTACAGAACTATATTCTACAGCCATCGTTACATTAAAAGACAATCGGCGCTTGACAACAGCGCAAAGGTTTGTGAGAGGAAATGAATAATACGCGTCATCACTGACATGCGCATTACTCATATAAGGCAGAGAGAGAAAATTAGTATTGAATTCCAGCATATATTTATTATCATAACAACCGCAGAGAGATTAGTTGTTGATTTGGAGATTTTGAACACATAGTGAAGGATCTGAACGTTTTGGGGAACTCAGTGGATACCATTCTTAGTTAGCAACGAAATGGAAAAAAGAAAAAAAAACAAAGGAAAACTTTCGAAATCTCTTTCAATCTCGTACTCAAAGTGTAATGACTGTAAGTCACGGTTGTGTTTTGACGAGGTCTCGAATTTCGAACTAAAAAGCAAACTTCTGCATTATTCACAAGGTATTTAGAATTCGAGATTGTGCGTAATCATGAATAAATGCATGCTGCCGAGGAAAAGAAAATACTTGACAAATCTGTCGTGCCATGGGAAAGGATCATGAATTATTGATTACATTATTTTGTGTCGCGGATCATATTGGACTCGCATATCATTTTTATCCAGAGGAGTGAACAAAACGAGCAAGTTTGCAAAATTTTTCGGATGCTGAAAATACAATAGGGAGTTTTGACTACTTCTAAGAAGCACGTTAAATTCTGCTGCGATATGATTTTTTTTTGGTACGATCTCCACACATCGTGAAGCAGATAGAAAGCTTTTTATCTTCAAACGGGTTGTGTAGAAATGTAAATAGGAAGTTCATTAAGAAATAAGCAAAATGATCTTCCCGAATATCAGCTTTCCAAGTTCAAAATTTCAGAAAATTCTTACTAGTGTTTAAAGAAAGTATTGTTGATAATAGCAACAGCACTATATTAATAATAAGGAACTAAACACAAATGATTTACCATGAGAATTAATTTCAGTAAAAATGAAATCATGTGGTCAAATTGTGTTTGAGCGTTGAAGCTTACGTTGACATTTAACCCACTACATTTGAGTTGGTGTTTGTTTTTTTCTTTGAACGAACATTTTTTTAACAACTCTTTCCTATTAAATGATAACTCATTTTTATTTTTGCATTCGAATACCAACACAAATGCGCATACTTATGCAAAACTCGCTTTCTATTGATAACTTGAAATATAAAAAACATTCCTTTGCTACAAGAAACAATTTGCATTGAAAACATTCACAAGAGAACTTTTTGGAACACAGAAGTCATTTGTTTCTAATTATAGTCTAATGTATCAGATGGAAGTTAAAACAGCCAAAGATTTTAATAGGGTTACTACAACGTTTCTCAACCTTTCAGTATTCGAGGCCCAATTTTCTATCATAACTTTCATCGCGCCTCCACCTTACCATATACGTATACCACAATAATGTATATGAGTACTGATTCTGTTTTTGAATTATTTTTAACTAACTGCCAAAACAAGAGTAAAAACGAGTAATTTAGTAATAAAATTAATTTAGTAATAAATCAGTATTTGAATTTTGGATAGGAGTAGAGGACATTTTTCTGCACTAAAAACAAGGGCATTTCGCATTCTATTACCATTTTCAACATCCTCAACAACTTTTCTGAAACTGGATTTTCTGCTGTGGCTTCTTTGAAGACAAACTATAGCTCTCGGCTAAATATAAAAACAACTGAGGGTGGTTATTTCTAATATTAAGTCTTCCTTCGAAAAACTTTGCTTTGAGAGACAGGCCCAATGTTACTAATAATTAACAAATTTGTTTTAAATTTAGTATGTTTTGATTCAGAAAGTTTTAATTTAGTAATTTGCTTTACTTTAATAAGTTATTAAATATGTCGAAATGTATTTGGTTTTCCATGTGTATGTGTGCTTTCCTTTCAGTCAGTTAATCAATTTTTTAAGTAATGTTTCCTCTTGGATATTCTCGCGCCCCCTTCTCGAGTGCTCGCGCCCCACTAGGGGGCGAGCCACACAGGCTGAGAATGGCTGGGTTACTAGAAGTAACTACTTAGCGCATTTTACGGACTATACGAGGTTACGACTTATAAGACGCACCTTAATAATTTTAAAGGAAGTTAATGAAAAAATATAACGCTTTAACTAAGAAAAAAATTTAAATTAGATTATAAAACAGAACTGACTTATAAAATCCCAGACAATCGTCAGTTAAACTTTGCTCTTTTTTCCCGGACATTTTTTTTAGCCTGGGGAGAATTTTATACCAAACACTGGACATTTTAATATCAGTTTCGAATGTAAGACGCACCTGAATTTTTGAGACAATTTCTCCAAGAAAGAAGTGCGTCTATATGGCTCCGTATTCAATAGTGTGCAAGTGCTCGTATACGGCATTTTACTACATAATCGCATTACAAAAACAAATATGGAAATTTTGGCTCAGCAATATCTTCAATATTTTATTAATAAAAAAAAAAGAAAAAGAAAAGCGGCAAGGAACGTTTTTTAACATATGGAGTTGCGAAATCAAGTGTGTATAAATAGCAAATTTAATTTTCAACATCTGCTAAATGGAATAATACGAGTTTATATTGATTTATTTCTTTTTGTTTAACACTAAACAATCAATAGAAAAGTACAACTTAGTGTTACTGATGGCGAAATTCAATAGATGGCGACATATCCGAAGAAGATGGAAAGAGGAACAAAATTCTTGCTGGAACCCGTGATTAGGATGAGAGCATCTTCCATCATCCAATCATTAAAAGAGAAACGCGGATCTCCCATCTCTAAGAATCAGGATTCCCATTTCCAAGGCCCAACGAAGCGATAAATTCGAAGGATTCGATTGTCGATGTTGTCGGGAGCATCAGCCCCAGGCGTTAAGACGACTTGCACGAATATTTCTTCATGAAACCTGATTTCGGAAGCTTTGCTTAATGTATTTATTTTCCCTTTTGATTGATTTCATAACTGGAATCCTATTTCGATTTGCATCTTTTCGTTCGATCTCAATCTGCTTTTTTTTCGGGAGAAGGAATGTGATTTTAATTAATATAAAGTTAATGAAAACTCACTTCCACATGCGTTTTAACTAAAAGACGATGGAATTATTTTCGTCATTTGCAGTTCTTAATAAGGCACTGGACATGTCGCGTAAATTGAACTATAAATTAGCAGAAGCCTCTTCAAATGTAAGAAACTGCTCATAATTACGTATTGCAAGTTTACTGATATAGATACCCTACTGCTAATTTCTAATTCATTCAAAAATAATAGGGAGACATGAAGGGCCGTGGTTAGGATATCGAGCTTTGGATCGTAGGATCTCGGGCTCGATACCTAAGCCGCTGATGACACACCATGTACACTTGGGGATACGTGCATGCAAAATCCGTGGACCCTGAAGTACCAAGGCAGTTCCGAGGGTATCGGAGGGTAGAGGTTTTCCCTTCCCTTCACTTTAGGTCAAAAAAGGAAGGTGGCGTATTTGTAGTGTCACCTTCTGGTGTCATCCAAATACATAATGAACCAAGTCGTCTTTCCACCGTTGTAGTGCTCCTTTAGAAACGGAAAGCGCTCCTTACTGCCTTAATTCCTATCTATCTATATATGCTGAAAGAAGAACTATTTTTGTTAGTTATTGTGCACACTTTTATTACCTCGAATTACATTTCTTTCATTCAATTAAATACTTTCAAGAAGCGATGAGTTTAAATTGACATTTATATTGATAAAAATCCGAGAACTTTTACAAAGAAATTATAACTATTTTGCAACATCCTAATAGCTAATCCTATAAAACGAGAAAGTAAAGCACCGCTAATATCTTAGGCACGCATTGTTACGTATTACTTGGATCAGGTTGTCATAAAAGTTTTCTGCTTTCGCTTTTGTGGTTGACACAAATGACACAAAAGCAAAGACTTCGGTCAAAAAAGATTGATACTGACATCTTCCTGAGCAGTAGAAGAGTGCAAATTACCGCCTGGACATCTTGAGATTTATAAGGGTACATGTATCAAACGAGTGTGACATAAGACAAGGGAAAAAATGCGTTTTGCTTTTCTTTCTGATACGTTAGTCTTTTAGTGGAGTTTTAGTGTTTGTTTAGGATTATTTAGACTTTTCGACGATAATTTTGCCAAAAATTGAATTCTGGACTATTTTTTTAGAAAATTATGTCTGTGACTCCTCATAGAAAATATATTTAGGAATAAATTATTGCGACTATTTTTAATGTTAACGCAGACAGCATTCTTGCTGTCCATTATGAAAAGATATAGGTTGTGAAAGCAGCCCAGCTTGACTCATTGGTTGATGTTTTGTGAGAAAATATAACTACCCCTTATTTATATCAGAAATGTTTGAATTATTTCGATGTTGATTTCATATTTTAATGTCATTTATACAATACACAGACGATTTTATCCGCACTTATAAAAGATACAAAAACAATTTTGGAAAAAAATAGATCCGAATTCAAATTAAAAATTGCGCTAAAAAGTGAAAAATAAATTCATTCTTTAAACAACATAGATACAAATTTTAAATATAATTTTTGAAGCCTGCACAAAATTATAAGAGTAAAATTATCATTACACCATTAGTTACTTTACATTGAAACTTGCAAACTCTGGGCCATTTATATTTGTAATTGATTCATCATTACAACAGATTTTATCTATCATAATTTTGCATAGATTTTAAAAATTATGTTTAAAAGCAGTATCGATGTTGTTTAAAGAATGAATTTATTTTTTACTTTTCAACGCAATTTTTAATTCCAGATTGTCCGCGAACGCAGGGCACGTCAGCTATTATAGCATAAAAAGGTTCCGCTGTTTTATGATTAAAAATGATCCCGTAATAGTGATTCACAGATTCAGTTTTAGTCGAAGAAGAATGAAGCTTCTTTTTTCAAGATAGTATTGTGTCCATAATACTGTATTATGTATGACCAAGGTACTGTACAAAACACTTTCTATTTTTAAACTTCTATATAAATACATTTATTGACTGAAACAAATGATAATTCTCTGCCCCACCGCCCCCTCTTGTATTATTTAAAATACTTCCTTAAATGGAACTTCAATGCGTATCTCTAACCGTTTAGGAGATAGTTATTGGCTCACGATAATGTGGATTCAATGCAGAAAACGTCCAGGAAAATAAAAAATAAAAAACGGAAACATACTTTAAGCCCGCTCTTGCCATGAGTCCCTTATCTTCAGAGATTTTCCTTTTCATAACGCCTTTCTAAAATAAACTTGAATAATATTATTACAAACTAATTTATCCGTTTTCTTATAAGTTCATTCAACCTCACTTCCTTTTAAAAGAGCTGATCGAGATTACTCAAGAGCTTTTGCACTGTAAGGAAATTTAAAGCTTTTCTTATAGAAAATATCAGTGTTGACAGTCATTTTTCATTAAACAAGTTTAATACCGGAAATATGTAGTTTCGATCTTATTAACAACTATGAACTTCACAAAAAAAAAAAAAAAAATCATTTCTGGGAACGTCTTAGGATTTAAATTCTAAGAAGTGGATTTTCTGCTATTGTTTTCTTACTGATTGAATTAGAAACAAGAATTTACTACAGAATTCAATGAATTCTATTTTTCCAGCAGAAGTAAAAATAAATAAGAAAATCAGTCAACACTGCAAATAAAATTCTTGTCTGAAGAATTGGTTTTCTATCGTCTGCAGCGAAAGAAACCAATACAAGAAGTTCCGTCTAGAAGAACTATGCGAGCCTACTTTCCCGTATACACGGGAAAGTGCTCAAATTTATAATCGAGTTATATCTCTCTCTTTCTTTCTCGTTTAACTTTAGTCCTTAATTGCTTCAAATATACCCTTTTTCAACGGTTAATACATACTCATTCACTCATTCATTCATTAATTCATTTATTCAGTCATTCATGTATTCATTCATTCACTCATTCAAGTATTTATTCACTAATTTACTTATTTTTTCATTCATTCGCTCATTTATTTTTTTTATAATTTATTCACTCATTCGTTCACTTATTCATTTAACCTTTCATTATTAATTCAAAAATATTCTTGAAAATATCGATCAAAAAATTTATAAGGAAAATAGGCTCGATAGTTTTGGAAGAACTTTCTACCTATACATGTTCTACGTTATAAGAGCTCTCCGATAAAGTTTGTTCCAAGCAAATTGGTCCGTTAGATCAGGATTTATATAGGATTGAAATTTCCCCGTAGGCGCTATGTTATTTTTTTTGAACTGTTCAAAGATGAACAAAAATTGTTCAAATCAATATTTCACACCGAGAGCTTCTTCCAGTGAGCTTGTTCATTGGAAATTGGATCTTGTACCCAGAGTTTACATAATTTGCTTCATTTTCGCCCATAGGCGCCATCCTATTTCGAACCAGAGAACGCTCGCCATATTTAATTGCAAAATAAAAAAATATATATATTTTCGCTAATGTTAAAAGTTTTTGAACTGTTCAAAATTGAACGTAAAATTGTTCAAATCAGAAAGTAAATGGAAATGAGATGTTCTAGCCCAGGGGTTCTCAACCGGTGGTACGCGTACCACCGGTGGTACGCGGGGACATTTCAGGTGGTACGCAGTCATATATTAATAACAATAAAAACTGTTGAATGTGAATAACATTAATTTACAGTTACGATGTAACATTTCCGCGTTAAGAATACAATTCCTGCATCTGTGTTTTACATAGCATAGTGGCAGTTTGACGCTGACCTTGACGCTACACAAACAACCCGAGTGACTCAATTCTCCCACTCCTCACCCCCCGCCACTCATCACGACCATCCCACACCGTCAGTTTTGTTTTTACAGTGGCATGAGCTGGTGTCACGTTCTCTTGTAATACTTTCTCACCCAGTAATTTCATTCTGATGCCAATGTTAGCTGCTTCTCTATTGTGTTCCATGAAGTGAAGTTTAGTTTTAGTTTTTAGTAGTAATTCAGCATTAGTTTTTAGTGGACATAATGAAGCGATGTTTGACTAACCCCTCCACCTCTAAGGACAGTCAAAAGAAGATTAAACCTCAGCCAAATCGTAAGTACGATGCAGCGTATTTACAGTTAGGATTTATAATAAAACCTGGCACAGAAAATAACGATAATCCTATTCCACAATGTGTTGTATGTTCAGAAACACTTTCAAATCAGAGCATGAAGCCTTCCTTACTAAAGAGGCACCAGACTACTAAGCATCCCGATTTGGTTGACAAACCTATTGAATTTTTTCAAAGAAAATCTGAATTGTGTAAGAGAGAAAATCAGTGCATGGCAAAATTTGTAAATATAGACAAAAAACTGGTCAAAGCATCGTACCTTGCCAGTTATAGAATAGCTAAAGAAGGGAAGCCTCATACAATTGGCGAGACACTTTTACTTCCGGTCGCTAAGGATGTAGTCGAGGCAGTATTAGGCGAAAAGGCAGCAAAGGAAATCGAGAAAATTCCGTTGTCGAATGACACAGTAAAGAGGCGAATTGTTGAGATGTCTTCGAGTATTGAAGAACAGCTTTTACTTCAACTGCGCGAATGTAATTATTTTGCACTGCAAGTAGACGAGAGTACAGACATAACAAATATGGCGCCGCTTCTTTTATTCATACGTTTTGATTATCAAAATGAAGTAAAGGAAGAATTTTTATTTTGCAAACCTCTCGAATCAAACACTAAAGCTGAGGACATATTTAATGTCATAAATAAGTACATTATGAAAGCGGGAATATCATGGTCTAAATGTGTTGGTTTGTGCACGGACGGAGCAAAAGCTATGTCGGGTCATTTAAGTGGATTAGGAGCAAGAATAAAAAAAGTTGCTCCAGAATGCCAAAGTACTCACTGCGTTATTCACCGAGAAGCTTTGGCTTCCAAGGGTATGCCTGCCAACCTTAAGTCTGTTTTAACGGATAGCGTGAAGTTCATTAATTTTATTAAGGCCAGGGCTCTTAATTCACGGCTTTTCTCTTTGATGTGTGAAGATATGGGTGGAAAATATCAAACTGTCCTCCTACATACCGAGGTTAGATGGTTGTCACGAGGCAAGATCCTAACTCGTCTATTTGAACTGAGGTCTGAAGCCTTTAGGTTTTTAATTGAACAAAATCATGACATGAAACACTTGTTCAATGATGAAGAATGGCTATCACGATTTGCGTATTTGGCTGATATTTTTGATAGGCTCAATATCTTGAACATGGGACTTCAAGGGCCGAGTACAACAGTGTTCACTACCAACGATAAAATATCATCCTTCAAGAAAAAGTTGGTTCTGTTTCGCTCTCAAGCACAGGACAAGGATTTCTCTGCATTCCCTACTCTTGCATCATTTTCGGAAGAAAATGATATTTCTCTGAAGCCAGAAGTGACTGATGATATCACTAGTCATATGGAAGCCCTTCAAACGAGTTTTGATAAATATTTTAATCAAGATTTTTCTAAATATGAGTGGATTAGAAATCCATTTTCAGGGAAATTTCCTAGTCACTCAAAAGAGTGTTTCATCGACCTTATAAGTGACAGCTCAATGAAAGATGAGTTTAAAGAAAAATCTTTAATAGACTTTTGGATGGGGACAAAAACTGAATATCCATCTGTGTTCAAGCAAGCAATAATCTTTTTACTTCCATTTGTAACCTCGTACTTATGTGAATCGGGCTTTTCAGAACTGCTGTACATTAAAAATCAATACAGAAACCGCATTAGTGTTGAAGAGGACTTCAGAATCAAGTTGAGTTCAATCGACCCAGATATAGAAAATTTGGTCATGAACAAACAACAGGGAGCTCATTAGGATCTGTTTAAATTTAAATGACTGTGTTCAATGAACTAATGACTAATGTAAGATTGTTTTTAATGTATGATACATTAAATTTTGTATCTACGTAAATTCTATTTACATACATACAGTTTTAGAATACATTTTTATTTTCCTAAACATGACCAAATGTAAATTATATATAAATAAATAAAAATATATATAAATATAACGTGGTACGTCAAAATCTCTGAAAATTTCAAGTGGTACGTGGTTACTAAAAGGTTGAGAACCCCTGTTCTAGCCGATGTCTTTGGAATGCAAAAAGAATTTTTCGAATCGGACAATTCGTTCAAAAGTTATTAGGGGGAGGGGGGGGGGGTGCAGGCAGACTGACAGACAGACCGACCGACACTTTTTCCCCATCTCAAAACCCTACTTTCAAATTTTTTATTTTTCAATCTCTTTTTAATTACTTAACTTATTTTTGACTTTTCTTAATTTCTAACGACATTTTCACGGTACATTAAGCCTTCTTTCAACGTTTTATTATTATTGTTTTACTTTTACTGGAAAGTAGGCTAATAATGCAGTTTGTGAAGAGATTAAAAATTATTGAGGTCCTTAAAAACGGAATTTTAAAATAAAATTACATAAAATTAAAATAATTCATCCAGTTAATTAATATTTAATTGCAAAATAAAAAAATATCTATTTTTTCGCTTGAAAGACTGTGAATGAATATTTCTCCTGCATCCATCATGCATTTTTTTATGTAGTGTTACTAATTTATATTTAAGTAAGTAATTGATTTGTTAACAAAAATCTTCGTGACTTTGTGCATGTTCAAATTTAGTTTGATTTTCTCCGGTTCTCTGGTTCGAAATAGGAGTGAAAAACAGAGATAAAGATAATTGACTGTTTACTTTTTATAGAGAATAATTACACTAGTTGCGTTTTTTGCGCTTCTTTTTAGGCGAAAGATTTAAATTAGAAATAAAATATAGCTATATCTAAAGAAAATTGCCTAAACTATTACTAGAGAAAGTTTCTCAGCGTATCTCCTCCCTTTTGCGGAATGAAATCGTCCGCGAGTGATAGGCATAGCTTTCGTAAAAAACACTGGAAGTGCACGGAACTTCTCGTCTGTGCGAAAACTTCCTCAGCTAAATGTCATGAAAGCTAGAGCAGAACTAGAACAGAAGCAATAAACCGCACGTAAGGAAGTTTAAACACATGAAAGTTTATTTTAATTTGCTCACATCAGTATTGACTCAGATTAGAGATGAACTGGTAAACAAATGAGCCGATTACCGATTACTAGAGAGAAGGTAATCGGCAGCTTTATAGTAATTGTTAGTTTTTATACTACTGTTTCTTTATCACCACTTTTTTTTTTCCTTTAGAGTTTTGGACTTTTCAGAATTAGATAATCATTTTTCTTTATTTCTGTGCGAGGCAGTTTGTCTCATTTTTCAGTTTTTTCTATTTTCATAATCGAACTTGAAAATTGAAATTAATAAATTAAACTAGACGTAAACTTTTTAAAAGTTTCAGAAGCGGAAGCTATTCAGCTAGCTAAATTGACATCATAAAATATTTGTTCTTAATTCTGCATTTAATGGGTTTTTTTAAGAGGAGGAAATAACTTTTCAGCAACAATTCTTTTGTTAGAAATGATTGCCTATGATTGAACCTCACCAAAATTTTGCATGATTTAAATAAACACTGAATTGAAATAGTTAACAACTTTTTTTTTTGTTGACTGGTCTTGGATATTGGAAGCAGAGTAGTTATCGAAAATATAAAGTTGCCTCGGAAGTGGTGCCAAATTCCAGTTTTAGATATAATTGTTTTTAATTATCATCTTCCTTAAAACCTAAATTACTGTATTTTAGCTAGTGCGCAATACTTTTCCATGAGTAAACCATATCGCAAAGATGCAAATTGTTTTCAAAATTACTAGTTGTAACCTGAGTCGTTGGGATGGACTTGCGTGCACAGAACTTTGGGCGTCACCCTTCGCACCGGAAAAGTCAAGACAGATCGTGAGCCTCAGTCATTAAAGTAAGATTTACAACATTATTTTTAAAGGACATAAAGGGTGGCGTTTCAAGAAAAGTTGTTAATATGTAAGCAGAAACAATTTTCAGAAGTTTTGCTGTAGCTGAGTATCTTCGTATTTTTTTGTTTTTTTGGAAATATTTAAGATTCAGTTGCTGTTGCTAAGTTTTTTAGCGTGAGCCTATCCAAAGTTACATCCGCATGCGTGAGAACTAAATTTAATTTAAAAATCAATACAAAAGTCTCTTTTACTTACTTGACTTCAACGTGAATAAAATAAATTTGCAAATTTTATATGGTTTGCTATTGCGATGCAAAGGTAACTTAGAAAAATTTCAAAGAGCAACTTTATGAGAAATAAAGGTAAAATTCTGTAGGGATGTAATGCGAGGAGAAATGAAAAGACTTAAATAGTTTTTTAAAAGTACGCGCTTTTAAAAACTCATAAAATGTTGGGTTTAAATTTAAATTTTTTTTTTTCATAAGGTGTTATGAAACAAATAAGGAGTAATTCTCCTGAGTAATGTATTTAAGTACGATAATGAATTTTGCGCAAAGGAATGACATTTTCAGGAGTGTACAATTCTCAAATGCATCAAATTCGCTCATTGTGAATATTCTCAAAAAATGGTTTGACTTGTCTTTCTCAGTTTGTGGGTATCTCATTTTTTTGAAGAAAATAACAATTAAAATTGTTATAATAAGAAAACATCACAAATGCTTTGTGCTAAACTATGAGTACGAGGAAAAAACAAAGTAAATAAAACACAAATTTTAAAAAACAATAATGCAAATAGCTATTTCGAGGCTACAATGGAGATTGTTCATCAGTGCAGGAAAGAAAAACGCTCAACATGCAACAAGAAAGTTGTGAGTGAACGGCCAACAACCAGAGAGGCAGCTGGTATTTATACCAAATGGGTCGGATAAGAGATTAAGCAATAGGAAGAAAGGCACGGAATGAAGAAGACCAATCAGAGGACAGGAATACGTAAAGGAAAGATAGAGAGAAACACATACAGGAAAGAAAAGATAAAATATAAAAACGTTTACAAATATCAGAAAAAAAATTGATCACTGGAAAAATCATCTATTAAAGAAGGATAATTTTTCCAAATATAATAAGCTTTCCAAAAATCAAGGTCATAGACCGAAGAATATTTACTGACAGTAATTCAAGCAGAATAATCTAGTAAATGAATCTAGTAATTCTAGCATTCTTTTATATTTTCTCCTGCTTGAATTATCAGTAAATGTTCTTCGGTCTATGACCTTGATTTTTGGGAAGCGAATTATATTTATATGCGAGGGAGGAGGCGGGAGAAGACTCTTAAAGCAAATTTTACTGTTCTAATTGAAAAAATAATTTTGTTCTAAATGAAAAAGGTTAAAGATAACAGTTGCACTAGCGAGTGTCTATGGACCGCGAAATGCTATCGTTAAATCGACAACTAATGCCATCGTTAATATCGTTAAATAAAGTGAGGACAAACTGAGGGAAATCGCTAATATGTTACACTGATTTCATATATATATTGAACAATCTCTACTAATAATAAAGCAGCAAGACTGTCTATCTGTGCCCGGCGTAGCGCCAAGACCGTTCGGCGGTTTTTAATGTAATTTGGCACGAAATCAGTTTGGAACATGAGGGGGGGGGGGGGGGGGGGTTTTCGCCTCGAAGACTTTTTCCTAAAATTCGAACTTGTTCTTTTTTTATTCCAATTTACAGCCGAAAATTGCATAAAATGGTCTTTTTCTATCGGAAGAAATTATCGTATCCTTTCGTGTTGGAGACCATTGAAAAGCCCGAAAAAATAGTGTTTTAAAAAGAGTTTTGCTTCCCGAGCTGAAATTCGAAGCCTCTAAATTAACTAGAAAAGAAGTTATAAGCGTTTTACCCTGTAGTTCGAAATTATTTTTCACGGCAATTAACTTTAATTTTATTTTCTCCAGACAATTGATAAAGCACTTGATTTTTATTTTATTTGAATTGTTTCCATTCTGTTTACATTTTTATTTACTAAATAAAATTCTGTTCACAATGTTTTGAGGTGCAGCTTCTTTCTTTTTTTTGGATTTTGATTCTTTTGTTAAAGAATTAAAAATTATTTCCTGCAGTTTTTAGCATTTTGGGAAGCAGCCTATTTTTTAAAATTTATCTTTTTTCGGCTTTTGATACTTTTTTTAACGAATTAAATTTAATTTCTTGCTGTTTTTTTAGCATTTTGAGGAGCTGCCGATTTTTAATTTATTTATTTCTTTCTTTTTTTCTTTTTAGCCTACTTTCCCGTAAAAGTAAAAAAAATATATATTAAAGCATGAAAGAAGGCTTAATGTACCGAAAAATATCGTTAAATATGAAGAGAAGTCAAAAATAAGTGAAGTAATTAAATAAAGATTAAAAAATAAAAAATTTGAAAGTAGAGTTTTGAGATTGGGAAAAAGTGTGTCGGTCGGTCTGTCTGTCTCTTTGTCGGTCTGTCTGTCGGTCTGTCTGTCTGTCTGTTTGTCGGTCTGTCTATCTGTCTGGCGGTCTGTCCCCCCCTAATAACTTTTGAACGAATAGTCCGATTCGAAAAATTCTTTTTGCATTCGAAAGATCTCGGCAAGGACATCTCATTTCCATATTTTACTTTTTGATTTAAACAATATTTCGTTCAATTTTGAACAGTTCAAAAAAATTTAACATTAGCGCCTATGGGCAAAAGTGAAGCAAATTATGTAAACTCTGGGCATAAGAGTCGACTTCTTATGAACAAGATTACTAAAAAGTTCTCGATGGGAAATATTTTTTGAGTTGAACAATTTTTGTTCATTTTTGAACAGTTCAAAAAAATTAACGGTACTTTTTCCTTTATCCCGGCGCAGGCGATAAAATCGCCAATAATGATTCAACGAACGTCAAACGGAATACCTCCGCTGGTAACCTTTTGCGTGTTTTGCTGCCTTAGCGAGATTTGCGCCGGGATAAAGGAATTTATTTTGAAACAGTTCAAAAAAAAAAAAAAAAGAAATTAACATTAGCGCCTACGGGGAAACTCAATCCTTTATAAATCATGATCCAACAGACCGATTTGCTTGGAACAAAATTTATCGGAAAGATGTTTGGCCGTAGAACATGTACAGATACGAAGTTCCACCAGAACGGAACGAGCCTATTTTCTTATGAAATATTTTGATAAGGATTTTTAACGATATTTTCGAATGAATGAATGATTAAATGAATAAGTGATGGAATAAACGAATAAATGAGTGAATAAATCAGTGAATAAATAATAAAATAGATAAATGAATGTATGAAGTGAAAAATAAATAAATGAGTGAATAAATACATAAATGAGAAAAATGAATGAATAAATGAACGAATGACTAAATAAATGAAAGAATGAGTGAGTGAATGAATATGTATTAACCGTTGAAAAAGGCATATTTGAAGTAATTAAGAACTAAAGTTAAATGAGGAAGAGAGAGAGAGAGAGAGAGTTAGGTAGATTATAAATTTCAAGTTGGTGAATACGGGAAGTAGGCTCGTATAGTTCTGGACGGAACTTCTTGTTTTAAAAAGAATTATAATTTATTTCCTGCGGCTTAGATGCGATCGATAGATTTATTTTGATTTCTTTATCTTGAAATGTATTTTATGGGACCATTCTTCATAATGTACAGGGTTTTTAAAAATAAATGTTATCCTTTATAGCGTTTTTTCTTACTTCTAATTATTATTACTACTTATATTTTTATTTATTTCATTTTTTTCTCTTCAGTGAGTTAGCGCATATGTTATTTGCTTATCTGAGCTCGGATGAAACTTTTTTTCGGCTTTTTACTGTCAATGATATAATAGATAAAAAATAACTATACTAAAAATTCATTAATTTAAACTATTCTAATGGATTACAATCGTTCTTTTTATGACGGTACTTGAACTAAACAAACAAAATGCGTTTTCTTAAAACTATTTCTTTTTCGTTTCTTTCTTTTTTTTACTGGGTGTGTTTTGTAAAAAAAAAAGTTACTGAAATGCGTACGATCGCTGGTTGATTACGTGGGTGGCTTATTTTTTTACTATGTGGAATGCTATACATTTTACTGAAGTATTGTAATTTGACATAAAAAAATTATCACTGTACATATAATGGCAAACCGTCTGGTCTTTGCATTTTTTAACACGGGCATATCCGTGCGGGAAATGCTAGTTAGAAATATACGAGCTGTGAACTAATTTATTACTGATGGACATTAAAACACAGCCATATTCAATTTTAATGTTGCTCATTCTTTTGTTAAAAAAAAAAAAAAAAAAAAAACCGCGAACTTTCATATGAAAAAGAAACTTTTGCATTATTCAGCTCGTATTTAGAGCAGAAGGGGGGACTCGAGTATGAATAAATGCATACATCCAAGAAAAACTGTCAAAGCTGCCGGGCACGCTCCACAGAACGTCGGAATATGAATTATTGAATATGCTACACTGTGCGCGGGGAAGATCCTACTGGCATCGGACTCTTCCTGCGGAGTCCTTGGGAGCGAATAAATAAGGGGTTGTGACAGAAGGGTTGATGTGCTCTTATGAAATATTTAAAACACTAAGAAAGTCTTCGTGATGTTGATAGCGTAGTTGTAAAGACTATTTATACTATTACTAATAAAGTGCTTGTGTAAACAACATATTGAAGTTAGCATTTGCAATTAATATTGAATATATTTTTTTCAGGGTTAAAAAGAACTTCTTCCTTTATTGGAGAAGGAGCTACGTAATGAAAATACTGTCTGAAAATACTGTATTTAATCTTGCTCCAAGTAGTCAAGATTTTTATAAGCAAACATTTGCTCTGAAAAGAATGTGTCGGTATCTCGACACCACCCGATATACAGCGTGGTCATAAAGTCTTCCCTAGAATACAAGAATTTATTGCACAAAACTAATATAGCAATGCATATGTTTGTTTTGATGCATTGTGAAGACACTTATAAAATTTGTGATAAAACTACTTACGTCAGTGAATTTCTTCCTGGTCACATTCGGTAGAGCAAAGACTGTAAATGCGGTATTTTCATTTTTGACAAGCATTGTCCAAGATTTGTACGGTTTCGCTTGACGCAAAGATATTACTTCTATAAGTTGTTTCCTTCCTTTGGGAGTACATAAAGGACTGAGTGTTTTGTTACACCACTTGAAGACGCTAAAACACTCAAGTTAAATCGCAGATGTTGCGTCTAGTGTGTCAGTTCCAATGTTGAGCAATACAGGGGGGGGGGGGGCAATCTTTGCTCTACCAAGTAAAATTTATTGTCGTTAGTCGTTTTATTAAAAACTTTATAAATATAACATATCAAACAAGCGGTATCAGTTTTTGTGCAAGAAATACTTGTGGTTAGGGAAAGACTTCATAACTTTCCTGCATAAAAATACTGAAATATTTACTATTAGTAGAGTAAGAGAGTAGAAGGAAGAATATAGAGTGGAAATGATAAGGAGTAGTGTAAGAGAGTAGGTAATAGAAATAATAAGTAGTTGAGTATGAGAGCAGAGAATATAAATGATAAGTAGTAGAGTAAGAGAGCAGAGAATAAAAATGATAAATAGTCGAGTAAGAGAGTTGAGAATCGAAATAATAAGTACACTGTTAGAAATTTCATCATGAAATTCCGGTTAAATAGCCAGCAGCAGTCTGTCCATCTAATTCACCGTTAAATTTACGGTTTGGAACATTTTTCTATCTTTACGGGACCTAAACCATTTCCTATCAGCTTGGTTAAAATGCCGTAAATGTAAGTTTTTGCGGTTTTTAAACCATTTCGAGGCGTAGAAACCGTAAACGAAGCGTGCGGGAATCGAACCTTGGGTGCATGGTGTACCAAGCTTGCGCTCTAACCATTCGTGCATCTACACCACTTAAAGCGGCCGTTTATTTATCAATAAATCTTCTTTTCCAAAAGGCAAACAGCATTAAAATTGAGATTTCAGTTTTTGATTGGATCCAAATTCACTTTTGGTCTAAATTTACTGTATATTGACAAAAATAATTTTATTTGCTGTAAAAATTAAAATACAAACGAGCTTCAGCAGCTCAAATTATGGGTTCGCTCATTCGCAAACAGTTCGGGAATGCGATGTCTCCAATTTTTGATTTACGTGTGTATGTGTCTCTACTTAGTAACCACTGCTTTTCTTCTTTTTTATATACACATGCAGATTTGAACTGATAAATCTTTATTCATATTTTAACAACAACGTACGACCGGTAAGGTTCCACAACCAAGATGGACACCCGATTCTGATTGACTACGAGACCTAGCGGCGCTTGTAAATTACGGTTAGTTAAACGTGTTTTAGGAGAAACAGAGAATAAACTATTTTTTGCACAATCAGCGGTTTGAGTACCATCGTTTTAATGGTTATTCAACTGCTGTAATTAAATATGGTAAAATAACAAACAAATAAATGGTTAGATTACTATTTTCTTACGGACATTTTTAAGTGTAGTAGAGTAAGAAAGTAGAGAGTAGAAATGGTAAAATATTTACTTTAAGTATCAAAATAAAATCTGTGTTTTACTTGGAACTGTGTACGAAACTTATTATAGCTGGATACTTCCGTATTTATGCGAATCTAATGCGCATCGTTTTTGGCCAAATGTAGTATTCAAAATTGGGGTGCGCATTAGATTCGAGTGCAAAACTGGTCAGCAGTTCGCCCATGACGTCAACCAAATTTATTCGCCGACAAACAATTTTTTTATTATCTAAAGTTTGAGAATGGGGATGCGCATTGGATTCGATGGCGCATTAAATTCGCATAAATACGGTATTAGATTGTCGGGAGTTCTTACCTCGTTAATATAATTTCTGAGAGAAAAATGTTGTAGACCACGAACTACAAAATATAGTTCAACGTGTAGCGGAACCTCCCCCCCTTTTTTTTTCTTTTTAACCCCGATAAACGTGCATGTATGTAACTTTCCAATTTGTGTTTTGCAACGTTGCTACTTCACAACATTGTTCTGCACAAAAGTAACGTACCCTTGTGCAGGAAAATGTTGCGGTTTACTTCTTATAACCTTCGTTGGTTATGATATTTTAAAATATGTGCTCAAATGTAAGATATTAAGACTGATGTATAACCTGCAAATTTTACTTTATTTAAAGGATGTAACATCGAACGCTCGACACTGGCGTTAATGGTTCCTGAAAGCGTCACGGTTATCATATCTTCGTGTAGCAATTCCTTTCCCAAATTGTTTAAATTGTGTGCACTTTGTCCGTGTTTGAAAACTGGTTCGGATCCATCAAAGCAATTGCAATTATTTTCCGCTTATTGAATACTTCCCAATCTGTAACAATTGCGATATGAAGCATCAATATCAATGATGCAGCAGCAGATCAAATAACCGCGGAGTTATTAGAGTAATCATTTCCGTACGTGTTCTTCCAGAGAGCTTTTGTATCCATGGTGATGGACCTGCAATATAGAAACATAAATAGGTCAGATTAAACGCTTTGATTCCAGTTAATAAAGTTAATCCTGAAAGTCGTTGAACACATAAATGCTTTTTTGTAGATTTAAAAAATCCAATTAAAAAAAAAAAAAAAACAATTATATTAATTTCTTTTACCTTTTTTTAAACAGAATTTTCCTTTTTTAAGTATCTTTTAAAAATCATATTGATTTCCATTACTTTTACTTTAACAGGAGTTTTTTTGAAAGTCTGTTAAAATCATATTGTTTTTCATTACTTTTATTTTAACAGGATTTTTTTTTAATATCTGCTTAAAATCATGTTGTTCTTCACCACTGTCACTATAAAAGGATTTTAGTTTCTTTAATGACTGTGGAAATCATATTACACTGTTAAAAATTTCCGTAGGAAAATAGTAATATCATTTAGTAATAGTATAGTAATAATCATTTATTTGATTGTTATTTTACCATATTTAATTGCAACAGTTGAATAACCATTAAAAATATGGTACTCAAACTGCTGATTGCGAAATAAATCGTTTATTCTCTGTTTATCCTAAAGAACGTTTAACTAACCGTAATTTTCAAGCGCTCAATAAGAATCGGGCGTCCATCTTGGTTGCGAAACCTTACCGGTCGTACGTTGTTTTAAAATAGGAATACGGATTTACCAGTTAAAATCTGCATGTGTATATAAAAAAAGAAGAAAAAAAAAAGTGGCTTAAGAAGTGGATACTAAATAGAAACACATACATGCGTAAATCAAAAATTGGAAACATCATCTTCCCAAACTGTTTGCGAATGAGCGAACCCATAATTTGAGCTGCTGAAGCTTGTTTGTATTTTAATTTTTTCAGCAAACAAAATGATTTTCGTCAATATACAGTAAATTTAGACCAAAAATAAATTTGGATTCAATGAAAAACTGAAATCTCAATTTTAATGCTGTTTGCCTGTTGGAAAAGAAGATTTATTGATAAATAAACGGCCGCTTTAAGTGGTGTAGATGCACGAATGGTTAGAGCGCAAGCTTGGTACACCATGCACCCAAGGTTCGATTCCCGCACGCTTCGTTTACGGTTTCTACGCCTCGAAATGGTTCAAAAACCGCAAAAACTTACATTTACTGCATTTTAACCAAGCTGATTAGAAATGGTTTAGGTCCCGTAAAGATAGAAAAATGTTCCAAACCGTAAATTTAACGGTGAATTAGATGGACAGACTGCTGCCGGTCATTTAACCGTAATTTCATGATGAAATTTCTAACAGTGTAGCCATCATCCTTTCTTTTAGTAACATTTTTCATTTTTTGCAAAAAAAAAAAACAAAAATACAGACCTCGATATAAGGCCACCCGCATACAAGGTCCCTTTTGTAATTCCCGGTTCATTGAATAGGAACTCTATGTTATGGATTATCGGACATATGTTTAGGTCTTAATTACCGTAATCGCTTATGAGGTCACTTGGTCTGACTTGCTTTTGGAGATTTTAAGGCAATACTGATTCAAATCCAAGAAATTTTTTGAGGCATTGCTGGCTTTTCTCAAGCGTCGCTTTCCGAAATTGCTTCGCAAGTTTTAGATTCCAATGCCGTAGAGATAGGATAAAGTCAGGGACATTGAAAGTGGAAGCGTTGACACAATCAGAAGTGCTCAAAACATTGAATGTCGTAAGGTGTGTTTTTACAATCCATGAGAACACTTTCATAAAGTACAAAACCTACAAACCATTGTGCAGGAAATGAAACCAGAATCGAGATAGTCCTGCATTATGAATTTTTTAAAGTATTGTAAGTTGTTCATCAGTACTTAGATTGAGCATATTTGTAAACAACTTTACCTCGAATTAAAACATTTAAGAAATAATTTTCTCATGTATTTCTATAATTTCAACTGATTTAAAAAATTGTAACTTAATAAACTGTTATTTCTGAATGTATTAACTTCAAAAAAAATTATGCTATTGAAATAGATACTAATTTATTGGCCAATGCATATGTATCGGTTATAAGGTTACCTCCTTTATAAGTCACTTTATAAGTCACAGTCCCGAGGGGTGACTTTTTATTGAAGTCCGACGATCTATTAAGAATCTAATTGTTCAACACTAATTTTATTTTAACAGGATTTTCAGTTGAATGTAAGTTATTGCAAACATCTTTGGTGTGGCTTGTATATTTGACAGTAGCCATAAAAAGTCAAATAAATTTGACTTTTTATGGCTACCGTCGAATACCATGAACATACTGTGGCGACCCGTGATGGGATTTGAATTAACTTTTTCCCTTCGTGATGTCATTTTAAACGATATTAGTTAGAATTATTTTTCTAAGATCATGATAAATTGGCTTAAGGATAAGAAAAACGGTCATAGAGATACAAAAAAGAAGTAGCAAGGGGCTAAGTCTAAGAGGACTGAAAAACTTAAGGCAAGCCAGTTTTTGTCAAATATTGGACTGATTTTTGATATTGTGAAGGAAGATTTGTTGTTGATGATGAAGCAGTTAGTCCTTTGGATTTTTTTACTTCCCTCATCAAGACTGCCTCACTAACTGACTGCAGTGAATACTCAGTAAAGGTATTTAACGGAGGAAGGCAACTCGCACTTCCAGCCCACCTGTTTACAAAAAGAAAAAAAAAATCTTGATTTCAGGATTAGATTCGTATAGCCGTCAATGGATGTTAATCTTAAAACGTTTCTCATTATGTGTATTTGCTTTCTATTAAAGTGTGTAACTGCAAAAAATATTATTTGGTTTCTGAAATACGTTGATATACTGCAAAATAAAAGCGTAAAGTTTGCAAAAGAAAAAATGATGCAAGTACAATGAATGAAATGGGTTTCTGAGCTTGGTAATTTTACTTCTATATATTTCAGAGCATCTATACAGCTTTTAATTAGCAAAAACATTAAAAAATACGTTCATAAAATACTACATATACTATTACCAAATAGGGCAAAAGCACTATCATTAACATGCTCCCAATTATAACTCCACTTGTAACGTAAATTGAATAAAACAAGCGTTTTGAGTGACGTAGGATTTCAAATTTGGTACCATTTCAAAGCTGAATCATGAAGCTTTGAAATGGCACCAATTTTGATATCATAGGTCACTTCAAACACTTATTTTATTAAATCTTAATTACAAGTGTCAATATAGTTAGTAGCATATCAATAATAGGAGCCTTTACTTTACCCTAAGTAATAATAAACAGAAACAGAAATTTTTGAAAATATTTTATAAAATGCACAACTGTTTTAAGGTTAAAAAAAGAAAAAGAGGAAGGAAACGAATTGTGTTTAAAATTATATTGATATAATAATAATCATTAGAAATGCATAAAAGGAAAAAAAAAAAACATAGATTTAACAAAAAGACATGACAAAATAGCATATCATGTTATTTAACAACCTTATTTTTGACTTTAAGCCAAAATGTACACACTTGTATTTTGCCATATGCAAAGGAAAGCAATTTGATTTCCATAAATTTAATCAAGTCTGAGAAAGGAAACAGAATTTCCAAAGAAATGTTGCGTGCCAAGGAATAATTATGTGTGGTACGCATGAAAGCTAAGCAAATATTTCTGACTCTGATTTTGGAAATTATTCTCTTGTAACAAAGCCGGCACAAAACATTTTATTGAAGTACTCAATGACATTTATCGCGTTTTATTAATGATATACGATATGCTATACAAATGTATATGTCGCTCCACTTTTTCATATCAAATATTAGACAAACATCGAAAAATCGGTAAAATATTCTTTGCTGAACAACCCACCAATTTTTCTGCATCATTCAGAACCTTTTTGGATTATGTATAACTAACTTATGGTAACCATAGCAACAGTCAGTTACGACGGAGATAAAACGTCTCCGTCGCTTTTGGTGTGAAAGCCTCCTACATTTTTTTTTGTGTATTCCTAATGTAGAGTTTGTCTCCGATGTAACAGTCGACACAAATGCGTAACATTTATGTTAGTTACAATAAAAGTTTTGAGTAGAAACGCAACAGTTTTTTCCTTAAAGAGACTACATTGTGCTTAAAAAATTTGCCGTGCACAAATAATTGGTGAAACCGCAGTTTCTAGTTACGAATGCCAATCATGACAAATTTTATAATATGCATATTTTGGTGCATTCATATCATGGTTTCTATTTTGAAAAATATTGTACAGTTTGATATTTTGACTACGAGTAGAAGTATGTTAACATTTTCAATCTATTCTTTCATAAATTATTCCAAATAAAAAAATATATAGTATGCACAGATATAAAGGTTTTTTTTTCGTAAATAATTCATATCATAAAAGTTTTCTATTCTAAAATGAAGCATTTTTCAAACTCGAAAAACCAACTAAACACTTCTCAAAGACAGTTTAAAACCTGCATTGAATGGAATGTGTTTATACGGATTTTCAGCTGGATTGGAATAAATATTTCGCCATTGAAAGGGGAGTCTGGTTTTAAAGACCGAGTGAAGCTTTTAATTTTTCCAGGGATATTCCTCATGGTGCTTGTACGTTTTACCATTGCATATTGGTTTACCATGGGAGCATATAGACAAAACTATCAATACTTCTTTGTTGCGATTTTTCGTCTGTTCACTGGTTCTTTTATTTGGCTTTCGGTTTACTTGAGAAGGAAACGTATACAAAGAATCGCGTTACATCTGTTCTCGAAGAACATCCCATTAAGTAGAAAACCTAAGCTGTTATTTTTCATAATGATTGTGTTTTTATGCGTTGTTTCGCTTTTATATTGCCTTGTAGTTGTACACTTTAATGACATATTGCAAAAGGAGTATTTAGTTTTCAAATACTTTTGTCGTAATTTGTTTGAATTTCCAGTAATAACTGAAATTTTCATTGGAGTGAAAATATTCTTTGCAGCAATACCGATGTCATCTCTTGTAACGCTTTATTGTTTGTTGTACTGTATGGTATGCTATCACTGTTGCCTTCTTCTCATCGAGCTCAGAAAAGAGTTCCAGAAGGCAGATAGAAACGAATACCCACGCTTCGTAGAAAAGTATGTTCATATCGTAGGATTGTTATCTAGCGTTCAAGATTGCTTTTCCATTCCTTCTGCAGCTATTCTTTTTCATGTTTTTCAGTCGTATTTATTATACTTATCGCACATACTAATCTACGGCCAAAACACGACTCATTGGATTTTCATCGTCGACATGTTGTTCTACATACTACTAAATACCTTGTCTTTGGTTGTTTTGATCTTTTATTCTTCACGTGTTCCAGTAGAAATGGAGATAAACAAATCCTGTTTTCTTAGGAAGTATCAACGACTTTTACTCGAAGAAATCCAAACCAAGAAACGTTTTCCTTATGCGTCTTTGATTTTCAGTTTAAAAGAGATTGACATCATAACCTTTCGCGGTTGTGGAATAATCGATTTGACAAGAGCACTAATTCCTGCCTTCGGTGGAGCAGCCCTAACGTATGGTCTGTTATTGGTTAATCTTAAATATAAATGAACTGTTTTTGCATTATTAAAGATATATAGATTGATTTATTAAGGATAGATTATACTCAAAACAAATCTATTTTATAAAAATCGAATATTCTTCAGTGGAAGACTGCTAATAAAAGTATTCCATTTTTTAAATTCTACGTCAGATAGCAATATTACAAAGGTCAATGCATTCATACGTGTTTGAAAAATTTTCAGCATTATTCTGTGAAGTAATTTGCACTGTGATTTTTGAACATTACCAAGAGTTACTTTCTTTTTACGGCGTTCGATTTGTAACTCACAATTTTAATTCATTTCTATGGAAACTTGACTCAGTAAAGTTCATGGACTAATAATATGCACTACGTGTTTCCTCGAAGAAACCGACAGTCCGCATAAGAAGGAATCTTGTAGTCATAAAAGAGAGGTAGTTCTGCATTTGGCCTCTTTACCGCAATCGCAGCTAAATTTGCATTGTTAAAAAGCCACTCTATTGAAGTGAGAAGCTCTTTCATGTTGACAGCGGTAATGTAAGCCTAACTCTCCGTCTAGTTTTATCTTTAGCCTATGATTAAGCTCTAGTTGGTTGGTTGGTGTCGTATCCTCAATTGAATCAAATCGCATGGTGTGCTTGTATAGTCTTTACTATCTCTACGGCATTAATAGTTAAGTCATCCTCTGTAGTAAAGGAGGGGGGGCGGGTGCCAGAGCCTGCGAGAGGTTGGACTTCTGCCTGTTGGTACGCGGGAGGTATTTTATTTTCTTCCTACCACCCAATGGTAGAGACCAATGGAGGCATTCCCGATCCGCCACCAGGGGACGCGCTCTCTAGGGGTTACAGGCTCCGCGAGAGTAAGCTCTGGTTATGTTATGTTTTTGAATAATTGTGTCTATGGAGATCCCTAGAGCTTATCCACATTTCATTTATATTTCATTGAAGGCGTAATTTTGTATAACTGTAATATTAAGCAATGTTTTCATACTAAGTAAGTTTTGAATGAAATGAAGCAATATAATTTTTCTTTTATTGTCATTTATCATCTGAAGTTTTATTAGTCAAAGATTAATTAAACAACAATAGAAGTGAAAAACAAAGCATGTAATTTTGCTACGTTAGTCAGAACACTTTGTTATATCCGTAACAAAATTATGTGTTAGAATATTTATTACAATTAAATCTTAGAATCGTTTTAATAAAGGCAAAGCTAAGAGATGCAATATGTGGTGGGTTACATCTGCTATTACACATTTATCCTTTTTCCCGAAGTGGGTGGAAGATACCTAAAAACACAAGCGCTTCTGTTATGCTAAATACACACAAAGTGTGCTTAGGTTTTAGTTATTAAGCGAAGCGACTTTTATTTTACACTCTATCTTTATATATTAGAACTGAGATACGTCAGCAAAAGATAGAGCCGTTCATATTTGGAAGGCGTCTATTAAGACAAATTTCCCTGCATTATTTTGACGCTGAAAATGTTAAACTACACTCTATTTCGAAACATGAGCAACAGACAGAAAATTTAACATAATTGCAGAAGGAGAAAGTTACAACATTTGTACCTTGCAATGAATAAAATGCTAATGCAAATCCGCAGGAAAATATTTGTATAACCACACTAGGTCTGTGTAAAGATGGATATAAAAACAGGTTCATTTCAGCAAGTTGTTATTGTCAGAAGCAATAAAAAAATATACAGTTCTACCATCAAATACAGCAATCTGCCTGGCAGAGTGCCAAGAAGAATCCATTTATGTTCAAGGGAGGAGCTGCTGGTATATGAAATTTGCAGTTTTTGTTCTCGCTCTAGTTCGTGTAGAATACTTGATTTCTTCCGAACTGATGCTGTACGCCAGTCATTGAAACTATAGTAATTTTCGTTTTCTCCATTTAGGCTGGCCACACACCTTACTGTAAATGTTCGGCGCTAAACATCTGTTTTCATAAGACAGGGACATCATTGATTATAGTGCTTTTTTTGAAAACAAACTGCTGTTTCGAAAAACCTCTATAAATTTGATTGCGTTTCAATTAATTATTTTTTAATTTTATAACCTTTTTTCTATTTGTTACTTACCTTTTGGATAGAATATTATTTTTTCTAAACTTTGTTACTTTTACGAACCAGCAAAATTTATCAAAAAATGAAACGATGTCAATTGAAATTTGAGAACTAACCTTCATACATTTTATACATACGGCCTAAAATAATTTAGGTATGCATTACCATAAGTCTTTTTAATGCTAATTAAGGTTCCAAACACGGCGATAATTGGTCGGCGAAATTCCGAAGTTTCGCGAAATGTCATCAACTTGTGCAAAGAGCCCTGCAGTATGTCGAAATATTTGATATTCTGATCACATCTCATTATCAATTTAATGATCATGTTTCAAAATAAATTTACGTCATTCCGTCCTTATGTTGGTTTGTTCAGTCCCAAGAGTTTTTCGCTCGATGGAATAGCTCCAAGGCACGCTAAATACTTTGATCACTAGCTGCTCGTCAAATGTCGTCTTAATTAATAATCGAGTTTCTAGAATTTCTTGTTCGGGGTGCGGTGATGCGTTAGTATCCTAGTTTGAGAAAAGTGAAAAGAAGATGCATTGGAACACATTAAATGTGAGAAGTTAAAAAGAAGCAGTTGTTTGATGCAAAAATTTTCGTATTTTCATTTAAGGTTGCAATTTACAAGATCGCCTCTGGTTCAGTCTGGTTATGGTGTCAACAATTTAACATTTCAATCTAGGTCGTAGAAGAGTTTTAGAGAGGTTGAAGGGGCTCTGGCTACTGCTAAAATTTCAATCAATGTTGCAGTTGTGGGGGAAGTTCTCGTCTTCTATAAATAAAATGAAACGTTTCAATAACTCATTCTGATGCATTTTTTGTTTGTCGTGATCATGTGACTGACTTATATTTAGAAGATTAACTTTGCATATCTGCTCCGACAACCATCTTTTTCCAAAAACCATAAAACTGTTTTGTAAATGATTCCAGCTGAATAAAATAAAGAAGTAAAAAATTATGAAAATCTCTATTTAATAGCTAGAAACGTTTTCTTTCGAGTTGATTGAAAAAGCCAAATTTCGGGCAAAAAAGAGTGCAGAAACTAACTTTGGACTTTTCTGCCTAAGACATTTTCGAGAAAAATAAACGCTAAGACAAGTAAATAAAACAAAACCAATTTTTGCATTATTAATGTATCTGTAACAAATGATAAATTAAAACGAACAAAATTTGCTCCATGAATTTTTTTGTTTTAAACTAGTCAAATTACTTGATACGATATGATGTAAACGTTTTGTGCATTCTAAATAATTACAAAACGGTCTAGTATACAAATGATTTGTTAGACATGAAAACGAGTTGCTTGTTTAACAAAATTTTATTGAAATATCTGATGTGGCGTGACCAAGTATTGAAACTTTAGTAAACTTTAAGATTATGTATGTTTCTGAATTCAGAACTTAACTCATCGATTGAACTAATTGCTCCTTTCGAACCATATGACTAGTACATGAAAATCAGGCCATTAGAATGGGACATAGGTGCAAAACCCTGAAAACCATAAGTGCTTTCGAAGGTTATATTAGAAGTTAGTGCGAAATTATTTTACTGAACATTTCATTAGACCTACAAACATATATTTATACTCCCGTATGCAGCCAAAAAGAATATCGAAAATCGTCCTGTTTCGGGACGACTTGCGTATTTTCTTCCGTGGATCAAAAGTTATTCAAGATGCTTTGTTTTAATTGTTCGTGTACAACAGTGGATTGTAATATATTCACAGCACTTGCATGGTCACAGCACTCTTGTATGTGCAATGACATCTTGTGAAATTTACAACAGTGTGCTGTAATATTCACAGCTCTGTCAGATACAGCACCTTATGAAAATTACAACAGTGGGCAGTAAAAGAACACATCACTGTTAAAAACATCTCCGTGTGAAATTCACCCAACAATGTTCTGTAATATTCACAACATTGTTAGAATCATCACCTTGGTTAAATTTATAGCAGTCTGCTATAATATTTACAGCACTTTCTGAAACAACATCTTTCTAAATTTTAACATCATTGATTGTAATCACGGTTCAGCACCATTTTGCTATAAAATACACGGGATTTTTTTACAGTGCATTTTGAAATTCAGCAATTCCACGAATAATAAAGAAAAGTTAACTATTGGGAAGAGTGAACACACCTGCACTGGTAACATTTTTTCTTCTTTTAAGATTTTTTAATTTAAAGTGCTAAAGGATTATCAGATGCAGAAGCACGTAGTAAAAAAAACTAAAATAAATAAAATTAGCTCAATTGAGAAAAGAAAATTCACCGATAGTACATTTAGTTCTTCCTCAAATCTGCTCTCTCTTTAAATTGAGAAAAATATAATTTCTGAAAAAGCTATTTGGAGACTAAATTTTAGTTTATTAGAGAAACAATTGTTCCGCATTAGTATGTGTTTATTTGTTATTCAGCACACATTGTAATTTTTAATTCTTTGTCTTAGTTATCTGGTGAAACTGTAAGAAGTCGGAACATAGCGTTTGTCTCTTCGTTTTAATATCTTTTTATTTATATTCTTTTATTCCATTTAAAACACTTTAAGCCACTGGCGTAGATAAGGGGGGTGTTTTGGGGATGAAACCCCCCCCCTGAAATGGTGAAGATTGCCTACAATTTAACCAATTTTTCTTGTAAAGCAATGAAATTAGCTCACTTCTCCCGAAGAAACCCCCCCTGAAATATGGGGATAGCTACGCCACTGCTTTAAGCTTCGAAACTCACAATTTTAAAATAAAGATGCGTTAATAATTTTTTCCTAATTTCCAAAACAGAAAAACTAATATGAACTAGATTACGTATTTCATTTTCAGAGAAAACCTCCATATATTTTGTAGGCAGAAAAAAAAACAATTTAAAAAAGTAAATAAATAAAAGATAATTTAAAAAACTGGAATAAGTGCTTCAATTAAAATAAATATTCTAATTATAGAAAATCCAGATAAAAAGTTTGATAAAAAATCGTGTGTGCGATTAGCAATAGCATTGTTCGAATATTATTTAACTGATTATGAAAACCAACTGTGTGTCAAATTTGACAACTAAATTTCAAACAAAAGATTTCCAAAATAATCCTTAAATCACCGAGTTCTCATACTTGAAAAAATTCAGGCATTTTCCCCATTTTGTTGACTTTATGTGTTTAAAAAATAAATTATTGCCTCTCGTAAACGGTAAGGAAATGGGCATTTCCAGTGGGCAGCGGCAATCGATCTCTCGGAGATGTGGTCCGGAATAAATGTTGAGCTAATATTGGGCAAGAAGATGTTGCTGGTGTTGTTGGCTGAAATGGAGATCATTCGAGGAGATCCTGATCAAGGGGAACGACATGTTATCGGGAAAGAAAACATTTGGCTTCCTTGAAACGATCTTTCGATCTCGTGCAAAGAAAAACATTGACAAAAGGATAAGCTCGGTTGGAGCTTAAAAATATTTTTTCAGAAAACTGGATTTTCTTATGAATTTCTTTCGAAATTCGCCATTGACTCATTTTCAAAAACAGCTAACCTTACCTACATCATTCTTTTACTTGAACATAAACTGTATTGTAAAAAAAATATACAGTTTATGTTTCAAGTGAAAAAAAGTCTAGGAATTCTTAATAGGCAAATCAAGAAATTGTTAATAATTAAAAGCATATTTTTGAATTTGTTTGAATCTAAATCATGATTTATGCGCTATTGGGTTACTTTATGAGAGGATAGCTATTTTATTTATTTATTCATAACTAAACCACCAGCGTACCTACCCTGACGAGTGTTTAACCGGATGTGGTGATTGAAAGGAAAAGAACAAAAAAAAAAAAAAAAAAAAAAAAAAACGAAAAGAAAAAACCCTCGAGCGACTAAGCACCTGCTGGTTTTCGCAGAGCATGTCATGTTACGCAAACAAATTTTGAAAAAAAAAATGCAAAAATTAAAAAAAAAAAAAAAAAAAAAAAAAAAAAAAACGCATAGCAAATAACAGCAACAACAACAAGACGTTATATAAGAAAATAAGAGGATAACTAAACGTTACAGCCAGTTTGGACGAGGCATTTTTTTTTTTTGTTGCAACAGTTCAAATGTTTTTATCCTGATAAATTAGAGACCATAGGTGTAATGCGCTGCTGATTGTAGACTTCACAATAATCAGGTTTTCAAACAACAGGTAAAAATGTTGGGCTTCCGAAGTTCGTACTGATGATGGCTGTATCGCTATTAAGCAAAACATAAATTGAAACATAATTGTGCTTAGGTGATTTAATTTGAAAAGTGGTTATTCATGTAAGGGTTTCAATCACGCAATACTTTTTTATGGTAATATTTTAAAGAGAGAGAGAGGGAGGCGTCAATAAACGATAAATGTTTTAGCAATGCGCTCGTAAGGAAAAGAAAACCAAAATGAAAAGTTATTATTACTGTTGCAATTAGTGGCGCTTTTAAAATTAGGATTAACAAGAACTCTCTTAAAATACTACATTATATAACTTATGACAGCTGGGGTTAAACAAAGCTATTTTGCCATCACATACATTACAAAGACTTACTAGAAAGGATAATAATTTTCAGAAATACTAACTCCAAACAATGGCAATGAAACAGCTGACTCACTATCTACAAATTACAAAGCGAATAGAACGCAAAATTTTGACTTAGTAATAAGTAATATCGTCGTTTATTAATGGCTATTTCAGGGTTATTTGCAACAAATGATGCGTTTTCATAAGATTCACGTCAAATATCTTTGTTCGCTTAAAGGAACTTATTTCTTTCTATTAGTAGGATTGAAATCCTCAACTTAAATTTAGCTCAGACCACTTTTAGGAAACAGTTTACTGCGAGAAACCTGTCATCAAATTAAAAGCATTCAAAAACCCGATGGTTGGAAGGCAGGTCGACAAGTTAAAGTGGATATACTGCCTTATTTCGTGAAAGTGGGAAGCGCACTAATCTATTGGAGATATTTACAGATTTATATCTTTCAAGAACCAGTAAACTATTGCGGATATTTACGGATTTATTTCTTCAAAAAATCAGAGAACTTTTGGGCATATTTACAGATCTATTTCTTCTAAAATTCATTAAAATCTTTTATTCTAAAATATATTGCTCTTAGACTTTCTCATTCCGAAAATAATGAAAATAATAATACCAGTGAAACCCCGATTTAACGCCCCTCCCGAGTCTACGTTTACCCGCATTTTACGTTTTTTTCTCATCAGGTTCCAGTTTTTTTTCGTATACTAATAAATGTTAAGATAACCAGTAGTCTAAGTTTTTTATTTACCGAATTGCCGGCATTTTGCATTTTCTCTTGAAAATAAAAAAAGAAAAAAAAAGTTCTAAAATTAATTAAAAATAATGTTCTGGACCTTATGACTAAAAAACAATCCACTATTACGGATTATTTCCAACCTAAATACCAGGATTCGTAAATAAATGTGGTAAAATGGTATGTATAATAATTTTCCTTTCGAAAATATAGATATTGTACTTTTTGAAGAGTTATCTTTACTACCTTTAGTTTTTTATTTGATTTTTGCTTTCTGCGTATTTCCCGTACTTTATGTTTCCCCGTATTTCACGTTTTTTTAATCCACTGTCTAGGGAAAAGTAAAATCTTGGTTTCACTGTAATACTATAACTGATTCAAGAATCTTTGAGAAAAATATTTTCTCATACTTTTCCAAAGTAGTCTTGTTACCAACACATTACGGAATTCAAGAGTAATTTTTTACAATTTAGCAAAAGGGAAAAAAATCTTACGGTAATTTCTAAAAAGAACGAAAAAAAGAGAGCAAGCGAGAGAGAGAGAGAGAGAGAGAGAATTGTAAATAAATCAATTTCCACAATGATCTTGCAAAAGATTTGTATGTAACCCAACGTCTGGCCACTTATGTTTTTCTTGGCAAGCAGTAGGTCGGGAATGAAATACCCCCACGGATTGCTGGGAGTCTAACAGCTTCAAGTTTTTGATCCAGAAGAGAGAATTTTATATTCTTAAACAAAAACTCTCTCCAGTGTAATACTTTCCTTTTGCTCCTATTAATTTTCACAGACAATTTTACTTTCAATGACAGCAACATTTTACTGCACGCAGATTGCGTGAGTGGTTTTAATGTTTCGACAGTTGGGGGTCATCTTTTGGAATGAGATGAAAGAGTTTTTAAACTGATGACGACGTTGAATTAATCGTAATTCCAGCAAGAACCAAGTAACCTTGGTTGTGACTAATAATATTTTTGCTATGAAATTTAGTTTTTTCCTCTGTTTAGAGCAATCTTCTCAACTTTATTTCTTCTAATTAATTTATTTCTGCTTCAATAACTTTAAACTGGCTTTTGGATTGTGCCACATCCTTGAACCTACTGTCAATTTGGACCCTGGTTTCCTTCCTAAGTAAAGACTTTCATTCTTATGTGCGGAAATGAAATGAATACCGACAAACACCTGTTATAGCAAATGCATCTGCTCAATCTTACTTTAAGTTTAGAAACCCTTAACATGGAATTTTACTTTTTAAATCTTTAAAAGTTATTTTCCCCTTATTTTCTCCCACGTGTGCTCGACACTTCATTTCGAAAAATTTACATCCACTTGTGCTGTCACTGCATGCAACCGAAGCAAAGATAGCTTGAGAATAAAGAATGTTTTCTCCCTCTCATGAGCATACGGCTGCCATTTATGAGGCCATAAAAGTATTTTATGGTGGAACTTTCGTCGCAAAACAGAGGGAAACGTGGGATACGGTCCCATGTTTAGTCATCTACTTAGAGTCAACTTTCTGACTTGATGTATTTTTCCACGACTGTTAATGACCCGGTATCAAAGATGAGTTTTATATGCTTTAAAATGCTTGAAAAATGTCTGACACATAAATCTGAAGCTGCCTTAATATGTTTGAATGTTTGTTTCATCCTGGAACTTGAAAATTCAGCATTGTGTTTTTTGTTGATGGAAAGTAAATAATTTTATAGACTCAAACTATATAGCTTTTCCTGTGATATAACATTTTGAAATGCTCCGGTAAGAAATGGTTAATTCTAAAAATAGTATGAATTATAATATAATAAATTTAATTTTAAACGGGCTCCTAAAATAAAATTACAATCTATCATTAAGTTAAAAAGGTCGTTCCTTTAGACGTTCTTTCTTTCTGCAATAAAATGAGAGATTTTTAAAACACAATTTAATATCGATTGTGCAAATCAGCATGTATTCTGAATTTTCCTGAAGTATATGGAAGCTTTTCAGTGGCAATGTCCCAGCTTTCTCCTGAAAAGGTCTTAGGAATAGGTCAATTTACGAATTCAACGTGATTCTTTTTTTGCAACTTTTTTTGAACATAGAATATTTATGTAAAAACGATTCTAACTCCAAAATTGTAAACATATATCCAAATTATGTCTACAGAACGGCTTAGGTATATACAAAGAAATAAAGATTAGTTGTCTTTTGAAATAATAATGAATTACTCGCAAATTGCAAGCGTTGGAAATGAGTTTAAAACTGCGTGAATTAAAAGCTGTTCCTGCAATAAAATAAAACAGTGAAACACGTACAAACTTAGAAGAAACAAACTTAAATCTTAAATATTTTGGGTTCAAACAGAAAAATCACTGCATTATTATTTTGTCGTATATGCTTTATAGAATTGTCAAAAAATACCCTTCAAAAATTAAACCATAATTAATTACAGCCTTTATGTTTAAGACCTTGTGCATTTTTTGAAGTATCGCATTGGTTTTGATTCTAAGGATTTCGTTAAGATTCTGAGTATATATTTTACGTTTTACTCAAAGAATTATGGTAGGCATATTTCTTCCTTAGTAACAATTAAAAAATAATCTTACGGAAATCAGAAACTATCTTAACGCGTTCGTTTCTACTAATTCTAAAAATAATCGTGACGGAAAAAGAAAATCTAGACATTTTAAAGAACAAGTAAAAATAGTAATACAAAACCGACTATAAAGGTGAATTCATTCGTGTAAGTCGCTTAAATGTTTGCTTTCTTTTATTTCGTCCAAAAAGCTACAAGATTCTTTTTGTGTTTCACGTTACCCTGAGACTGTAACCTTACTCAACTCAGACCAATAAAACTTACCCTTTTCCTTGAACACCCCAAGAAGAAATAAACAATCGCAAGGTCAGATCTTATTGAAACCGAATAATACGTTTTTAAGGCTTTTAAATACCATAACTTTGTATCTAGCTCTTTTTTAGATGAAAGTGACATTACACTTTCATCCAAAATCATTAAACCACCAAAATGTCTCATTATGTCTTTGTAATTTCCCAATGTATGAGCTTTTTGGCACTCCTGGGTAGTGAATTTCTTGCAGAATAAAATGCAGTCTTATTTGTCAAAAATATATATTGAACCCCATTTTATTGGAGAAACAATCCGTCGCACTCTTTTTAACGAGAAACAAAATTATTAATCGTATTTCCTTTTTATCATTATCACATACAACTGATAAGGTGAAACAAGATTATCAAATTACAATAAACATACACCCCAAGTTTTTAAATGTCTTAAAGATTGCAATGAAAAGACATTTACGGTTCCTAAAATTTATATTGGTAGAAAAATAAATGAGAAACAAATAAAACGCGGTGCACTTTACACACGATTAGTGACGTCAATGCTGACGTCAAGACTGATTCATTAAATCCATCCCAAGAAGCTTAATTAGAGCAAAGATGAGGGCGCTAAATTATTGACTGATTTAATAATGAACGAGGCGGAGCGGGACGGAAGAATTAACCGCGGGAAATAAATGACTCACCTGTGTGTAGATGACGAAGAGAAGAATAAGTTGCAAATAACTGCTAAAGGTAAAAAAAGAGCTTTCGCCCAGGGATCAAATGAGTTGCTTTCTCTGGAGGTTTGAAGATGATGCTTCAGCTGCAGTACGAGCATACATTCTTCCAGAACAGTAAATAATATCGAGTTTCGGCAAAGCTAAGGATCGGAATTTCTGAAAAACAAACCTTAGTATGAATATTTAAAACATTTCTTGTCGGCTGCACTTAATAATTGGAAAGGAAGAAAGGCAATATTTTCAATATTGAGAATTAAGAGAGTTTCATACCTCCACGGATAACCTTCATCACTCAGAAACTGATACGATTTTTTTGGATTATAGATAATAAAAAATGAAGGAATAAATAAAATAAAATACACGAATTTCAGAAATTTAAATTAAAAAGAAAATGTTTGAACCCTCTATCCTCTATCACTCATAAATTCGGATTTGTTTAATATTTTGATAAGAGAAAATAATAACAACAACAACAACAACAATAATAATAATAATAATAATAATAATAAAAAGAAAACACGTATTACAGGATTTTAAAATTTTATTCACAAACAAAATTACAAAAATAGCTACCGAACGGTGTCTTGCCTACATACCGTTGTCTACACTTGTAGAGTGTTTAAGGCTGTAATATCTAAGACAACAATTTGTAGACTAAGGTCTATATCAAATGTGACTAAAGCATTTTTTTCATTTCAACGAAAGAGCTGGTCACGCGTAGAGTAAATTAAAGACTGGTAATTTTAATGAGATACTTAAATTTAAAATCCTCAAACGGGAATCGTTAGTAGGTTCAAAATAATTCCCTTCCCCCAAATAATATGTGGAATGAAAAATTGCTTGATTAATCTTTTTCAAAGTCGTAGTATAAAGTAAATAATAAAATGCCTTATATCAACCCTCGTAAGTTTGCCGAGAAAAAAATGCAGATATGCTTGTGGCCGTATCCAGAAATATTTTTCGGAGGGGATGGGGGGTTGGGGGTGACTTCGACACACGTTAAGGAAAGTTTCAGGGAGGAATATATGCTACATCGCGTTAAATTTAGGACGGCTTAGGGCCTCCCTTCGAATACTACCTTGATCGTGCAACATTAAGTACACTCGTTCTTTTGACTTAGAATTTCGGAACATATTTGACCTTACACACTTTGTCAACTTTAAAATGGTATGAAGCGATAAAATGGCTTTTTCTACTTCTCACTTAATAAGTAAAAATACATTGAATTTTTTTATTCGAATACAAAGCGAATTTAGCTGCATATCTCCTTTAAATGGGCCGTCCCCAAAATTAAAAAAAAAAAGACCTAATGCATAAATTCAAAAGTTAAAAAAAAAACTTGTTCTAGTTTTTCATATGTGTTTATTGTGATGACGGAGCAAATACAGGTTATTGAGTAATTAACGTAGATAGATCTCATTTTAATGAGATGGATGAAAATAAAAAGAATTTCATGAAAAGAAAAAGATGTCGTTATAGAAAATATTGAGGAATAAACAATACATTTTTACCGTTAGTTTATTCTCAAGATTCATGCAAACAAAAATGTATAAACAAAATTTGCTACACTATGCAGATAACTACTCTGCTAACTACTTAGAAATTCGAACTTTAGTGGTTATTTTAATTCGAGAAGATTTGAATTTTGTGCCAAGTCTTTTTAAGGAGCTTTAAGGTGTGTCAAATAAACAAACACAAACACATAGTTGTTCAGATTTTTTATCCATAGATGATGTGAACGTAATGATCGAATATCGTTTGTAATCAATAATAAAAACAATATTAATAATAATAATGCACCAAACCAATCTTTGTTCCTTTCTTTTTCACGAAAAAGGGAGCAAAGAAGATGAAAAATGAGTATGACGTCACTGATGAAGTCAGCAGTAGAGTCATTTCATTTTGTGGTAAATGAATAATTAAATGTTGCTGCTAGAGTGTGGTGTAGTTCGGAGTTGATTTAATAAATGGAGACGGCCAAGTAAAGTTAATAAGAAAGCACACCTGCAGGGAACGCATAAAGATAGTGACGTTCAGAAAACTAGTTAAATTTTTTTTGCCCCATACATTATTAGAGAGAGTAATTATAAACATGTTACTTACCAAAGGTAATAACAGGGTCAAAAAAGTTACGCATACTCGATCAAGATTTTTTTGACACTTGCATTAGTTTCAACTCAAACTGGTAAAGTCAAAATTTTGTACAAAATGCAGTTACATTCTATAAAGATTCATTCTATACTGATGAATGTAAAAATATTTAACAAATTTTGAAGAAGACACGTGATACTAATTAAATTCAACTAAAAATTGCTTCAATAGTTTTTTTTAAACACGTGATGTTAAAATTTCATAATTTTAAGTATATTTAACAAACTTCCAGTCCAATTAATAAAGTTTTTTAATATATATTGTTCCTCACAAGCACTTCACTACACCGTACGCTCAATAAAGAACAGAATAAATTAAATTTAGTTAAATTATTTTAAAAAGGAAACCCCGTTCGTAAATATCTGTTTGAAAGTGAGCAACACATTTCAAGGAAAAGTAAATTCAAGTGACAACTCACTTTAAAACTTAGTATATTTGAGATAATGATCTCCAAGTCAAAAATGGAGCAGCATTTTTCTGTTTCCATAATCTCTAACCTTCCCTTTTAGCAATGACTCATAGCTCTCATTCGTTTCCGGGCACTGAGTTGTCTTTCATAATAATTGGGTACGACAGTTTGAAAGGGATATAGTCTTTAGCAGTGATTCTCAAACATCATGGATTTTTGTAATTGGAAAGGTCAGTTTTTCATTTACATTTTTAGAATAAAATGTTCAATAACTTTAACATTTTGAGAACACTTTTTGTTTTTGATTTTTAATTTCTCCGCCCCCTTATCTCTCTATGTTTTAATCATTTTAAAGAACCCGGTATTTCCACGCATTGGTCAAGATGACATTTTCTTTTCCCTTTTTCTTTCTTTTTTTTATTTTAGAGATGACTACTTATGATTTTTTTCCCCACTGTGTTTGCTTCCTATTAAATAAAAAAAATAAAAAATGTTTGGGAATTCAAATTTGAAGAAAACTGCAATGATATATATATATATATAAAAGGTAAAACCTTGTGAGACTGCTAGAGCGCGTGCACTTGAATTTTTGGCGGAAAGGGGAGGTGTGAGTTCCCCACGATTTCGGGTAGTTGTTGTACAGCCACGACATAACAGTGTCTACTTGAATTCATAAGCTTTTCTCTGAAAATGTGTGACACAACGTTATTTTTATTGTTGTTCTCCAAGTGTAAGGGCTTGAATTTTCTTTACCGTTCCTCCGATTTTCATGTGGTGTAAGTACTAAAAGATAATTTTCAAGCAAACGCTTTTTCAACTATTTTTAAAACTCACTTTCAGTTATTGTTAATATAATCTACTTATTATCGAAAGCAATCTCCCAGGTGTGTAAACTACCCATGTGTGCAATATCACCCGCCCTATAAGGAGAGGAGCGAAAAATAAGTGTCTTTGTTTTATTTCAGCTATCGCTTTAATTTATAGCGTAACGACAAAATGATGATGGAAACGCATACAGAATCAATGTCGTCCAAGATATTCACCATATAATTTTGCCAAAATTTTTTTTGTTTATTCTTTTTTATCATGTTTTCCAATTGTGCGCCAACTCTACCGGCTTTACCTTATAAAGAAAGAGGAGAGAGAGAGAGAGAAAGGAGAGAGAGAGAGAGAGAGAGAGAGAGAGAGAGAGAGAGAGAGGAGAAAGAGAGGGAGATGGGGATAGAAAGAGGGGAGAGAGAGAGAGAGAGAGATTAGTTTTTAGCCACACTTTACGCCCAGAGAAAGAAGATGAAAGGAAATATTTATAGAGGAATACAACTAGTGGTCTGTTAAAAGTAAGAAATTCTGTTAAAGTAAGAAATCAAATATATTAATGGATTAAATATGAAATTCTTCTTTGGCGAGAAAAGTATTCATCTGTAGTAATTGTAAATGCTTTATTCAAACAAAGCATACTGTCTCACGTTAACATATGCTACACGAATAGCTAAGTAATAACAACTGAGCATCATTTGATTGATCCAATGAAAATAATATCAACAACATTTTAAGCATAAAATTGCAATGAAAATTGCAGACATGTGTTTTTGCACCCATGAGCTAAAATTCTTTTGCTTTGAAATTGAAATTCCTTGTAATTACGAAACACTTGTCTGTAGTATTTATTGCAAATTTTGTGCTTAAAACGTCGTTTAGTCGTTTATTTCGTCGTTATATTCGTTATTACGGCGTTGGATCGCCCGTGTGAACCTAATCGTGTGATCGAAACTAAATAACAGTTTCTAAGGAGTATTAGAGAAATTTAAAAGTATTCACTTTGCGCCGACTAAAGCCTGTATTGTCATAATGTGGTAGCAAAAGATATTACGAATACTTCTTATATGCAACGTGCAGTGAGTAGAAAAGGATATAATCCGTCAAAGCGGATACAAGAGTCAGCAGTGTACACTGCCAATTGTTTAGTATTAACGTATAGTTATTTTATTCTATTAGTGAAATTACATAATATTTTATATTAAGAGATCTTTGATGTCTTCCTTTCTAAAATAAAGAAAAATATTTTATTTTGGACTATCGATTCATCCGAGAATATTTGCAATATTTAACAGCCTTTCCAGATGCACGTAGAAATGCCTCTCAGCTGCAGTAAAAATCACGGAAAAAATGAAACTTTTTTAGTAGAAAGTGAAATCTTCGAAGGGGAAAGAAAAAAGTCTTTCAAAACAGCGAGGGAAGACATTCTAAAGGTTCTTTAGCTTTATCCCTTTCTCTTGTTCATGATTTGAAAGAGAAGTTCCCATTTACATCTTCTTTCAAACTGACAGGGAAGGAATGAATGAATGAAGGAAGCCCAATTAGAATAGAACGCTGGACATAAAAGAATTCGTCTAGAGAAGAGATATGACCAGAGAGCTCTTCTCTCTCCTTTCTTTTGGACTGAGGCAGTTTGTTTTGAGAGAATGCTTTAAAATTGTAGTGTCATTAACTGGAGAAACGTAGTAAGCACTGAGGAAATCAAGTCAGAATATTATTATATATATATATATATATATATATATATATAATAAATTCTGACTTGATTTCCTCAGTGCTTACTACGTTTCTCCAGTTCTCCCAACTAATACCCTGATGTGCTGCATATCTATCTAACTGAATATATCTATACACATATATATATATATATATATATATATGTGTGTATAGATATATTCAGTTAGATAGATATGCAGCACATCAGGGTATTAGTTACAAAAATAAATAAACGCAATATTGTCAGTGTTGTTCTCAAAAATTTTCACTTTTATTTTGCAATTTTAAGTTTAGTTTCGTTTTCTTTTTTTTTCTTTGCAATCAGAAACTTAAACGAAGTTACATTTCTAGTAGTAGTAGTGATTATTTTTAAATATTTGCTATTTTCTTCTTATGGTCCCACATGTTCTTTTATTTGTTGAAAAAGTAAGAAAAAAGCAAGGAAAGAAGAATTTTTTCTGGCGTTTAAATGAGCATCTAGATTCTGAACAAAATGTAAGTACGTACAGTAACTTTTATATTGTACCCCTTGTTAAATTTATTTGCACTAAAAACATCAGATCTCAGTCGAAAAGTAGTTTTAACTTTAAGTACATGTAAACTGCATTTTCTTAAAACTCTTTAAAAAAATCCTTCTTTGTTTATATTTAGCTCATTATTTATTCCTTCAAATTTGTTGTTTTTAATATCCACGTTTAGATGTACAAAAAAGCAGCTTATAAATGAAAGTTTTAACATGAAAAAAAAACTAGCTCTGTCATTAATGAAACAAAATGTATCGAAAAGAGCATTAGAAAGGAGGTAGAGTTTATTAATGATCAGACATCGTAAATGGTTTTTAAATGTTTTAAGGGCGAAACAATACTTGGGGGGGGGGGGACAAATAAATGAAAGCAGTTGGTCATTTTTATGATTTGAAATCGCAATAAATCATCCAGGCTGCCTCATCAATATCATGGGATGAAATAACTTACGAAGAACTATTTTCTTATGAAAGGAAACAGGTTCAATTGATTATAGATTTTTAATTAACTTCAGCAACGAAACCAAGGACTTGTTTTCCTTCCAAAGAGAATATTTTTCTTTTCGTGAATTAGGGCAGATAGCACAAATCAATATTTTTCATTTTTAAACATCTATCACTGTAATGATCTTAATATATTTGGATATAAACCTTATTACATTTTCTGCAGAATCAAAAGAAAACCGAAACGTTGATTTTAATATACATATTAATGACAAACGAGTCTCTTTTGTAATATTTTAAAAAAGGATTCTTCATTGTTACTCTTATGAAAGTCCAAATACTAAGAAAACATTTATTTAATAACGGTTTAAGCGTTGATGCTAGACTTTTCTAAAATAATCCATACCTTTCAGCATAAGTCCATGTCGGGGGTCCAACCCAGGTCATCTGGACAAAAGTCTGCACGTCCGAACTACAGTACCGCACGAGAGCCGATGTTGCTTGACTGCTACAAATTATTAAAAAGGGTGTCATAAAATGTCTAGGATGCATTTTGTTGAAAAGGAAAAGCAGCCAAACGAGCTTTTCGTTACGTGCTTGATGCGAGGATTCCGAATATTTCGTTCCAAACTCCAATTTTTAAAGTCTCATGATTCATTTGAAATGAAATCCTAATACAGTAGAGCCTAATACAGTAGAATACAGACAATGTATGCAGTCCAAGAAATGAAAACATTCAAAGGGCTGGAATATCATTTCTCCTTAACAAAAGAGGCGGGGCAATCTCCGGCATTTCCCTCTCATTGTATGATACTGGAGTTACTCAGAAAAGCCAAATGACTAATAAAGGAATTCCTGGAAACCAGATGGAGAACTATCAGGAGAAAAAGCAAATTCAAGAAAACATCAGTGGTCAAGCTACAGAGAGTAAATTATAGGTATTTAATTTCAACTATCCTACTAAAAAGTGGTCAACATACAACGTATGGAGGTGGTCAACATAGAGAGGTAAATCTCGATTGAAAATGCGTTATGACCAATCAAAGTATAAAATTTCGGTCAACATAGAGAGGTGGTCAACGTAGGGAGGTGGTCAATTTTGGAGGTTTCACTGTAATTGTAGATAGAAACGAAGAAAACAGCAATTTTCACTATAAACATCATGTTTTGGGCATTATGGATACATATTGGTTCGTGTTATGATCAAGAATGTGATTCGTTGTCTTGATATAACAACTCCATCTACTTCATATCTTATGATGTTCGGGCATCGTTTCTCAAACGTTTTAGTGCTGCCAACCTTAAAAGCCAATTCATATGTATATAAAAAGTCTTGCCACACCTTGCTACTGTAGCGGACGACGACGGCAGGTTTGCCGGAGACGGGGATAGAACGCCGGACCTCCACGGTGGAAAGCCAGTGCTTCCATGCTTTCGCAAAAAGATACCTAATGGCCGGTACAGAAGTTAGCTCTTGAAGGTGTCGAATCGTACCGCCACAATACTACAATAACTACTTTGCACAACATTGAGTTTTGTAACAATTGGTTGTAGTTTATGAAATTTTATGTAATAAAGTGTTTGTTTATTTTTTTTGATCATATTGTGACCTCCTTTATGTCTTTCTGAGCGTAAGCTACCTCAGGTTGAGAAGCTAAGCATCAAAAAGTCAAGCACTAATAATTTTTGCACATGGAGAGCCTGAGGTAGTTTCGAACATAGTAGACTAGAAGATGCAGTTCTTAATAATCTGTATTTTCTGTAAGAGGAAAATTTGAGAGATTTGAATTTGATGTTATCAGTGATGGGAGTCAGAAATCTTCCATAAGACTGTACCGAAGAGCACTCTTGAGACATGTTCATTTAGTTAAAAGATAATAGAAAATGGATCCTTGCTAATTCCTGACAAATTATGTAACTTTTTTGCTACGTTGGCCGATAAAAATAAATTGTCGTGATTTCTCTCTAATCAGTTGATAAGCACTGCTTCTGCAAATAAATCATTTGTGATGTCTAAATGATTGCGCTAGGAGTATGACATAACGGTATTGTTTTATTCTCCAAGACGCAGAAAGCTGCATGCAAACCAAACCAGATGTAATGTGTACCATTTTCTTGAATGGTTTCAATAAGGTGGTGCTTATTTTCGCAAATTGCAACTTATTAATGTCGTTTATTCGAATTGCGTGCCATTTTGTTATTGCTACAAAATGACGAAGGCTGTCTTGAAAATGCTACGACAGTTAAAATTTGTAATTTTTCGATGAAAGAAGTAGATGCTATACGTTTTCTTGTATTGAACTTCAGTTATAGTTCTGGTAAACCGTTAAGCTGTTAAACGAATTATTATTCAAACTCTTTCATTTAACACATAATTTTATGGTATCAGATAATCTCGCCAACACATGGCCATTATAAGCAATAAGTCCACGAGATTATGTCTAATGGCATTGGATAAGCTCATGTTGCCGAGAATTTGAAAACCATCGGCTGACCGATACGCATAGTTCTTACAAATTTTGACAAAGGTGCAGTTCTCACAAAGGCTTAATTTATTTAGTATACTCATATTTCTTCTTCGGAAAAATTCAACAGTTTATGTGTGCCCCCCTACCAGAAAAAAAAAAGATTTTTTGCACGTGCCAATCTCTTATCTCCTCCAAATTAGATCATTTCTGAAAAATATATCTCTTTCAAAATTGCAGCATCCAAGAATATTACTGGAGATAATGAACACGATAACGAAGAAGGAAAACTGTCCTTGAATTTTTTCATCCATCGGCACAACCATCATTTTTCGCCATTCTTATGTTTTTGTTAGTTTTCGCTAGGTTGCTGAATTTGTCGAGAAACAATTCCAGCATCGTATGTTTTCTAATGAGATATGACTCTTTACTTGCTTAGGATAGCGCAGGAGGAATTCTTGATTAAAATGGCCTCGTATTTCTTCCACTCCGCCTCGGATTTTTCTTTCCTTTTTATCTTTGGAATATTTCTCTCCGCTCGCTTTAATTAATTGAATTTTAGGGATTGCAAAGAAATATTTGGTTAGTTGAGTTAAACTGAAGCTCTGTGAAATGAAATTTTTATGCTTGTTTACACGTAGGAACTATTCATCGATTTTTTTAAATTCCACAACCGAAAAAAAGAAATAAAAATAAAGTAAAAATTCGGTACATAATTCTGTATTTCGTTAATCTTAAGGATCTTTTTAGGATTTAAAAAATCTTGTGTTCTAATACTTGGTGATTGAATATATGAACCAGAAACAAGATCGTATTTGTAGATGATCATCACAGCAAGATGTTTTTTATAAAAATCTGTTATTTCCTGTTGGGGTTTGACTTGTGTTGGACATAATCGAAAGATTTGAAGAATCGAATGATCGGATACCGAGTGGTTCTGATTATCGAATGCTCAGCAATTGAGTGAATCTCTCGAATGACTTTATAATCGAATGATTTCGGAATCGAAAACCTCTCGAGAGCATTTTAGCATCTAATGACTTTCTTTAGTGATTTTTCTCTCTCTCTCTCTCATTCAAATCTCTTGATTACGCCTATCATTAGGTTTGACCCAGTTTGTACTCTTAAAAAATTACTAATCACAGATACCGAAAATTTAAAGGAACAAATAATGTTAAATTGGAAATTTTGTTAACAGGGAAAATGGAGAAACATTTTTGTTGAAAACGGTTAAAACTCTTTTGTTTCCAATACGTATTCGTACCTTTAGGAGATATATTTTGAAAATGGAAAACAACTGTGTTTGTATTTTGTTGCAAGAATTTAAGTGTAAGGAAATGAGTGCAAAAAGGAGAATTGGTTAAGAACGAAATTTATTGTAAATTTCTACTATTAGTAGAAATAGTTTATTGCACTGCAGTCATTAATGATCAATCAAAAGTGAAGTTTGCAATGACTTGATCTAGGTGAACATGAAAGAAATTACACTGACTGATATCCATCTTTCATTTATTGCCTTATACACAGATCGTTTTTTAATTTTACTAGGATCCTTACATAGTAATTTTCTTGTTTTTATTTTTTTAAAAATATTTTATTATTTTTATATCAATGTTTTGGGTGGTACATGATATTGCTATTGTTTTACATTCGTGGTGCGTACTGTTATTGAATAATGCTTTGAACTTTTGCTCTTAGTTTCTGTCTCGCTTGCTTTTTGTTTTGGCAATTCCGCTTGTGAAGCCAAAGTTTTTCATCTGTAAAATGTCTCCCTTTTGTTTTTCTACACACAGCAGTCGCATTGACTAACGTTAAAGTTTGCAGGTGACCCATTTTCATTTGCATTTTTTCTAAATTCATATTGTAATTTGAAATTCTGTTTCTGTAAATTTAAGGGGATGTATGTCGCAAAATTAATTTCATCACTACGCATCATTTTTACTAATGCCTTATTTCTGTTTTCTTATTATTTAACAATTTTATATTATAAACTTTATATTACAATAACCCCTCGTTATATTGCGTCTCGTTTAGTGTTCGGCAGCAATTAACTAGAAGTAGTTAACTACTAGCGGCAACTACTAGTTAACTAGTAGTTAACTACTAGTTGTAACTACTTTTGTTTTGAACTAGTTAACTACTAGTTAAACTACTTTTTCCCCAACTACTAGTTACAACTACTTTCAAAATCCCAACTACTTTTGGGGAAAAAAATTTTAAGTCTATTTTTTGAAAAAAAAAAACTATTTTTTAAATATTAAATTATTTAAATTTTTAGCTTATTAATATTACTCACACAAATGTATTTTTTATATTATGTTATATAATGAAAAAGTACTCATAAAAAAAGTCATAATATTTATTGCAGTATTTACGCAAATTAGAAAAAGCTTCCTAATATAATCAAGAAATAGCGCCCGCACCAGGACATGCACAATGAAGTTTCATTTAAAGACCACATCTTCATTATGGGGACGCTTTACCTCTACTCCAGTACCATGTATGTGCCACCAACTCCACGCTTCGGCATGCCTAAGGCTAGCTTAAAAGGTAGGGGGTCTGGTGGAGAAAAGTACCATGCATGCGTTTGAGATACCATAAAACACAAAAAGAAAGAAAAAATACTGATTTTTAGGATTTTTTAGAAGAAAATACCGATTTTTTGATTTTCTTTTTAGCCAAAATATAGATTTTTTATGATTCTTTTTTTAGACAAAATATTAATTTTTATGATTAAAAAAAAAAAAAAAAACTATTTACATCAACTTCTTCCAAATTATTAAAATATAGATATTTTTTTAATTATAAATCTTAATATATTCTGGGTTTAAGTAATTCATTAGAATTTTAACCCACTATATGGTAGCCTTAATGAATCTGGTCCTCTAAGGGAAGGTGGAATAGCTTCGTTAAGGTGCCAAAGAATGACATTTTATCATGTAACAGTAAGTTTTTGGACATGCTGACTACAGCAAAAGCATCAACAGCACCTTTGGAAATAATTTTTTCTGTTATTGTCGTATACCCCCTTATGACTATACTCAAACCAGTTGACGTTTTACTTGTTCTTTTTGTATTGATCCTAACGCCCATTGAATGAAAGAGACAGATGTCTACTGCTCAAGGAGAAAATACATTCATTTTTGGATACCTCCTAGTACAGAAAGGATTCGCACTTGGCTGAACAAATCCAAATTATACACTCTTCTTAACCAAGAAAGGGAGTTATAGGTAAAAGACTTTTTTGCTATGAAAATTGCTACCTTTTTCATTGACATCGTTTTCACACCATGCTCAGGTGGCATGCGCAGGGCCCCTTAATTTACTTGTACTTTACTTGTTTGAGTTAATTCTAACGGCATCGGCTATATCGCGCATTCGGATATATTGCGCTTTTTTGCTGTATCCCCGGCAAGCGCGATATAACGAGGTGCTACTGTACTTATTAATATTTTTATTTTATCTTGTGAACTTGCTAATTGACCATGGCAATCTCAATTTCTTGTTCTGAAAGGAAAATTCTATTATTTAGTTCTTGTTTCTACCTGTTCTTTGTTGCTTAAAAATCTATGCCTATTTGCTAAGTTCGAACGAAAACTAATAAAAGAAATGATAACTATAGATTTTACGAAAATAATGATGAACACAAATATATCGTAACAGCATGGGGAAGAGATTCAGCTAAAAATAGTTATTTTTACAAAACTTCTGAAAACGTAACTTCTTTTCATGTTTAATGTTACGTTTCGAAGAGTATTTTATTTATTTATTATTTTTTTACCCTTCATCGTATTTCATCAGTATTAAGTATCATTCCGAAAGTGGAAGATATTCAGATCAAGTACGATTTTCCTCGGAAGAGAATATTATAACTGAGAACTTCAAAGTGTCTCATGATATAACCTTTTCCAAGATGAGCTCTCTCTTTTGTGACAGTATTACGGTGAATGGATGAGCTCCTGAAACAGATTTATTTGTTTCGGGTGAAAGCACAGAATACCATGATGAATGATATTAGTTTTTATCCTCCCGCATTCGTTTTATCCATTCTGCATGTGTGCTAAGTTATATATATAGAGAGAAATATCCTGCTTTTTTCGAGAAAGTAAATAGATTCCTGTTCGGTTCGCGTGTAAATGGTGTCGATGATTATTCATCACAAATTGAAATGTTTTATTTCAAACAGGGAAAAAAGGAATTGTTACCCACTTTATTTCTGTATGTTGATTGTTTCGATCTATTTTATTCATATTTTTACTCGCATTAGATTTTAACGCCTAAATTTTTACCACAAACAGAAATATTTTGTTTTAAATAGTTCAGGGAATTGGAATATGTTTCAAATTTAGGCAGATAACTGTTAAAAGGCATCATATGGAAGACAAAAAGTGACGCCAAATTATTCTCAGACTTATATGAAAAAAGAAAGAAAGAGAAAAGCTGCATTAGTCAACAGTTTATACAAGAGTTTTAGTTCATTTAACACTGATACACTGATATATATTCATACACGCCACGAAGATTTTAAAGTAATATCCAAAGGACTATTAGCACTTTGTTCTGTATAAATGTTCTTTAAAACTTCGTTTTGTCAAATCTGCATGTCTGCGCGTTTTTAAAACAAAAATCTGGTTTGTGTGTGTGTGTTTATGCGTGTGAGTGAGTCATTTACTTAGCTCCAAAGTGAGATTCAACGTAGCTATAAATTTTTAACAGCGTGAATGTCGTAGTGTTATTCAGACGGGCAAAGATAAAATAAAATTTAGGTTTCAAATCTTATTTTTCATTGAGGTTGTTTAAGAAAAATTTTGCTCGACATAATCCCTGATTTATTTAATGAACTTTAAAACACTAATGAGAAGAGTGATTTCTGACAAAGCAAAGTGAAGGATCAAACTCCAAAACGTTTTTTAAAAACAACTAGACAAAGTAATTATAGAGGGGAAGACGGAGGAAATAAAATTAGTTGACTTTAATTGTGAATGAATTCGAAGTATGGAAGAATGATCAGGGGAGAGTGCTTACTCACCCGTATGATGGGAAAAGGCAAGGGGAGAAAATATAACCTCAAAAAATGTCAAAATACGGGGAAATTACCGCTCTTTTAATAACACCTTTTTTTTTGTCAATTAAAAGTGCATTGCATACGCACAATAAAAAAAGGTTATCTTCAAGGAACTCTTTTGTATGGAACTTTTCAAAACTTCTGCTGCTGATTAGTAATTTTCGCTATGAGAGCAGAAAATATGTTCAGAATCTCCAGTTGATTGAGCTGAAAAATTTGCTTATTATTACAACAAAATTGTAACAATTAACAGTCTCTTTCTCACAATCAGAATATTGTGTCGTTCTATAAAGGAAGAACTAGGGTTTGGAATTTAGTTTTGTGTGTGGAGTGCCTTAACAGCTGCAACTACCAAGGAAAAAAAAGGAAAAACTAGCACTAAAAAGGAATTTAATAAATTGTAGGGGCCTTTAATGCAATGAGACCTAAAAGAAGATTAACTATCCAGTTCAAGTCATTCGTTGAAGAAAATGAAATTAATGATTAATTTAATAGTGTAAATGAATTCAAGCGAAGAAAACAAAGTATGCCCGTAAGTGGGTGAAGGCAGGCATATTGTAATAACAGCTGTTTCCGAAAGTTAATTTTTCCCGTGATTACTTAGCATCATTAATTATTCTATAGCCAAACACGTGGATTTGTTAAAACCGTTGATAAATACTTTGACGTGATTTTTTTCTTTAAGAATTCCTTTATGAAAAGAAAGCAGCAAATAAATTTTTATCTAAAACAAAAATCGGCATATATGATTTCATTATCAGGTTTATCAGAGATGATTTCAAGTTAAGCTAGTCAATTGTAGGATTTGACAATTCTTGCGCTCCATGTTACATACTTGTGGTAAAATTTCATTTCATTTCGGAAACTTTTACCGCTTTAAAATTAACCGTGAAACTTATATATTTTCTAAAATTCTATATCTGAGTTGCTACAGTTGAGTATCAATTGCCAAGTTTGATCTTCTACCTAACTTTTGCTATAACATCTAAAAGACTAAAATTTGCTAAATATATAATGAGAGCTTTCATTGAATCCCCATCCTACAAAAACCGCAGAATTATTTCAAGCCATTTCACATTCGTAAAATAACTGATTCTGAAAAAAAAAAGAAAAAGCCTGAGAAACTGTTTTGGATAAATGCTTTCAATAAAAAATTATAAGTGATTATTTTGTGGTCATTTTGTATATGTGCAGACAGTAACGCTTACGTTGGTCGAAATCATTCATAGGATTTTCCATGGCTCGAATAGCGAGAATTTGTTGTATTACTATTCCAAGCATCAGTTTGTAAGATTCGATACTAATAGCGGAAAATAAAAGACGATAATAAATTCCTAAAAACTGCCTTTTGCGCACTATGAAAACGAATTCATTTAAATTCTGGACGATATCTTAAACATATAGGTATTTGTGAATAATATTCTTTATGATATCGGCAGTAATATCAATAAAAACTTTTAAATTCTGAGCAAAAGAGTTGAAGTAAAAAAAATTTGTGCACCAGCAATGTAAGTCATATTTAGATTTTATGTCCCTATCTCATTCATAGCAGAGGAACGCGCTCATTCAACAGCTACTTCCGAGCTGTTGGCTGAGTAATGAATAGAGCCCATTTAGAATAAAAAGCTGAGTGTAAAAGAATTCGTCTAGCCAAGAGTTATGTCCTGGAAGTCTTTTCCCCTCTTCCTACTTTTATGAACACAAGAGATTGTTTTGAGACGTATGCCAGGAGTTTCCATCGGTGCCATTAATGATGAAATGGGAAGAGAACATAGAAAAGATGTTATTTAAATTAAAGTTTGCATAAAAGAGCTGGAATCTTCATTGCTAGAAACTTTCTTTGTGTTTTCTTTTGTCTCATTGTGACAAAGTGGAAGTTGCATAAACTACGGTATGACGTCATGACGTAGTACAAAACATTGTTTTAAGAAAATTTCGAGTTCAGTTTTTTTCAACAATAACGAGAAAATTATAAACTAATGTACATTCATTTGCGTAGAACGTTGTACATAGTGGACCATGCATGGCTTCCTCACTTTCTGATAGGGGTAAAGTTTGAATCCCCCTAAAGTTTGATATAGGGGAACATTGAAATAATCTGAGAAACCACAACAATACAAGGAAACGTGGCATCACCTCTTCAATCTCGGATAACAGCCACAAACCTTATATACAATTAGTATTGCTATCGTCAATCTGATTTATATTAGGCCACTTAGCTAAAATGATATAACTGCAGAGACATCAAAGTTCGTTTTCGCGTGCTGCAATAATCGCCCTGAAATAAAACTTCCCTCTCAGTAAAGAATCCCAAGCTTTAGTCGCCATTGATGCTTACATTTAAATGCAAAATACTTTTGCACACATTAATTTAAAAATATGACGAATAAAAAGGTTGCCCCCTTTAATTCTGCATCAAAGTCATCCGTAGTTTAAATAGATAAAGTAGTTTGACAGAACTTTTTTCTTTATCTAAATCTTGTAAAGGGTCTTTTTTTGTAAATTGTAACTCTATGTCCTGTGTTGGATAATTAAGGCAACCCCATGCAGCTCAAGATTGCACTTTAACAACAAAAGAAAATTAGAATGTAATTTTACTTTATTATTAGTGTTTATGGACGAAACGGCGACCTCTTGGGCGAAAGTCCTTTTTAGCCTACTTCCCGTAAAAGTAAAAAAAAATAATAATAAAGCATGAAAGAAGGCTTAATGTATCGTGAAAATATCGTTAGAAATCAAGAAAAGTCAAAAATAAGTTAAGTAATTAAATAAAGATTGAAAAATAAAAAATTTGAAAGTAGGGTATTGAGATGGGGAAAAAGTGTGTCTGTCGGTCTGTCGGTCTGTCTGTCGGTCTGTCCCCCCCTAATAACTCTTGAACGAATTGTCCGATTCGAAAAATTCTTTTTGCATTTGAAAGATCTCAGCGAGGACATCTCATTTCTATATTTTACTTTTTGATTTGAACAATTTTTTGTTCAATTTTGAATAGTTCAAAAATTTTTAACATTAGCGCCTACGGGCGAAAATGAAGCAAATTATGTAAACTCTGGGTACAAGATCCAAGTTCCAATGCACAAGCTCACTGGAAGAAGTTCTTGGCGTGAAATATTGATTTGAACAATTTTTGTTCATTTTTGAACAGTTCAAAAAAAAAAAAAAAAAAACTAACATATTGCCTACGGGGAAATTTCAATCCTATATAAATCCTAATCTAACGGACCGATTTGCTTGGAACAAACTTTACCGGAAAGCTCTTATGACGGAGAATATGTACTGATAGAAAGTTCATCCAGAACTAACGAGCCTATTTTTCTATGAAATTTTTTGATCGAGATTTTCAAGAATATTTTTGAATTAATGAATGATTAAATCAATAAGCAAAAGAATGAATTAATAACTGAGTGAATAAATATATGAATGACTGAATAAATGAGTGATTGAATGAATATGCATTAACTGTTGAAAAGGTATATCTGAAGCAATTAAGAACTTAAGCTAAACGAGAAAGAGAGAGAGAGATAGCTAGAATATAAATTTGAAGCTGGTGTATACGGGAAAGTAGGCTCGTATAGTTCTAGACGGAACTTCTTGTTAGCTTTGGTTTCTTGGATGTGGTTTCCTCCCGCCGGACAGCACAACCTATATATAAAGTCTATGGAAGATATTACTCCTACTCCAGTTATATTATTTAGCTCAATTGGTTATGCACCCAGGGCTGTATGAAATATCTCCCTCATCTAATTGTTCTAGGCCAATTCGTCTTTTGACATCCAACGGAACAGGCACTTGTTTCCTGCTTCCGCTCATCCTTCTCCTCACAAACTTAGCGTCTTAGTTCAATGAATTCCCGAACTGGAATGACACATTTGACTTTCTACTCCATTTTAGAGGTGTGGCACCCTTCAGATGCAAGATAAACTAGACCGAAGCAAAATAGCGAATAGGGAAGAAGAGAGAAAATTTCAAGAAAAACAGACTAAGTGCTCAATAGGGGGTCACAACTTTTAAGCCCTTGCGAGAGGGGGTTCGGGGGCAGCCCATTATTTATGCTACCTAGGATAAAGCGGAGCTAGTATGAACAGGACTCGGAATAACGGGACTCCATTGTTCCCTATTTTGAACTACACAATAGTTCTATAATAATAGATTAAATTCATAATTATAAACAGTATGATGCTGCAATATGTTTGAAGTATCAAAGCATTGCCTGGTAATCGGTAATATCAACGTTCATTCGTTGAAAAAAAAAAAAAAAAAAAGAAAAAAAATCCATAATGTGTCTAAAAACTTTTTAAAAAAATGCTTAAATTAATAAATAAAAATCTCAAATAGAATTTTTAACAAGTTACTTCCATTTTTTCATTGGCTGACTTTTCAGTGAGCAAGCACATTTAATTTTCCGGTCTTGCACTATGGGGTTTAAAGCGCTTGAAGATGGACCAAGACCCAATTAGGGCGAATATCCCGACTGCTGCAAAAAATGGCTTTCGAAATCCATCGCAAGCAGTCGGCTCTTACGAAGTTAACCGAATGAATTCTGGCTGATGTGAGAGAGTGGTTTTCTGACGCACTTCCGCTCATAATTAGATTTTTGCTATTCTGGGACCAAATACAAAATGAAGCAACAATTTGCGAGAATTTTCTGTTGCGTTTGTGAGTGTTGGCGAATCTATCTACGGATACAGTTTTGCCTACTCGACAATATGACGAAAGGCTGATATTTTCTTTACTTCGGAATAGTGTTTTGTAACGACTTTCCATATCAATAAATGCTATTACTTTACTGGAATTCCTAAATTTAATTGCTGCATAACTTTGAGGATTTTTAGCCCTAGTAGCAAGAAAGACACTTTTGCCGTAGTCGTTTGTTTACTTCCACTTTCCAATAATTATATTTTATTCGCTGTAGATAAAAGCTGCCTCATAAAACTAATGATATAGTTTCGACTTTTATATGTTGTGTTTGTAGTTATTGAACTCAGAGTATACTAGTTATTTTTCCATTAACTATTTTAGAAACTAAAACTCTTCTAAATTTACACTGCTTCTGAAAAATACTTTTGCTTTCATTGAGGAACTAATTTTCAAAGCAAGTCGGAATTGTCAAACATTTAAACAAATAGTTTTCCGAATGTTTCGAATAATTTCAAAGCAAGTTTTATGCCATCATAGCTATAGCAAAGAAGACTTAAAAAACGACCGAAAATTGTTCCTGTTTACTTTAGCCGAATAAACAGAGTTCATAAAGGAGAAAAGGGAAATGATATCAAAAGAACGACACATCCAAAAAAGAGGTGTAATACATCCTTCTGTCAACATCAGGTCTCGTCATTCCTTTGGGGAAAACATTCTACTCAGAAGTGGGACCGGAAATGTAAGCTAAGTAAGAATAAAATACAAAACAAAAGCTGCTCAGCAACAAAACTTATTTCATCGTATTTGTTTACGAGTATTGTTTGCTTTTATTACAAGAAACTTCATCATAAGAGCGGGCTTCATTATAAACTTACAATCTTAACCCATTATATGGAAGAGAACAAAATATGTTCTTTCCATGAGCTATTTCGACATTTAAAAGTAGTGACATCACATTTCAGCGTAAAAATTTTAAAAATACAAATTCATTTTTTAGTATCTCGTTATAACTTGCAATTTTGGAATGATTATCATTAGTTAAATTTTAAAAAAAGCTACCTGAACTGCAGTAGTATGTAGCAACGTAATAAAAGTTTTTTTTTTTAAATCCAACACTGTCCTCGCATTGTAAATGGAATAATCGTTTCTGTTCATTTTACATTATGCAACTTTCTTTTTATATGATATTTTTACAATATGACAATCAAGATTCAGTATTAACAATAAAAATTCATTAAACTTTATAAGAAATTTTAAAAACTCAAAAACAAAAGTAAGAAACATTAAAAATTAATAAACAATTTAAATTGGCATTTGATATTTATAGAAATTTAGCTAAAGAAGTTTTGTAACTTCCAACGATAAATATTTTTTGTGATTTCTTGCAATTTATATGCCTACCCTTACACGAAACAATGTTTACAAACATGCCAATGTTGATCTGTATCGAAATAAAACGAATCGCAAATGGACAACACTCGGAAAGCTATGGAATCCGAGTGCATTATGAAGGATAATGATCTTGGTAATTATAATAGAAAACAGCATCCTGCAGTCTCTTTTAATATACCCAGACCATCATTTTGCGTTTTTGTCCGCCCTCCCTTTCTTTTTTGTTCCTCCTGCGTACTTTCAGGAGAATCAATTTTAAAATTACTTACTGCCTAATGATGTCTGGTTCTTTATTTGGTTAAACAAATCTCAGAAGAAATTCCTGAAAAAAGTAGCCTCACATTACTTTCATTTTGCATATGGTTTTCTTTTCAAACTTTTCCCCTTCTGGCTTTTTAATTAATTGAATTTCAGGCAGCAAGAGTTAAAATGTCAAGAAATGCGATTTTATTGAATTCTAATTCCAACACAATGTTATTTCCAATTTTTTGTCTGCAATTTTTATCTTTAAAACAATAAAAAGTCAGCTGCGTGCCATCTAAATATTATTTGATGATTATGTAACGCAAACTAGTAGGGGTTACTTTTTTATTTAGAGCTACATTTTATAAATTTTTGTGGACATTGAAAATGAAGTTGTGTAAAATACTTAGTTTACAGTTTATTTCACGAATCAACAAATATTTAATTATAATTTTTTAAATCTCAAAATGAGAGCTTTGATTTCCTTTTGTTTTGGGGGGAAGAGGAAAAGGACTCTGTTTATGAGATTCTCCAAATTTTGCAGCCGATTTGTTCTTGAAAAGTTATGGATCACAAATCTTTTATATAATCTACATGTTAGGTTTTACAAAAAAAAAAAAAGAAAAAAAAAATCTATACATAGCATAACATTAAGTATTCATAATGCAAAATTTCATTTTTTAAAGATTTATAAAAATACAAATTTACAAGCGATGACCAGAAACGGACCCTGGTTCAGGCTGGTCCTAGTCAACTGTACCATCCCTAATGTTAATCGAAAGCCTTCGCTACTCCATTGCAAGGAACAGCTGCTTCCGGTAAACTACTCCAAATGTCTACAACACTATTGACGCATTAATTTTTCCAAATTTCAAGATTGATCTGACATGAGAAAAGCCTAAAACAGTAAACTCCGGTTTTCTGCCTTTAATGCAAAACGTAGGCCCGAAACTTCTTGCATTTGAATAAATTAAATAAATAAATCATGTACCCTCAAACCCTTATATGCTCAAGACTTATATATTAGGCCTCTTACGTCTGATATCGCAATTTTTTTGTCGTTGACAGACCACTTAGTAACCTAGAAGCCAGTGAAGGCTAATTATTCAAAAATTTGGAGATGCTGCAGTGTTAAAATGTGCTAAAGCGATATATTTGTGATTTAATATTTGAATCTGGTTCTTATATTCAAAATTTAACATTTATAATTGAAATATTTTTGTTTATAAAACTATGTGAAAAAATAACTTTATACATTTTCAACTATTTAAAAACATAGCCCATTCTTCTCTCTTTTCTGCGTACAAAGTCTTGAATTTGTACGTATTTTCGGCCATAAGAATTAACTTACTGATAACTCGATTTGTAGATTCAGATCTGGCACCAAGTCGATGATTACTTAAAAATATACTTTATTTATTTCTTTCTTTTATTATTCTCATTATTATTATTAACATTGTGTTTTTGACATAAAACTATTGAGGTTGCTGCAGCTCTGCGGTACATAGAGCCGCCACTGCTGGGAGCCCTCCTCTGAACCCTTTCCAATACGGTAATTAATAACAGGCCCGTTTCAAAATTTCCCATGGGAGAGGGGCAAAGGCCATTATTCAATGCGTATTATAGGTAAAAAACATCAAAATATACGTGCGAAAATACGTTAAAAGCACATGCATATATAGTGTATTTCTAAAAGTAAAGGCAGTTGACCCTCTTGATCCCTTAAATGATGGGACTGGGTAATATCATTCTTTATATCAGAAGACCAAAACTGAACAGCATACTTCAAATGAGGTCTTACTAAACTTCTATATAATGTTAGAACTGTGGGAGGTGGTAGAAAGTAAAAGAACAAATTAATTGCGTTCACTGTATATATAAATATATATATAAATATATATATTACATTTCAATTATTAAAAAAAAACTTCGTATGAAAATAATGGACAATCCACTCAAATAGTACACACCTAGCAACCCTATGTAATTGAGATATGGGTAATGTGTGAATCTAAAGGGAAAAACATGATAATTAATGTGCAGTAGACTGGAATTTTGCAATAGGTAATTAATCTATAGGAACCCATATCCTCGGAGCAAAATAAAACTATGGGCTAAATAAAAGAATAATAATTTTTTATATTTTTCCTCAAAATGCTCATATTTATTCGTATCTTACATCTATCTCTTTCTTTGGTCTTCCGTTAACTCTACTTATAAAAATGAAGCGTATAAAAATGTGTATCTATGTATAAAAATGAAAGGCTGAAAAAAAGGGCGAAGTTAAAAATATAATCGGCAAAGTGGAACATAATTCCACATAAAATCGAAATGAAATAAAGCTCAATTCCTCCTCATAAGTAAATATACTAACCTGAAAAAAAAGACGATAAATATTTTTATTACAGATAATAGTTTTTTTTTTTTACATCGCTGAGCTTACCATTTCAATTTTTAGTTCAAGTCATTTTTATTGCTTCCACAGTCAGAATAAATAATTAAAATACTACTTCTAGGAAAGAACTTTGAAATAATGCCAAGATTTCAAAATATTTAAGCTAATTGTTTACACAACTATTTCATTTTTGTTCTTGCTATGAAAAAAGTACATATTTTTACTGCAAATAAAGTCGTTTCTTTCAGTGGGTAATTTGCTATTGTGCAGTCTTTTATTCGTTGAACAAGAAAAAATAAATTTTTTCCTACATTTTCTGAAAATTGCGATAAAAAAAGTAATTTTTTCTCGAGTGAGAAATGACTGCATAGCACGAACGAATTACCCAAAAATAGAATCAAAACGAATAACGCAGTAAGATGACTTTTTGTTTAAGATAAAAAAAGTTTCTGTAATATTAGTTCCATTGGTCATTTTACATGGGCATTCATTTACTGTGAGATACATTGGTCAAAATGATTATAGTTTTTTTGTTTTCGTTGAAGAAAAATATACGCTGAACCTGCACTTAAACGTAGAGAAAAATATTTATATTATCCAGACAAGTTCATCGAGAAGTGTTTACGGGAAGAGGCTTTTACTACGAATTGGAATTGTGGTATTATTGTAAAATGATTTGGGATTCTGTTTTAAAGTTATAACTTACATTAATGCAGAAATAAATAAATAAATAAAATTAAAAAAAAAAAGAAAAAAGAATTTGCTTCGGACGAACTAAAGTTTTCCCAATCATTGATTGCAGTTATTCTTCTGCTTCTTTGTTCTCACGTTTAAGGATTAAAGATGCAATTTTGCTTGGTAACAAAAATATTGATTTATTGCGCTAAGAAGAAAATGCCGTTTTAAAACAGAACTAAAATTGTTAATTGTTACCTCAAAATGCTTGCAAGAACAATTTGAGTACCTACATTACCTAATTTAAAAGTATAGTATAATAGGTATAAAGAAATAGGAATCTCGCAAAATACCACAAACAGTTGAAAACTGACAAAGAATTTGGCACCTTAATTATTTAACCAATTTGTCGTCCACTTGGAGGAACATTAAGACACAAGATGCAAAACTTTGTGCTACTGATTAAAAAGTAAAATGCAACGTATATTATCGTTTGCAAAAATTTGTTCGTAATATACGTTGCATTTTACTTTTTGAGGATGTATCGCAAATGATATCCAATTTTTTGACATCATTTTCGGTTGCGTTGCGTCCCATATTTTTCTTTATTGTTCATATATATATTTCCTCCCTTTATTCTGAAACCCCAGAGCAACGTAAGTCTCTGTGAAAGGAGAACAATAAGCAACCTCCTCGAATGTGGAAGAATTTTGCTTGTAGAAGTAACGCTAAGTAGACTCCTTTAGTTCTGGAAGGATTTTTTTTTTTTTGATGTGAACTGTAAAAGTATTTTTGCAGGAAAATACTTGAGATCTCTTGGACAACATTTACTCAGAGTCTGATGCCAAATTACAGATACCTAAAAACGAACAGCTAAAAAGTCTTTCAAAAAGGAAATTACGAAGAATACAAAACGGAGGACATTCTGTAAACTGATAGAAACAGATGATGCGCCGCTGTAGTGGCGCTATCTATGAATACGCTGAATTACTATTTTTGGCACACAAAGTCGAAGGTGAGTTCAGTTGTAGGTTCAGTAGGCCAAACATGCCTCCGGAGTTGGGAGGACTGGTCGCCGAGGGCTAGGCTGAAAAGAGAACATAATCGAATCTAGAGAACTTGCTCCGAGATGCACACTCGCACAAAATTTCTTGATTATAAAAGTAGTAGGTCTGTTTGTTTGTTCAGGCAAAGCAAACAAACGTAGCAATCAGATCGTGTGACCATAAGTAGAAACTAATGCGAAGCAAAATGTCATATTTGATGTTATACTTCAAGAAATATTTATTAAATGAAGTGCAGTTACATGTTATTTCCATATTGTGTAAGCATGTTATTCCAGTGTGTGTTTCCATATTGTGTAAGTCTTTAAAAAATTAATTTAATAATTAAAAAGGAAAAATATCCTTAATGACACATAATACAAATTTAGTGAGTGTTCTAAAACTATTATTCATTACATCACTGCAATTACAAAAATCCTCCTAACAGACGACGCTCATCTAAGGCGTATAGTTTTTAATTCCCCGCCAAGCAAAGCACTAAGCCCAAAAAACCTCTCTTTTGCTGACGCCCCTCTTTTACGGACAAATATTCTTGTCCCGTAAATATGTTGGTGTCCGCTACAGAGGAGTTTTACTGTAGTTCCTTCTCAATTTCCAAGCGAAGATTGGCCCTCAATACTTAATCAATACTTAGTCATAGTAATTTTTAAAAGCAGACCATTAACTGTTTTTCAGGATAATTTTTAGAGCACTGATTTGGCTCTCATACAAAGATCGCCCGCCACTTAGGCGAGTAGGGAGGTGTGCCGGAGTTGGGAGACGCTGGCTAAAGGAATTAATAAAAATGCTTTGTGATTTTAGACTTTTATTGAGAGTCCTCGATTAAATATCAAAACATATTAGTTGGATTTTAAAGCAGGAATATTTTTTATTATTTCAATTGACTATTTTTGCTTTTCTGACATGGATATCAAATATATAGCACCATCCTTTTTTTGATGCAAAATATAAACTAGAATAAAATTTCTATCAACAACTTCGCAGCGTTAATTAAAGGGCGACAAAATTTGGCTGAACTGTTTTTAAACTCATTTTATCGTAAAATAAAGAATAGATATTGCATATTTTAAATTCTTTCGCTTAATATCTCAGTAATGAGTACGTTCATTTCTTAATTAAAATTTCATAAATGACGATTTTTTGCTTAAGAAAGCAGATCTCTTTTAAAATCTCTGCACGATTTAAAAACACCTTCGGCCAGATCACATTTCGTAATTGTCTTTTATTAGATTACGACAGTTAAATAGCGGTTAAAGGCGCCTGAAGTTGTAAAAATAAAGCTTGCTGTTTTCAAGTGTTTGTAATTATTCCTTGAAGTGAAAGAAATGCAGCGCTTTAATTACATTCTCCAAGGATTATTAAGGACATTTTGTTAATTAACAAATGTCTTTTCCTGCAAGGGACATGTTTTTTCCCAACGGCCATTTGATGCTTCCAGTGGAAGACACTTTTCTACTTTTTGTTTCAGCTGAAGCCCAATAAGACCATTCGAGAGAAGTACCGAGAGGTTGTTAATCAGCCATGTTGTTGCCAATGAAAGTTATCATAATTAAGTAATGTTACACTATGATTTGTAGTTTAAGCAGTATTATCGTATGAAATGTTTGACGCTGGATTTTTCTCTGTTGCTCCGTGACGAGTTCAATACTTGAATAATAAAGATGTCATGTTATAATGGTCATATTTTAAGTAATTTCCCATTCAAGGCTATCGAAAATGCTTAATGTTAGAAGATTTAAGCTATGTTGTTCTATTTTATGACCATTTTCTAATTTTAATCAGAGTTCTACAATATTAGTTACTACTGTGTTGCTATTGTATTTACCCGAAAAATTAATTAAACAAAATAGAGAACGCAATAAAATAATTCGACAATAACCATATCCATTGGCTCCACCCATGGACCTGAAAGAACTAAGCCCCACTAGTGAACGGAGTCAATGGGAGAGAAATAGCTCACTTGGGCGAGATCTGCCAAAACCAAATCTGAACGAAAAGCAACCAGAGTTAGCGGTTAGAGCCCCGATATCTCTTTTTCTCCACAGCTTATTGGGTGAAACTAAATACCTTTGTCACATGATCTGGAATTCTTCGGTCATTTTCGAAACAGAGAGTCAGTCGTAGCTCCGTGTGCATCTTACAGATGTGTGATTTTATCGACGTGTTAAATAAAATAGCATTCAATTGTTGAAATTAATGAGAACAACTAAGTACAGAACTACCAGATCTCGCTTTAAACGTACACTATGAATTTTTTAAAAGATGAGAATTTAGTATATAAACAAAAAAAAAAAAAAAACGACTGGTTTATTAGCATTAGAGATTACAATAAAGGGAACATTCATTTTAGGACTAGCGAACGACGCTTTGAAGTCAGAACAAAGAGAGAAACAAAATGTCCGGTATGTTGGATTGAATTATAAATGCGCGGGAAAGAGCTGGTTATAAGTTACGCCTTTTGTGCCGAGGGGATGATGAACTATTTTTCTTGTGCCTTCTTGGGACTTAATTTAAAACTACATAAATTGCTGACAAAATTTTGCTTGGCATTTTCTTGTTTGATATGTGAATGTTTTTTGAAGGTAAAAACTTAGGAACCGAGAAAAGAAATTTGCTGTGCTCCACTGCTCAATTTCCTTCCTTTCTTTTCTTTTTTTGTTGTTATTTTACTGGAAGGGGGATTTTAAAATTGAATTAACTATTTTTATTCATTTTCATATTTGCTTTTAAATTCACGGCCAATTGAATATTTGATGGTTCTGATGAGATCACACTGTTTTTCGCATGTATTTATTAATTATTAAATCAAATAAATATGAGTCTCATTAAAAATATTCGGAGCACGGAACAAAGAAGGAGTGGAGCCGGAGCAAGTCAAAAAAGTGGGTGATCTCGGTAAAAAAACAATAAAACTAGAAGAGTACAGTGAAGAAGTTAAAATACACTTGGCTCGTAGAATTGTCATTGTGATAATTATTGATAATCGTGTTCAACCTTGAAATTGAACGGATTCCCCCTCCCTCTCTTCCAAAAGCTAATCATAAAATTATTATTCAGGACAAAAAATTGGGACTAATCCTCAAGGTTTATCTCCCTGGTCTCCTACGACACCGATTATCTTGTGGGAATTCCATTTGTTCTGCTTGTTCGAATTTTCTCAATTCAGCTTAATGAGTTGAAGAATACAGTTTACCAAGCCCCCAGTCCAATGATATCAATTCATAAATTCCTTGTTCATGATCCCTTCCAAATTATTCTAAATATATTCCTACCCAAAATTTGAACTTAAAGGGGAAAGGTGAAGCTCTCCAACTCATTAATATTTATTGCAAACCAACTTAATCCTCGACTATTGTTAATCGCCCTGATGACTGCAGGAATTCAATCGATTTCTATTAATTTGAAATGAGATTAATTAAAATTAAACTTTACTGACATTTATTTTGAAAACATTCACTAGCTTTCCGCTTATGGGATTTAAAATTAAAACATTTTATGGCAACACAATTTTCTTTTAATGCTTGTATTTTCGTGAAGTAAACTATTACATTTTTTTGAAAATGCAGAAATATTCTGATTCTATGTTTCTTTTTATGATGGAAATTTCAAATTTAATTTTTCGTATTGAGACATAACCGAGGGTAATAGGGCAGCCATTACGCATAAGAACAAAAGCTCTTTTCAGTATTACATGGAAAATCCAAAATGTATATATTTAAAACTTTCTCATCATTTGTATTTACATTTTAATTTTAAATATTTTATTTTTATACTTTTAAAAATAAAATTTGTTAACGAAAATAAACTGAAAATGAAATATCAATCAAGTAATATAACTGGTATAGCTGTTATCTGAAGTATCATTTACAATAAAACCATTGGGAAATGTTAGAATGTATCGAACTAGCTGATAGAATGTGATAATATGTTGCAGACATCAGTGTAAAAAATTCATCGCGTGTAACCTTCTCTGACGTTCAGAGCGCTTGTTCTTCAGAATGAGATATGTGCCATTGTTATGAAATGACTGTATGCAGTATTCAACTCCAGTACTTGTCTGGAAGTGTTTCTTTTTCATTGCAATTGCTGGCATTTTATAAAACGCAAGTAGAAAGACTCATTCCATCGACTTTTCCCAATCATTTTTCAGTTACGTATAGAAGAAAATTTAGACTAAGGGCGAAGGAGACATGTTGCCTCTGTCGTAATAAATTGTTGCTATGGTTATCAAACCAACATCGTTGATGTATGTCTTCAGTAGCGCAATCAGGAATTTACAGTCATCTGAGAGCAAACCCCTTTTGATGAAGCAATAAAAAAATTAATGTGAGGGCGTGGCTATTAATATATGCGGAACCAATGATGCGCATCGAAACGGTTCGTCGCTCTAACTCGTTATTTATCGCTTGGTGTAAGTTCAGCAAATTAGTCAAAGTTCCATTACAATTTAAAATTACTTTACAATGGTAAAATTACAAAAAATTGTTATGTGAACAACGCATTCGTCTCCTAATATTCATATGTCATTTCTTTCCGCAGGCACAACAGCATCTTTACATACTGTGTTAAAAGGGGGAGGGGAACGTGGATAAAAAACATTTCGAGTGTAGTTATTCATTGTAGTGCAGCGGAAAAAGTTTCACTCTTCTTTATCTTAATAATACATTCAACAAATTCATAAATACCATGTACTTGAAAATTGAAAGAAAAAAAACCTACAAAGATCAAACTGAAGAATTCTGCAAAACAGGAAACTACAAGCTTTGAAAATGTAACAAATTACATTTAATCAAAAAGGAAGGAAGGGGAAAAAATATTTCCATTATGCTTACCAAAATAAAATTTTGAATATTTTTTCTCTTTTTAAGCTAACGGTATGAAATATTAGTTCAAAGTATTATTTAAGAAATCACGGAGGTATTTAATACAGGGTGTTTCTAAAAGAATATCGGGGTTTTAACGTTTTCAGTTTTTTTTCGTAAAACTTACAATCATAATTATAGCATGAAGGGAAAGAGCAACTCAAACAGTTTTGTTTGTTGGCCTCATCGCATGCGCTAAGAAAGCGCTAGTAACAAAAATGGCAACTACTGAACGGAAATCCTTTTGTGCTCTGCAGTTTGCAAAGACCGAATCTAAAGTTACTGTAGAACGTGCATTACGGATTAAGTTCAGACGTGATCCCCCAAGGCATAATAATATCTGTAGATGGTATTGTCAGTTTTCAAATACCGATTAGTTGAACTTCGCTGTACTCGAACGTTGGATTGGCCGCAAAGGGCCCAGCTTGTTTCGCATGGTCTCCACGCTCAACTGATTTCACGCCATGGGATTTCTACCTGTGGGGGGGGGGGGGGTTCATAAAGGATCGTAGGTATGTGCATCCTCTACCAGCTGACCTTCGCGACCTAAGACAGAGAATTGAGGCAGTTGTTGCAACAATTACACCACAAACACTGAACAACGTTTGGGAAGAGCTGGACTATCGACTTCATGTGTGCCATGTGACGTAAAATGCTCAAATTAATCACTTGTACGTAAAACTGTTTGAGTTTCTCTTTCATTCCATGCATTAGTTATAATTTTACGTTTTACGTCATAAATACTACAAAGCTATAAAACCCCGACATTCGTTTAGAAATACCCTGTATAATAATCTAACAGTGATGAAGCCTTCATTAGACGAGAATTAAAGTATTTTATGATAGTTTTGTGGGCAATCGGTGCTGCAGGCTTCCCATTAAATAAGACTATGATTTTGACATTATTGTAAGGTGTGATTGCTATGAATTGGTGCTTTAAGGTAAGAAAATTTTTGGCTTCTATTAGTTTAAAAACAATAGGTCGAGAAATTTTTGTAATTCATCAAGATTTTAGAAGTGTAAGGAGGAAAATAAAATAACAACATTATTTTCGTTTTCTGTGCTTAGTTTTTCTGAATACTATCTGAATTTTTCTAACAAGTTCAAGGCTAGAATTTTACGTATATATTTAAATAAACTACAAGAAACTGCTTACGTTTCCTTTCCTCTAACACGTGTTCAAAGCCGGCTTGGAAAAAATGTTATCTTTTGAATTATTCATAAGTTAATATCTCGCTAAACATGCAGATAATTCGAAATTTAAATATCACATAAATTCCATTGAAATTAACCGGTTCATTATGCTGGGAGGTAGAAGGTTGGCTTCCATTTTCCTGAATAATAATGAATCATTTCATTATCCATTTATTAATCGATAACGAAAGGGATCTCTGCGCAGTGTCTCATTATTTCATTAACATTTATTGTACTTTGTCCTCTGTTCTATTATTGTAGGTATCGTGATTAACGAGGCTGTTGTAAGTGCTCGAACTATTAATTCATGTATTACAGACAATGGATTCGACAATCAATTGTCGAAATTTTCGAAATTGATAAGCACTTTGGCTGCAAACATGAATTCGGTTCTCTCTATCGCTTCAGCTAATGAATGAAACGGATGCCAACTGAATTGTTTTTTTCCCTTTCTTGTGGACTGTCAAGCATAGAAATTGCTTAAAATAATGAATCGCTCTCGTCTTGTACGGTTATGCATAAATTCTTTTACTCTGTAATTAGTATGGGATTCATTTATAACCTCATCGCATTGTGAATCATTTTTTTTAATCAGTCAATTATTTGTGGTGAATTAAAGGTCATGAATTTTAAAATAATGATAACAGTAAAGAAATAGGTGTGACCAAAGAGGGGATGAGGAAGTATGCCAGACGAGCAGTTCATTCTCACTTTCATTTTTTCCTTATCTCTCTTTTTTTCTTTTAACGAAAATGTGAAACGACTCTGTTTGAGATTAGGCATCTATTTAAACATAAATGCTGTTCGAAGCAAATTAATGTATTCAAGCAGAATCTTATTTTTCTTCGAGCCGAAACTTAAAGTATAATACTGCAGATTTGGAATTTTGTCGAGAAACTCATTTAGCTGAGTTTTTAACCGATACGTTTAATACTTTTGCTGTTGATTTTTGCCAATCGTTTTAAAAACTTTTCACTTTTACGGGAAAGTAGGCTAAAAACGATAGTAGATCTCTATTTTAATTCCCAAGGAAACAATTATGCTTAAATTTCAAACAAATTAGGCTTCCTTTTACATGCAGTTTTAAAAAATTTCATTTAAAGCTCTTTTTAGCCTTCTTTTCCATAAAAGTAAAAAATAAAATAATAAAATAATAAAGCATGAAAGAAGGCTTAATGTATCATAAGCATATCGTGAAAAATAGAGAAAAGACAAAAAAAGGTGAAGTAATTAAATGAAAGATTCAAAAATAAAAAAATGGAAAGTAGGGTTTTGAGATGGAGGAAAACGTGTGTCTGTCGGTCTCAGATCGAAAAATTCTTTTTTGCATTCGAAAGATCTCGGTGAGAACATCTCATTTCCATTTCGTTTAACTTTGAACAGTTCAAAAAATCTTAACATTAGCATCTATGCGCAAAAATAAAGCAAATTATGTAAACTCTGGGCACAAGGCCCAAGGTCCTATGAACAAGCTTATTGGAAGAAGAAGCTTTCTGCGTCATGTTTGAACATTTTGGGAAAAAAAAAAAAAAAAATAAAAGAAACAATAGCGCCTACGGGGCAATTTCAATCCCATATAAATCCTGATCTAACCGACGGATTTGCCTGCAACAAACTTTATCGGAAAGCTGTTACGATGTAGAAAATGTACAGATACGAAGTTCAAAAAGAACTGATAGAGCCTATTTTCCTATGAAATGCTTTGATCAGGATTTTTAAGGGTATTTCTGAATGAATGGATGAATGAATGAATGAATAAATGAGTGAATAAATGGTAAAATAAATAAATGAGCGAATGAATGATAAAATAAATAAATAATAACTGAATGAATGAAAAAATAAATAAATGAGTGAAAAATTATATGAATGAGTAAATGAAGGAATAAATACATGAATGAGTAAATGAATGAATGAATAAATACATGAATGAGTAAATGAATAAATGAATGAATAAATAAATAACTGAATAAATGAAAGAATGAATGAGTGAGTGAATGACATGTGTTATCCGTTGAAAAAGGAATTTTTGAAGTAACCAAGAACTTCAAGAACTTTCTTTTTTAAGAAAGATAAAAGATGAGAAAGAGATAGCTAGATTATAAATTTGAATTTGGTGTATAAGGTAAAGTAGGCTCGTATAGTTTTAGACGGAAATTCTTGTTTTATGTTGTCGTCCAGAATAATTCTGTTCATTGTAAATTTAATTCATGCAAAATGGAGTTATTGCTGCTGTGACAGTACATGCACAATACGCGAGACTTCAAATTGTATTGGGCTCTCAAGGCGTAACCAGTAATGAGGTATTCTACCGCGCCAACAGCATGGGTTCGAATCCCGGTTGAGGAACAGAAACTATTGACAGCACTTACCCCGAATATGCTCGAGTGGTTCGGATCCCACATAAATCTGTGACTCCTAGCGATCCACCTACCGCTCGGTCTATTTAAACAAACGCAAGTGCACAAGATGGCAGGTCGCTTGGCTTATAAGTTAAAGACCAAATTGTTGCTCTTGAAATAGATGTGAATTGTTTTCTTATCTTTGTAAACTTTTTTTAAAATCGTACTTTTGATTTTCTTCCATCAACACTTTTCAATATCCTTTTTTGAAATTACTATTTAGAGATATGTCTAACGATTCTCGACGGTAAAGCAATTGCAAATTTCCTTTGCACATTAAACATATTTCGAACACTTTATAAGCCTATTATTTTGGTATAATGTATTGCTTTTTTTAATTACTTAGTGCCTTTGGTAACTGATATGTAATCGAAAAACACTTGTATAAACTAAATAACAGATTTAAAAAGAGCATTAGTAGACTTAAAATTTGGTTCAACTATTTACTGCTAGATGAAAAATATTAAAACACTAAACCACCTTCATGCTGTAGAAAGAATGATTCCGCGATGAGTAACGCCAAATTATAGATTGTTTGTGCTATCTAATGTGTTGGAAAAGGAAGAGCTTGTAAAAAACTGAGCAACACTTTCCCTTCCAAACATTTATTTCAGTCTTTACAAATTGCACCTTCCAGCTCGAGGCTTAAGGGTTTCTGGGCATCATTTATCATCACTTTGAACACTTAATTTCACTTCAACTCCCAAATCACTCACTTATCGTGATTGGAGAAGTAGTTAGATAACCATTTTGCGTTATTTTCGGCGATAAATAGAAAAGTTCCCGGAGGTTTGATCGTCTGCTTGTTACGAGATTATTAATTGCATTTTTAGAGATCTTCTTCACTAGATAGAGCAAGAATGGGATGTTTTGATGCGTAGTATTCAGTCAAATATTTAAGACAAGGAAGATTATTGTGTGAATAAGTTACTAGGAAATACTTAGCAACCGTGCTATTGTTGCAATGTGTATTAGTTTGAGTAGAATTTTCAAAAAGCTGAGATTTTCTTTTAAGTTGAGAGTGAACTCAGGCCAAATCAATGAGCGCATTGGAAGTTAATGAAAATTAATTTAATTAAACAAACACACAATACAACAGTTGACATATTTCAAATTAAAAGGGGGTAACCTAATTCCATCGGAGGGGGGGGGGGGTGACTGCCGGCGGTGATATGTCTTTTGCCTGTTTGGATTCAGTAGCCTCTGACTCGTTATGAAAGATAGAGGGCGCTTCGCGTCCTCTAATGTTTTGCTAAATTATTTAACAAGATTTCTATGTAAATATGAGTGTGACATTACAATTTTTTCCCCTCTAAAATGCTGGGGATCCAGCTCTTGTTTTGATACCTTTAAGGGCTGTAACATTCATTATATTCGATGATGTTGTATGCAAAAGCTAACTAATAGCTAATTAAGCAGAGTTAATTAACTATTTTTGATGCGTGACTCCGAACAATAATAATTTTTTTTTTTTTTTTTGTTGCATTAAATAAATTATTGTTGAAGTTTTTTCTCCTAATTTCTTCTTAGTATTGTACACTAAACTGGAAATCGTAGTTAATAAGCTCACCCACCATGTATGACCTACAGGTAAATTTACCTGCTACCAAAATGGTTCATTCTTTTACACTTCTTTTGTGCAACAGCTTTCTTTTTTGCGTCATGATTCGATGATTTTATGATTATTTAGCAATTTATTTCTGTTTTAATATTTTAAGTAAGAATGGAGAGCAAAAAATAATAATAATAATAATAATAAAAAAAACCTTGAAAGGTATGCTTATTTTTAAAACTAATTCATGCACAATTCTCTGAAGAAATTATAATGAAGTTTTATTTATTAGTTCGAGATGGCTGATTTAAAATTGCTGCTTCCAAACTGTACCATGATCTCATTAGTTCAAGGAAAATATAATTGTCTTCAATTATAAATTTCAAAATGTTAGGTTATGGGATTGATAGCTTTTTAAAGGTGGTTAGAGCTGAATTTAGTTCCATGCCACCTGTAGGCAAACTTGAATTCAAACGCCCTCTTTTTTACTCTTGAAAAAAAAGCATAAAACATACCTTGATGTTTGGAAACCGAAGTAAAACCTCTAAAGCAGGAATGTTCTTAAAGTTGAAATATCAAACTAATGCAGGTATTCTGACTTTTTCTATTATTTATACTTTTATTTATTGCGACGACCAAATAATATATTTATTATTATTATTTACACCAAATAATATGTTTATTCGGTACAAAGGAAGCTAATGTATTAAATCCCATTTATGAAAGGAAAATACATGTACGTGTTTTCAAAATATAGGCAACGGCTTTCTCAGCGCTTGAAAGTGCATAAAAGTTGAAGTAATGCCGTGAAAACATCAAAACCAAACCCTAGAAACATGAACTTAAATTTTTAGAAACATATGCTTCTAGAGTTCAGCTTTCTTTTTATTGTCAAATACATTTATTCCATTGCATGGATGAAGTGTTCCTTTCCACTCGTAACGTTTCTGAGCAATTATGCTTTAAAATTTGCGCCTGTTTAAGTTTCTTCAAAAGTAAGTTAATAGCAAACCATTTATAATTTGTTACACTTTTGTCCAGTAGGTTTTTGTTTTTGTTGTTGCTAAGGGCTACTCGGTGGATCTCGATGCCACCAAACCCGGATGGTAAAAAAAAAACACACACGATTTTAAGACTAAATGAGCGTTTTTCGTTTTTTAATGGAGCACCATCAAGGGTGGAAGCACTATTTCAGGCTCAACTCAGAAAGTGGGCTCGGTTGATATCAAGTGGCGCCACCACAAATACGCCACCTCTCGTTTGAGACCTATGCCTGAAAGAGAGGGAAATTCTCCCGCCTCCGGTACCTTGGGACTTCAGAGTTTTCATATTTTACATGCACGAAGGTCCCAGTGGGGACGTTCATCGGGATTGGTACCGAACCAGTTAGAAGGTCACCATCTAAACCACTAGTTTACTACGGCCCACTTTTGTCCTGCATTTACTATGTATGAATCTTCTTTATTTTCTGATACATTCAAAAACCTCGAAATATCAAGTAATGAAATGGGAAACATCATAGAAGGATAGACAATGGAAAAAAAAATAAATCGATAAAACTGAAGATCAAGGACTTGGTTTCTGAAGGAGCATCATAAAACCCGAGTCGTGGAAAGTACGCAAATTCAGTCCTCGTTCTTTAGCTTCATCGTTCTGTCGTTAACTATCAATTTTGGCGCATTAAAATCATTTTTTGAATTTATGACACAAATTTAGTCTTGCAAGGACCGAAATTTATTTTCTTGACAACAGGAACTTTACCGGTAAAAAAATATTGTTATACCGCGCAACGCCGGATAACTTTGCTAATATATATGGATATATATATATATAGTGTATATATATATACATATATATAGTGTATATATATATATATATATAGTTATATATATATATATATATATTGTGTATATATATAGACATTGTGTATATATATAGATATTGTGTATATATATGTATATACACAACACAATACACGGTGCATTGATTATTGATAATATTTTTCCTTTATTTTTCATTATCAAGCAAAATAAATTGGTTCAATTTTTTACAATATTTTAAATGATAAACTCAACTATATTGGTTTCATTTCCTTCATCGTTTTTGCATCGTACTAGAACCCAAACTTCTTTTTCCATTTACAAAATAACTTGTATCTATCAATCCTCTCCTTCTCCGAATCCAGATTTTATTTATTCCTCCGCAACCATCACTCCTCCCATTGAATTAACTTAACTTGTTTGTCTCTTTTTTTTTTGCTTGTTATTTTTTATTTTAGGTGTTGCAAATAAATTTAGCAAATTGCCGAGCATTTAAGTTAGAGCTTCTTTGTGTGTGTGTGCGTTTACTGTTTTAGATTTCATTGATTAATTTTATTATTATTATTTTTTTTTTCTTCCTTCTAACGACAATGAACGATTTTATGCTCCGTTTTTTACTGACATGGAATCTAAAACGACTTTTAAAACAGAGAAATTGAAGACTCTTGTTTCGAAGTTACAAGGAACCACCTTTTCAATGCTTTTATATTGATATTCTCGTTCATTAATTTTACATCCATAAGCTCCCATCTTTTGCATTGAAAAAAGGGTTCCTTGTAACAACGAAACACGCGTCCGCAATTTTTATTATAATTTTTGCTTTAAACTTATTGCTATGTGTTTTTTCGTTCCTTGACCGGTACAACAAGTGAAGGCCGTGGTAGCCTAGTGGTTATACGTCGGACTTCCACCTGGAAGTTCGCGTGTTCGATACCCGTTGAAGACCCTCCATGTACACGGGGATACGTGCATGTAAAATCCATGGACCACACTACCTCGCCTCGTGCGTAAGCAATCCTAAGGCCTCGGCTAACGGGTGGGGTCTGGTGGAGAAAAGGTACAACAAGTGCAAGCTTAATGTTAGCCATTATAAAAACTAATATTACTTTCGACGTTTTTCATATAATATAAATCAACGTAAAACGCTCAGTGGCGTAACTTGCTTATGGAATACATTGATACAATATCTAGCTTTCCGTTGTTAGAAAACTCGATCACCTTAGGCAGTGTGGTTCAACCAGTGGGTGTGGCCCATCCACTCATTTTTGTTGGCTCTGCCCGTCTTACTAGAAACATTTTAATTTAACATTTCGACAAAAAATCTCGTTTACCCTTCTTACTATTTTACGTTTGTAAGTATTGAAGCTTCATTATTCAGTATTGAAGCTTTACCATTCGACCGCTGCTTATCAGTACGTATGAGTGCGATAGTGCTCTTTCTGCTATCAAACGAGTTAATCGAATTGAAAATGCTTTACTGGAATCGAGACTTTTTTTTTTTTTTTTGCCTTAGTGAAATGTCAGTGGACATTGATTAACTTGAATCAGTAAAGCAGTGCGAAGCATCAGATTGGTTTTTCGATTGTAAAACAAAGGAAAAAATTAAACTTCTTTTTTAATATAAATTCGAATGAAAGTTTTTGAATAAAATATTATAGTCGTTTTCTTTCTGGGATGTTTCTGATCCTCACATTCTTCTGCTGAAGCTTAATTCTCCTTCGATTGACTAAAGGTTAGACCACACTGCGTTAGTTTATTAAAGGATCAAAAGTTTGTATTCTATACATTATACATACACAAAAAATCCCAACCCAAATTATAATCCGCACGATTTACTTGTGACTAATATACTCTTTCCTTTGTCAAATGTTTGATACGTGAGCAAGTGCAAATGCATTTCAGATAAACACGAATAATTGCATCTACTTACTTAAATGTATGTATGTAAAATCGGTTCATGGCGTCAGGTGTCGCTTTCCGAAAAATCCACTAGAAGTCTATTCTATCTCTTCTGGTCAAGGGTGCACTCTTCATCCAGACCCCTATGACCTTCTCAACTAAGTCCATGTTAAATAATACTTGATTGCTACATAGTGTAAATATTATGTTCTTTTCTTGATTAAACGTTTAAAGCCAAAAAAAAAAGCGTTTTTTTGTGGCATTTGTTTAGGACAGAAAAAAAAGCAAGACTAGCGAAGTTTTCAGATCATTTATTATATATTTGAACCAGTGAAAGAAAAACATTTTAGGGAAAAATATTCAAATGCAGAAGATTTTTATACAAATTTATGCAACACCTTGCAATTGCAGTATCCAATCGGCGGGCAAGATGGAGCTCGTAATTTTCGTCTAAAAAAAAAAATTCTAAATTTTCATGTATTTATCTTCTATATGAACTAAGAAAAACCCTGAAATTTGTGAAATTAAAAATTTTTCTCAAGTTTGAAAACAAACGTGTCTTTTGGAACAACAAAAAAATCATTTCAACTTGCTAAAAAATATGTTCAGATTTTTTTTTTCATGCATCATTTTAGCTCAAATAGAAGAGCTAGCAAGCCTTGCTTCGTTTCGATTGGTCGTCTAGTTTTTTCGCAATCACGATCGCCAGTTTAGAAAAATCATAAAAACGAAAACTCGAGAAACGCGCTTGAATGCTTACCAACGGTAAAATGTTAATTTTCTATTACTTAGTGATAATACGCTAATCAGCTCTTCCTGCGCCAACCCTTCAACTTCCTCAAAAACTCATTCGAGCGACCTTCGAACCTTTTCATATAGTACATAGTTCGGAGCTGTTTGACGGAGGGGAGGGGACGGGAACGCGCTCCAGCTGCCCGAGCGCTTGTATCCCAGCTCGGACACCTGGACACGTTTAGTGCTGTATTTTTGAAAATATTGAGAATTAGCCTCTATAACTTTACATACATATTCAGAGATATATTAGGAATAGATTTTAGCAATAAAAAAAATTCGGTTTTTTGAGCCTTCTAAAGCAGCCTCCTGCCTTAAAGGTCAAACTCTTATGAGAAAATGGACGCCTTACACACACACACACGCACACACAGACATATATAAATATATATGTGTGTGCAATTCAGACTCCTTTGTATTCTGGCGGCACTCTTTTATTATATTATACAGGTTTTTCTAAACCTATTCAAACGAATGTAAGTCTGATCCCTATTCACATTGCATAAAAAAAATTCAAAGAAAGATGCAAATTCGGTGGAAGGAGCAGATAAAGTGTTCTATTCAACCAAGCTGTTTGAGATTTTTTCAACTCAATTCTATAGAACATTTTTTAAACATCTTTTAAAACCCTTGCTCCACGAAGCATCCTAATTTAGCCTCAAATCTTCTTTCAGTGGGTTTCACGCTATTGGTTTTTCTTATTCCACTTTTTTGTTGTAAATGTAACTATTGGACTTAGTTATTCTGTTTGTCAAAGTAAAAAAGTTAAATGAAGAAGATGAAACATGAGAAGAACTTTTTGTACCCTTTTCAATGAATAATATAAATGCAAGAGATAGAATCAGATTCCTCACATTGGGATTTCTAAACAAATGCATTTATTTTAGGAGTGTCATTAATCTGCGACGAAAGACTTAAATTTCCTAACATTTGATTTCCCCCTTTAAAATTTGAAAAACTTTATAAACATTTCGATTCTCATAATTATATTTCACAAGTGTAAAGGGTTTGGTTGAGAAATAAATTTCTTAGATGGTCGGGCTGTGCTATAAAATATTACTTAGCTTTTTTCGAAGTTCATACTATGAAACTTTTAATAATCTAATTGAATTGGATTTCAATTAAAAACATGTGTAGCTAAGTTTTAGTTTAATTTCGTAAACTTTCAGTGTTTCTTGATGCCTTGGACTTTTTACTCAGAAACCAAATAAAATTTTAACTGAGCTACGATGCTTTGAAAATATTCTTCACATAAAGAGCCTTGTAGATGTTATAAAAATGGTTAGGTTTTGAATACTATTTGAAAGCAGTAAAAAAAATAAAATTCTAAAATGAAACCAACATCAAGTGGATGACGTCCATTTCTAAAGAAAGATGAAAGAGTGAAACTAAGTAACACCTCTTTTTTACTTCGGATTTTAGAATTCGAAGCATCGCGTTCTGTGTTTAGAAATTTCTGGACTTCATCCCCTTGAACACTTAATTTCGCTTTCGCTCTTAAATCGCGTATTGTGATTAGAGGAGTCAGTAACGGTTGCTGCGCTATTCTCGGAAAGTAAATAAAGGGTTTCGAGGAGTTCTGGTGGACTGTTTATCATGGGATTATTAATTGTGCTTTTGGATATGTTTCATTCCGAAAAATAATGAGTTGATTCATCTTATTTTTATAAATATAGCAATGTATATTCCTTTACACAAAAAATAAGAAGCAAATCACCATAAATGGTAAGTTTCTGTTGTAATTAAATATTCGGAAAATATGTCGTCTGTATATAATTAAAATAAACTAATAGAACTGAGAGAGTCATGAAGATTTATGATCGAGAGAAAGTAGTTAAGCAAACAATATCTTTTTTCAACATTAAATGCAAGAATTATGAATAGGACCCCCCCCCCCCCAAAAAAAAAAAAAAAAAAAAAAAGCTTTGGCTGGTTTTTGATACCAGTTGTTAAGAAATAAATACTTTTCTTCATACTGGTACGTACAAGTATCATTCCTTATGTCTATTTCAATTTAGTTCTAAATTAGGCAATATATTAGTATTTTTAAGTTGCCATTACTGAAATTCAATGTTTTTGTCACCAAGATAATAGTTTATGTTTAATCCACTGAAATATACTATTTCTTGATTTTTACAAAGGTTATAAGTGCTGTTTGTATGTTTAAAACATTTAAATTCAACAAACATCTGAATGTCTTTTAGATTTTTAAACTATTAGCAACGTTTCGTAAATAATTAATACTACTCTTACTTAACTACTTTTCTTTGGACTTGGCGGTGAAATGCTTCAACCCTAATTCTATTTTGCACAGAATAGGGACTTAATTTGATGGTAAGAATTTAATTTGTTTTTCAACATTTTTGCCCCTAAGCAAATTTTACGTTTAAGCAATGAACATGATATCCATCAACATAAACATAACTAGAATGCGTGATTGGGAGAACTTTTGTTTGTCTAAATAATAAATTATGTTCATAACAAACAAATGTTTACTTATGGTTAAGTCGGTACACTTTTTCAAAGGTTATAATAATTTCAGTTTTGTGTTCAACTCTGTGAACAGGTTCATAATACCTTCACAAATCCATGCTTGTCAGCCAAAAGACTGGGAATTTCGAAAATCAATTCTTGTCCCATCAATTCCTTTAGTTTAGTAAATTTGAGTCGTCAAACTCAAGACGTGAGCTGTCTTCGGGCATCATTCATCATCATCCTTGAGCGTTTAATTTTGCTTTCGAGCTCCCATGACAGGTTAGTTAAAGACCCTAGTTTTGTTGTGTAGTGTGTATGTCCGCCCACCTGGTGCATTGTAATGTGAAACAGATTATGTCATGGACGGCCAACATATTTTTACCGCTAATTGGGAGACATTCAATGCTTGCAATGGCCAATAAGTGTTAAAATTACATTTCACAACTACTTTGCGATCTGTTTTAAGTAACTTAGTTGTTTAGTTTTTCGTAACTTAATAAATGTTTTTTTCTGAAATTTTCAGAGTGCAGAAAAACAAGAATTTTATTGAGAAACTGCTATTAAAAAACTTGATTATTTGATTTAAAACGAATTCTTCGTAATTTTAAAGAAACACTCAGTTTCCCTTCAGTACTTTTGCAGAATTTTTTTAGTGTCGGAATTTCTTCAGAATTCTGTTGGTCGTGGGTAGTGAGTGACACATTGGTTTTGATCTGTTTATTTACTTTTAACTTTCCAAAACCTGCCTGCTGCTATAAAAATCTGCTACATAACAAAATCACATTTTAAGACTTACATTCACGTCAGAATGTAAGTTGATTTGTATGTCTTATTTTTTAAATATTGTGCACCGGTTTTCACAGTAATGAAGCTGCAATCAGTTGTTCAGAATGAGGTAATGCATAGTTATATACTAGAAATGGATTAAAAATTATTTATTTATTAACAATAATACCATATGAAAATTGTTCAAAAGGGTGTGTTTCATTAATGCTTGTGGATACATTTAAGGAAACTCAATATATGCATTTATTTCCTCACTTTTTGACAATTTCAGTCTGTCACGTGTTTTGATATTTGCTTTTAAAAATTATTCGACATTTTAAGGATATACGTTCATTCTTTTTCTTTTTTTCACAATTCGTAGAAGCTTTCTAGGTGTAACTGCATTATTTTTTTGCATTGTCATCTACAAATTAGATTATTGCCTACAATTAATGACTACAACTGTAATTAGTTTCAGTTCTAAATAAGTTATTTGCTTTTAAAAGTTACTTTTTGAGGTATTAGAATTGTGGAAGAAATTGTATTTATCTAAATGAATTTTGAAATTAATGTTTACAGCGTTATAAGGGCAGGTCAATAATCATGTAAAATCCGCAAAAAACAGCAGGTTTCTGCTTTCAAAATGGTTTGAAAAAAGAATGATTACATGAAAATATGACATTCGCTTAGTCCACAGTTTCCTTTCAACAGAGCACAACGGTGACGAGTCATATGTGAAGGAAGCAATTAAAAATAGCCGGGGAAAAAACAGCATTTAAAAAATATTTAACGGTTTGGATTCTTTCATTTAAAATGTAAAGATATGATTCGCTAAATACACATCTCACACTAATTAATACAGAATTTTATGAATTTAAATAAACGTTTTAGGAATTTATGTGAAACCATCTATTGTAAAATTTTTACTGTCATGAGGTCCTGACAACTAAAGAGCCAATGTTTGATGCTGCAAAACACAAAAACAATTTTTATTAGAAAGAGAAATAATCTTATCAAAAGTAACTTCGTTGTAATATCGATATTTTCTAAAGGGAGACGTTTCGTATAAATTATAAAGCTTTCACATACTCTGCCTCAAGTATTCAATATAAATATATTTCTTAAACATATGCTATGGATATTTGATTACAACTATTTTCTTTTGCTAAATTTTCTTGCATTAGTTTTTTTTCACCTTTTAGAATGAATGCAGTTTTGAAACTTCACGCATTGCGAAAAAAAGAAAATGGTACACCTCTGCTTAGATGAAAAGATCAGATATTTTGCTCTATTCATTTCCAACCTTTGTTATTTTTTTCCGGAATAAATATTGAGAAACATTTCTAACATCTCTCCAAATCTCAGCTCCGCGAAGCATCCTAATTTAGCAACTCATCTTTTCCCAGTGAGTTCCGCATTATTGACTTTCTGAATCCAACTTTAGGATGTAAATAACTCTCTATCGGATTTTATTCTTCAGTTCTTTAGAGTAAGCAGGGAACGAAATATTATTTTTTTACCTTTCTTTTATATGAGGAAACCTTGATAAAAGCAGCAAGGTAATCTAGAAATTTGCTAAAATTTAGGATTTTATTAATTTAATTTTGTTTACAACAATAATGTAACCATTGTGGTAAAAGTAATTTTATTTGTCTTTGGCATGTATTCCCTTTTTCGTTTTTACGCAGTGTATAAATCATATCATAAGATGGAAATTTTTAAATTCTATGCGTATGACTCATTTTTACTTTTTAGAATTTATTGTAAAAATATTGCACTTTTAAATCACTATGTAAAGTTTTAGCGTATTATTGAAAAACAGAAAATAGTTCTTACGTTTCTGCTAATAACTATACAAATTTACAAACATAATCTGAAATGTAATGCGCACAAATCATCAAAAAGGGCTCAAACAAAATGTATTTCTTGTTCTTTATAATAATCCTCATCAAATAAATTAGTATAATTTAAATATTAGTCCTCAACATTTTAGTATTGATCACATTATAGAAAATGATAAGTTGTGGTATTGTTATGAAGAATCCCGGGTAAAGCGAGATTTCATTATGCACTAATATTTCTTTTAATGAAATTTTTTTTCCCGAAAAGGAGCATAGCACTGAGGAAAAACGCAATCCTAATTCCATTCTCATTTAAATAGGCTTTAATAAACGTCTAGATTATCTCTTTTAAAATATTTGAAGTGTTTAAAGTTTCAGAAGTCTCAATAGATCTTCATGTTGTTTTTAAGTCTACTATCAGAATTTGGATTTTGCTCTCAAAATTGATGAAACTGACTCTTCAAAATCAAAATTTTCCTCACATTTTAAAAGAAGGTATTCTTCCTGACTTAAAAGATTCCCTCTCTGTTTGACGAATACCTTTTCCACTAACGCTTGCTTATCTCAGGAATGATGGGCAACTACAAATTTAAAATATTATGTTTCTCGATGCCTTGGCTTCCACAAGGCTTCATAACGTGAAAATCCACGTGAGGAGCTTAACTCTAGATTGCTTAGGCGTTCCCATGACATTTTCTGAATGTTTAAATATAAGATCCAGTAGTTTGAAAATAAAACTATTGTTTTTAAATCTCGAGGTAATATTCTTAGTACTTCATGGCCAAAATATTATAACATTAACGTCAGAACGTTTTTGCAGCTCAAACTAATCTATTTCGGATATTGAAAAAACATCTCTTTTAAGTAAAATTTTTAAATGGTTTTTCAGTATGCAAAATTATAGGATGAGTAATTATCTTCGACTTATTTCACTTTTCCTTGAATGCTAATGATTGCTACTTCGGTAGCGGATAGGTTGGCGGTTAGCTCAACGTTTGCTGTTTAAAAGCTCATTTACAGTTGGTATAACCACACAAGGTGGTTATAATTAAAGTTACTCTGCTTAGAACGTATGCTACCGAAACTTGTATGTACTTTATGTGGAGAAGTGGTACACATTACGTATGTCTGCAACAAGAAAATAATAGTTCAAAAATTTACCAGTTTGTTGCTTCTCTATCAATAGCGATTCTTACCGCCATGTTGCTGCAATTGCAAGAGAAATCCTCACGGTGCTGATGAATGCACTATAACACGTTTTGAACATGTGATTGACACAAATAGATTTCATATGAGCGCATTCTGTGACAAAATATTATTTTTTTGTTGCATATTGGTTTTTTGTTCCTTATATGAGGCACCCAGAAGCAAAGATATGTAAGTGACAAAATTGAAAATTTGGAGATAACTGGTGCAAATGATAGAGAAAGCACCATTTTATATTGTGGCAAGAAATATTAGTGATTGCTGTAACAGGGGCTCCGCCCCAACGTGATTTAGAAAAAAATAACATTAAAGGTCCCATAAGATCCAAACTTTGAACAAGTTTTCTCAGAATCGTTTTTTGGTCACTTACAACCTTCACAGCTTCATATGTCTTTGAATATGAACGCTTTATAAAATCATCAACTAAATATATCCAACATATATTTCATAACTTGAGCTGTAAGAAAATAAGACACAAGCTATTTATTATTATTATTAGGGATCTAAATCAATAAAGGAAGAGGCAGTGCGAGAATCGAGAGTATCAGAAAAATCTTTTGGATTGAAAATTTTACATCGTTAAGTATTCAAAACTTTCTTATAAATGAAATGAAGAAAGAAACCCAAATTTTTTTCGAAACTGATCTTAGCCTGGACATCTATCTACCTACCTATGAACATAATAAGCGTACCATCTAAAGACTGGAATGCCTATTTTCGAAAAAATTCTCTGAAAAATGTGTGTTGTTTGGCAGTTAGTTAAATTCTCAATGCATTTTCTAAGGCTATAAAAGAATTTACCTATAAAGTCCTTCCCTTTAACTCAGACGATTCAGATTCGATTCTAGGTTAGGAAGCATATGATCTCTTTGCTTGTGCCATTTGATCACTCATGGTATTCCTAGGTTTTGTGCTAAAGGGTCAGAAATAAGAAAGAAAATTTCTTTTTGAAAAAATCTAAAAATACGGATAAAATCTTGTTTATGTATCAGGATTCGATATGAGTTCAGGTATATTGTTCCCAAATACGGATATAATCATGTTAATACGTTTAATCAACAATTAAAGATAAGAAATATGTACTGGCTTCACAATCTTAAGCCAGTAAATACTTCACAAAACTTATTGCACAACGGATGCAACATGCGTAAACTGGTGAAAATCTAAAAAGTATATGCGAAAGCATATGAAAATATTTTGATGTTATTTATTGCTGATCAGGTGACACATGATATTTGTAAAATCTGATGTTTTTTCCCAAGAGAGAAAAGAGCAAGAAGTTCCGTCTAGAACTATACGAGCCTACTTTCCCGTATACACACAAATTCAAATTTATAATCTAGCTATCTCTCTCTCTCTCTTTCTCATTTTCTTCAGTTTTTAATCACTTCAAAATATTCATTCACTCACTCGTTCATTTTTTCATTTATTCAAGTCTTCATTTATTCATTCATTCATTTACACATTCATGTATTTATTCACTCATTTACATTATTTCACTCATTTATTTTATCATTTATTCCCTCATCCATTCACTCTTTCACTCATTCATTTATTCATTAATTCATTCTTTCCCTTATTTACTCATTTATTTATTCAGTCATTCACTCTTTCATGTATTCATTAATTCTTTCACTTATTCTTAAAAATCCCGATCAAAAAATTTCATAGGAAATTAGGCTCGTTCAGTTCTTGTTGAAATTCGCATCTGTACATGTTTTACATCGTAAGATCTTTCCGATAAAGTTTGTTGCAAGCAAATCCGTCGGCTAGGTCAGGATTTATCTGGGATTGAAATTTCCCCGTAGGCGCTAATGTTAATTTCTTTTTGAACTGTTCAAAAATGAGCAAAAGTTGCTCAAATCAATGTTTCACGCCGAGAGATTCTTCCAATAAGCTTGCTCATATGAACTTGGATCTTGTGCCCTTAGTTTACAAAATTTGCTTCATTTTTGCCCATTGACACTAATGTAAAAAATTTTGGAACTGTTCAAAATTGAACGAAAAATTGTTCAAACCAAATATGGAATTTAGATGTCCTTGCCAAGATCTTTCGAATGCAAAAAGAATTTTATGAATCGGACAATTCGTTCAAAATTTATTAGGGAGGGACAGACAGACCGACAGACACACATTTTCCCCATCTCAAAACCCTACTTTCAAATTTTTTATTTTTCAATCTTTATTTAATTACTTCACTTTTTAATTTCTTTTCTTTATTTTTAACGATATTTTTGCGATACATTAAGCCTACTTTCATGCTTTATTTGTTTTTTTTTTTTTTTTTAACTTTTACAGGAAGGTAAGCTAGAAACGAAATTTTTAAGGTTACAAGAAAGAGTTCGATTGAACAAAAATGCATAACAAAATATCCCTAAGGAATAAGCTTTTTATTTTCCCTTCATAAATCAGCATAGGATCGAAAATTACTGCATATTATTGCGTTATTTCGCTACAGCTTACATATTCAAGCCCAATATGAAGCTTATAATGCGTTAAGGCAGTTTGAACAATACTTGAACTTGTGCATTATTAGATTCAATACTTGCTAAAGCTGCTTCTTCAACAATTCAGCGTTAAATTAACTAGACGACAGCGGGTAACATAGTACATGCCTTCGTCTTCGATGACAGTAATACTAGAAGTACATATGTGCACTTATCATTCCGCCATATCTACTTCGGGATCGGTAGCGTGTGACACCTTGGTTACAGATTTCTCATTTTGAAAGCAATTTATGGCCAAGCGATTTGTCTACTTTTGAGATTTAATTAAAGTGCCGACTGCTCGCGATTAACCTTTGAAACCATCTCGGAAGACGGGAAAACTCATCAAGGGAAAATTAGATTGGGTGGAGATTTATGAGGCTCCCCAGAGAAGTCTCGAAATTAAATTTGACCTCAGAAGAGTTTTATTTACTACTGATTGAACAGTTGCTATCTTTGTTGAATCACAAACCCCATCCCCGCCACCTCACTTTTTTTTTTAACGGAACACTGTTAAAAATGGATACTTAAAAATAAGTAAAATGTACTCATTTTTGAGTACTTCACGTTCTTATAATAGCTCCGAGTAATTAACTCTTAAATTTGAGAAATGCACGTTCTCATTTTTTTGAGTACGCTCAGGAGCTCGAATATGAGTATGTATCAAAACACACATACTCATTTTTGAGTACATACTGGACTCGAATAGGAGTATGTTTCAACACACACATACTCATTTTTGAGTACATACAGGACTCGAATAGGAGTATGTATCAAAACACATACTCATTTTTGAGTACATACAGGACTCGAATAGGAGTATGTATCAACACACACATACTCATTTTTGAGTACATACAGGACTCGAATAGGAGTATGTATCAAAACACACATACTTATTTTTGAGTACATACAAGACTCGAATAGGAGTATGTATCAAAACACACATACTCATTTTTGAGTACATACAAGACTCGAATAGGAGTATGTATCAAAACACACATACTCATTTTTGAGTACATACAGGACTCGAATAGGAGTATGTATCAAAACACACATACTCATATTTTTGAGTACATACGGGACTCAAATACGAGTATGTATCAAAACATACATACTCACATTTTTGAGTACATACCAGACTCAAATATTGGTATATAAACTTCTCAAATTTAAGTAAACTGAGTTTCAATTTTTTAATGCATGAACTTTAGACTAAAAAAAATCCTGTAAAATTTACGGTTTTGAACCGGCAGCTGAGTTGGTTGTGGAAAACCGTAAAAATTACGGAGTAAATCCGTAGTTATAACGGTTTTTTACCGTATGAGAAGTTTTTCCCCGTTAAAGTTGCGGAGTAAATCCGTAATCATAACGGTTTTTTACCATAGGAGGAAAGTTTTTTCCCGTAAAAGTAACTCCGTAGTTATAACGGATTTTGACCATACAAGAATTTTTTTCCCGTAACATTTACGGAGTGAATCCGTAGTAACAGCGTTTTTATACTGTACTAAAATATTTTCCACGTTAAAGCTACAGAGTAAATCCGTAATTGCAACTGTTTTTTTTACCACAGGAGAATTTCCCCCGTAAAAGTTACGGGGTAAAGACGTAGTCACGGTTTTTTGCCATAGGAGAAGTTTTTCCCGTAAAAATGACAAAGTATTACAAAGTAAATTCGTAGTCAGAAAGAAATTTTACCATACAAGTTAAAATTTTTCACATAAAAAGTAAAGTAAATTGAAAATCACGACTTTTCTTTCCATAAAAGAAAAAGTGCTCCCCGTAAAAATTATGAAATAAATCTTCATGCTTTTTTTTCTCCGTATGAGACTAGGTTTTCCCCATAAAAGTTGCAAACTAAATCCATAGTCAATGTTATTTTATTTACCATATATAAACGAATTTTCTCCAATAAAGTTTTTTAAAAAAATCAATTTTTTAACCACATGTCAAACAAAGGTACAATACCTAAGTTAGACGACCCTCTATAGATTTTTAAAAAATCGTTAACCAGCTCATTTAGTCAAAAGTTAATGATAAACAAATGAGAAACCAAAATCTTTATTTCCATCCTCTTTTTCAAATCAGCATTATCAAAGTTAAAGTGCTGGCACTTCTGCACTAACCTTTTATTAATAACAAATTTTTAAGTTTCAGTGAAATGTATAGCATATAATAATTGTGATTATCTTCATGAGTGAGAAATAAAATACTTTCAACATTCATTGCAAGTATGTTATCCATCATTTAAATTAAGTATAAAAGTTGAATACTGCCCATATAAACAATACTTATATTTGATCCTTTATTTTGAATTTATTTCCATAGACAGTGAAAACAAATTTTTTCCACCTCTTAATGATAAAATATCCATATGATTTTAGCAAAGTAGTTATGAAATATATATTGGCTATTGTTGTATCATATAGAATATGTTAAATCCCAGTTAGTTTCAGCAAGTGTTGATATAATACACAGCATGATGTCATTTATTTCATATTTTCAAAAGTAAAAAGTTCACTAATTAAAATTGCTTTTCACATTAGTATTAAATTTTGTATATAATATTTTCAAATTAAATTTCCTAAATTAAAAATCTTAATGTTTTAGGAAGAGTTATTCTACTTTAATATATGCAGTTTTAAAACTTCGTGAACTTACAAAATTAGAATCATCCAAATTACTGCAAAAAAAAAATCAAGCCATGATTACAAAGCAATAACAAATGAAAAACTTGGACACTATTAAAAAAATTAAGTTGTTTATTTTCATAATATAATTTTCAAAAACAAAACATGTTTAACACCATTTAAAGTCCATAATTTATTTAACAAAGTCAAAACTTTGGGTTCATGGCAGTCTTTTTTTTTTCTTGGTCTTTGATGCTTTGAAGTCTTTATAGGGGTTCATCTTTAGAAAACACCTGTAAAATAAGATTGGACAGAGAATTCTACATTGATTTTTATATTTTGAAAGTTTAACAATATTTATAGCTCATTTTTAATAAAATGTATGTACAATCAAACACTATGCCAGTGCTTGTATTTTTGCCAAAACTGAGGAAAAAAAAGGCAAAAATGATTCAGAACAATAAGTAAAATTATTCATTGTTCTGAAATAATGTGTAATAAGGTAACATGGGTCTAAATATTTAAATAAATTTTTGGTGCATTAAGCAGAAAAAAAAAATTGCTTTTAATTTTTGACAAACAGCAGTTTACAAAATTTTAATTTTTCTAGGCTTTATTAAAAAGTAAAAATCCAGAAAAAACCAATTTGAGAATTTAGGATATAATAGAGGATAATAGGCTATTATTATTTATTTTCCCTTTGTTTTTTTTTTTCAAGTTTGTTTTAACCCTTTAGCTATCCCATTGAGTCATATTGACCCAGGTACAATTTTAATTTCTTTACTTTTCTATGCTTTTTATATGTTACATATTCTTACATTATATTAAAATTAAGACACAATGTTTTACTTTTATTATACCCAATTTACTAAATTTTTAATTCGGGTCTATATGACACAACGTGACCACTTATGTGATGTCTTGATAGATAACAACTCAAGGGTTAATTCTTATTACAACCAGAGTCCGACAAAAATCCAAAAATCTTAGGAGCCAATGAAAATTTTTTAGGAGCCAGCTATAATATTTTCATTTGGCGCCACCTGAAAAACTAGTCGCCAATCCCTATTTTTTAGTCGCCTGGGCAACCTGGCGCCCGGGATTTGTCGGACCCTGATTATAACGGTGTTATAAGTTGAGTACTATCACTCAATAATAAAAATTGCTTTATAACTTTATACAAAAATTTGAGGGGAAAATAAAAGGTTACAACTTTATCATCTCATCAGAAAATTAAGTTTAAAACAGGGTAAAATTTATATATATATTTTTTTATTTTGGCTAAGCTGTAGTATAATCCGCCCCCCCCCCCCCTGTAACAAAAACCATGAACAGCCCAGCATCAAAGCTTTTAACCTCTTTCATTGATAACTTTTTATCAACGGCCACCATGTATGATGTCACAGCAGAGTCCTCAGGGATCATTCATAAATGATCACTTTGTGGGGAAAGGGGGGTTCAGGAAATTGTGATAAAGTGTGACAAGGGAGGGGGTAACAAGAAGTGTGACATCCTGCTTATGCAACATAGCATGACATATAACAAAGGGGAGGGGAGTCAAATAGGGGAGGTCATTTTTTATGAACGGTCCCTCGGCTGAAAGTTGGCCAAAATCTAACAAAAATACATAATAATACATAACCAAGGATGATAGGCAAAGATTAAAATTAAGCTGTGCTCAGTGAGAAATTTGTAATGTCCTGCCCCCAGTAGCAGAAATCGTGCAGCATGGCAGGCAGTGAGTACTGCAGATTTATCTTGAAGCTTGCAGATTAATTAGCCATCTCACAAAATTTAAAAAAAAAAAAAAGTGAGAAGGGAAAAAAGTTTTAGTTTTTTAAATGATTATATTTTCCCCCCAGGATAAATACTTTTCCTTCCTTTCAAACATTAAACTGTGTTGTATTGTCCTTACTTCATTTTCTCTCAGCTTGCATTAATTGCAAGTTCAATTTTAAATTTTATTAATTTATTTATAAATTGAATAATTATAACATTTATTTATTGTCTGCATGTATTATTGTTATATGTCGACTATTTTAAAATGCATAGCTTGCTATTTTTAATGATTGTAAATTTGGTTCCACTTCATTTGGTGCCGCATATAAATTTCGACTTCTGAAACTCATGCTACAGATTGATACAGAAAATTCTGCACCGGGGTCCTGCTTTGTGACCATAAAACTATAACTAGCCTTTTTCTGTAATGCTACTAAAATTGAATGCAACTGGAGAAAGAGTTTTAGTTCTTTAGATTTAACTTTTCTCACATGTTAGTAAATATTGCATTTTTTAAATTTGTGCTACAAAAGATTAATCTTAAATTAAAATAATAATAATAATAAATGTAGATTTAAAAAAAAAATCTATGAAAGCACATTATATGCTTTAAGATGTAGCCAGATATTAAAATTAACAATATATTTTGGATGTGCTGCCAAAAGGAACTAATCCCAAATAAAAAAAAAAAAAAATTTGAAATTTGGTCATTTATGAGAGGAAATTCTATTTGCCATACAAAAAAAAAAAAAAACACTTAGTTTTATTTAAAACAAGAATGCTTACACTTTAATCTTAATTAACTAAAGTATAACTAAGTCAGATAAAAACATGCCATAAAACTTTGTCACTTACCAGAAAAAATCAAACATGGTGTATTTGGTATTATGGCCATGTTTTCCACCTCCTTAGCAGTTACCGCACTCTGAAAATGAGGAAAAAAAAATTACAAAGGTATATACATAAATATAGCTTTATATATTATAATAGGGTATTACTGTTATTTATTTTGATTGATGAAAGCAACAAAGGAAAAGATTTTCTGCACTTTGTAGATGAAAGTAAACCGATTTTAAAAGACAAGTTAAAAAAAAAAAGCATTTTCAAAAAATTTTACTATTGCACGGGTTGATTTATATTTTCCTCCCAATAGTAATTAGATTAATATTAGCAATAACAATATTTAATAATTAAGGTGGGAACTCAAATCAAACATTTAAAATCATTCAAATAAGTATTTTAACAAAAACTACTGAATTTATTTATAACTAGCAACACCCTCATATTCTGCTTTCAAATGATGCAGTATCGAAAATCATGCTTATGTTATAAATATTTTAGTTCCCACTACTGTCCTTTCTCGCCTAACGATTAATAAAAAACGGACCACCGTTAAAATTTCACTTAAAATTAACAATAAAAAGTGCAGTTCTAGTCTTTCTAAGTGTGAAAAAATCATGTTGACAGCATTTTAATACTAAATATCTACAAAAATACATTTTATCAACAGTCCTAATAAACAAGTACAAACTTTTAAGTATGTATTAGTACACAAATTCTGTAATTAGCAGGTCATTTGTCCTCGCCCAAATAGATTATTTTTCTACTAAGTTAACTGTTTGCTTCGAGGGATACTTCACAATCCAGTGATCAAGAACTGAATAATTTTAAAGTAAAGTATTAGGGATCATTCATAAATGATGTCACGCTTTGAGGGGGAGGGGGGTGTTAGTGCAATTGTGACAAGGGGAGGGGGTAACAAGTGTGACATCATGCTTATGCAACATAACGTGACATGTGACAAAGGAAAGGGGGGAGGGGGTCAAATATATGAAAAAAGCGTGACATCATTTATTAATCGTTCCTTTAAATCTAATGATAACAAATTTACTTTTTCCAAATTCAATTAAAAATTTTGCAGATATGAACAGACACTTTTCCTTTGCTATATCCACCACAATGACCTGTTGATATACTCCTATAATAATAATGGAAAAATGGTCATGAACAGAAGATAATCAGACTGCACCTTGAAATGTCCCAGGGTGGAAGAGTTCTGAGCATGACAAAATATTTTTTATTAATACGAAAAGATTTTAAAATATTGAAGTGTTTTTTGGTTTTAAATAGCACATTTTCTCCTTTCCAACTCTACCAAATTTTCAAAATTTCAGTTTACAACCTTGAGCCACATGTTTGTGTATTTTAGATAATTTTATTGCAAAACTTCTGCTTATATCAATGAAACCTTTTAGAATTGCTATTAAGAGTTGGACGCGCGCTAGAAAGAAAAATGATGAAATTTGGTTTGTTTATATTTGCAAAACAGATTATTTTTGGTCATAAATAGCATTGTTCTAAAATAGCACTATTCTGAGCTTTAATTTTGCGTGGATTTAAATTAATGATGTGTAAACCATCTAAACATTTAACTAGAAAAAGCAACATAACACACCTGACCACATGAAAATATTGAGCTGCTTATGTCTACTACAGAAGTATCTAAAATTAAACCTTAGCTCTTATGAATTGTTTAAGTATACCTGCCTGTTTAAACCAAAATATCTGTTTTTTCACTTGAAATATCTTTTTTTCTCTCATTCATTGGAAAGGGGAAAATTTACTATTCACAACCGAAAAAATTCTGGTTTGCAATTGTAAACAAACCCACCAACACATTTAATACATTCAAACGGTAATGATTGTGATCAATTAATATACACGTAAATAACTAAGCAGTAATAATAGTAATGCAATAAAAATAGTAAAAGGAGAATTTTGTTGACGCTGAATTTAGTAAACATTATTTCATGCTTTGAAAATTTTCCGGTCGCAAAGCGTGGATATTTCAGGAAATAAAATTTTAAAGATTGGAGTGTAAAAAAGGAAAACCTAGGATTACCACAATGTAGTGGTGAAAGAGAGCTTTCATTTAATACTAAAATTTGTAATTGAGAGTTGCAATGTTGAAGAAGAGCTGGAAAATTACTTAGTTTGTGGTATTCGCATCCTAAATCAATCTTAAAAAACAACTTCAAAAAGTTAAATAGTTAAAAAATTTCAAATGCTGGAAAGGTTAAGTGTGTTGGCACAAATGGGATTCCACTGTAGCAAAAAATTCCATGATGAACTTAGAATTCTTAAGAGAAGTGCAAAAGGGGTACCAAAAATGCCGTCGATAATGTAAATAAATTGAAATCTATCTAAACAGCTTATATTTGTAAATTAATGGGAGAACTACATAATTATTGATTTAGAGAGGAACTGTATCCCAGATGGAGTTCCAAAATTGTAAAAATTTATTTGACATTATAGAAATTAGTGAGAAAACTGAAAAAAGGGCTCAAAAAAGCCTTCTAGAATGGAAAAATCGACTGAAAATCTGACATCAAAAGCTTAACTAGTGAAATTAATACTTAAACCGTGGTATAAATAGGAACCCTGACACTTATTAAACATGACTGAAGCATTAGAACATGAAAAATTTTAGCAGAAATTTAAGAAATTTTGAAAAAGCAAAATTGCATCAACGCTAGAACAGCTGCGGCAAAGTTAGATAATATGACTAAGATACTAATAATCTTTCAGAGAATGATTAAAATGATATTAATTAGAAGGAGGAGAGATGCGCACTGCTTAATGAAGGCTTAAAATCCATTTTTGAGTGCCTGTGGCCTAGTTAAGGGGCTTCTGAGTGCTAAAAAACCTCTATAAAAGACAAATTTTACGAAGGTTGAAAAATGCTGAAACAATTAAAATATAGGAATTCTGGAGCTAAGTAACTACTCATTGTTGTGCAGGGCTTGAATAGCTAATAGAATAACTGAAAAAGATTTAATAATTAGTAAAACTGTACTCCCCACAGACGAGAATTTAGATAAGACTCTAGGGGAGGAAGGGGGCCAAAAATTAAGAGAAAAACTGGAAATTGCATTGAATTTGCAGTAATTTTAAGTGAACTTGGCAGATTGCGTGAAATTAAATAACATTTTATCGTTCGAAAAGTAGTCATGATAAAAATTAAATAAAATAAACAGCGATTTTGAATGCAGCGTGCAAAAGGGCACTTTTTGAAGAAGTTAATTCTTAAGCATTAAATTACTAGTTGGGTAAATAAATTCTATTTCTTTTGATTGTACAGGGTAAAATAAGTAATTAAATACCTTTAATTATTATAAATGGATGGGAGTTAACACGAAATAATTTATACCTATGAAGATATCAGTGAGTTAGAAAACTTAAAGGCAGTTCTTAGGGTTAAGATAAATTTAATACTCAATAATAGTCAATACTTCTCATTTTCATTTTTAATACAATACTTAATAAAAAAGTTTGTTAGTTTATTATTGTTAATGGATTCAAGTTTTTCAAATCACTCCTACTTACATTATACACAAAAAGAAAATTATAAAGCATAGAAGAAATGATGAAAAACTGTTTCTGAAATTCAGGAGCAAAACACGTGCAAAAGACATTAGCTAAGAATTAGGCAATGGACTTTGATTAAATAACGATTATTTGCATAATAAGAAGTAAAATAATATTTCTTACTTTCAAAGTTAGCGTAGAATTCCATCATTTTCCATTCTTCCAGCTTTTCCTTAAAGAACTCCATTGTTGTTTTCCACCAGTCGGCAGTTGAGAACGCACATGGAGCTGAGTGAGTACGCATGTGTTCAAAATCACCGGCGTATTCTTGCGCGCTACGTAACACATTTGCTCAAGATATAGTTCGTAATTTCGAAGAGTGAAAACTTGTATGTTCTGCACGTTAAAAGGTTCATAATAGTACACGCATTCACTAAATTATTTCTTTTGCCATTTTTAATATGCGATTATAATGACAAGTGATTATATTTAGATCTACCCAGAAGCTCATTTTTAAATCAGAATCATCACTTGTATTTGAGCGCTTAATGTTCTCGTTTTTGAGTTAATTTTACTTAAAGAAAAACAAGTACATGGAAGTACTCATTTTTAAGTAGATTTTTTTTAACAGTGAATGTGTCTTTAGTTTCATGAGCCTTCCAGTATTTTGTGTACAACTTCTTTATAATTCCTAAATCGTAAATGTTAAAATATTATTTACTTTGATCATAAACGTTGGATACACCGTAAGCTGATATCTAATGGGTTTCTACTTACCCTGCTTATTTAAACGACCTATGCACTTAAACACTTTAACTACCAGAATATATTCACAAATCTGTTTGTATGAAAAAAAAGTATCCAAAAATTGCGTAAATGGCGATACATCTATTTTTTATGTATAAAATTTAATAGAAATTTTTCACATAATATAACACTTACCTTCAAATTTTATCCTTAAATAGAGAGAGTGAACGAACAATTTCAACAGGTTGCTTCTCACAAGGTCTGCATTGCTACGATTTTTACCTTAAACAAAAAAAAAAAAAAAAGGTTTAAAGGATTGACCTTAAATAGAAATCAATCAATAAAATTTATGGAAAATATTTATATGTAACTGGGGAATGATTGATTAGAGCAGCAGTTCTCAAACTTTTTTGACTATGCAACCCTTAACGGTTAACTTTTACTTTGAGGAACCCCCAGTAGTATTCATATTGAAAATGAAATTTAACGATCTGAACAAGGCTTCTTTAAATTGCTTTCCCCCCAACGCGGGAAATAAATTTAAAACTACTTGTTTTGAATTGAAGGTTTTAGTATTGCAGAATTCTACTTTGCACAGCTCCCTTCATGTTTATCTTGCTCCCCCCCTTGCCTATCCACCACTCGAAAAAAATGCCAATTAATTCCCTGGTTCGAAGTCAACTGAAAAGTCAAAAAATGGTGACCATTGGTTATCCTTCTGAATTACCTTTGTAACTTATTTTTAAGTTATCAGGCTGTCAATGAAAGATACTTTTGTAATTGAAAAAAAGAGTAAATTGCAAAATTTTTGTAAATTACTTCACCTGTCGCTGTATTGTTAGTAATGATTGTAAAGGTAGATTTTATCTCAGACACTTGAAAGCATAGGCCTGGACTAGCATCTAATCAAGATCTGAATTTGTGCTTAAATATGCACACGTCAAAAAATCTTGATATTTTGCTTCGATGTGTTAATGCAAAGGGAAGAAGAATTAATATAGCTTACTTACGGTTTTTAATTTATGTATTTTTTTCTTAACTTAAAACAAAAATTCATTACGTGAAATATTGCAATATAATGAAAAGATTGCTTCAAATAAGACGAAATCTAAAATTCTGTTTGTCTCTCTAAAATCTTATTAGTAATTTATACTCTTCATCATCGAGAGCTTTTTTGTATTTATGATTGCAACAACTTCAAGTTATTACACTGAAAGTCAAAAGTTAAGGCTCAATAACTAGTTAAAGGAAAGTTATCCAATTGACTGTATTATTTTAAAAATTTTCATACACATTAAAAACTGCAGTTTTAAGAAAATAATGTTGAAATCTTTTAATTAATAGTTTTAAAAAGGGTGAAAATACATGAGTCATGTTTTATCTATGCGAACAATTAAATATTTAAAATGAGTACATCCATCACAATAATAATCATTGAATTTTCTTATTAATAAATTAGACTCCGTAAAATGAAATGCTGTGTTCCACCGATAAAATCATATTTTGTGTACCATTTCTAGTTCAAATCGAGCTTTCCGCACGGAAAGTTTTAGTTCTCCAATTGTTTTTTTTTTTACCATTTTGATAAAACTATTGTTTAAGAATGACCCGATTTTCTTTATATTGTTTATATCAGATTAAAAACGGAAAAATTCAAAACGAATGCACTGTTCGGGCAAAGTCATTAAAGCGTTGATTTAAAGGTGAGCGCTGAGTTGAAGCCTTTTCCAACAGAAAAATTTAATTTTTAAGAGTAGAAATCATAAATAGGAAACAAATGAGACACGACTGTTCACACGAACTTCAAACTTTTATGAACCATTTATATGCACAAGAGGCATTTGACTATAAAAAGATATTTTTTCCAATGCCATCAGCAAACACCAGTTTGTTGTTTACTAAACGTAGTCGGCACGGTGGCATCGTGTAAGGCGCGGGCCTTGTACGCTCGAGATAGTGGGTTCAAACCCGACCATGTCGGTGAATTCTCAAGATGCAGAAAATCGTCTGCATATAAAGAACCCTTTGAGTATCTATTTTGCTTGGATACTCTTAGCTGAATTAAATTCATAGTGCAGTTTTGCCTCGTAAGAGTTCTAGGGCAGTTTTGCATCGTCATAGTGCAGTTTTGCATCGTAAGAGTTCTAGGGCAGTTTTGCATCGTCATAGTGCAGTTTCGCATCGTAAGTGCTTCACCTTCCGTTGAAGAAACTAGATGGCAAAACTCTCATGTGGCAATGGCATCCGCCGATTGTGGTGCAACCTAAAAGAATGGATATCAGTTTCCGGGGAATGCACTAGCTCTGCAGAGATGTCTACATGGTACGCAGCCCATGTAGAAAGAATTTTTTTTTCCTCCAAAACTGTACTCTTCGACTCCTTTGGGAGATCATGTCAAAAGTATTACGAAACCAAATTAAATTTCCTTTTTTACCCATAATTTAATCTCATTGAAAATAATTGTCAACCTCTTATCATCACACGACCAAACGACGCATAGTCTCGGACCGGCAGAATTTCAGAGTGGTCTAAATCAGAGCAACGAGTCATTTTACAATTTTTAGCTTAATTTTACACTGCTTAACTAAGTCAAAAAAATCTCTGAACAGTTTTTTTCCTTCTTATTTTGCTTTCTTCAAATGTATTTTATAATCAGAAAGGAAATTAACTATCACTTTCAGCTAAATCTCATCGCGAAATATTTTCTGAACATGACTTAACATGACATAATTTTATAAAATAATAAATTGCCCTGGCTTCCTTCTGCGGAACCCTCACTGGATTGGAACATGAGGTAGTCCTGAACGATACAATTTTTTTTTTAGTTACAAGTATTGAAATTATTAAAACATCAGAAGCAATCCTTATGTTGTGCCTCCCAAAAAGGGAAGAAAAAAACCTATTGCATTGACTTTTTGACTGTCACTGCATAATTTTGTCTATTGCAAAATCCACATGCAAATCGTCTATTCTCTATCGTGCAACAAATTTTGAGAGACAACAACATACACAAAGAAAAAATATTGATAGCAACCAATTGGAACTGCTTTTTGCAGTCAGAAAACCACTTTTTAAAAATTTAAAATGAAGATGCAAATGTCTAACTTATTTCTTATAATACGGATAGAATATTTCACGGAATAACTAAACACGAACTAACTACAGCTTAATGTATAAAATAAGTTGTTATTTAAATATTTTAAATCTTTTTTTTAAATATTTTAATGTACACAGAGGTGCTAAAACTAGCCCACTGAAATCCGTATTTGAGTTATACTGTGAATTTTTAAGCTAAAAATATTAATTTCAATTTTTAAACATATATTCGTAATTTTTTAGCCACGTATTGCCATTTACAATAGCTGTTTTATACATGTTTATTCTCAAAATAATTCTAAATTGTCCTATTAGTTCCAATTATGTTGAAACGAACATTATTGAAATCAATTTTCTATCTAATATAAAGGTATGCATACACACATGCATGCATATATATAAAAGGTGTCCCAAAACGACCGCATACAGTCTTCACAGCTGGATTCCTCGTTGGGAGTACAGAAAAACTGCCCAAAGAAGCGTTCCTGTACGATCCATACTTTACGAGACAAATACGAAAAACAAAGTATGACGTCACTGCCGGTGCAAAAAAAAAAAAAAAAAAAGAAAAAAAAAAAAAACACTGTATTGGACAGATCAACAACAGTATTTGCATATCTGTCCAGACGATAATGTTTAAAACGTTCGCTTTAAACATTATCGTCTGGACAGATATGTACATATATACGAACCCTGTATTTATGTATGCATAATTCAATATACATACATACATATATATGTATGTATGTATATTGTATTATGTATTTTGTATGAAATGTTAGTATCCAATGTTGCCCATTTTGATTTAGTCGCTTTATTCACTAACACAATTCCCTACTGAAGAACAATTTTAAGGCGAATGTATCAGCCCGTAAAACATTTTTTTCTGCATTTGCTCTTTAATTGCAAGGAAGTTAATTTGTGCTGAAAAATTTCCCGGTAAAGTAACGGGAATGCGTAAGTATGCAAACTCCACTTGTTTTAAACATTTAAGTACTCACCACATAATATTAAAGTGTTTATTATTTTGTCTTTTAAAACTCATTTTTTGCAACTATATAAATATCAGTTTAATCCAATGGTTTAGGGCATATAATTGTTTCTTTATCATCAACTTGATCTAAAACGTAAACACCATTTCCGTTATAAAATAATTACATCTTTCATTTGAGTGATTTGTCAGATATATTCAGATAGAAATACTGAAAACTACTTTAGCAAATAAATATAATCATCCACATTTCTCTAAATTAAATCTATTGTTGCAAGTGTGTATAATATTAATGTATGCATTGCCGCCTTCTCTCAGTAAGGTAAAATGTGCATTTTAAACAAAATTGAAAGACATGCCAGAAACATTTTAACCTCAGTATGTCCTAAGCAACCTTAACAATCAATAGGGGTAGGGTCTTAAACTTTTCTCTCGAGTTAATCACCGTTCCACAGCATCTTTAATTAAGTCTCCTTTCTCTCCCAAAGGAACGCTACTTGTTCGGATATTCAATTAGCTATAATCGATGCTGATTCTCCTGGAATTTGGTACAAATATACTAACTGAAATCTTAAGGTACGTAAACTCAAGTTCAATTCCCGTAACGCTAAAGCCTCACATTTTAGATAGCACATTACTATTATAGGTGCTTGTCATCCCAATTTATGAAGCGGCAGCAGTTTCCCTTCTTATTCAACAGCTGCTCAGTTGCTGTTTTACTTGATTATTGTAAAATTATTTGGCTTCTCAAAGAATATAGGAATATTTCGGCATATGACCCATCGTTCTGATCATAGAAATGTTGTTCTTAGTTGTAGAATTTGCTGATTTACATTAGTCAATAACATTTTTTGATGCAATTACTTTCCGTGTTTGTAGAACGTGGTTTATCCAAGGTATTGCTACGTTTCTAAAAGCATAAGACAATCAGAAGTGGTAAGATAACTTTGCTAGAAAAAATTCCGGGAGTATAAGCAGAAACATTTTCGAGTCAAAGGTAAATTTCATTTTGGTTCATGCTAGGGATTTTTTCCTTTTCCGTCCTATTTCTGAGCTTCCTTCCTTTTTCTATTTTCTTTTTTTCTGCTAATTTATCTGTTAAAGCCGAATCGTACTTAAAAAAAACTCTTACAGCTCTTTAAAGTATGTTAATTAGATTTAAATGACTAACTTTAAATATAGAGAAGACATTAAAGAAAGAAATCATAAATTAATAAAATGCATTTAAATACAGGCTTTTACAAAAGGAAGCCACAACACTGAAAAAAAAAAAAAAAAAAACGCAACACGCATAATTTAACTTTCTAGCCATAAAATTACTTCATGGAGTACACTAATTTATATGAATATTTTAAACTTCCAGCAACTTATTATTGATGGTAAAGGAATAAGTCTTCCGAAATTCGCTTGTTTAAAAAGACATTCATTTCTCATTGAGAAACTCAATTGATGGCATTCATTCGTCTACATGCGATGTTTAATTAAAATAACCCTGACTCATATTTAACCTCTCAACTCAGCATGGAAGAATTTAGAAATTTCATCAAGGCAAATTAGATTGCACAGAGATTTATGGTGGTCCCTAAACCAGATTTTTAAATTAAATCCAAGCACCTGAATATCGTGAAGAGTAGGTTATCGGTGGATTTTGAGGAAAATATGAGCCTTAATCGAAGTGTTAGCTTTATTGGATAGTGTCATTTGTCAGAGGCTTTGCTTAATTTATTTAACAGAAGCTGCAAATTAATTTAAAGCTTTGTTTTAGAAAAATTAGGTAAGTGTTTTCGGGGTATTATAACGTTTTTATCCAATTTCCGAATTTAATAAGGAATCTACATAATAAATTCTGCGAGACCTGCCAAATAAAATTACGATATGCCAATGAGATGAGGATTGCAGCATAGCAACTCCCTTGATTCGTTAGTTTTTGTTGGAGGGGTGGGGGGTGGGAAGGGCAGGGTCTTTTTATGTACTTAAAATGCTGTGCACTGCACCGCGCATGGATTCAGATACTAGAAGATTGCGTACATTTTATTCAAAAATATTTTTTTTCTTTAGTTTTAGATTAGCTATGAAATATTTCCAAAAACAATATTTGGGTTGTTACCAAAAAAAAAAAAAGTAAAAATAATTTCACGGACTTTTAACTGCATTGTAAAAAAATTCTGTAAAAGCATAGAAGGGAAACTGAGTGCTTCTTTAATATTACGAAGAACTTGTTTAAAATCAAATAACCAAGTTTCTGGATAACAGGTTCTCAATAACATTTTTCTTTTTCCGCACTTTGTAAAACTTCAGAAAAAGATTTGCTAAGTTACGTAAAACTAAAAACTTGAGATTTGTAATTTTCAGTTTAAAAGTTGTAAACAAATGTATAAATAATTTGTTTGCAGCCGCTTATAATCTGTGATTACTAGTTTAAAAATTGGGAATAATGCTTTATATGTTGTTGGCGTATATCTTAACTTCAGCTCTAGTGAGCAGCTCGCTAGCATTCGGCAGTCAGGCTTCCCTAATCCGGGGGCATCACTAGCCAAGCGAAGTGGGCTCAAATGAACTAATCTTCGACTTCGTGTACCAGAAATAGTTATTCAGCACACAAACAGATAGTGCCCCTACTGCGGCACGTTACCCGTTGCAATAAATGTACAAAATGTTCTCGGTTTTTTATTCTCTGTAATTTCCTGCTTCGAAGATTCTACAGTTTTTTGTCTTTAAGTTTCTGTAATTTTACGTTAGACTTCGGTTAAATGTTTTCCCGGAGATTCTTATGTATGCTCGGGGAATTTTTTAAAAGTGTGTTACAGCAAGTTTACAGATAATTACATGGCTGTTTCATGATAAAAAATACTCAATCAGAAGTTTTAATTAGCGGTAATAGTCCATTGAAAGTTTTTTGTTGACTTGATTAGTTTTAACTTACCAAGATGTATTCGTCGGCGTTCGTGATCCGATCATTCCCAAATTAGGCATTAAAAAAAATCATTTTTCTAACTTATACAAGATACAAAATTTTATTGTATAATATGCAATTTATTTTTTTTTTTACATTTTCTATACAAAAGAGTGTTCGATGATTAGGAACCATGAGAAAAGGCATAAAAATACGACTGACAATCACAATCAAATAAATTTTAAAACTTGTAATTGCTTGCTAAATGATCTGGTAACGTTACTTAATATCTTTCGATATTTCTCCCTTAAAAATGATTGGGTATGAAACTTATTCTTGCAAAAAACGGAATTCTACGAGCCAACGTAAAATATGCGCATTGCATAAACGAGAAAAATATACCATATCAGTTATTCTTTATCAACTTTATTTTAAAGATTTATAGAAAATGACAAGGAGTTTCTTTCTTTTACCGTCGGCTTCCAGGAGTAAAGATTCCCTGGAGTTCATGCATATGGACATTCATAAAACGAAAAGTATTCATGTCACATATTTCACATTCAGAAACGAACTGACAAGAACTATCCGTGTTTCTCTTCATGTTATTCTCAGTTCTCTTTCGGAGCTTTTCTTTTCGACTGTAAGAAGCTATGTTTAAAATATGAAATATTTTTTCACTTTATCTTTTGTTGAGATCATTACAATTGCATGAATTCTAAGAAACGTTTGTCCAATACATGTATACTTTTTAAATTGCAGCTCGTTCCAAAAACAAATTATATTTTCAAAAGTTTTTAATACTTTTTACAACAACCGACGCTAAAGAGCTGTAAATAGTGAAAGAAGTACCTCAAACATTATTTTTTGGTTACGAAGATTCTTGGAATAGTAATAATACTTAAAACCAATGTAAAAATGCTTTTGTATCAAAGACATTAGTACTTTAAAAACCGCTGCCTTGTATTTTCATGTAAATCAAGCTAATGGTAATTGATAGTATTAGTCTGTCAAACTACGGAACTAGACGTTCTGTTGATTGAGGTAAATATGCAGTTTTTGTTCCGTTTTAAAACAGCAGTCTTCTATGCTGTAGAGAACAATAAATACACACAAAATTGAAACTAATTTTCATTTATGAAAACTTCTTTTCAAGCAAAGATCCTATTGAATTCGATTGAATGAAATCAACTGTGTTTATTGTGCCTTTTTCCGAATAAATGTCGCAGTATTTTGTATCGGAAGAGACCTTTATGCTTTGTTCAAACATGTTTAAAGAGGTAGAATGTTATACATATTTTATTTCTGAGAATTCCAATTCTGGTCTTTGAATTTTATGCTGATCGGTTAGTGTCACTGAAAGTTCGCTTACCAAAATTTCCCCTGGTCTTCATTTTTCCCTTAACTACTAGAGTATACGAAGTGAAATTATACATATTCTTTCCTTTTAGGGGTGCATCAATAAGCAAATTGGCCGATTACCGATTAATCGGCAACCGATCAATTATAATGATCTTATTTTTACTAAACCATTTCTCAATCACTATTACTTTTCTTCACAATTTCCAATTTTACAGAATTAGCTAAGAGCTCATTTCTGTGAGTAATGGTTTATTCCCCTCATTTTCCTATTTTATTCAAATTCTGTGTAGAGTTTTTCTTATTTTATTGTTAATAAAATAACATTCTCTTAACTAGACCTAAAGGGTCGAAGATTTAGGTAGTAGCCAGTAGCCAATAAACAGTTTTGATTTAGTAGCACTCTTTTCATTATTAAAAACCACTTTATCTGTAAAGTAATCTTACGCGCCTGCTAAAGCTACATATGGAGGAAAGAATTGATAGATGAGAAATGTTGCAGTCACCAAATATGTGTTCCCATTTTGAGAATTTTCTTTTTTCACCAAATGTGTATTCCCACCTTTACGATGATACTTTAAACTTTTAATTTTGGGAGTGGGTAATATATTGAATGGAGGGGAAAAATACAGTTCGAAACTATTGGTAGGTAGTCGTAATTGGCGGCCACGAATTTCTATTTACGATGTAGGGATTTTTATCTTCATGTATAGCATCCAGACCTGTTATTTTTGGAGGACAGAAGGGAGCACCTGCACCCCCCCCCCCCCAGCTCGAGAAATATAACGTATATGTGTGTATTATTTACATGAGCCTATGTTGCAGAAAAATAATACTACTACAGTGCAGCCTAAAAGGGGGAGGGGTCATGGCGCAGATTGCACCAAAGGAAATTTTCGGAAGGAGGGTGTTGTAAAATATTAAGTTAAACAGTTGCTGTTGCAAAGTTCCGTTTTTTTTTTTGTTCTATCTTCGATATTTTCTTATGAAATCCTATTTTGTCAAATGTTGCTCTGATACTTTTCTACTTTTCTTAGTTACTTTTTGGAGATGGAGGGGGGGGGGGGGAGGTGACGGAACTTCTGGTATTCTTAATGAAATCATTTCGCATGGTTTCTTGTTTTGGTATACTAAAATAATTTTAATACAAGAATGTTTCACTGATTTATCGGCAACAATTGAACGATTATAAAAAATATCCTCAGTGGACGATTATGGAAGATTACTGCCAATTAATTGCGGCATCCTTATTACCTTTAGCAATAAAACTTCTGAAATCGAAAATCTGAAGATCTATCTGAAGTTATGATTTGTTAAATTCGTGGTTTTACCCAAACCGTTTTACAAAAACGGTTTTATGGAAATTGTTAGGCAAAGTAGTAATTGCATCGAAAGCACATTTACGATAACTTATTACTTTAAACACCTACTTACCTAAAATGTGTTTGGACATACTGCGGATCGGATCATTAAATTCCAAACAAATTTCTTAAAGTTGAAAAAAATGCACAAATTGTAAAACTTGAAAAAAAAATATATATAAAGAAACTTTAAATTCTTTGAATAATTCTCTACGAAAATGTATGGAATGAAAAGGTTTTGTAGTTCAATTTATGAATCAAGTCATCGGACAAAAGATTCTATACTGGCATTCATTCCGCAATTGCACCATAAATGTGACAGTGAGTCCCATAATTCTTCGATGTCTTTACGGAAATCCTACCACAATAAAGATTCTCCCTTTGACGCCATATATATTTGGACATGAATAGGAGTAGGATTCCATGTGTTTGCAGCAGCCATTTTGTTCTGTGACTTATGTTCTGTCTTTTCCTCTATCACTATCAGCAAATTTCTTTCCTTATTTCAATGAATTCCTCAAGAAAATTATAACCAAACCGAGTTTACGATAGAAAGTCTATTAGCAGCATTTACTTTAAGATAAAGAATTAAAGACAGTATTAATTACTGAAAAAGCAAAATTATTAAACTGAATTGTAATAAAGGATACGAAATTTACTTTATAAATGACGTGGTTGCAAACTTCAGCTCTTTCATGTATTGCTCTTGCTCGAATAAATGCTAGTTTTAAACATTTACAGTTTCATAACAATTATTATAAGTCTGTTTAGAAATGAACTACTATTCTACTTGCATAAGTTCAAAGTTGTTGCGAAGGAAAAGTGTTTCTAGGAACTCTTCAATATTGACATTGTAAGGAGAGTGTCTTATACTAGTTTCAATTTGTGTTGCATTTGACCTCAGTGTGTTTAATCCTGGTTACTTTCTAAAATAAAACTTTACCTTTTCTAACTTAAACCACTATAAAATAATATATGCAACATATACACATTAAATAATGGTGAGGGTATGTTTTTGAGATGTGTGTAAAGGTTTCTGCACCTCAGTTATCCCCAAATTATTTCAAATAAAATGTCGGAGAGAAATTAAAAGAGGTGTTCTTATTCCAAAATGTTGTCTGCGCAAACAAATTGGCTATATCCTTTAGCTAAAGAGCCGTCATTAATATAATTTTGAATGTACAATTCAATTCTTAATTATTGAAAGGAAAAAAAAAATACACCAGCTCAAATATTTGTTTCAAAGTTATAGATTTATACATGCTGTAAAACCACTTTACCTCATTGACCGCTTTACATCTCCTCCTTACCCTACAGTTAAAGGTCAACTGAGCCCTCGGCGTGACCTTCCGAATGTAAGGCAAGTCCCTCAAATGTTATTAGAATTATAATGTTGAAGTAATTACATTTTCAATCTTAATGTAATTACTTCACTTATGTTTTACTTTTCAGTATTTTTAACGGTACTTTTAGGATACGTTAAGCTTTCTTTCTTTTCAAAAATTCTTATTTTTACGGAAAAGTAGACTAAAAAGATCTGCCCCCGTCAGGTGAACTCTTTTTTTACTAAAGTATCATAATTCAGTCATTTCACTAAAAGGTATAGAAATGAAGCTTCAAAGGTATAATGCTTCAGGAAGCAGGTAAATAAAATCTGTTACTAACCAGTGCTTAAAATTAATCCGCGACACTGAAAAAAAAACAAAAACTTTACATTACTTTTATGAACATGCTGATTTGGTTATAATCATTGAGGAGGTTACAAAGTTGTTTACCACAACAATGTGATACTAAGTGCTAGTTAAGTATAATGTCTGTTGCTTCGTACTAACATTGCATTACTCTATAACTAATGTAAAAAACTGATTCACTTTAATAGCAAAACACCACTTGCTCGCTGAGTTCCATGATGACATATTCTCACCCTAAGTGGCATAATCTCACCTCATTTTACGGTATACAGCGAAATTATGCATCCTCGTCCTTGAATAAGATGTTTAAAAAAATTTCTCCTGAAATTTGTTGACAAAACAATTGCTAACAATTTGTAAACAATTTTTCAAACCTAAAAGTAATCCAATACAGTATATTTAGTAGAAAATGTTTATGAACATATTTTGCCCCAGAAAAAAACATTGCACAAATTTAATTGACAAAAAATAATAAAAAGGTTTAAGTAAGTAAATACATAAAACATTTTAAAAATGACAATGACAGAGAGATTTTTAAAAGAATGGATGATAATTTTAATATTCCAAAGCGCATTGAAGATAATATTTAGCTTTAAAGATGTAGATGATACTAACTCAAAATAATGATGACAACATTCAGATTTTAAAAAGAGAATGATGAAGAAAAATTTGTTCTTTAAATGATTCGCAAGTTATAATTTCTCAAGTACTTAGACAACAAGCTTTAGTTTCAAGGGGTAATAATAGAGTTTACTTTTTAACATTGTCAGCTGTACTTAATTCATAAAAATCAGTTTAAAGCGTTACTTTGCAAAAAAAAAAAAAAAACTTTCAGATTGCAATATTTAACGTAACTGAAGTATAACTAAATATTTAATTTATAGAACTATTTAATTAAGTTTCTGAACAGAAGTGGTGAGGAATTTAAAGGAGCTACTGAAAAAAAGTCAGAAGTAAGGAAATAATAAAGTTCTGATCGATAGTGCAAATCAGCATCAATCGGCGTCCCTATAAGATTATATATTTTAACGAAAATATTGTAAACAACAGCTATAAATCCTGTAAAATCAAAGATCATTTTGCAACAACATGCTTGAATTGATACGATAAATCTTGATATGTCGCTAAGCATCTTTATTCGCCAATCGTGATCGCTCGTACAGGAACACTTATTCGTTCTTTTGTCATAACCTATGTCGGATACCATTATAAATAGGGTAATTTATTTGAGTGAAATAGCCGCAGCTCGTCCATTGGAATGTCTGTCTCTCAGCATGAATCTTTCCTTTTCCTAAAGCATTCATGCCCTGTTGGCATCATTTCTGAGCTGTCTCACACAAAACATTACATTTGCTGTTACGGAGACTTTATATGTTTTCCATAATATAATATTTGTGTATGTATCTTTATCATCTGCATGTACCCACTTAATAGTTTCCTTAAATATAACTAGTAAGCGAGAGTTAATGTTTTAGAAACTACTAGCGGTACCCGCACGGCTATGCCCGTGTTAAAAAATGGAAAGACCAGTCGGTTTGCCATTGTGTATATAGCGATAACTTTTTTAGGTGTAAATTATGTTATTTTATTAAAATGTATAGCATTCCACATAATTAAAAATTAGCTGCCCACGGCAATCAGCCAGAGATCCTACACATTTAAGCTTTTTTTTTTTTTTACAAAACACGCACAATTAAAAAGGAAAGAAAGAAACGAAACAAAACAAAAAAGAAAATATTTGAAAGAAAACGCATCTTGTTTGTTTAGTTCAAGTACCCACACATAAAGAACGATTATAATAAATTATAATATTTTTAATTAATAAATTTTTATCTATTATTTATTGACATCAAAGCCGGGTGCAGACGCTACGTTTTGTACAACCTTTTGTCTACGCAGTCTTAATACTGAATGAAAACGTTGCAGTTTTTTATGCTTCTACATGGTGCAGAGATATCTATATTTCACTCAGTTTTGTGCGATATCATCATGAAGGAGGTACTACTCTGGTCAATTTTGGCATGGTGTCATGTTAAAAAAAAAGACTGGAACGTCTCAGAAGTACCCGGCGTTTAAAGTGGTCAAATGAGTACATAAAATAGATATTTTTTGTTGCCTGTTCTGGTGGTTCGACAACTGCAATCTCTTTATTTTCATCGATGATATTCCTAGACTGCCTTGGTGTCTCCTGATCATATAGGAAATGTAACAAATCAAAATACCAGAGAGATGGCTTGTAGATTTCGTCTCCAGCCCCAGATCGAATCGATTTATTAACTTTTGCCAATTCTTTACGGTAAACACTTCTCAAAGAATTAATTATTTACAACTGTTTCTCTGTTTGCGGTTGCATCAATTTCCTTGAATTTTTCCACTAAACTCTCATAAGCGTCCCCCTTTTTATCCCTGTCACTATACTCCTTGGATTTGACACGCCAAATGCATGGGAAACTTTCGCATAATGCAATAAATTTTGTGAGAAACTCCTGAGAACATTGCCGAAAGTCGGCCATCGTCACCTGACGAATTGAAACTGAGAAACAAAATGAATCGGAAAAGGGTGCTACCGTCTACATGTGCCGATTTGTCTGCACAGTTCAAAGACATCTATGCTTTCTATCTCAGTTATCGCTGCAACTGTACAGTCTTCGCACCGGACTCAAAACTGTGCACTTTTCTAATCTATACGCAACGTTTTATCTGCAGCGTGTTGAACTGCGGAGACAAAACGTTGTGCAAAACATAACGTCGGGACCCGGCTTAAAACAGAAAGACGAAATTTTGTAGCTTACAGAAACAAACAGCAGCAAGCAAAGCTTTGAAAGCGGAATGAACCTTTCATCCGCGCTCAAATAGAAAAATACCATGTGTGCTACTTCACAGGCGAAAAAAAAAAAAAAGAAAGTATAAATAGTAATAAGCTGGAATAACAAAAATCGCTATAAAGAATAACATTTCTTTTAAAAACCCCTGTGCAGTATGGAAAATGGTCCCGTAAAATACATGTCAAAATAAGGAAATCAAAATAAAACTATCAACCGCCTGTGAGTAGAAAAATGTTCCAAACCGTAAATTTAACGGTGAATTAGATGGACAGACTGCTGCCGGTTATTTAACCGTAATTTCACGATGAAATTTCTAACAGTGCACAAATTTCTTCAATTTGACCAAAGGTTTACTCGGAGCCTTTTTCATGAAGCCATTTCGTCAAATAATACGATAAGTTTCGTGAGATTTGAGCATGCGTTTCTGAGAGTGTATACGTAAGTTTTTTGGCACAATTACTTTTTGTTTGTTGGAAATAAATTTCAATTCGCTTTAAAAAAATAATAATCAAAATCTAAAAAAATAAATAAATAAATTAAAAATCGGCTGCTCCTCAAAATGCTAAAAACCGCTAGGAATAAATTTTAATTCGTTGAAAGAAAAAAGGATTAATAGTCAGTCGGCCATGGTAACAATTAAAATTAAAGTTAATTAGCGTGAAAAAATAATTTCGAACTGCAGAGAAAAATGCTTATAACTTCTTTTCTAGGTAATTTAGAGGCTTCGAATTTTCGCACGTAGAGCGAAACTCCTTCCGGGGTAGTTTTTTACCCCGCTTTTCAACGGTATCAAGCTCGAATCGATGCGATAATTCCTTCCCATAGAAAATGATTATTTTATGAAACTTTCGGCTATAAATTGGAAAAGAAGAACAAATTCGAATTTCGGAAAAAACTCTCCGAGGTGCACACCCCCATGTTCCAAACTAATTTCGTGCCAAATCTCATGAAAATCCGTTGGACGGTTTGGGCCCTACGCTGGACACAGACACACACACATACTTGCTGCTTTATTATTAGTAGAGACTAGCTGACATGCCCGGCGTTGCGCGGAATAATATTGCATCATTTGCAGGCCAGGTGAAACATATCCAAAATGCTCTTGTAGATATATAACGAAAAATTTTCTTAAAAAATCCAAGTAGAACATAGGCAGCAATCCTTAAAAATCCCATTTAAATAGTAAAACTCATTAAAAATCACGATTGCATTAAAAACAACAGCATCGAAAAATTCCTTTTAGACCAAAAATAACAGTCCATAAAAATCCACATAAAATGCCAATAACAGCTTATAAAAATTGCCAATAGAGTAAGGGCAACAGTACCTAACATACACATATTCACCAGGATAATTGTTCCAAAAGGATATCAAGAGTCCGTAAAAAATCGCAATTACAATATAGATAACATTACATCTAAAAATTACGATTAGAAGAAGAGCAGTATTCCTTTTTAAAATCCCATCAAAGAACAACGGTCCCAGAACATTTCTGCTACAATAAAGAAAATTTTCCTCATGAAGCCGCTCCCCCCCCCCCCATTTGCACTATTCCGAAAAAATATCCATCAGAATAAAGACGTCTGTGATTAAAAAATTAAACTGCAGACCTAAGCTGACGTTCCTAAAATCAAGTCACCAACGGTCCATCTTTAATTCCCCATCAAAATAAGGACACCCCTTCCTAAAAATCCCGCTTGCAAAATCGTCAAAACATTTCGAACAATAGCACTTTTTATAAAGTTCGGATAAAAACGGAAGGAAGAAAAGCATTATTTGCAAAGGCAAATAAACATGCACATTTAAAATACAAAATGTTCAGTACTGAACTAATGCTGACGTGTGAAATTTAAGTTGACAGAATGAAACAACTAAATACTATTCAAATGGCGCTAAATAGACAGTACAAAAATTAAATAAATGTTAGAAAATAAATCATTTGAGTAAAATATGGAATTACTCTATAATAACTCTATATAAAACAGTTAAACTGATTACTAATAAGGATTATTGGAGCGGTTTGGTAAAGTTTCGAAGCGCAAAATAATATATTGAGAACAACTGGATGGGGGGAGAGAAAAAAGTTACCACCACTTTTCGAAATTTTAAATTTCCCCAAAAATCAGAGATATCGAAAACCTTCCAACCTTGTTTTTATGGAAGAAATAAATATTTAATCGCCAAAAAAGAAAGAAGAATCAACCTCAGGATAAAGTAATTGAAAATCGTCAGCAGTTAATACTCCACAAAATATGCATAAAAATGAAATGAATTTTTAGAATTTGTTTCGCTGATAAAACGGTTATTCTACCATAAGTAATGTTTCATGAAATTGTTGAACTGGTACCATAATTATAAATCATTAAAAAATAAAGAAGAATCAACCTCAAGAAAAAGTCATTAAAAATCGTCTGCAATCCACAAAATATGCATAAAAAATGATATGAATTTTTAAAATTTGTTTCGCTCATAAAACGGAACGAATAACGATAAAACAGCATTTTTTCAATCTTGAGTTTACAAAAATCATCTAGTTAACGACAAAAGTACTATTTATTTTGGCGAAAACACGCAATTTGAGCAGATAAATTCAGAGGTAAGCCTTGCTTTAAAGTTCGAAAACTACTTCAAGCGAATACTGCGCGTGTTCTATTTGTTCTACGAACTGCAGAAAGAGATCATATTGTGCAGTTTTTTACGGGCATTCAAATGCTGAAAAAAACTAATACGTGGGACGTTTCTTCGATGAGATAAACCCAAATCAACAGTTTTGCTTAAAATTGGAATAAAAGAAGAACAAATTCGAATTTTCGGAAAAACGCTTCGAGGTGCACGAGGACCTGGTCCAAGGTACCTGTAACCAAAATTTCGTACTCTTAGACCGTTCCATCTCGCCAGGAGGCGATCGACAGACAGACACACACACACACACACACACACACAAACTTTTGGTTTTATTTATATAGATTAAAATACATCAGGGGTCTGTGTTGAATATACAGTGGCATGGAAAAGTTTCGGGCCATCCTATTTTTTATACATATTGCACATAAATACGACGTTGAAAGAAATATAAACGATCTACTATAGCAGATATTCACTTATATTTAAAAAGAATGAGTTATATACATTGACATTACTTTCAAATAATTATTTGTTCAACCTTTCTTTATTAATGACTGTGCAAAAGTATCGGGACACATACTTTTCTCCACCAGACCCCTACCTGTTAGCCGAGGCCTTAAGATTGCTTACGCACGGGGAGAGGTAGTGGGGTCTACGGATTTTACATGCACATATCCCCAAGTATACATGGTGGTCTTCAGTGGGTATCGAACGCGCGACCTTCCAGGTGGAAGTCCGACGTGCTAACCACTAGGCTACCACGGCCCTCCATCGGGACACATATTACTTTTTAAAAAAATCAAAAAGAATAAAAGAGAATTGGGGTTAATTGTCTTGTACTCCTTCCCTCGACTTAATACTTTGTTACCATGCCCTTAGAAGTAATGACTGCAGCACACCGACGAAGCATTGAGTCGATTAACCGCGAGATTCGTTCTTTTGGCAATTTCTGCCATTCTTGTCGCAAATGGATCCACAATTCCGGTCTGTTGGAGTGATTTTTCGTTCCAACACGAACTTTTAGGTCTTACCACAAGTGTTCAACGGGATTTAAGTCCGGTGACTGCGTTGGCCAGGATGGGAGGCGGACTTTTCGGCTCTGAAGAAAAATTGTCACTAGACGCGAAGTTTGTTTTGAATGGTTATCTTGTTAAAAAATCCAACCATGAGGCAAATTTTTCGTTGCAAATGGAAGCGTATGATCCAGCAGAATGTTCTTGTACATTGCAGCGTCCATATTGCCGTGAATTTCCACCAGCGGACCAACGCCATCAGTAAAAAGTTCTCCCCAAGCTTTGAGGTTCCCACCACCGTGTTTAACAGTAGGAGTTTTATACCTTACTTTATATCTGGTACTTGTTGGAGGTCTTACGTATTTGCCACCCTCACTTCCAAACAATTGAAATTTTAATTCATCAGAAAATAGCACTTTCCGCCAATCCGATGCCGTCCAGTGCTCATATTTTTTCGCAAAGTCCAGCCTAGCCTTCTTATTCTTTTTAATAATAAATGGTCTCTTGACGCCAATCCGTCCAATCATCTCTACAGCCTTCAGACGTCGAGACACTGTACTTTGGCTAACATCGGGTAGATTTTCACTTTGTAATTCTCGTGAAATATCGGCTGTGCTTTTTCGAGGATCGACAGCACACTTTCTTCTTATAATTTTGTCGACACGACTCAAAGTTTTTCGCGGATTACCGCTCCGTTTTTTATCACACGGTTAGTTTGTTGTTTTATACTTAGAAATGATACAATTAACAGTACTTTTTCCGACAGATAAAGCCCTTGCAATGACACGTGAACTTTTTCCTTGTGAAGAAAGTTTCTCCACGATTTCACGAACCTGAATATTCGTGTGTTTCAGCATCGTCGCCACAAGAAGACTAATTTTCCTTTGTGTAGCATGTTTTGAAACCAGCGAGCCTAAAATGTAAACAAACCGGGAGTACAGAGCCGCGGCGAGAAGTGGCCTAATATTTTTGCACACCGACGAAAGTCATTTTACGTAGTACACGTAGAATATGCTATGAACCAATGTAATATTTGATGTTTCTTTGTATATTCTAACCTTCTCATATATTTCGGACAATGAACGAGTTGAGGAATAAAAAATTTTATCAACTCAATGGAAAAACCAGGGTGGCCCGAAACTTTTGCACACTACTGTATTTAGCAGATGTAGGCAGTATCCTTATATAAAATAAAATTTATTCTGGCATTTAACGGGGTCAAAAAGGAACATAATAAACTTTTACGTAAAGTTAAGACGCAATACAAACAACACATGCATGAAAAACCGTCCAACACACTACTAGGCTTGCAAAGAAACATAGCACATGAGCATTTCCACAAGGCTGTTGCCAATACCGAAAATTAAGATCACATAATAATATTGTAAATTATTTGCATAATGCTGGTTGCCTAATGAAAACAAAACTAAACCTAACAGTCTGGAGCAGCTATTTTTTGAGATGCTCCGAATACTTTTACTGGATTATATTATTTATACATTTTTTCACATAATTTTTTTAAGCGATAAAAAATTAAAAATTTTTTAAAAAAACATCGGAGCTGCGGCGCACAATAAATATTTTTGCTCCGCCTCCGTTCCAGTTTCGATCAAAATCTCATTGCTTCACTGTTTTGTGCTCCTGCTCCACGCGCCGCTCCAGATCCCTGCGTATAATACAGTTTTCTTTCTAAGTTTCAGTCATGAATTTACCTTCTCATTATTTTGATGTGGTCAAAGTTTGAATTGGATATTGATTTTAGGCTTCAAATAGAGCAAGCATATTTTTTAAAATTTAACATAGGAAGAAAAACAACCACACAATTTAGAAATCAGGGAAAAAGCATCAGGCTAAAAAGTTTTGCAGTTAAGGCTTTTTTCATCTGAAAGTAAAGGTAACACCAGCGTCCGGGAGTTTAGAATTGATTTTTGCGCTGAAAATAAATGTTCTTTGTAAATCCAAAACAAGTTTTTGCAACGCTTTTGTAGTTTTTGTGTTTTATCAAAATGGACGTTATTATTTATTTTTATTATTTGTCAGCACAGCCATAATTTTATATTCCTTGTATAAACCTTGTGTAATAAGAAGTAAGAGTGCTAAATTCAAAACCAAATTCAGAAATAGCAATAAAAATAGTTGTTTCTACTTATTTTGATTTATAGATCAACATCACAAAGGGACTAAACGCAAAAAATAAAAAATAAAATGCAATTTAAACGCGGCGTGATTTGGGTTAACTCAGGAGGAAAAAAATAAACCTATAAATGCTCTATTCTGCGTAATTCCCCTCCCCTACAAGCAAAAGCTGCGTTTTTTTAATGATAAAAGGAAAAATGTAGTAAGAGCTATTTTTTTACATCTTTCTAAAAACAATGATAATCGTTTAATAAAATATTTAAAAGCGCATTAAAAGTATTTCTATTTTAATTTCTCACATGGAATTGCGTTCGGGGAAAAAAGCAGTTTTTATTGTTTACGGTTTTTCTAGTTCTGATAATCCGTGTTTAATTATTTTGTGTATAAATTGTTATACGGATATTATTTTCAAGATAGTTTCAAAAAACTAGAAAGCTGTGGCTTATTAAAGAACATTAGACTTTGATATTGATAACATTTCATTACTTCCACGCGATACTAAATTTTTTTGTTTACAAATTATTTCATCAAAAGTTTAAAATTTATTGTTAGTTTCTTTAAATGATGAAAAAAGGACTTTTTAACCAAAAACCACCTGTTTAATATGGTATTATTCTTGACATAATGATTTACTCCAACTGAAGTTTTGATTATGAGAAAACTAATTCTTTGCAGTTTTGGAATAAAAAAACTGTTGACAATACTGCGTGACCCATCCCGACGCATTTATCTGAGCATAATAAGAGCCCTGCTCAAAAGACAGTAGTCACATAATTTGTGTCACTGTATCAGAGCATGTAACTGCTGTTAATAATGGTAAAATAAAGATCGAGAGAACTCCTCGAAAATGCATATTTCAGTGCGCCCCGACAGTTCCACAGAGTCATTTTACATATTTTATTCAGTAGAAGTATCCGAGCATTAAAACGCGAACGAGAGATAAATTCCTGGACTAGAGAACATTTTGGAAAATGTTCGTTAAAACCCCAAAAGCAATTCTACCCTTGAAAATATTGCGTAGCTGCGAGAATCGCGAAGGTCTCGGCGCATGCGCATTCGCCACTCGACCGAATTGTCAACAGAAGGGGCGCATCCTTGTAACTCATCGATTCAAATCCTCTGAAATCAACTTCTGAGTCCTCTACTTTCACAGGTAAGGTGTATTTTCTTTTATAAACAAAGGTTTAATCCCCTAAAACCCCTCCAGTGAAATTTGGAAATTCTTGCATCTCTCCGGAGCAACGGGAGAGATCCCGATTGTATCCGCATCCGCGGAGGCAGGATGTTTCATCCGCATCTTTTCGCTATGACGTAGAGGCAGCTGTACGGGTTTTCTAAGCTACGTAATAAGTGCTAGTTTCGTAAATTTACTTTTATTTTAATCGTTTATTGGATTTATAAATTTTCCTTCTATTTGCAGCAACCGCATAAGCAATACATCTTTTTCAACAGCTTATGATTTTTCTCTACCGTCCATAAGAGGAGATCCCAAATTCAATTAGATAATTTTTGCTCATTTATTTTTTGCATCTACTTTAATTTACCTTTTCAGGAAAACGAAATACTATTCCTTTAACTGATAAGTCAAAATTTTGTTGTTAAAAAACGTTATATTTTACGAGATTTCGAGATTTTTCGAAAAGTAGGTCAAGGTTACCAGTTGTTGTGATACCATGTGGCTGATGATCTTCCTCTACCACTTTAGTCTTATGCGTCTTACACAAATTAAACCTTTTATTTCTTTATTTCAAAAATATTTTCTACTAACGTAAACGTAACTGAAAATAAACTATAATCTTTTCTTTTGTTATCTCACGTCATTTGCAGAACTGTATTAAAATTTCAAAATAAAATATGAATATTGTTCTGATGAATAAATTAAGTTTGACGGTGAGAAATATTGCGATTAGTATTTTATCCGTAAGAAAAAATTAAAAACGGGTTTCTTCTCTATTTATGAAACTGATTGTATTGTGTATATTTGGTATACTATATATGATATATATGCTGAAATCACAAGAATAAAAAAAAGGTGTTCAACAATGTCCGTAGAGTTATGGATTGCTCAACTAATTACAAAACGAAGCTTGAAAGCAATTCTTTTTTACCTATTATTAAATTTATCGAATGTGTCACCTGCATAAAAATGAATGAGTTCAGACTCTTCTAAATAAACTTTATAAAATGGTATTTGGTTAGTAAAATAAAATAAAATTAACTTTTTGTACTTCAGGGATGTGGTAAAGCTAAATCAAGTCAGTTATTGGTTATTTCGACATTTTAATTGATGCGTACTTTAGTCTGAATCAATGTTACTTTGTTCATTTTGTTGAGTGATTTTACTTCCAAGTTTTGATTCGTATGAGTTTAAACATACACGTACGTGACATAAATTTCATAATTTCTTCTGCATGAGTCGAAATAAGGTTAGATAGCCTTGTATTTCCACACTAAATTGTACCAAAAAGGTGAACACAAATTTAATTACGAAGTGCTTTTTATTCACGTGTGATAGATATTCGCAAAACATTGAACTGTTCGTTATTATGCATTTGCAAAATATTCTAAGTATTCCCCCATCAAAAAATGAGAAAAACGATAATCGTTCAAAGTTGTATTTCATTTTTATGAATGGCAATTATTAAAATCGTTTTACTTATGGATGATGTGTCCAATAACAAAAGACATACCGAATATAAATTTTAAATGCATTTAAAATTTTTAATTTTAAAATTTTATTTCTTAAATTTAAATTTGAAATAAAATATCATGAAAGATGTTAGTTTCAACTTATTGTGCTAAAAATAAAAATTCATTTCTATGTTAATAATAAAAACTATCTTTCAAGACTTATTATCTTTTGTATGGTTCTTTCCCCATCCCGGCTATTTTAAGGCTGTTTTTCTGAGCAGTCCAATAGCATTTAACATATTCCTGAGAAATTCAAACACTTTGCTGAAAAAGTGAGACCACTAAAAAAAAAAAAAAAAAAAAAAAAATGCACCAAAAACTTGAGAAACAAATACTGTCAAATTATATTTTTAGTTCAGCTGTTGCTCCGTGAAACATACATATGTATGTAAAAAGAGAGAGAGAGAGAGAGAGAAAATGGGAAATCTTTGCAAATGTTATGTGTAGGAGCAGATTTCCAGATTTATCTATTATGAAATTCTTATCCTTTGAGCGCTTATAGAAGCGCCAAAGAATAATTTGATTTTTGACACAAGTTATTATTGAGACGTTAATCTCTTTATGCAAAACATAATAAATATCTTTGATATGCATATTTTTTTGGCAGCGATTAGTAAGTAAATTTTGTTTCATTTGGAACATAAATTTTGTATGGGTCTTGATTAATTCAAGTTTGATCTCAATGTATACGTAAGTCGGGAAACTGAAAAAAAAGTTTAATCCATAAGTCTTTTAAAAATGCCTTTAGGCGTTTTGGTGACACATCGAGCTTTTAAGTTTCCATCAGAATTTAATGCTGTCCATTAAATTCTGAATCATACCGTAGCTAGAAAAAAAAATTAGAGTTGAAGACCCCTGTTTCGGTGTTATAAGGAAGCCCTGTGTATTCCTTCTTAGCTTTTGGCAGGTGTTTTTTCATACACAAGCTCACTTCTCTGGAAAGAAGAAAAAGAAGGAGGAAAGGGGGGCTTTCTCGTAACCCAGAAATATGTGTCTGCAATTCTTATTGCTATTTGTGATTTTTATACTTAGCTTTGAGTTTTCATATCGTAGCTATTTTGCATACCGGTTGTCATATTTAAAAATGCAACATCCAAAAAGTATCCTGAAGCAAAATGTAATACGAGACTCAAAAATTCAATCTGGAAAAAATCCACCCTCATTTTGTTTAAGCAAAATATCCTCTCGGTGTCAAAATGACTTTTTAACATTCTATATCTATAAGGGAATCGCGAGAATAGTTGAATAGATTTCCCCAGGTTTGCAATTAGCTAATACATACAAAATATGCTTTCCTTAAGGAAAATAGTTATACATATAATTAACTTACTTTACCGCACGCAATTTAAAATTCTAGATGAGCCTTGTTTTATAATTTGAGAACAATTCAACCTGAACTCACTTGGAATTTCGAATTGTGACAAATACAATGTCGAATTGCACAGTACCATATTTAAAAAAAAATCCCTCTAGTATTTAACTCATTTATCTTAATTGCCAAAAAATTATTCAACGCACCAGCATCTAACCATACTTGTGGAACTAAAAAACTAACCACATGACCACAGTGGAGATAAAAAACAGAAAAAAAAGCGTAACTTTTAAAGCAAAAGATATTTGCAATATCATTTTATTCTTGTGTGTACACTTCATCTGGGAGAGAGTAACAAAAAAAAAAAAGTATGTGAATTAATCGTTCAATTATTAAAATTGAAGTTTGGAATTTAATTTTGGCAGAATAAGAACATTTGACTGCAACTAATAACAGAGCAAACAAAACATTCATATTTTAGTGTAATTAAATTCCTTACAGTTTTCCTTGTCACGTAAGAGAATGCAATATACCGTGAGAAAAATTCTTGGGGATTTGAAAATTCCATCGCAAGCTGTTGAATGCGACTGAAGAAGGTCCCATGCTAATATAGCGATATTTAAAGACGAATTTTAATGAAATAAGGAAAGTTCGAAATTCCCACCACTCTTCTTTTAATTCACTTGATATTGATGGTGTGCACTGATGTCGAGATTTTTAGAGGCGAATAATATGCATGTATGATTAATTGGATAATTTTCCTAAATTGCGTCTTTACTTGTTGATAATATTTCAATTATTTATTTGTCTACATTATTATTGTAGGACATTTATTGAGCTAAAATAAGCGAGTTATTTCAATTTGTTAATTAAAGTAAAAAAAGAAGGGGAGGGGCAGGGGACCGCTGAAATGCTTTCCAACACTGAGATGTCCTGATGAAACCTTTCCCCATGCTCATCATTAATTGTGCCAAGGTTTTGGGAAAAGAAGTCCATATGGAAGTCCAAAAAGTGTAGTTTTAATGATATATGGCAACCTAATAGTACAAAAGCCTTTTTATTATGTCACCAACACTATTTTCGTAGTTTTCAGCTTTCTCATTTCCAAGGAAACGTGAGCACACTGATTTAAAGGCCAGCCAGGCGTATTTTTCGGCTTCTGACTGTTTGTTTTCATACTCTTTGTTAGGAAAGGATTATTTTATGTAAAATTAAATAAGGACATTTTTCCCCACGCGTTATAAATAGTATATATAATGGTCTTATTATCTTAGTATAAAGAAAATTCAAGCGCAACAATATTGATCAACTATATAACCAATATTGGAATTTCTCAGAAAAACATAACTAAAGTGAGCCATAGGGTTATTTTTATTGTTCGCAATCAAGTAATCGCTTGGCGAGCTGAACTGTCCAATAGGGTGGGTCGAAAAAAAGGAATGTTTTTTTTGGAAACGCTATACCGCGGAAAACTTGCCTCTGGGGTAGGTAAGTAACATGCAAATTAAAAAACAGATTTTTATTGAACCCCTAGCTAGCGCATTGTACTTAAAATTTCGATTTTTTTTTCGAAAATCAAGTCATTTTACAAGTTTTTTCGCAGAAGTCAACCATTATTATTTTTAACTGCTATAGCGAAAATCATTTATTACAAGGGTTGAAAAGCACACAAAAAAATTTAAAACGTCAAAATATTTCAATTTGCGGTAGCGCAAAAGACTCAAAAATCGGTAAGTTATAGCATTTAAGGTACATACTTACACCTAATGTGAAAGGCATAGTCCAACAAGCTGAGTTATGTGATAATAGCTCATTTCTTTTTTATTACTTTACACTTCAATTCATTGTAATAAAACAGCGTTTCCCAACCGGTGGTTCGCGAACCCCCACTGGTTCGCGTGGCATCGGAAGGGGGTTCACGAAAATAATATTGCAATGGCGGAATATTTAATTGCTAACGCACAAGAAAAAAAAAATTACATACATATTAGGACAGGGGTGTAAAAATGATTTTTTTCAATAAATTGTTTTCCTGATAATACATAAAAGTTGGGGACTGGCACAGTAAGCAAATTTGAAATGCACTTATTTCTACTATTATCTGATTTCGAAAATTTGAACCACAAAGTGGCATCGGCAGAAATTTCTTGATTAATTTAAAATTTTGAACGTATGTTTCTCCTACCATTTCTTCCCTTCCGTATGTTTCTCCTCCTTTTTCCTCGCTAACGCGAAGAAAAAGTCGGAAATATAGAAATTTTCCTAAATGTAGAATAGTGCATTATTTTGGGCTAATTTCTCCTATAGAGACCTTTTGTTTTTACCGAAGATATTTAATCATTTATTTTTTTTTAATATTGTATTCGCATTTACCACTAATTATTCCAACTGTTCTGCATGTTCGCAATGAAAAGTTTGAAAACAAGTGAACTTTAATAATGTAATTTTCCACAACTTTTGCGAATTTTGAGCAGAAAGATATTTATTGATTGATTCAAAATTGTGTACGTATGGTTAGTTCTCATGACACCCTACTAACATTTCTTTCGCCCTAACAGTAAAATAATTTTTAAAGATTTTTTTACTGCTCTATTAATAATTTAAAAAGGACATCTAATAAAAGTAATAATTAAAAAAAAACCATATGTATTTTCTTGTAGCTGTATTTTTGCTTTGGTTAGATATTTTGCAATTCCACTTCCTTTCTTTGTGATGAACTATTGTACAAAAAGGAAAATAAACGTGCTAGCAAATTTTTTCAGTTTTGTTTCCCATTACTAAGGACTACAGAAAAGGGTTCATCATTTTCTTTCGGATCTTGGAAGGGGTTCGCACGAAAAAACAGGTTGGGAACCACTCCTTTATATGGTCATTCTATTACAGTGGTTCCCAACCTTTTTTGTAAAACATCCAAGTTTACTTTTTCTTCGCGTCGACGAGTGGGAGCATTAGAAACATACGTTCAAAATTTTAAATTAATCAAGGAATTTCTTCCGATTTCACTTTATGATTCAAGTTTTCAAAACCAGACAATAGTAGAAATAAGTGCATTTCAAATTTTATACTCATGCTTCCCATCCTAGTCCACAAATTTTGTGCATTATCGGGAAAACAATTTATTAAAAAAAATCAGTTTTACACTCCGTCCTTATACGGATGTAAATTCATTATTTAGTTTTTTTCTTGCATGTTAGCAATTAAATATTTCACCACTGCAATTATTTTCGCGAAAACACTTCCGACACCACGCGAACCACGGGGTGTTCACGAACCACCGGTTGGTAAGCGCTATTCTATTACAATGAATTGAAGTGTAAAGTAAAAAAAAAGGAATGGGCTATTAATTAACACATAACCCAGCATGCTGGACTATGCCTTTCACATAAGGTGTTAGTATGCACCTTAAATGCAATAACACTGTGCAACACGAAAAATGTCCTTTGAATGAAAATGTCCGTTTCTTCTGTATTTTTGGCTGAAAATTACGAATCTGCAATTACCTTTTGCCTATCACGTACCATTTTCTCAAAATTCCACATTTTAGCTTTTTACGTATTGTACGGATAAATGTGCATATTTTCGTAATGTATAGACTTAATTTATTATAAATTATATCTTTCTGATTGACAGTGAGATCGTTGCCATTCTATAGACCTTTTTAATGAACTTGGGTGACTTTAGCGACATTTTTGGCGACAAAAGCGTTATTTACTTCTCCAAATTTCGAGTCTTTTACAAGACGACAAAGGTATTTTGTAGACTATTTTGCGGAGAAAGAAAAAAATAGTATGCTGCTGTGATGTGAATGTGCTATTTCAAGCAGTAGGACATGATCACAATTCAGCAGAGTGGCGCTTGTTTATCAGTACTCCTCCATCTAAGTATTTTTTTTCCTATTCATTCCTGTAGCATATTCTGAAAACACAAAGAAAATTTCAAAATTATGAGTGGCAAAATGTTTTCAAATGAGCCACTTGTAAATCTACAATGTGCCTTTTTTCCACAATTGCACATTAAACTTGGTTTATCGAAGTATTTGTAAAAGCTCTGGACAGAGAAGGAGTGGCTTTCTTGCATCTCAGGAGCAAATTAAAAAAATTAAGTGAGGTAACAGTAAACGAAAGGATTTTTATTGGCCCACAACTTAAGGAAGTCCTTTCCTAACAAAGAGTATGAAAACAAACAGTCAGAAGCCGAAAAATACGCCTGGCTGGCCTTTAAATCAGTGTGCTCACGTTTCCTTGGAAATGAAAGGATTGTGTACTTGAAATATTATTTTTCTTTCGACAATTCTTTCGCGAATTGTTTCTGCAAATCATGACAATATTAGGTTTGGGTTAAGAGGATTTTGTCTTGACTGACAACATATTTTGAATTTCGTATTCAAATATTACATTTTTAGGCCATTTCTTCTTAGTTTCTGTTTCTGTAGATCTCAGCTACTTACATAACTTACAAAGATGCATCCTCTTTGTCGACATAAAATTATAGCTGCTATTTTCAAATCAACACAAATTGACCATGCATAGTGAGTGTTTTATAGAATAAAGGCTTATTAAGTCCATTGCGCTATTGAAGCGCATTCGTTTTTGTTATTCGAAAGTACAATCTTGAGACCACCTGCACTTTTAACTTGAGAGTTAAAATTCCAGAATGGTTTCGTTTTATAACCCACAGTTATTAATATTTTGCTTTAAAACAGTTTTCAAATATTCTATTCAATGTTCCAAGGAAAAATAAACCTAATAATAAATGGTTTAGCCTTCCCCCCCTTTTTCCTTTCCTTTCTTTCTCTCCCCCTCAGTTTAAAGTAATGCTAAAATATTCATACGAGCTATGATGGTAAAAAATGAAAAACTGTAGTGTGCTGAAACTTTTTACATCATATCTTTTCTGAACTCAGCACCCAGAAAACACGTGTGACTCGGTTCTTTCTTTACAAACACTTCTTTACGTTGCAGGCTTAAACAATCTTCCAGTTTTCAGCTAGTACTTACATGGAACACACATTCCCAAACGTGCCTATACAAGGAAGGATTCTGAGGAATAAAATAGGGTGTATTTCGCCATTTCTAATGTAATAGGGTGTATTTCGCCGCCGTTTTTAACATATATAAACTGCAGAACGAGTGAAAAGAAATAGCATTTCGACATTTCGAAGTATGTATCATTTTCTGCTGTTACGCGAATATTGGTTCGAAAAATGACTCTAAAAATAAAAATGTTCTGTGAGAAGATTTTACTGTAAGATCTCCGACAACAATATCTATTCAATCTGGATTGTGTTTTGCAGTATATTTGTTTGTCATGTGTCCTTCTTACGGTGCTGTTATTGGCATTTCCGTATGAAGCTTTCATATGTTAAGAAAGATGAACAGAGTGCATTGAAATTGACTCTGTAATATTGCATCACATATCACATGGATAGTGTATCTTATCGGGGAGTCTTACTGCAGTCATTTTAATCACTGGTCTTCATCAAACGTTTGATGAATCATTTTCAGTAATCGTTAGTAGAGTAACCTCTGATTACTTCGAGGTTTTTTGTCTCGGCTTTGGTAATTTGACGTCTGGCCTTGACAGTTTTTAATCTCTTCCTAGACAGTTTCTTGGAAAATTGAAGCGTTATTGGCACTAAATAGAGTTGGGTTACCTTTGCATTGGTTTTGCCACGGTAACCCAACTCAACTCATCGTTAATAACGCTTTCCCCTTTCAGTGAGCTACTACCTAGGAAGATATAAATACTCTCAAAGTCACACGTCAAATTGCCAGAGTCAAACAATAATCTAACCACGTAAAGACGCTTTTAAAATGTAATCGATTACATTATAATAGATCAAAACGTACTCAAAAGAATTTTACCCTAGTATGGCTTTTCACGAAATTTGATTATTTTCTGTTTAAGGGATTATGAGCCTCAACGGGACGGATGAACATTATTTGTGTTTTTCTTCGAAGTAGAGTACGTTGCGGGAAAGTTTATTTCCTGGAGGACTTCTAGGAGTGGTTATCCGAAATTTGAGTTTTGAATAACCCGAAATGGGAAAAAAATCAGAAGGTTTCATGAAGTTTAGATAACGTGCCAGAACAATACATCAACTCATCGTTTTTGTTTTCAAGTGTAGCGCCGGAAGTAGCAACTAGTACCTTCTGGTTCTAGTTATAAATACAACAGTGCGTAGGATTACAAGTGAAACACACTAAGTCAAAATTATCAATTTTCGGATTTTCATCTTTTCTTGGCCACAAAACTGAGAAGCTCCTCCCCCAAGAAGAAACCCATTAAATAATATCTTTGATCTATGCTTATGTTACGCAATCACTATATGTTCGTATGGTACAGAGTTGGATCACGATAATAATAATAACAATTAAAGGAAGGAAATTTTTTTCTGAAGAAAAAATGATTAAGATTTAATATATAGTTAAAATACGAAACAAAAAAAAAATCGCATGCTTTAAATAAATAGTTAACCTTTTCACTTTCTTTCCTTTTAAAAATTGTAACTGCAATGATTTTAACCGAATTTAAGCTTTGTACAATGCAAAATAAGGAATTTATTAACATTGTTACTCCCTAATCATTGTTGATCGTGGGCTACACCGTTCAAAATCATTATGTTAATATCATTGCGCCCAAAATGAACTGCTTGTCTAATAATGTAGTTACATCGACTGTGATCAATCTCCTTAATGCACAATAAGTCATATGATTCTTAAAATTACAACAAAATTAAGTGCGGCAAAATGTAAATTAAAAACCTCAGGAACTAGTTTTCGCCTTAACACAAATACCCTATTACGAGCCTCCAGTTATTAAGCATTTATGCTTCACATTTAGAGTCATTTATCATGATATCGTCATGTTAGCTACATTATTATAAGAATTACAGTAACTGAAGTTCGTTTATGTCTTTACATGAATTAATTTAAAAATAGTCTTTAATGGCTTAGAAAATATATGCTCATGATTTCAGATACAAAAACATCTATGATGTGACACTCGTAAAGTTTAGTGTTTTCACAATAAAAATGAAAGTAAATATAAATTTTCAGTCAATAAAAAGAAATAGTTAAATTTGAAAATTTTATATGAGTTCAGAAAAACTGTGAGAAAAATAATTTTAAAAGCAAATATAATTGTAACTGAATGATAATGGCAAGCGACATAAAAACAGTTTTCAACAAGTGTTTTTTTAAATTATATGATTTATGAAGTACACTGTTAACATAGTAGAATTTCAGCGTTCTGATCTGGAACGGCGAACTTTAACTGTTTTTTCTCTAAAACTGTATCTTTTTGGTACGTACATCAGCTTTAACAAATGTACTATTACACTGTGAAAAATTCTAGTTCAACCTTTCACCAAAAACATGGTGAAAATGGTGATATTTAGCCGCAACCAATATTTTGGATAAAAGTTGAACAATTATAATGGTGAAGTTTTACCTAGTTTCTCCATAAATGGGAAGCAAGGAACCATTATAATGGTTCAACTTTTATCCAAAATGTTGGTTGCAGCTAAATTTCACCATTTTTACCATGTTTTTGGCATTTCGATGAATATATGTATGTACACACACACATCCATTACGTATATATATATGTGTGTGTGCTTATTGTTTCAACACTTTTGGAAATTACAGATTAGTAAACTAATTGGTAACAATTTAAAGGATTTAATTCAAAACATTTTAAATTCCTAAGTTGTTGAGCTTTGAAAATTTTGCTTTTGTGTCAGAATATTACAATACAAATTTAATACCTCATCAGATTATAATTCAATTTACCCATTTAAAGACTCCACTTCATTCTCTTTATAATGCTATAATGAATTAAAGTATTCTGCAACTGCGATCCGTTTTCACCAAATTTAACCTTTTCAAATATCAAATGGCAACTTACACAACTCTAAAGCCATCATTGTTTCAAATTTCCAACAATTACATGCAAACCAATTTAGATGGTTATTTCGTAGATATTTCCGACCGAAACGGTCTGTCTCTATGTTCTTTAGAATATACATTTTGGAAACCAGCATTCTATTCTCATAAAAGATGGAATCGAATGGGGATAAATGTCGTGTCTTGGGGAAATATCGACCCTACGAGGAAGAAGCGTTGAGCAGAGATGGATAGTACCGACATTCCGGGACTTGTTTGCTTTCGATGTCGATGCGAAAGTAGGTCACTAAATTGCTGCCCTGAATCCCATTACGGCCGGACTGCGGCCACTCGCATTATCCGGTTTCTAGTTCGTCATGCAAACCTCATTATCTTCCATTCTAGATGGATATATGGGTAGTAGTAGAAACTGTTTCCTTCACATTGTATCTTGCACAAATAAACATTTCATACAGTAAGTTTATGAGAATATTTTAAATATCGGGTTAAGAATTTTAACGTGTATACTTCCTAGCATTTAATCTTTTCACTGCGCGGGTGGGACAATAGTTGTCTCAGAGAAAGTTCACTTTTTGCTGTAATACCATTACTACAAACATGGTATTCAAAAAAGCTATTTTGCCTGCATGGTGCAATTTTCAGCTGAATTTTCGAAAAAAAATTATTTACAAAAGAGTGCTTAGTAAATTAGAAGTATAGTGCAAATTGAAACATACACCGATTCAAAGAAGCTAATTCTAAATAATAATAATTAAAATTTCTACTTTACACTGCTTACTTTGTATAGTAATTTATTAGCGAAATTCTCATATTACTATTATTATTATTATTCAGAAACACCATGCAAAAGAATAAAACTAACAATCGGTTTACATTTAACAATGACAGACGTTTCTGAGATGTTAGATTTGAATCTAATGTAAAAATAATATTTATAGTTTGATACTGTTAGTTATTGTTTGTAACGGATTTAAATTATGAGACAAGCAATGTATGGGCAGTTTATATTTTGATGTAATCTTAAAAGTAGGTAGTAAGAGTAAAACTAATTTACTTTGACTCTTGAAAGCCTATTTCTTACCATTATGTTATGTATTTTTTTTTTCTAACATTATAAAGTTTCTGTGGCAAAAGTTTATTTAGAGCAGTGTTTCCCTTTTTTCCCTTGCGAACCCCTTCTAAGTTCCAAAAGATGGCGTAAAGTTGACAAAACTAAAATTTACTAGCACGTTTATTTTCCATATTGTACAATACTTGATAACAAGAAATGAAAACATGATTATTGGAAAACATCTAAGTTTAAATAAAAATTAAAATACAGCTACAAATATTTTTTTGATTATTACATTTTTATTATTTGTACTTTTTGAATTATTATTAGGGCAGTAGACATATGTATTCTTAAAAAAAATTTTAAATTATTTTTCCGACAGGTTCCACCCTGCGGTTGAAATATACAAAATTTTGGAAAAGTTAGAAATTTAAAGGAAAACTACAATTTACGTAATTTCGAAATTTTAATTGCTATTTTGTGATAATGCAGGAAAGTTGGAATAAAGTGTTATAAATGTGAGTCCATATTTTAAATTAATGAGTCAACACCTTCTGGGTCCAGTTCTGGATCTGTATTATGAAAATTATGCCTAAAATACGCAAAATTTTACATTTTATGCAGCAAATTTTCATATTTCCGACTCGCTCTTTGCCCTTGCAAAGAAAAAGCGGAAAACGGTTGGAGAAAAAAATACGTTCTAAACTTTATATAAGTAAATAAATATCAAATAAATATCTTTCGGTAAAAGTAGAAATAATTGCATTTAAAATTTTCTATGTATGCTTTCTATGCCAAATCATTACTTTTCTGTATAATCTGGAAAAAAAATTCATTTTTTCAAAATCATTTTTGCACGTCCTCCTAATTAGTATGTAATTTTTTTATTTTGCTTTTTCTTCTACGTTAGCAATGAAAAATTCCGCCATTTATAATATTATTTCCGCGAACCCCCTTCTACACCGCGCGAACTCCTAGGGGTTCGCGAACCACCAGTTGTGAAACGCTGATTTAGAGTAATGGTTATGGCAGTTTTATTAATGAATAAACAAATGTTTAGCATATTAGTTGCGTAAATGACACGTTAAAAATTATGCGTAAATAAATATATTACTTTTACTTCAGTTATTTCAAATATAGTACACTAATCATATCGATTGATTCTTGTGAAATATTATATTTGTATAAAAAGTAATAATAATAACAAATTTCAGGCAAATTTTAAATTTTTGATAAAAATCATGTTTTTTTTAAAGGATTTAAAACACCGATTTAAACACTTTATTTAAATCTCCGATTTAAAACACTTGATTTAAGTCACCGATTTAAAGCACATGATTTAAATCACCGAATCTTGCAATTTTAATTGTGAGAAATTAATGTACAATAACTTTACTTTTAAGATAGTAGCGATAAAAAATAATGTGTTATTTTGGTTATCAATATAAATAAATAAAACTAGAAACAATAGTTAAATTATTGTTCCTATTTTTACTATAAAATTAGATACACGATCTTATAAATAAAAATAACTAAAATCAGATTTGAACTGAGTCAAATTAGTCTGTTTTAGAGCGAAATCCAGATTCTAAAACAAATATGACACCGAATAATAACGGAGAATAATACTTATAAAATAGCGGAGCAGAGTTCCACCTAATAGAAAAGTGCAGAAACGCCTTCCCTTGCATATAAGACATTTTTTAAATTAAATGAAATGCCCTATAAGTTTCGTCTAATGAAAATCTAAAAACAGTTCAATTTTGGAATAATTACTGTGTTTTTATTAGTTATTACAAAGTGTCGTGTCACTTGCTTTTTGAAATTTAGTACATGAATCACTTTTTGATTCATTTGTAAATGAATTTGTTTCTACTGTAGTAACTACGTCCCTGTGTTTTAACTGAACATCGCCCATATGCCTTTTTAAATTTGAATATAGCTCTTATGTTCGCGTCTGTCTACACTGTGTACGTACTCCCCCCCCCTCCACCCAATATCACAAAATAAAACATGTTTAAGGCAGGAAATGGGGTCAACAAAATTCCATACACTTTTTTCAATGTTACACTAGCAATGATTCCCAAATTGTGCACCGAGAAGCTGAGAAATCTTCACAGGGCACCACGAAATGTTCCAATAAACTTCAAAAATAATTAGAAGTTTGCTCATTATGAAGTTTTAGCAATACTTCGCAGTGCCCTATACTAAAAACAGGGAGTGTCCTATAATAAAACATTGAGGGTTATGCAATGCAGGTAAACTAGTTTTATTTATTTTCATACGTTACCTATGATTAGCAGGGGTGCTCACCCTCTCAGAGCGTTCAGGTGCCCCCCTAAAAATTACGAAGCCCCTCAAAATCGGTAACCCAGTAAACTAGCCAAAAAGGAAACTCAGTTTTTTTCCAGAAATATATGAAATTCCAGTGAATTTTTCACAATCAAAGAACTCACTAATTTTGGAAGATCATTAGACAAATCAATATGATAGATTACAATTTTTTCATTGCTGATAAAAATCCACCACTTACTTGTTGCATCAATCCCTTTGTTGTCTACTTTGAGCACCCTGTGTCTAGTCGAACTTTTATTTAGGGAAGGGAATCTTAATTCCAAAACGGGCGCCTCGACTCGCCCTCGGGACATGTTCGCGATTCCTCATAGACCTATAGACCATAACACTTATTATGCTCTCGACTGTCCCCTCACCCCTTTCCCCGAGCCTTACCAAAACATATCCCTGGAGCATATACGTCATAAAGAGTCCACAAATGTGGTTTTGCCTGGGAAAGTAGTTTTTACCTTTCTTAAAACTAGATTTTGTCACGGATTAAAAGCAGATAATTTCATTTTATTTCTCTTATTGTAAATTATTAGGGAGAAAAAAAAATGTCGCAAAGAATTTTTTTTTTTTTTTTTGGAGGCGTCTAGATGAAAGGGCGCACCGGGACATGCCCCGGTGTCCCGGTGGGCCAGTCCGCCCCTGGTTCTAACATCTCAACCAAAGCGATCTACCTGGCAGAGTGCCAAGAATAATCGATTCATGTTCAAGGGAGGAACTGCTGGTATAAGAAATGTGCATCGTTTGTTCTCGTTCAAGTTCGTTCAGCATACTTGATTTATTCTGAAATGATGCTATATGCCAGTTTATAAATTTAATTGCTTTCAACGAACAGAGAAGCAAACATTCGGATTCGCGTACTAAATAAAGACACCTGCAAAACAAACTTTCCTAAAATTCGAATGGATTCGTTGTTTCTGTCATGCGCAGTAGCGTCCAAATGCCAAACTTCCGCGGTTGAACTGCACATGCACGTACAGCTGAGAAAATCACAGGTGACAGTAGAAAAATCATACAAAGACGAAAATCATGCAGTTTTAGTTATAATGCCGGAAATATATAAAAAAAAATATACGGTTAAACAACTTTATTTTTAGGGGCTTTAAACGAATATGGAATTTTGAAAGAATCGAAAACAGACTTAAATTTCTGAAGTAATTAATGACTATTATCGATTGAAAATTTGAAATGCCTTGTTGTAAACTGTTTTCCATCGGAAAATATATTAGAACCCATATATTCTGACTTTTGAACAAACAGAATACCAAACATTGCGATTCTTATCTTCTATTGAATTCTCAAGCGAATGTGAGTTTGCAATCAAATAAGAATTAAAGCTCCTGTCATATCGGGAGGTCTGAAAGCCTTTGCTAGTACATTATCGATCGCATAGAGATGTAAAGTCAGCTTGAGGTTTTGTTCTGAAAGATAACGGAACATTTTGCAGCGAACACAGAGGAATTATTGCAGTTTTGGAGATGGAGTTGTAAATTATTTTCTGTAACCTTTTTCCCTGAATGCACACCAATTGATTTTTCGCCGCCTTCATGTTTTGAACCAAACTTGCAATGCTGATTTAAAATAATTTCAAAATAAATTAAAGAGAAACATGCAAAAATTCCATCAAATACATTTTGATCTCATTAACAAATATTTAAGCTCTTATAAAGTGTTGTTTACTTATCAAAAGTCGCAACGCTCTTTTGGAGGTATGAACGTCAAATCACAATGCGTAATATTAATTCAGTCAGGTTTTAAGTCTATATCTATTTCAAGAGACATTGTTGAGTGCACTTTGTGACAGCCAGTAATTTTGGGTAATATATGTCAAGTATACTATCAATTCTTTCTTTGATTTCGGTTGGTCACCAAACTTTTGAAGCAACAAAGAAATTCTTCCGAGAGTAACTTCCCCCTGCCCCCCCCCCCCAAAAAAAAAAAAAAATGTAAGTAACTGAATTCTTAGTTATTAGTGAACTCTTAGCCAGAAACTTTAAGAGAGCTACTATATTGGCACAATTATCACCTATTTCATATACTTTATATTTATCTCATCAAAATATTTCTTAGTTTCTTTCTGAGTCACGCACGCACTATTCAACGCGAACCTTGGTGAAAGGCAGAAAATCCACAACCAATCGTTAAAAAAGTGTAACAATGTGTAGACTAACTATCTGAGCGTGATCGTGATCTATCGAAAATGTCTATCGTGAGCTACCAGTAGCTCGCGATCGACAGTTTTGTGACCCTGCTCCAAGTCATCACTAAGAGATATTGGATTCGTATAATAGTGCAGTTATTCTAATCAGGAGTTTAGCGAATACATAGTGGAATGTTCATGCTTTCCACGTATTTGACTACTTGTTTTACGAATTGCCTAGTCTGCACAGTTGCTGAGGCACGTGTTTTTATTTTCGGAGGGGGGGGGGGGGATCTGGTATATTGGTATACTTTCCTCCCAACTTGAGATTAAGCGAATTATGCCACAATATAAGTTAAGATGTATGTTAAACTGACTTAAATGTTTTCACTTACCAAAGCTAGAAACTCAAAATACCTATTTTCGAGTAAATAGCAGTGAATCCATCCCCTTTCATTTATAGTTTTCATTACCGAACGTACATCGACAGTTGTTTTCTTTATCCTACCTTTGTTTGTTTTTTAATCAAACTTGCCTCAACTGTGAATGATATAAGAACATATACATAAATGAAAATAACTTATTTAAATAAGAATCTTTGACCCACAACGTACTGGTGCTTTTTTTTGTCGATCAGGTTACCTTCATTTACATTCGCCATAAAAATGAGAAGAAAAATATTTTCCACTAAACATTGAGATTTTTCAGCTGTTGTAATGCAATTTAAATTCACGAATCCAGGCCCGTCATTTTGGGGAATCAAGAAGGGAGCAACTGCTATTCTGGCTTTGAGAATGTAGTGTATTCAATATAGCTTTTCCTCCTTAACTTTACACATAGTTCCTATCATTGCGTAAACCGCAGAACACAAATTCTGGTTTTAAACTAAATCTTTTTTGTTTATTTTGAATCTATTTTTCTTAATGAAATACATAGAGATTTTTTCCTTTTACCCACTTTAGTATAAAAAAGCAACAATAAACGACAATTTCAGGGTGTTGTATATCATAGTCAAATAGTTAAGCTTGTTATTTAATACTAATTACGAAGTTTATCTAACTCTCTGTTTTATAGAAAACAGTTACATGCCATTAAAATTTATAAGACATTTTTCATTTAGATTTATTTAACATGGAAACGGCTTAAGCTAAAAGAAATCAATATACTTTGTACTAGGAATAGCGAGAAAAGAACATATTTTTTATTTTAATGTATTACTTTCGGTTTACCTAAACGAAGGCACAAACCTTCCCTTCCGATTCCGTTGCTTATTCCAGTTTCAAATAGTTTTACTAAAACTTTTGAGGTGAATAAGGCTTTGTAACCCCTTTGACGCTCTCACCTGAGGAACGTTTCTCAGTTTTCAAAGTTGCAATGAAATTCGAACTCACCAATAATAACATTGCAGTCCAAGATGCACAGGTTGGATACTTGACCGATCTTGAGTCTATATTAAAATTCTGAGCACATTTACCGTTTCAGCCAGTTGCAATTAAGTTTGATCAATGCGAAATAAGAAACACAACATTAAGGAAGAATTAAAAGCGCGAAATGTATTTAATAAATAAATAAATAAATGCATAAAACAAAATTAAAAAGTGTTTTTAACGAATGTCATCATAAAAACTCGGCCTCTAGTTGTATGCATCGAAAAATAATTAGTAGCGAAGAGAAATATTTTTTGATCCATTTGTGGAATCATTGTTTAGGTCAAACGGAAAAGATGGTATGTATTTAATTGTGCTGCAACAGCCAAGGTTTTAAGCCCTTCCCGGAAATAAATCCCCAATGCGAAAGTTTGTTTCATCCGCTGTTCATCCCTACCTTGGAGGGAAAATCGGCTTCTCCTGAGCAGTTTTCCCTTAAATCTATTCGCCTTTTCCCTTTCGTGCTCCGTCGAGAGCAGCGAAAAGGGTAGAGGCAAAGAGAGAGCAGGCGATCAAACCAAGTGAATGTATTTGCGGTGAGCTGCGGTTCTACAAGTCAAACAAACTCAGGAGTTCAGGGAGTGAATCGTTTTTGTGCTTTTGTGAGCATTTTGGTGATTTTGCCTGTGGATAAAAAAATCGGATTTCAACCAAAAGTGGTGAAATAAAAATGTCGAGTAGGATTCAACTACTTGCTTGAGAGGTAAGGCTTTGTAAAACTTCTATTTCAAAGTTTAGTTAAAAATATACTATTGTTCATTTTATTCAGTTGGGGACAGGATTGAAGTTTTGAAGGTTTATATTCAATGATCTGTCGAATAAATTATGCTTAAAAAATAACTATTTCTGAAACATTTTAGACACGGAAAAAATAGTTTCCTTGATACTTTAAATTTTTGTATTTTAGTATTATATTCTACATTTTAGCTCGGCAATATGTCCGAATCTTTTACTACCCAAAGTAATTATTTTCATTGTTCAACAAAAGTTAGAAGTACAGGAATCAAAAATGCAGTTTATCATTTTATTCTTTATTCAATGTTTGTGAACTAACAAATAATTCTAAAATTTATAAGAATTAAAACCTTAAACTTCCTGATTGAATTATGTGTAGTCAACTTTATGCTGTGAACTAGCGTAATTATTTTTCTCGTAGAATATACGAATACTTGGAAGGAAAAAAATCAAATCCTTATAAAAGAAAATATATACTTATTGACTGGAATTTCCTCCTTTTAGATGGTAAATTCGTTGTGCAAATATTGTTTACTCAATATTACAATTTTACAACTGTTGAAGCATATATCGTGAACTATCTCAATGTGAAACAAAACTAATACGATAAATTAATTTTATGACTAATATTACTATGTTTAAAATTAAATTCAACTTTTTCTTCACTCATATGATCAAACCTTTGTTTTGAACTATATGGCTTTTATTTGTGTGTACTAATTTGTAAACGAAGAAGATGGTACAATACAACCTAAATTAAATAAAAAAATTACTCATTTGAATGTAAACTTCATTAAGGTACAGATTTTGACTTTGCTACGTTTGAGTCATAAGTTATTTCAATATATATATTTGAGAAATAGTTTCACAATGATTTTACAATACAAAAAATAGTAAAAAGGATTACCAATTTTTTAAAAAAATTACAATTGTTTTGCTTAAAGCCTCATAAAACAGGTTTTAAAGTTCGGGATAAGGGTAGAGAATTATGTGCTATCCTAATTGTTTTGTGATTAAAAAACAACTAAAAATGAAAAATAAAATATAGTAAATAAATAAAAACAAATAGTAACAACCTGATTTTATTTATTTATTTTACCCAGCTCAGAATATCTTGCTTTAAGTAGTTTTCTCCAGTTCCATTTCTCCGTTTACAGAAAAAGTTCAATGCGTTTTAAATTCAACAACTTACTTGATCTTGATACAAAAATTTGGTTTTACACATACAATTGTGGAGCTTTTTTAGAAACCAATAATTTATTACTGAACTGGAGTCATTAGTGAAATGCTTACCGTACAACAGTTTACTTCGCAAGTGCGAGACTATAGCAGGAAAAGCAAACATACCAGAATTCTTCCTCCTAAAGCGGAATGAAAAAAAAGAAAGACAAAAAATAGTGCAAGGCCACAAACGATACATTTTATTTTTATTTATTTATTTCTCTTTTTTATTTAGTTATTTGTTTGTTATTATTTATATTTATTTATTCATTAATTTGCATTATTAAATTAGTTTGAATGCAATATGTTTTCTTTGAGAGCAAGATGAAGGCTAACATATTTTTTTTTCGCTGAAAACGTACTAATGCTATATCATCGGAAATAATGTACATCATTTTTCTCCCCAGAATAAAACAAGTTAAAAGAGCGTTGCATTTAAAATTTAAAATTAAGCAGCTAAATTTAATATGAAGACCTCACCTGTGTGTGTCAAATTTCTAATTTTACGATGTCATATTAGAAGTCACAATTTGTACTTTTCACTGAGTAAATGAATAAATAAAAAACTAAATAAATGAAAATGAACCTAAAATTTTTAAAGGAAATGTGATATTTTTAAGTTCAATAACATTTTAAAGCCCATATATTTCATGAAAGCTGCAAACTGGTCATTTTAGGCAAAAACTAGTTTTAAAAAATATGCTCTAGTTGTAGAGGAAGAATTGAATTGTTTTGAAATTATTTAAAAAAGAAAAAAAAGAGAAAGCCTTTTTAATTTCAGCTGTTATCTGCTTTAAATCAAATTTCCATGCAGATAATCGAAAATGAAATTCACAAAGATGGCGTCTTTGCATTGTTTGCAAAATCATCAATCAGATAACTTTTTTTTTTGTTCTTGCTTGGTTTTTTGGTACGACCCTAGATGTTTAGACGGGCTCACTAACAGATATCTTGACAAAGCTGTTTGCAATATGATGAATGGATGTACGATTTTGAAACTGTGAGCAATAGCTCTTTAAAAAGTTAACATTTAAATCATATTATATTTACTTATTCGCCCAACACACGATAAAAAAAAAGTCCTTTTATCACAAGAGTTTAAGTAGCTTGCGTCGTTAAATATATGAAGAAAGTTTAATTTTTAAAAAATGTTCTCCAAACGAAACAAGAAACAAATTTATCTTAGAAAATCCAAGAAACGAAACCTTTTTACAAAAATAAATATGCGTATTTATGAGCTTAATGCGTATTTATGAGCTTAAAAAGGTTAAGAACCATACTTAAAAAGGAGCCGATACGAAAATAAACAACAAAAAGCCCATTTTCCCCGTCTTTGTTACCAATTACAAAGTAACACATTGTTTACGAGTGAACAAAAAATCCACAGATAAATGGGAAAATATTTACTCCACGAAATTCCTCAGGACTGAAATTTTGAAGTAATCACGCATTCTTACTCACAACAAATCACTGAAAAAAAAAAAAAACATAAAAGCTTTGCAATCCTCGCCAGCATTAGGAATTACTTTTGAAAATTTAGGCACGCATTTAGCAATAGACTCGAGGCACTTTGGTTCCTCGTTTGCAGCTTTGAATCCTAATGGTGTTTTTAAGCAAAAGAAGGCGTGAGCAGAGTTTTCAAATGTTTTATTCGATTAAATATTTTAAAAGTAAGCCAGAGTTATTGTCATTTATTTCCGAGTAAATGCTCCTCACGAAATGCGAAAAGTCACTTATAACTAATAATTTTGCTTTCTTGAATGCATAATTTTATGAGAATATGCTAAAATTATGTTTAAATACGTAAGAATTAAGTTATTGGTCCATTATTTTTTACTATACAAATGGGCAAGTTTTACAGACAAACAACTCAAAATTATTTTACCGTATTACAACGTTTTAAAAGTTTTCTTCTTCTTTCTTTCTTTTATTCTTTTTTTTTTTTTTTTTATGTGGTAAAGATGCTTTTCTTCTTTTTTTATGCGTAGGAACCCTTTTTAATGCCTGCTTTTTTCAGGTGGAGTCCAATAATTTTTATTATATTAAAAAATAAAATAATAAAATAACAGTTAAGAGAGAAGTTTTTGAAAATTTTAAATAACATATTCAATCAAGATTTTTTTCTAAGAAAAAATTTAATAAGATCAGTGATTTTTACTACCGTAGACAAACTCTACATTAGACTTTATATATGAAATTACACTTCTTACATCAGGATCAGCGTTAAGTCTATTGCGGGCCACATCTTGAGGCTTTTATTCTTTGCTAGCACATTAGTTGAGAACTCCGCTTCGGATACATGCAGTTCGCAAATAGTAAAATTTCATCTACGACCTTTCGTGATAACAGGGAGGAAATATTCACCTTTCGATTAAACATCACCAGAATTCCGCTGAAGATTTTAATTATAATTTTTGTTGCAAGCAGAAGCAACGACTATTAAAATACCAAGGGAGAACCGGGGCTCATTAACATTTTGAAAAGCAATGTGACTAATGCAGATAAAATCACAAATGACATAGATGAACTGCGCCAATAAAGAAAGATAAACATTAGAATAATTAATTTTTGCAAAAGGGCAGAAACATGCGAAAAAATGAGCGTTATCTAAGTTTTCTAGGGGGAGGGAGGGGTAAATGCTTTAATTAAAAATTTCTGAGGGGGAGATTCTGATTCATCCTGTTAATCACATCATTTCAAGTATGAAATTCAATCAGTTGTAAAATAAACAACCCAAAAGTTATTAAACCCATTCGGGACCAAAGTGAAGAAAGAAATCTCCTACAAGATGGGAAAAGGGTCTTCCGATAAAGGGATTAAAATCTCATTTTTCCTAAGAAATAATATAATTATATTTAGAAAGTAAATTCAATGTGGCATTTAGCATTAGCCGCCATATACTAATCACAAAATCCAATTTATCTAAATGCAAGAAACGATTTTAAAAACTAACAATATAATTATTTTACCAGTTTTATCAAAACTTCTCCGATTTAAAAAAAACGCATGGTTCAATTTTGAGAAGGAACATAAGTGTCGCTTCGAGTGTTAATCACCCAACTGTTTTTCAAAATGTGTAAAGTACGGGAAAGTTGGACAAAACCGGGTCCCAAAGTGTTTTCTTTTTTTTCTAGGCAGTTAAGTGAATAAAATTGCTTAAATTTCTATTCGAATGATAAATTAGTTCTTTCGTTACAGAAATAAATATTTTTCAATGTGGAAGATCAATATTTTGGAGGATAAATATTTTTTTTTTTTTTTGGAAGTATAAAAGTACCCGGTTTTATCCAACGAGGTGGATGAAACCGGGTATGTTTTGGGACACCTAAAAAATGCTGTTCTCTTACTACTGAAATATTTTTTTATAACAATAAATTGGTACAATGGCCGTCCTATACTGAGAAACATAGGGAAATATGTATTCGGGAAATTGTATTTTTGAATTCTTTTCTCTGTGTAGACTTCTTAAAAGATGTCTTCTTTTTCATTAATTTTCCGAGGAGATATTTTAAAAAACACGAATGCATCACCCGCCCATAGACTTAACATTAGTGAGCTGAATTCGGAAATTGACTGACGAGCAGCCTTAATTTTTATGGGTGCAATTTTTATTCTAACAACATTATAAATTGGTAAAAGCATTATATTTTTTTTCATTCTACCCTACTTAAAATAAAGAAGAAAAAATATTTTTTGGAATAAACTGACAAACACGATTTCTTTTTTTTTTTAAATTTAATTTTAAATGTTAATAATTCTAATTTTATATTTGCACTAAGTGGGACACTATAATATAGTGGGATATATTCATACGAAGTCCCTCCTAACAAATCTCTAAGCAGTTAGAAACTACAAAGTGAAATTGGTGGTGTAAAAATCAAAACATTTCCACTCGAATTTTTAGAAACATCGCCGTTGACAAACAAATAAACAACACTGCCTTTCATTTAACTTCAAATAACATGGCGGTTGTTTGCTACAAGTTTCAAGCGTTTTCCGACAAATAGCAATTCTAATCAAAGCTAAAACTGCTGGGTTCCGGTTTTATCCACCTACCCGGTTTTATCCAACTTTCCCCTACACAACTTCTTATTTTCATAAGTACTGTTATATTAGGACTGTTGAGTGCTATAACCGCTAAATCCATCCTTCTCAGTTTATGCAATAATTTTACAGAATATTGTTTTCGGGCTATGATTGTGTTACGGAGGTCTTCTAAGAGTAAATTCTCCTTTCCAGTTAAAAAGTCCCTATTGGCGACTTGACTAGTTTTAGAGGTTACGCCATGACACAGCAATTTAGTCTCGCGTCTGTTGCAACACTAAGATTTAATGTTTGAAACACTAAGATTTAAAGTCCGCGATTTCTCGAATCAAATCTTAATCTTATCATACGATCATATATGAGAAATACAGGATACGTGTTTGTTACACAATCACGCCAGAACGGCTGAACGAATCTGGATGAAATTTGGCACAGAGATGGATTATTATAGTCTGGAATAACACACAGGCTACTTTTTATTCCGGAAAAATGTACAGTTCCTGCGCGCTTAAGCACTAAGCAGTAAGAATTTGGTTCTCACACTCTGCCACTAGATGGCGCTTTACGATGAGCATTAGGTTTTCTAATTCGAGCTATTAAGATTTTCTTGCGAAGAATGATCTTCCAAACAATTTTTGTAAAAACTTATTTCAGTTGTGGACCTATTTGTTCCCCTTAACTTTGCCTCCTTTGTCTTTAAAAATATCAGTCTCGATCGAGAAATACTCACTTGAATTTGATTTATTGGTTTGCTGTTTTGTAGTAAATAATTTTTAGGTTAGTTGTTTGCTTTTATAATTAAAACTTTTGTGTGCTCATAGTTTAAGTACATTGCTCCAAGGTTAGTTATAATTTGTGCAATTTGTTATTGTTAATTTTTTGAAGACGACCGTTTAGTATAAGCCGAGTCGTAATGCTGTGTTTTCCAGCCCGGGATTGACAAAATATGAACGGGCCAGAAAACAGCCCCACAAAAGAAAGGTATAGCACCAAAATGTTCCGGTGTTTAAACCAACGTTGGCTCAACGCCGTTTAATTTCGCTTAGGACTTTTGTCCCCAAAAATGCAGCGTTCAAAAGGACGCCTTTTGTAATTCGCATTTTAATCAAGCTGTCAGTTCTCACACAAAAACATCAAAATTTTCATGCGCACGAAGCCTCGGGAACAGCTAGTATATTAGTATGTTTCTAGTTCTCGAATCAAATCGACTACAGTTAATAATTTACCAACCAACGCTAACTCACTAGCAAAACAATGAAGCACATCAAAGCATTCAACCGTTAGAATAATTCAGAAACATGTAATTCCAGAACGTTGGAAATACGTCCTAACATCGTGTTAATAAATGGTTTTTATATTGTCGTGTATGTCATAACTAAGCATAAGAAGCGTTAAAAATTTAATCCAATTTTTGTCACAAGCAAATGCAATATTCGAAGTTCTAAACTGGTGTTAATTTAACGGTCGAATTGTTCGTAGAACATGGTTGTACACAAGATGTACACATTAATTCTCACCGAACACAAGTGCTCCAGCTATTTTTGTATACTTAAAAAAGCAATTGCGTCTTTTTATTCATTGGATACATCGTATCGAAATGAATTGTCGATAATATATAAACGGCATATATCGACATATATTATTCCAATATCGACACGTTGGCATGTGTATGATATATATCGACACGTTTTCTGTCGATATATAGCGACACACGTCGACATATATGTCGATAATGCAGACATAAAAATATTTGTGTCTATGATTTATTTTTCGAAAGTTTTTATAAACAAAAATAAAATCAAGGAAATTAACTTCCACAATAGAAAATTGGGTGTTTGTGATTACTTTTCACAGTAATTTGTCGTGAAATTTGTTTAAGAGTCGAGGAAACTAATTTATTTCTACGAGTACGTTCCAGATTTTTCATTGACCCCCCCCCCCCCCGTATGTTAGTTTGAAAGAGTAATTTTTCATTTTATGCTGCATACTGATATAAACTAGAATTCTTAACTTAAAATAATTTTATTATTAAGTAGCACATATATTTTTAATTTAAAAAGCTTGAAATTTCCAGCTTGAAGACTAAATTTCAATCTCCATTTGCTTTTATGTACATAAAAGGAATACATTTGTAAAATGATATTTGCTCTGATTGTCAATTGCAATGCATTTATGAATGCATGCTTCCCAGTTTTATCTTTCGAAGCAAAGTTGCATGGCATTTCTCCTTGCAAATTTGATACTTAATGAACTTCAAATAATAAGAAAGAGGGAAACTTTTTATTTTAAAAGATTATTTTCAGGATTTTTTGTATAAAATATTTCACAGTAAATGAAATGACAATTACCGTTTCTTCTATAACTGATACAGTTCCACCGCAATAAAAAGAGCTCTGCCTGGCAGAGTGCCAAGTAGAATCCATTCATATTCAAGGGAAAAACTGCTGGTATATGGAATCTGCCGTATTCTATTGTTTTATCCCGTTTAGCATACTTAATTTCGTCCAAACTGATGCTATATACCGATTTATAAATTTGGTTGCATTCAACAAACAGAAAAGCAAACATTCTGATTCGCGTGCTTATAAACACAACTGCAAAAGGAACTTCTATAAAACTCCAATGAAGTCGTCGTTTTCTGCCATTTACAGAAGCGGTCACGTGTCTGACCTCCGTGGTCGAACTGTATTAACAAACATTCCCAATGAAACGTAAGACACTAATGTTATTTTCAAATTGCGAAATTAAAGGAAAACTGTATTTACTTGAATAAATGTTTTTAATAAAAATGAAATACGACAAATATTTTCAAAAGTATTTGTGTTTAATATAGCATTTAAACTGCTTTTAGGTCAAATGGTGCACAAATTTCGCTATTTTCATTTAACATCACAGTATACTGTTGCATTTGAAATATTTTTTAAGCAGAATATATGCTCTTCAATGAAATATAATAGTTGCATTGTTGATTGGTTTTCGTAACTTAATGATTCAAATATTCCTCCCAGCTTTACAGCATTTGTTTTTAAGTTGTACAATTTCTGTGAAAAAATATATAGAAAAATACAAAAACCCTAAGTTCGAACCTTCTTCTTTCTCTACTTTAAGTTTCAATCTCAGTATGAGAAAACAGTTTCACCGTAAAAAAGTAACATTGTCCGTAAAATAACTGGAGTAAAATTTCTTCCTTCGCGTTTTTCACGAAAGAAATGCCAAGGTAACTTTCTTTTAGCATAAAGTTTACTTTTGGAAAATTCACTTCCATTTATTGAAAAACTTTACATGACCCAGTTCAGATTTTAGTTGGAGAGATTTGTGCACTTTTACCTTTTTTTCTTAATGTTTAAAAGAAATCCAATATCTTTTACAATTTTATGCAATGCAGTTTTCTTCTTAGCAACTTTACCTTTTGCTCTTTCGACACATATATGCCTTTATGAATTCACTTTTATTCTCATTTAAACAAACTTTGTCCAAAAAAAATATCTAATCATTTTTCAATTCTGAACAGTTAATTGAAATATTTTTATCGATTTAGCTGCCACTTTTTTATTTTCCGACCAAATCCAAATTAAAATGAAATTTACAACTTAAGAAATTAAAGAAAAGGTACATTGATTTAACGTACTTAAATCCTTTTACATCTATTTATTATAACATCTTTTGCATTTCTATCTTGGTTTTTATAAAATTAGGTAAGTTAAAATATCAAATTAGTTATAGATAAAATATCAAATTAAAAGTACATTTCTTGTGAATGATAGGTAAATTTTTAGTAAGGTTTATTTTAATGTCCAAGTAAGATATTTATGTTTTTTATGAAAAAAAAAACACGTTTATGAGTTAAGTAAACAAAAAGCCAAATTGCGGACTGCTAAATTGAGTTTGTAAAACGTCCGCACTTTTTAAAATAAATTTAGCAGTTCTAATGTTAAAGATTTTGGTCCATTTCCTTCTTTGTGAGTGAAATTATAAATTTCATAATTTGTTTCTTATTTTATTAGTTTAGTGAATAATAAAGCCATTGTGGTTATAAACGTAAAAATAAAGAAGACAAAAATAAAATAAAAGGAATACAACATAGAAAGTTCATGTGCTGTTTAGATGGCAAAAAAGTTACACTAGCAGGATACAAGAACATTTTGAAACATATTTCTAATTCAGTATGTTAAAAACACAAATTAGGGACATTGACGTAGACTTAAGGTGTTTTTTTTCATGCGTTTATGGCTACCTACATTTTTAATTTAACCTCTTTAGACCCCAGAACTAAGCACAAAAAAATTTGACGCAATTTTTTGGTTCTAATGATTTAAAAAATAATTACAAACAAAATAACTAAAAAAAATGTTTTAATTAATAATTAGCTTAAATCATAATTAATGCCCAATTTCCCTGTTTTAAATGTTTAAAACGAAGTAAACTATGTGTTGATTGCTTTCAAAAACAATTGGGTGTTTTAGCTGGCAAATTGCACAAACAGTAGTTAATAAACAGTATTTTAAAATGTACCCAATTGGGTACACTTGGAATGAAGAGGTTAGGAAACAACTTAGTGTAATACCAATTTTGAATAGCATGGTTTTGTGAAAACAGAGAAACTCTGCCTGAAATAATTAGATGGCAATGTCAGATTGCCTTTTAAATTATAAATTTGTATGCCAATTTATGAAGGTCCACCAGCACGGTGACGCAGTGGTAAGGCGCTGGCTTCGTACGCCCAAGTTCGCAGGATCAAACCTGGAACAAATCGGTGGATTTTCAAACTGCAGAAAATCCTCAGCGCTCATGTCGTATGATTATGCGGAATGTTAAAAATCTCTTGAGTATCTGTTTGGCTTTTATACTCTCGGCTAAATTAAATTCTTAATGCAGTTTCGCATCGTTTACAGCTCAGGAGCTGCCACCTAGGGGGAAACTGAGAGTCAGAATTCTCAAATGGTGGTTTCATCCGCTGATAGTGGTGCTATTTGAAACAATGGATGCCGGTTTCCAGGGAATGCACTAGGTTTGCAAAGGTAAGTGACCATACACAGTCCCATTGGAAAGAAAATAATGAAGGCCGGAAGAAAAGAAATTATAACCAAAGAAAGTATAGATATACAATTTTATATTTTCCATCTTGTAGAATTGATTGCAAAAAGTTCACTTTAGCTCCAAGATTACCAAAATGGAAATTTTGTTGTGTTAAAAAGAGACAGGGGACTATAACTACGAGGTGACCATTTGGTGTTTTGGTTTTTCAGAATACACTTCATGATGTTCTTCGATCATAAAATGTGAAAGAGTAATGCACTTTAATAGAAAGTTGTAAATAACTTAAAATGAAATATTTCTGAAAACAATTCGATGAAGAATCACTTTACAAACCAAGACGTGTAAAGTTGAGCGAAAAACCCCCAATATCTACGACAGGTCCTTCTTAACTCGCTTCATATTTCTTGATATTTTTCACTTAAAAATGAAATTTTTTCCATACAATATTTTAAATCTTGAGTTTTTCGTGAATGTGTGACAAAAACCTCTCTCAAACTTCACAAAATGAAAATCATTCATGTGAACTCAATGTCATTTTCCTTTTATGAACTGCTTATAATCGTTTAATACAAACCGTAGGAATACTAATTTTTCTTCTTTTGTGTATTAATCTCATACTGGAAGGTGGTTTATATTAATAACCATAATTTAAGTGATATTTAATTGATAAGGTTTTGTATTAATCTCTTACTGGAAGGTGGTTTATATTAATCGCAAGTCCAGGGTAGATTTGAGTCAACCCTTTGAATCAGTACCCGAAGATCAACTTCAAATATCATTAGAACTATTCCGAACGCCGAAACAGACTTTTAGCATGCAGTCATGTAAAGCACGCGACTCTATGTGTATGCATAATCCCTCAATACCCGGGGCATACTATTGCAATCCTCGACGAAATTAAAGCAATGGGTGTCATGAACATCCTCAATATATCTACTGCAAAATCTCATCAGAAGGCATACTAGATAGCGCGAATGAAACAGTTCGTTTGTCTTTAATCGAATCGTTAAGCATGTCGTTAAGTGCTTGGCTATATGAACAGGCATTTAAGGTTTTGTTTTAGATATTTGGCATCATACATCATTTCGTGCAACAGAACATTATAGATTAGTTTATCAGACGACTCTAATATAAAGGTTTTCAGTAACAGAGCCCTTTTGAAGTTGGAAACTCAACGCAAAACGTTAAATTTTATGGCGCCGCGTTGCATTGCATTTAGTAAGTAGAACGAAAAATACGAGGAATGATCAGAAAAAAAAGGTTACAGGCCGCAGCATCTGAAAACTACATATTGTGGAGAAATTTTGTTTCCCCAGAGTAGAGACACATGACCCTAGTTGTCATACAGCTGGTTTGCGGGTAGTTAGTGAAAGTTACCAGACGGTTCAGCCCGATTGAAATGGAAGACTCTTGGAAAATTGGTCTCGCGTGTAAGTGCGAGCCGTCATTCGCTCACGGTCTCTTCATACAGTGCTGTGAAATCAGTCAACGAGACCTGGCTCAATGGACAGGGACCTGATTTCTACCACGAGGGGTAAACAAGTTGGTTCTGCTTTTTGACAAATACCTAAATAGACTTGGTGATTATCTCGAAAATTGATAGGCACGTATGCCTCTAAGTTCCCTTTTGTATTTTCTGTATATTGTGAATAAATATAACTTTATTCAACACTTGTAACCTTATTTTCTGATCACCGCTCGTAGATACAAGGTACTTTCGTCAGTTAAGCTTGCAGGACGTTGGCGTTTACCACATCATTTCTTTTTCTGCACTGATTGCAGACAGTAAAAATTGAAAGTTTAAAATACGTTTAATGATTTTTCAACATGTTTTGTTCGGAATACTGAAAGTTGTTTTGTAGAGCACTGTCTGCTTAGAAGAATAGTTTAAGAAACTGCTTTAAACTAAGACGATATTAACAAGGAAAGCACAAGTATAAAAATTCATAGCTACAATAGTAAAAAATAATTTATTCCAAATTTCACCTTGTCATAGTAAGCAAGATGTAATGTAGCTTCACCCGTTTTACACATTTTTGGTAAATTTATAACATAGTTTTAAAACATGGGTAATAATATGCTTCCCAAAACAGGATTACATTATTCTGCATAATGGTTTTAGCATTGAAAAGAACAACAATAGTTTGCACTTCGAATGAGATGTTTGAATAACATTTTGATAACAATTTATGAGCGTTTTCATGGCTCTACTGATAAATGAAGAAACAATAAGAAAATAAATGAACAATAATTTAATATATATATATATATATATATATATATATATATATAATATATAATGTTAATAGACAAAAATGTAATTAATTTTCACAAAAATATGTTACTTATTTCAATTGTTTCCCACTCTGTGCATAAAATATAAATACTTAAAATTGGTTCAAAGTACAACACTCTCCTCTGTATATTTATTAACGTCATTTAAAAATATTTTCTATTCTTGATAAGTTTTCACTTACATACATTTCTTCCATCAAACCCGAAACTTCATTAACATGCTTATTTTAAAATGTAATTTTATACAAGAAAGCATTTTAAGAAGCTATTTCTTTTTCTATTAAAATTATCAGGCTAAATTACCTTAAATATGTCAGAAATAGCGGACGTTTTTAATCATTACCGATTAGTAACATCCTGGTAAAATTAAAATTATTCATGCATAATAATATACTCTCAGGAAGTTCTTCAAACTTATTTAAGTCTGTAATTTTTATGCCCAAATTCATGCATATTTAATGCTAGTCGCTGTGTTAGAAGTTGATGTCTCAGAAAGATAACATTTAACGCCGAGGGGCTAATGTGCAATAAAATTTCAAGCTAATCTCTCGTTTAAATTATGCCTTCATTCTTACTTTAAACTCGTTATGGTGTCAGAAAGAAAGTTCTTGAGTTATAATTAGCTAAATGGAAGGAAGTCTAACAGGGATATAAAGAAATCAAAATTCCGTTTGTTGACAAAAGTTGAAAGTGAAGATTTTTTTATGTTTTTAGACATTTTATCTTTATGTTAAACTGAGCCAAATCTTAAAATGTATTTTAGACCAATATAAGGATTCTGTTACAAACTATGCAATGAAATTAAACTGCACTAAAGGTTTCAGAAAGGAAGAGAGATAGTTAAATTTATGAACAAACGAAATATATAAAAATAGCGTTTTTGTACAATGATGCGTTCTATAAATAAAATGTCCATTATAATGTGAAGGTCTTGTATGTATTTTGAAATTAATTTATGGGCATTTCATGTCTCGTGTTTTTTCTGGAAACGTCATCTCCTTTTCCATGGCTACAGCTAAAAACTTTCAAACGACAAACCAAGAAAGCTCAAAAAAAAAAAAAAAAAAGCAATGTAGAATGGAACTCGGGGCTCAGCCTTAATATTTTTATGATGCCTTCGAAATAAATACAAGAGACATGTTCAAGTGTAAGATTTTCTACTTGTTCTTGTTCAGTATGAAGTTTTGCGATGGAATTTCAAGAGTCGTCTTTGAAACAAAATGTAATTCATTGAGCTGGAAAAATACCATTTTTTATTCTTTTCCCATGATACAGTGAAAGTCAATATCTTCTTCAACATTTTTCAATTATTGGAAGATATCGTTAAAATCAAGAATAGTTTCATATACTTGTTATTTTCAAAAGAAACACTTTAAGCAATACACAGAAAACCATTTATTTTAAAGAAATAAATGTTAAAATTCTATTTTATTTTTAAAAAACGCTACATATATTTTTATGTAGCTTTTCTAAAGGAAATATTTAATGTCTTGCACTTTTCATTATATTTTACAGATGTACTTAATAAAATTTAGCTAGGAAATATTCAACTAAAAAATAATTATCTACGTTTTATGAAATTATTTAAACACACAAAGTCTGTTACAGGAAAAGAACGTTTTTGTAAACATCTTATCTTTACGTTCAAATACATAACCTTACATAAAATATTTAGGAAAAAAAGGCAGCTCGACAGCACAATTTTTATACATTCGTTTACTTCCGTTCGTCGAATTGTGATACCATACTAAATATATTTCTGCTAAAAAAATTACTTATAAGCAGGGCCCGATTTACATTTTGAATCACTATAGGCACAACTCATGTTTGGGGGGCCCCTCACGCAACAAAATTTTTTTGAAACAAAATTTTGGGGCCCCAAAGCGCAAAAACTAATTTGTTTCTCAATTGTCAAAGAGTCAGATTAACCTTTGGGAGCCCTCCCCCCCCCCCCCAACGTGCAAAATGATTTTGTTTTTAAATTACAAAATGTTTGAATAAAATCTGGGGTGCAAAATTGATTTAGTTTTTCAAATTTCAAATTGTCAGACCAAAATTTGGGGGCCCCCAAAGTGAAAATTCCTTGTGGTTTTAAAATAATTTAAAAATACAAATTTTCTGTGAAGCAACAGACCACTAATAGTTTGTTTTTAAAAGATGCTATTTTTAAATATTTTTCTAAGAAAATTTAAATTACAATAATAATAATAATAATAATAATAATAATAACCAAAATTAGGGGGCCCTTCAAAGTGGGGGTACTAGGCCCAGGCCTCATGGGCCTATTGGTGAATAAGGCCCTGCTTATAAGCATAAGAAAATGAACATATTGCATCTGCAAATAAACTAACAGTAGCTCTATCCTGTAGAAAAAGTGGCTTGTTCAAAAGAAATCAGTGCATGCCTAATCTATAACTGTAATGTGTAAATGGTCTAGTGTCTAATTCTTCTCGACCAGATAATAATATTGTTCATCAGTGATTCGCACCAAATTATTTGTGGACACTAATTTTGAAGAAATCCTTCCGTTGTAAAAGCCAGATTGTGTTTCGTGACAGTAATATGGGTGCTTTCACACCAAAGGCGACAAACACAAAAAAAAGTGTCTTATCTGCGCAAGCGCAGATCCCATTTTTGGAAGCAAAAATGTGCTCTGCGCTTGCGTTGTTGAGAAAAAACAAGAATATTGTCTTTGTCGCCTTTGGTGTGAATGCATTTTAACTTTAAGTAATAATGTATTCCAACGATATTTTGATGCAGCGCTATCTTTCTGGTTTTCTCTTTGCCTACGCTTTATATGTACACTGTTATTCGAGGATGATTTCGTTTAACTATATATTTAATGTTATTCGTTGATTTCAAATTTTATTTTACTTTATTTATTTTTCTATACTGCCTATCCATCAACTTTCAGCTCAAACAGAGTTATTAATCAACAATAGTTTGTATCTATATATTTTATGTATTAATATTATTACTTTTAAATTGCTCATAAGATACACTAACTGATCAACTGATAGTTAATTTGATAAATTATAAGAATTTTAAGCTTAATTAAGTCTTGCGCGTCGTGAAACATTTGCGCACGCATTCAAAAACTTACTCATAAACGAGTTTCGTGTAAAATTTCCTGATCAAATATGAAAAAAATAAAATACTAAATAAAAGTATCGAATATAAATCAATTTTATACACACGTTTTACAGTGAGAGATCTGTTTTATTTTTATTCCACCTGGAAAACAGATTTTGAAACTTAAAATCTTTTTATGTGTTTTAATGGGAATTTTCTATTACATATCTTTAAAATTTAAATCCGACTACTTTTGCTTCTAAATAGGAATATTTGCTACTGAATCGCAACAACTTAATTGAAAATTAAAGGTTTGAAAACAATTTTAAAGATAATTTTCTGCATTTACTTGTTTTGTGGAGGAAACTCATTAATGCTCATACGAAAAAGGTGTTTTAAGCTAGGCGTCCAAGCTGTTCTCTTGCTATTTAAATTTAAAGCTCTGTCACTCAACAATTGACATTAGTTCGATTTTTTATAAACTCAGATTATTTTCTTTTTCATTATTCGAGATAACAACAGAAAAGTGAAATAAGCGCATTTCAGAAATTTTTAAAATTATTTCCATAACAAACTACAAAAAAAAAAAAAAAAAAACCGAAAGTCTAAATTATGTACAGAGTTAATTGAATTTGGTATCAATTGCCACAGAGGTGGTTCACGTGCATGGTTGTGAAGCTCATTTAATCATTATTGACTTTGTAAAGATAGTTATGAAACTATATAAGGCATTAAAACTGTTTTGCATTGATTAACCCCTTAACGGCCGCGGGCGTATATATACGCCTCGCTATGGCAACGCGTTAGCTGCCCCGGGCTTATATATACGCCTTTCCGAAGTGTGATTCTTTGCCTTGTGTTGCTATCAGTAAAATTACAGCCGAGGCTTTGGAAATCGCACTTCGGGACAGCGTATATATACGCCCGGGTCAGTAAGCGTATCGTCATAGCGAGGCGTATACAGACGAGCGTGGCAGTTAAGGAGGTAAAACTGATTATCCGTTCTCTGAGTGTAGCTTGAAGAGAAACAACGTAATAAGAAACAAATTGTGAAGCAAAGCTCATAAATGTGTTCCTACGCTGAGAAACCACTTTCTCAGTTTAAACAAATTGAGCTATGAGAGAAAAAATCCTCTTGTATGCAATTTTCATTGCAATTTGTTAATTATCAGATTATTTTCCTTTTTCTTTTTTTTTCCACATGATTCCATTTCAAGATACAATGTTTATCCTACGAAAATATCGAATGTGCCGGGTTTAAATAATATCTTCAACACCAAATGATTTTACTTTTAAACGTTTAGCATAAATTTAAAAAATAGCAAATGCTGGCTAAAATTATATAAAACCATTTTTTTACTTAGTAAAAGATAAATATTTTAAAATAGTTTCCCCCTAAGTATGTTTTCCATGGTATCAAATCGTGCTTCATTGTTATTTCAGCATGCATTTACATTCATATTCAAAATAGTTAAAAGCACACACAAGTTTCCCCCATTCGATCGATAAACTGCATGATTTTAATATTCAGCCAATGATGGCATAGAATCGGGATTATACTAGGAGAAACTCTCATCTCTATTTAATCCCTGCTTTGATGTGCTTCAATTTTAAGATAATATTCGTATAAAAGATGAAGCTCCTTTGTGTTCTGTAGCTTCACGCATTTGAGATTTAAGGCATGACTAAAATTTTAATGCTATAAAGTTCTCAATATCTACTCTTTGATGATTTTAACGGGAAAATAAATTAAGAACCAAACCAGGAGCATAAAATGCGTGACTATTCAGAGAACGGTGAAATATGAATGATCTGGATTAACTGTAGCATTCGAGTATGTTTATTGTTAATATTAAATATTCGAATTTAGAGTGTGTCAGATATTTTCACCTACACTGAAGAATTCGATATATTGCTAAAAATGAAAATGTTGTTCTGTGTTGTTAGAAATAATACACTATTAAAATTTTAGTTCAACCTTTCACCAAAAAAGAAAAAAAAAAGGATGTTGAAATTTAGCTGCAATCAACATTTGGTGCTAAAGTTGAACATTACGAAAGTTCTTAGTTTCATATTCAGGGTGAAACTACACCATTATAATAGTTCAGCTAAGTACCAAATGTTGGTTGCAGTTAAATTTCCCCTTTTTTTTTTTTTTTTTTTTTTTTCATTTTTTGGTGAAAGGTTGAACCACTATTTTTACAGTGCAGACATATACTGTTGCACTGTGCAAAAGCAAAACTGACAATGGAATAAAAGTACGTGGTTATAATCATTTACTAACAAGTAGTGCTGGCGTGAGCAAACCTTTTCAGATTCGAGTTAAATTCAAGCAAAATATGTACATTAAGTGGACGTTCTTGGCCTGATATTTTCAATATTGTAGTTTTCAATGTTGGGTGTTAGTAGTACTTTCATAAATCCAAATTTACCGATTTTTCTTGAAATTTTTTCTAAAAATTGAGCGTTATTCCTATCCTAATAAAGATTTTAACGAACTGCTTTCCTTATTCTGATGCAGATTTTAGAGGAATTATTGTCCTTAGTTACTGGAAAATTTTACGAACTATCCTTTATGTGATAGGAGTTTAAAAAGAATATTGTTCTGATTTTTAAACTTGTCCTTGTTCAGAGAAAGATTTTACAAGGACAACTGGCATTATTATAAGGGAAAAGGGGGGGGGGGGGATTATTGTCTTTATTTATGGACATTATTAAGAGCTTTTTTCTATATGTTTTATCAGAAAAATATTTTTATTTAGAGCATAGATGTATAAATCTAGCAACTGCTCAGCCGGATATTCTTCCAAATATTTACTGCACCCTACGCCTTGTCGGATTTTTTTTTTAATAATGAGTCCACCGACTTAACGCGAACCGCTAGTTAATTACACTTTATTTAAGTACGGAAGCATTCCTCATTTTATTAAAAATTTCATAACATCCTCTCAATTTAGGAATTCTGCTCCAATTTGTCTCGAATATCTAAAAATGCTTAAAAATTAATTATATAGTTTATAATCGTAGTATATTTTGCAAGAATATTTAGATTTGCGATAGAAATTGAAACTATAGTATCAAAGCATATAAATATAAACGAACTATACAAGCATGAACCACTCCAGTTCGCAGAGTAAAAATTTAACAGTTGCCATGGTAGCTACAGAGAGGTAGATAAATATAATTCCTTGCATATTTCTCGTGCGGTGCTTGTGTGCTATAAGTTAATTATATATAGCAATGTAAATATAGTATATGTGAATCAAAGTATATGTAACCTACCATATGGTCGTTTTCAATATTCTTAACTGCAAATCAATTTGTAAGTAAAAATATTTTAACTATCGTGAGGTACCTTACAGATTTTATGAAATTTAAATAAAAAAAATATAAATTTGCTCGCCTAATGGTGATAACAAATTTCGACCGATTATTATTACATTATTTTTATTATTTTTAAAGAAAAAATCTTACTTACAAAACTGACAGTGTTAAGATAGTTCTCATGTGCACTGTGACAGAGAACCGGTTCTTTTTATAAAGCTACTCTAAAATAGTTTAGTTTGTAATGAGCGAGCGAAGCGCGCTCGAAATCACAAATGATCCGAAGGAGCTGAGTAAGAAGTTCAGGGGAATGGCGAGCATTAGCAAGCAGGGGGCGGGAACCCCCAAATAAGGAAATAAATCTGTGTGATTTGGAAGATTTAAAGCGAAATAAATATAACAGAGGACATTTTCCTAAAAGCATTTTTTTTTTTTTCGAATTATTTTTCCCAGCTATAGACTCGATTCTTTCAGTAGAAATATAAAAATAGAGTGCAATTTCATTTCTTTTATTCAATATTCAAGCTGAATGAAACACGCAAATTAAAATAAATAAACGAGAGAAGTCTGTAATTTGATTTCTGAATTTCAAATGATTTTAAACATATCCTTTTTGTATCGATGCAGTTTGTTTCGTTTGCTTTGTTCTTATTTTAATTTAAATGCATTGACTGTTCGGGCTTCTCCACGAAATTTCCATTTCTCTATGTCAATATAAATTGGGTAGGAACCCGTTCAATAGAGTGCTTTGTTAAATCCCTTTGTGGCTGGAGGTGATATTAGCCAAACCAGTTGGAGTTTTACCACTAACACTTTCTGACTAATTAAGCGGAATAATTCACTCAGGATTACATTTCCTCCCACATTCCATAAATTGCGCCTTTACCATGAAATATTGATACAATAACAAAGAAAATGACTCCTTTCTCTGCCTTAATTTATTTTAAATCACATAGGCTTCAAAGAGTTACTTATTTTACCTTCTAATTGTATGAGTTCGATATTTTTGTTTGCCTTAATTATAATCAGTTTTATTACTTTGAATACAACGTATGTGCGTGGAAGAATGTGTAGTTTATTAATTTACACCTCTTTCCTTACTGATAGATACAGAATTTAATATGAGGCGTATTAAAAATAATACGTTAATGAGTTTTTCACTGCGGAGCTGGTCGTAATGTGAAGAAAACATATGTACAGAGTTTAGATGTAATCGGAAAAATATGATAATGCGAAAAAAAATTAAGCATGAAGCCTTTTTAAAACTATTCGAACTAAAATAATGAATTTCAATGACGTTTATTAAAACACTTTATGAAAGATAAAATTCATTAGTTTTTCCATTTTGATAAAAAAGAAAATCGATATTTCTGAAGTTAAGACATGCCTCATAAAATGCGGGTTTTTAATTAGCGATATGTGTGGGTGTGAAAAAAAAAATTCTCAATGAACTGTTATAAAATAAATGTTTACTAATTTTATATTTACTTTTTTTGTTAAGTCCAAAAATCATACATTTACGCCAATAACTCTAAATGTTTCATTGCCGTATCCATCTGAGGTAAGGAAGTTTTTTACTGCTAAGATTATCGTATTGTACGTATGTACAGAATTTATACTAGGTCGCAATTTGCAAAATGTGTAGATAAAAATCAAAAAGCAAATACAAAACAATGTTGTTTCTGAAGTTTTTCTTAAAAACTTTAAAATTTAATGACTGCTTTTGAGCCACGCGTTATTCAATGCGAATATTTGCGAAATTTTGAAAATGGACTAACAATCGTTGTATATTAATGTGCAGACTATAACGATCTGAACTCAGCTATCAAAACTTATCCCGCGAGCTAGTAGTAGCTCGCAATCCGCAGTGTGGCGACCAGAATTCATTAAATAAAGAGTGAAAATTAAACAAAAAGTAGGGTTTAGAGATGTGGGAATGTGTGTCTGTCGGTCTGCCTCCCCCCTATAACTATTGAGGGAATTGTCCGGGATTCGGAAGATTTTCTTTTCTTTTATTTTTTTATTGTGTTTGAAAGATCTTGGCGAATACACTTCATTTCCATACTTTATTTTTTTATATTTATTGAATAATTTTTCGTTCAATTTTGAGCAGTTAAAAAAATTTTAATATCAGCGATATTGGGGATATTTGAAGCAATTTTATAAGCACTAGACATAAAATCGAAGATCCTTTGAACAAGTTTATTTGAAGGACACCTCTCGACGTGAAACATTTTTTGATTTTAACAATTTTTGCTCAATTTTGAACAGTTAAAAAATTTCAACATTAACGCCCGCGGGAAATTTTCAATCCTTTATAAATCCTGATTTAACAGAAGGATTTTCTTGAAACAAACTTTATTGCAAGGATCTTATGGTGTAAAACACGTACAGATATGAATTGCAACCTGAACGAAACGAGCATATTTTCCCAGGAATTTTTTTGATCTTTGTTTCTAAGCGTATTTGTGAATGAATGAATGAATGAGTAAGTGAATAAATGAGTGAATAAATTAATGAACAAGAACATGAATGAGTAAATGAATGAATGAATAAAGGAATCGATGAATAAATGAATGAGTGATTGAATGAATATGTATAATAAATGAATGAGTGATTGAATGAATATGTATTTGCCGTTGAAAAGGTATATTTGAAGTAATGAAGAACTAAAGTTAAAGGAGAAGGAGACAGCGAGAGCTAGAGTGTTAATTTGAAGTTGGCGTTTACGGGAAGGTAGGATCGTCTGTTTCTAGACGGAACTTCTTGTTTATTGTTACAAATGTAATAAGGTAGAACTGCGTTAGAATTTGAAAATAAATTGAAATATGTATCTGGGATTGTTAAAAACATAGATTTAGATATTTTAATTCAGAAAATAGTTTTTGAGCATTAATCAGGAATAGGTGGAGCATTTATTAGGAGTAGATGTTGTATTTTTCAAATGTTCTGACATGAAGAAAACTAAGAAAGGAAATTGTCATGAATTCTAAAGAAAGAAAAACAAAATAAATGATAAAACGTTAGAAATAAAATATGATTTTATCTGTATACCTGCTGTAATAAAGAGCTAAAGAATAACATTGTCTAAAATAAATGTCTGAAATGAAATAATTATACGGTCACATTTTAGATTAAAGAAACAAACGTAAGTTTCAGTGCGTGAAATGCTTTCAGCAAGAAATGCATTTACTTAGCGAAAACGCTCCGTGGGTTTTTTATTACTAAATTCTGATTTTACCACAGAAGTAAGAAACCTAAGTGTTATTATTACTTTGCGCTGAAATAATTTTACCAAGCTCTTTACTAAGAACAATGACAAAACTCAAGTGCCTGCAGTTTGTTCCTACGTCTAGCATCAAAACGAATTGTGCAGAAAAGAAAGAAAGAAAAATAAAAAGGATAATTCCTAAATGGATTATTAATGCTTTTAATAAGGAAGTGAGCAATTAAAATTCAGTTGAAAATATTAATGTTTGCAGAATGAACTACTTTAGCAGATATATCATATTTTGAAAAACTTCTAAATACTAAAATGACCTTCAAACAGCACTTTTCCTTTTATATTTATTCAAGTTAAAATCAATTTCTTTAGCACTTAAATCCACATATGAATAACGCTTGTACCTCCAGATTTTTTTTAATTCAAGGATTTAAGAAGCTGCGTTTAATTAATTCGAAGAATGGCAGAGTAAATTATTAATGACACCAGCGATGGCACTAAACCTAGTTTCCAATAATATTCTTTCAGCTTTCTTCATTGTTCATAACAATTTAAGATTGAAAATTTAGTACTGGTATAGTTTGTATTGGGTGAGCATTTATATGGATTGGCAAAGGTGTTTCTCATTACCCCGAAACACGGATATATAATGTATTTTGTTGATTTATGCGTTTATTTTTTCCTTTTTTCTTTCTTTCTAATTCTTATGCGTTTAATTTATGAGCAGTGACTAATAAAGCCCTGAATCTGGCTGAAGGTGACTCAGTTACTGCTTTCACGCTGGAGGAAAACTACCTTGGAAAAAAACAATGGTATAAAATGATCCTAATGATCGATTCACACCCATTGTAAAAAATGCATCTCTCGTAACAAACTGTTGTTATGGTTACCAGACCAACAGCAGAGATTTTAGTGGCATCATAGCGCAGTAAAAAAATCAAGCGCCTCTGGGTGAAAGTAATTTTTAATGATAACGGCATAGGAAATGCGAATGGATCAACACTCGAACGAGTTAATTATATTAAGCCAATGACGTGATCTGAAAGGGTGCATTCAAAGCAAATGCAACAGCGACGAAATATTTCAATTGGTTCTACATTACAAAATGACTCGCATTGATTTATTGGTATTTTTATTGCGTCATCAAAAGTGACTTTCACTTAAACGACAGTCATATGACAGTCATCATTACGAAGACATACGTCATTGCTGTTAGTTTGATAACCACAGCAACCGTCTATTGCGACAGAGGCGAAATGTCTTTGTCGCCTTTGGTATGAATGCATCCACAATATAAAATTTGCTGTATTTGAAGGTAATATTGGGGACGGTCACGGGATAACTTTAAAAATCGATTGTGATTTTATTTCCAGCAGTAAACTCTCGTCAAAAACTAAAACTGTTGAAATTTCTGCCTTCTAAAGTAAACTAGTTTTGAAGACCTTCGGAGTAAGCTATTTTAGCTCGAAACTTAAGTATTTCCAATGAATTCGAAAATTCTTCAAGATGATTGAAAATTCTGATGCTCATTTTTAAAAAAACGCTGAAACTGATCGATAGAACCTCGGGGCAATATTTTAAAAGTGCATTTTTAAGAGTGCTTCAGAATTTCTTAGCTTGGATAGATTCTTTTTTTTTTTTTTCTTGTGTAGCTGTAGATGAAAGCAGAATATTTCCAGGATTAAAAGAGAGCAATTTCCGGAGAAATCGATTTATTTCCTTTTTTTCTCTTGGAGCATTAGTTTTCTCAGACATTATTTTTATTTCTCGTTCGCATTAATGCACCGATATCAAGAGCTTTATTAGGGACATTACCTGGAACTAAAACGAATTTTGAAAAATAGTGTACGTCACTTTGGAGAAAAATTTACGCGAAACATTCACTCTAATTTTATAATGGGGAGCTTGTGATGGCAGAAAATATTTAACTTCATTATATTTAGAGGATAAAAATATGCATCGGCATACATATTTTGTATGTTATTATTTTACGAACCTAATTGTATTCTCAAGATAATGAACGTTTCTAATTTTGTTGCAGTTTTTAGACGAAATATGGCACCACGTGTCTGTATATTGATGATCATTAGTAAATTGATTACTTGTAAATTGTTAAGACTCTCTTTTTATATAAAATTGAATTCATCAAAACGTAAAATATTGAATAAGGAAGTTGTTCCTATTTCGAAGGGTTTTATTGTGCGCACTTATTTTTATAATATATAGCACGATTGTGTTCAGTTGGGTTTTCCTTATAGTTCTTTATTCCTATACTTGTCTTTACAAGAAAAAGTAATAGCATTGATAAGTTTAAAACTACCTATTGATCTTTTAGTGGATAGGAATACTGCTTTAGTGTTCCTTGCAGCTTGTTAATCATTTTTTAATAAAATACACTTACTATACATAAAATGTGTACTTTTAATCGTGGAAGACTCACTAATGGATACGGAATGTTGAGCTCAATTAACTTTAGTGTATAAGTAGTTGGTACAATTTACATGTCGTGAATTTGCATTCGTCTTTCATCAAAAACACTTATAAGCAAATTAAAACTGAAAAATATATTTCCATTAAATTTAATTAAATTATATATACAACTATTTGCGTAGCACGACCATCGGGGACAAATTTAAATTTACAATGCAAATAATTAGATACTCTTCACGAGTGTTAGAGGGACAAGAATATATGCTAACAGTTTCAAGAAATGTACAAGAAAATTATGATAAAATAGTAGTAATTAGAAAAAATAAAAAGACCAAAATAAAATTTTACAGAAGTCGCTTCAATTGCATGTTTCGAACTAATTTTATGTCAAGTTTCATGATTACAGGTTCTAAGATTCGCCTGTACATCCCGAAGTGACAAATATAGAAATATAGAAGCGCACAGTCAAACGCATAGATATCGACGCTAATAATAGTAATACTATAAGATATAATTTTTAGGATTGACGCTATCTCATCCAAGAATTACTTTGCAATTACGCGTTGAACCTTTGTTTTCTACTCATAAAAATATATAAAAATCAACGGTAAAAGGAACAACTTTAATTATAAGTTCATGAAAGCAACAGATAATATTAATTAACTTAACGCTCTTCAGAAAGCGTTCAGCTGTAGGCTGTTATTTTCTGCGCCAGGCAATATCGATGTGCAAAAAATTAGGCAGGGCAAAAAGCGAAAAACATTTCTGAAGAAAAAATATTTGTTTGGATTTTTATTTCATTTTTTCCTAGATTTTTATTAACTACATGGATGATTACAAAAAATTCTTTAAATAGGAAATTTTCAAATCTAGAAGCGTCTTATAGTTGTCTTTTAATATTCCATAAATCATATTAGTTTTGCAACATTAATTATGTTAAGAACTTGTTAGTGTGCGAATTTCATGTATGATATTAATACTATAATGTCTATCGATAACATTTTGCTTCGTAACAAAAGAAGTGTTTTTAGAACTATATGCAAAAAACTGACCTTAGAAGTCATTTTAATAACTTATCCCACCAAATGCAATCAACGTTTATTATACTAAAAAAATTCGCTGCATGTTGCGCCAAAAAATGGTGCCAGTTTGCTAGTTACAAAAGGAACTTATTTGCATAATTTGTACCATAGTGTAATAAAATTAAGCACCATCTTTTGTAACTAACAAGTTAACACTATTTTTTTGGTGCAAGGTACCACCAAATTTGTAAGTGTATGGCCCCATTTTTATTTCACATAATGTTTGATTCATGTAATGCTAATAAACAAATATCATCTCGAAGGATCACATTATCTTTAAAAGCAACCTCTTTGAGTAAAACGTCTTTTCAAGCTCTTAAACTTGCAAATGCTTGGTTGTGTAGTACCTTTTAAACTAAATTGTCAAAGATTTCGTTGTTGAAGATTCCACGAATTTTAGAGTTCCAATTTGTTCTGAAGGAGTGTGATCAATTCTATTTGTCTTAATCGAATATTCTGAAGGAGTATCTTTATAAGGCAAACTAGATACTTTGGTGTCCCCAAATGATCCAAACTTGAGACCTATTTCAAGGAAATAAATAACATTCATTACCTAAGGTAATGTAATATCTTTTTCCTCTTCGCGTGAACTCTTTCGTTGTCCATGGAAGCGCTACTCCATATTGATCCTAATTAATTTCTCCTTTGCCTGATACTAACAGCGGTTTCAAATTAACAATGAAACAGAAATTAATCTTTGAAGCACATCCTGGGAATCTCTGAATGTTAAATAGCTTCGGGTAGGGTTCAAGAACAAATTGTAACCTTGTAATTAAATCTTTTGTACGCTGACTTGGCGAAATCCTCCTCCGGATTCTTGAAGTCTGTATCTCGCTTCTCTTGGATAGTTTAAAAGATAAACAAATGAATATAATGTTAATTGCTTCCTCGCTTTTGTGTGCTGGAGAAGAAGCCGGCCCAACTCGGAGCTCTTAATTACACCGTCCTCACTGAATAAAACATTGAAAAACAAAGTGCTCTCGTAACATGCAAAAAAGCTTTGTTGCTAATGAACGTGAAGAATATTGGGGAATAGTAAATGATGATTGGAAAATAAATCAAATGAAGCTAATAATTCAATCGAAAATGGACTGATTCGTTTTAATTTACTTCCTTATTAGTTAGAGAGGGCAAAAAAAAAAAAAAAATGTTTTGAAAAACGTACTTTTACAAGAAATAATAAGATTAAAGAATACAACGCAGTGAAATGTTCAAGAAGCGACTTTACTACAATGTAATTCTCGTCATATTTTTATTTCGCAAATAAGAAGGGATTATTCATAAATGATGTCACGCTTCGAGGGGGGAGGGGGTTCGTGAAATTGTGACAAAGTGTGACAAGGGGAGGGGAGGGGGTAACAAGAAGTGTGACATCATGCATTATGCAACATAGCGTGACGCGTGACAAAGGGGGGGGGGGAGCCCACCGAAGTGTGACATATTGTGACAAAGGGGTGGGGGGTCAAAATAAGAAGTTCGAAAATATGTCTCTAAATTAATCTCTAAATTAATGACTTTTTTTTCTAAATATTGTATTTCGTTTACTTTTGCACTATTTATGTACATATTTCGTTGCCTTACTCATTAAATCTACAGAAAAAAGCAATGTTTTTACATATTTTAAAAGTATTTTTTAAACATAGTTTTGGTAAGAATCATAAAGTCTCTAGAACTGTTTTTTGGTCTCATTATTTTAGCTAAAATACAACTCTTTCCCTTGCTCTCTGCTATTTATAATTAATCAGGTTTCTGGAAAAGAAATTTCGAATATTCCTGAGAATTTTTCAATGGTAGAAAATTTTATTTTTGATATTCCCCTTCAATTTAAAGGAATTTTCACAATATAAAGGCCAATTGCGCAACGTTTTCCTAAATTTTATGCGAGATAAAATTAGACAAGCCTTATGTAGCTACAACTAAAAAAATCGTATTTCTATTCAGAAATTTATTGTACAAACATGCGTTTTAAAAGAAGTTGCATTATATAAAAATGGATAACAATAGATAAATTTCGATGGAATGCGAGAGTTATTCGATTTAAAATGGTCAAAACATTTCCGATTTTCTTCGACATTTTCTCCTTTCCCAGTCGAGCAGAAGATAATGCATAAATCTATGAATCATTCATACTCCAAGGAAGTCTTTAAGCCTGTTCTTCACGGATTCGGTTGTATTTCCTTTAAGCTTCCATCTATGTGTAAATCTGAAATTTAAATTCATAACAATTTCTGTTGAGCTCGTCCTAATACACTTTTCCAGCAGGTCACATTTATTTTATTTGCTCTGATGCCAGATGCCTTTTCCAGAAAAAATTGATAGGATTTATCCCGGTTTGAATGATTTGCAAGTTTTAAAAAAAAATCTGTAAAAAGATAGAAAGGAAACTGAGTGTTTCTGCTAATCTACGAAGAACATGTATGAAATAAAATAATCAAGCGTCTTGATAACAGCTTCTCAATGAAATTCTTTTTTTTTTTTCGCACTCTGTACAACTACAGAGAAAGATCCGTTAGATAACGTAAAACTGAACATTTGAGATTTGTAACTACCAGTTTAAAAGCTCAAAACCAATGCATAACTAAACCTTTAAAATTTGTGACTACCAGTCAAAAATGCATTACATATTGTTGGCGTATAATTTAACTTAAGCCCTAGTGAGCAACCTGCTAACCATCGACTGCTAACTTCGACGCTCTGGAGGCATAATTTGCCAAGTGGCCCTTCCAATTTGTGTCCCCCTAATAGTAATAGCAGATGGTGCCACTACTGCGGCACATTATCTGCTGCAATCAATTTACAGAATGTTTTCTCTGTTCTATTCTCTTAGTTTCCTGTTTTAAAGACTTTGTTACTCCTTGCTTTTAAGTCTCTGTAATTTTACGTTAGACTCCGGACAAATAATTTTCAGGAGATTCTCATATATTTTCGGGCGAAAATTTCGTACTGTGTGTGCTACTGTGGAAAGCATTACGGTACCAATTCTGATTATGCTTGTTTAATTACTTTGTAAAATTTTACATAAAAGTTGATGCTGATGTTAAGTGGTTTTGTATTCTAACAAAATCATTTAAAATGGAGAAAACTGATATCTTTTTCTTACTTGTGACAAATACTGTAACTGTTTATGAGGGGCCTTCTTATTGATTCCTCGTCATTTGCTGACTTAGTGTGTTTGTTCCACAAGTACTGCTAATTATTTTTCCTTGAGACATTTTGGCCTCCCCTAGTGAGGAAACTGAGCGTCCTAAGGTAACGCAACGGTTATTTCTAAGGTAATTTGACGCGAAGTTACCTTAAGAATTCAATTTAGCCAAACGTATCAAAGCGAAGTAGATACTCAAGGGATGTTAAACAAGCCGCATAATCAAACGACAGGAATGTACCGCCTGGAATGTTTAAACAATTTTTAGACATTTTAGTTTCTTGTTTGACGACTGTTTGTTTTGTATTTCGATTATAATCTCTCGTCTGTGTGACTGATCTACCATTGAGTTAATTACTTAATTTACTTCATTTGTAACATATATTATACATATATTTTATCTCTCTGAATTCCTTATCCTATAAAGGAAATAGAAATAAAAATTTTCATGCCACCCTATTACTGTTGAATAAATTAGAAACACAAACACTCACTTTCAAGTTAATAAAGATTGAAAAACTGTAATGCAAATCAACAAACTTACGAAACGTTGACTCGAAGCAAAAGTTTGAGAAACATTTGAACCAGGTGATGTTATATTTACCTTTTCGGGGTCTGCCTAAAACATATTAGACAATTCGCTGCATTTTGAGTTAAAAAGCATCATATTTTTCTTTTTTCTGTTCAAGAAGGAAAACTGCATATTTTCAGCAGTGTGTGCATTAAATTCCATAGCTTGCTAAAAATATGAAATAAAGGATATTTTTAATCACAATATCTTTACCCTTATTACACCACAAAAAACTACACATTTTATATGATCAATTAGGTGGCAGAGTTTGATCCAACAGAAAATTTCCAACACGAGAATTTCACGCTATGTCATAACTCATGCTTGGAATAAATAAATCATTTTCACTATTTTTTAAACTTTCTAAGTATTTTCCGCCTCACTGGGAAGGAAAAAAAAAGGAATGCTAAGAAAATATATAATCCTTAAAATATTTTCTCCGAAGCCAATCAATAATTTATCTCTTCACTTCACTTCCGTTTAGGATAGGAGAGCTCAATCATTTTAAACCTGAAAAGGTGTGAGAGCAAAAACGAAAGAACAGAAACACTCTAGTATGTCATCGCGAGATTCAATTAAAAGATCCTTCGGAATCCCCATCAGAAATTTTTATTGGGTTTCCTGTAGAATAATAGTTTTTTTCTTCGTCTATAATGAAGCTAATTAAAGGCAGTCGTGCTTCATAATTTCTCTTCTGACTGCAGAAGAAATCACTAAAAAAATAGTGACATAATTGTTCAATAAAACAAGAACTTTAAAGGGTAGATGTAAAAAATTCGTCTGCCCTATTTTAGAAGCTCTCAAGCGTTTATAATCGGAAATAAAAAAATGATTTACAATTGTTAAATAATAATTAATTACTCATTTTGTGAAAAACTTTAAATTTGTTACTTGCAATTTGTACATCTTACTACGATTTTTTTTCCTCGTTCAAAAATTGATGAACCATCAAACGTTTCCATATTTATTTATTTTTCTTTGTTGGTTTCGAAATTATTATGCGATATCATTCTTATGCAAAATGCAAATCGTTTGCTATTCAATTTCACACTTTAATTCTTCCTTTTATTCTGTAAAGGATTTCAGCTGTAAAAATATTCAGAACATATTCTACTTTTTCTTAAAATTCCTTTAAATGTTTTTCTTCTTTCAATGGTCTTCGACACGCAGTAGGTAGTTCTTAAATCTCTTTACAAAATAACACTCAAAGCTTGTCATTAATTGGCCAATGTTGACTATGAAATTGAAGTTCATTGTAATATTCAACGTAACAAAATATTTCAAGGCAAGATTTCTGAGGGTAGAATTCAATTTTTGTTCTTGACATCAGCATTGAATTAAAAACCAGCAATTAGATGACTTCAATATAAAATTACTTTCTTGAAACTTTCAACTCGACTGTTTCCAGCATTTATTATAATTAGGGATGTAACGAATATTCGGCCCCTATTCGCCATTCGGCCTGTTCGGCCCTTTGGCCGAATGTTCGGCCTGGGCGAATAGTCATTTCATAACCTAACCGAATATTCGATCAGCCGAAGTTCTGCTGCATTAGAAATGTAAGAAAATAAAGAAATTAGTAGATTTTAAACGTTTAAAATTGTATTAAAATTATTGCAAAATAGTACATTAGTATATAGTTTTGATAAACAAAAATACTTTAGAAAAACACTACTTTTTTAAGCCTTGTTTTAGGCTTGACTGAACAAAAACAGATTTTAAAGTTGTGGTATTGTATTTTATACTTAGCATTTGCTCCCAAAAGCTGGCAATATTTAATTATGATGGAGAATATGAGACGTTTATTTTGTTATTCTTAACAAAGTGGAAGTCAGACCTTATTTGGGTAGACTAATTTATTGTAAATATTAAATTAAGTAAGAGAGGAATATGAAAAGCCTAGAATGTATCATGAATATTAAGATAGCATAAGTTATTGTTGTTTTTGAAAATAAAAATTTGTCCCAGTTAAATGCATTAAATTTTAATGTATCTTTTAAAAATAAGTATGTAAAAAAACATAAAATAAAAATATTAACTCCTAATAACTTTTAAAATATCTTGATAAAACTATTTTGAGCAAGGTAAAAGTTCTCTAAGCAATAGTATTTCTTTAATTTGAATTAAATAATTGCTAAAATAATGCTAATTATTACATTAATATATGTCGTTTTTATTCCAGTTGTGGGTGAAATTCTTAGTTTTATTGCATTGAAAACAATACATAAAATACATTAATTTTAGATACTTTTAGATTCTTAAAAACAGAATTAAATCATACATCATAGATTAATGTGTGGAATTGATGTTTGACTTTGAATACTTTTAAAATTTGACAAATAGTTTCTATTACCACTATTTTATAGAGTTTTTATTATTCGGCCGCCAAATATTCGGTATTCGTCTTAAGACATTGGGACGAATATTCGGTTTCGGCCCAGTGGAAATGGCCGAATATTCGGCCATATTCGTTACATCCCTAATTATAATTATTAGTATTATTATTGTGTATTCTAAAAAGTTAGTTGATAATTCGAAACATATTTGGGAAAATGTTGTATAAAGGGGCATTTCAATTGAAAAGTGTAGATTTTTAACATAGTTTGATGACTTTTATTATGACTCGAAACGCTAGAAAACTATCCTTTAAATAGGAACACTTGTTGTTTTTACCTTAAGATATAGAAAGGGTGTAAAAGAAAACGCTGTAATTCTTACACAGAAAAGAACTTCACAACTTCTAGAAATTTTACAGTAAAATTGGAAGCTGTAGATAAATTAATAAGAGTTTGGTATTTGTATATTAACCAACAAAATCCAAGTCATGATACGTGGATTCTTTTAGAACAGAGATTCTAACGTGTACCTCGTTTGTAAAGCATTTGACTTGAATTTAAGAAGGCACATAATTCTAGTCCAATCATTTCCGTCGCTGCTTCGTAAACTGTTCTTAAAGATACTTTCGCATCGGTTTTTGAGCCATGTCGTACTTTGCTACATTGTTTTTAGACGATAACGTTTAAGAATTGTTACATTGGCATATTTCCCTTTTAGTTACAAAGCCCATTGATCAAACGAAAAATAACATTAAAATTGTTCCTTTTTAGCACTTAATTGTAATAATTGATTCAATGTATTAATAATGTGGCATTCTGGTAATAAATGTTTAATTTTTATACAAATTCGAATACATGTGGATAAGTAGTAGTAATCAATCAAAGTGTTAGGCATTAAAATTTCCAAGCTTTTCAAATGACTTCTTTAAAAAAGTTCTGTTTGAAATAAAGTGATATTTACAGATTCTAATGTGTAAAAGTTAGCTAAAATAAAAATTCATTAAACGTTTCTTGGGACTTTTTAAGATGCGTTTGCTCATCATTTGCAACACATTGTTTGTTATGAACAAAGTTTTTGCTAACTTTTCAAAAAAGAAGACAATATGCGCATTTTATTCTTAGAAAAATAATATTCGTAATACCTTTTCTCTTGTTATATGGTGTACATTATCTGCTGCCAGCTACCATTCTTAGAAAAAATTCTTCCCCGATTTATCCTTCCGCGAAATTTTGGATTTCGCAGAACAAAACAATCTCCCAGAATTCTTCATTTCTTAGATAGCATATGATCCATCAAATCCTAATTGACTGCATTTTGTGTGAGGAAGATGAGATCCCAGTTCAGGCAGAAATCATGGATTGCTGGATATGATGGGTGTTATTTAGAAACGTTTTCTCTTTGTTGACTTGGTGAGGATTTCTGGAAATGTATAGTAAGATTAGGAAGCGGGATTATTTTATGTCTATTTATTGGTAGTGGCAAAAATTGGTTAATTACTTTCTGACTCTTATTTCCTAAGAAGGGAAATTCAATTAAAAAATACACTTATTTTTATTTTTACTTTATTACTATTTTTTTAAGCAATGCTCTATGTTTTACTTAATGAATTGACAAATTTTTATTATTTGAATAGAATTCTTTGAATCTACTATAGACGCACAAAGTGGGCTTTTCATTTGATTTTTTACTGTATAAAGCAGAATAAATTCAAAATAAGTAAGAAATTGTTTGATTCGAGCTTTAAACAATAAAATGTTGTTAGAAAGTTTCCTGTTTGGATAAAGAATATACGGATAGCTAATGCAAAGGTATACTATGGAATCAAAATATATGCACTAAGCCCTAAATGTCTGATTTTTAAAAATAGTTTTTAATAAAGTTTTTAAAATTCGTGTTTGTTATAGCAGTCTAATTGCACGCAGTAATGTTTCATTTCACCAGAAAAGATATATTTCAAAGTTTCATTGTGTGATGTAGCAAAAAAAAAAAAATATCTGCCAATATTCTTTTATTATACGTTTTGTAATGTTTTTAATAAACATGCTATTAAACTACGAAAATAATGATGGCTTTTTATAGAGCACTGAGTATAAAACCTCTAGTTGTAAAGAACTCCTAATTATTATCTTTACTCATGATTTACCTACATAAAAGATAACGTTTCTACAATTGAAAGAAAATCTCAACTAGTATTTGTAGAAAGCAACGAGGCTTTCTTAACTAAAAGGAGAGTTTTACGTGTTGGAATACTTGCATAATTTTTTATCGACTCGCCCAAAATATTACGCTGCCAGTAAGCACAAGAAATTGCAAGTTGATTTCTTTTTCGAACTTATTCAGAAACTTGTGAAACATTTAGTAGCTGGCACACAAAGAAACGTATTTACCATGTACACCACCATTTTAGGTTACATTTTAAAAAGAGATATACAATAACGATGAAACATCATCTATGTAAAACTGATGGAAAAAAATGCATATGAAGTTCTTTGTGATGAAATATCTTCTATGTAAAATAGTGATGGGAAAAAATCGTGTGAAGGTCTTTTTGCTACATAACCGCTTCTGAAGGCAATGCTCAACGTACGCAGACCTCTTAATATGACGCTGGAAGCATCTAGAATAGAACAGCTCTGAAAATCTTTCATTCTTCGAAAATATAAGCGGGAGAAATGGTAGCAGAAATATTGATGCTAAAATTATTCACTTTGATAAACAGCACATATTCTGTTTATATGACTATATAAAAAAAAGAAGCGGAAAAACTCGTTTCATACTATTGCCGTCCATAAAACCAGAGCAGATGGAATGAATTACCGAAATATGGTAAAGCACAACGCCCCAAATGTGTATCAGAGTTTGCTAGAGTTTATTGATGTCGATTCATATTCTGCAACCGATTTTCGGAATGATTGTTTCCCAACCTTCCCGCTTTCTTGTGAGAAAAAAACGTCTATCTTCTTTTCCTTTACCGTTAGCTATGTCTTCTAGTTGTTTCCTACTTCAAATTAAAATGCTAAAACAGCTGAGAAATTTTGTTATAGATTTCGGATCAGCAATTTTACTGCATTAGTTGTGGATCTTTTCAGGCTAAATATGCGCCATCAGAGGGGGCAATCAAATAAAGTAACAGATGGATAATGTGTGCCTTTAATGTCATAAGTTACGTGATTGGAAAAGAAAATTACGTTACATTTTTTCATTTTTTTGCGAATTTCTAAGACATTTCTTTAGAGTATGCGATGGAAATTCCATTCAATTCTGAAACTTGAAGAGGTACGTAAAGAAAACCAATGAATACTTACTTTAAATTAAATTTTTTTCTTCTCATCTTTGCAGAGCTCTTACTGTACTACATTTATCCTATCATTAATTCTTTCACTTAAACTTTTGCCTGTCCTAACATGTAAACAGAAATTATGCATGTTAGCACTATTAAACCGAAATGTAAACCTGTGGATATGGTTTGTAAAAGAATTTTAAGTTTAAGTGTACTTTTCCTTTTTAGCTTATTTTTACTTTTAAAATAATACAATAAAAAAAATGACGCAAGTTTTTTTTAACGATCAAATGATTTAACAGTATTACACTGAACGGGTACTATGAACGAACTTTTGTTAAGATTGCTTTATATGTTCCTACAAAATTTGTGAATTTATTAGTACTAAGTTTCTAAAGAACAATTTAGAAAGTTTTATTCACAATACTTTGCAACTTAGAATGAACAGTCACGAAGAATGAGGTTGTTTTATAATGACATCTTGAAAATCACTCAACATGAAACTGTCACAGAATCCTATTGTTTTACTGTGATGTCTAAACAGTGAGCTATTCTTCTTCCATAATGACTTGTCATTGGAGGACTGGCCGATCTTTTGTTCAGTTAACCTCTTACTTGTTCCTGACATGGGGCTAATGGACCAAACAGAATAGTGGGAACTAATGGATCAGTTGGTCTTTCTCTAAGCATTTCATATCATTGATATTTCTAATTTAGCACCAGAAACAACTGAGAAAGGAGATATTCTTTAAGAAACTCTTGCTGTACATGCATGAAAAGAAAATACATTGCATGGCAGACTATCTATTCTAATTTGATCGTTGAAAGTTTAAACAAGAAACATTATGAAATGCTTTGCTAATTACTTCTTTTCAGATGAGAGTCTTTTCCTTACTTTTAGGACCAAATCCTTTTATAGTAACTTTGTTGAGGGGGATGGGGAGGGATATTTTTACGCTTCATTTACTGATTCACCCGTTTTACTTCTATCCAAGTAACTATTCATTTCAAAATCCATCTTCGTGCAAATTGTTCTTGAATTTCGTTAAAAGTTTCAAACTATAATTTTCGAGCAAATTGGTGGCAAAAAGGTTCTTTCGGAACAAGACTTGCATAAATGCCGTGTAAATATATACACAGTGAGTCAAATAAAATTTAAGACTGGGTCTCTTCTAATACCTGTTATGGTTTTTTATTCAAAATAGAATCTTTCGACTTCAATACACTTGTTACAGCGATTTATTAATGAATCGAACTCCAGTTGTAAATCCCTTTGTCAAACTGCCTGCAAAGCATGCGTCGAAGCTACTTACATGGTCGAAATATCCTCAAAATAGCATTATTTTAACTTCAGTTTAAGTTTTGGGAATAACTTGGGAGTACTCACAGGTTGCTAAATCCGGTGAATACGGCGGATGGTTCAACACACAAACATTGTTTCACCGTAAACGTGCTTCATGAGTTGGTTTTACCAAGCTTTGCGTTAAATTTAATTACAGCTCTTTGTTCCATCTGAAAAATAAGGAACAAAGGAACATGAAAAAAAAATCAATTTCTGCAATGAATACTCGTCTTGTTTTAGCAACTTAACTAAATGTACATAATTTGCTGGCAGTGTGCCAGCAGAGAATGGAGTTTATGACGCATGCGCATTTACACGCATGTCACCATTACAACCTGCACTCTGAAACGACGAGTCTTAAACCTAACTTGCCGCACTGCGTATTGCTGCACTAGTACGTTCAACAAAATAACTGAAATTAAAATTGAATATGTTGATCTTTCGAAAACATAGGTACTGATATGTTAGACACCAATCGCTCCAAGGAGAGAGGCGGTCGTTGCTCAGTGTAAAAGACAGAGAGAGTATCCGTTTGAAATATAATAAACTTTCGAGATTTTAAATGTACTAGTTTGGGCTAATACATTTAAAATTTCGACTAGTACTAGTTTTAACTAGTACATTACATACCAGTTTTTAAACTTGCTAGTTTTAATGGTAAAATGACAAGCAATTAAAAAGGATGAACTTCAATGGTCTGCATCAAGAATTAGAGAAAAGTCGAAAGATTTTTTTCCATTTCCTATTTTATGCAATATGGTCTATTTCAAAAAAAAAAAAAAAAAGGAAAAAAAACAACGTTATACTTTTACTCCTAACTATTTTCTCAAACTTCAATAAAATTCCATATCGTACTTAGCAACTTCTTTAAGTGTAGGAACATTGTTTCTACGTTTTAAAGTTGAATTTCTGAACAGACTATTCCTCGATCAAAATTGTTATGTATGCATAATAATTCAAGAACCAAAGTATTTGAGGAAATAACTAATTTAAATAACTTTTGTTGCTCTAAGGGTAAAAAAGTGAAAAGAATTACGTATTCAATGTTAACAAAAGAATACTATGTTACACATTCTTGAACCGAAACATAACAAGTTGATATTATTTCTCAAACTTGAAGATAACTTTTCGGTGTCGTGTCAATGCACTGAAACTTTACCATGCATCGGTACGCAAACGCAAACTTCTCCCCGCAAACAAATCCTCTAAAGCTCAGTCTCCTGGATTTCCGACTCCCGAATCTGAATAAAACGCCTTTTCATCAAAAACCAACCAGGTATGAACTCTCGCGAATTACCGGTATTCTTTCGGAATAAAACACCTCTTGTTAAGCTGAATGACTCCAGTCTCATTTTCAGGCAGTCTTCCCGGAAAATTTGCTCCTAATCTGTACTCATCTCTTTTAAGGCTTATGTAAGCGTTATGTTATTTTGAGATCAGATATCGTAATTGATTCGATAATGACTTCATGAAAAACTGATTTTTAAATAACGAATCTTTGAATCTTTGTCGTAATGCAGCTGAATGAGTTTCTGTGTGAGATTAACTCTGGTGTGGAAGAAAATGCCTTTTAAAATTAATTTTTGATGCAATATAAATAAGCTTTTACTTTAATGAATCATTTAAGGAACGTTAGAAAAATTTACGAAATTGCTTTTCATTTATTACTATGTAAAATTGCATTATTTTTTTAAATCAATGAATTGCTTTTTCACGACTATGTTCTTTGACTGAGCCGGCAGGGCGGCGTACTGGTAAGGCACTGGCTTCGTACGCCCAATTTCGCATGATCAAACCTGACCCAAGTCGGTGGATTTTCAAGATGCAGAAAATCGTCAGGGCACATGTTGTATGACTATGCGGCATGTTAGAGATCCCTTGAGTATATGTTTGAGATTGGATACTCTCGACTAAACTAAATTAAATTCCTAGTGCAGTTTCGCATCATTTAGAGCTCAGTTGCCGCTATCTAGGGGAAACTGAGCCTCAAAATTCTCATGTGGTAAAGGCATCCCCCGATAAGGGTACTACTTGAAAGAATTTGCGCAGCTTTCCGGAGAATGCACTAGATCTACAAAGGTTAGTGACCTTACGCAGCCCCATTAGCAGGAAAAAAAATCGCTGATTAAAGAAGATGCATGCATTTTTTTAAATTTTAAGTTTCAATAAATTCACATCAATACTTTGACAATCGATCTTTCTTTTTCTAAGCCCTGCCTTCACAAAAAAATAAAAAAAAACACGTTTACGTAAATAAATAAATAAATACCCTTCAAAAGTTAAACAGTAATGTTTAGTGTTGAATAGTACAAGCGCATTGATTTTATAATAAGTTTCAGGTCAATGTTTAAAAGCACAGAAAACGCAAAAAGAAAATTAAAAACTTGTCCACTTATGTAATTCCGAGATTTTTGCTTTCATAACTGCGTTTTAAAAGTAGGATGAAAATTTGAACTTCATAATCACATAAAGAGCAGTGAATCACAAAATAAAACTTCTCACAATTTATAGTCTATATTAAATAAGAGACTTCCCCGCAATATGACGATTTGCGCATCCTATTCAACTCGAATACGTAGTAAAGAAGTCGTTTTTACGACTCCCACCATTTACACAAAACGGTTCCAACTTAATACATTCTATAGCGAGAAGTCTGGAGCAGACAATATCACTTTCAATTCCGGAAGTAGTGCTGCACTTCAGAATGACATTCACTAGAGGACAAAAGTTACCTGCACAATTTGTTAGTAGTTTAGAAAAGACTTTTCTTTTGTTTTCGTCCCGTGAAGTCAGTTGTTTCTTTTATATTGCATAAACTTTTGTCTCTATTTATCCGAGAAAGAATGCAGCTAAGTGTTTGAAGTTACACTGGAATAAGGTGCGTCTTCCTTCACTGACATAATTTTGAAGTTTTATTTTAGCTTAAAAATGGATATGTATGCTTTCCTCAAAAATGTTCACAGAAACGTGGTTTGAATCGCACACATATACGTATTTGTCGTTTTATTTTACACGTTAATCTGACATGAAGTACTAAAAGTATCGTATTAAAGATTTGTTGAGAGTAATCGCTTTCCCACAACGTAAACCAAATAGTAAAAATGCCTTGCTTCTCATTGGCTAATACAGCAGAAGCTTTCTCGGGAGCTCTCAGAAAGTTTCCTCTAATCCCTTAGCGGACCTGATAGAGAACTCCTAATAAACTGTAAACTGTGATTGGTTAAGTTATAATCCGCCCAAGAAGCTATATAAAGAGCCGTATTCTTGCTGTGATGCTCTTCACTTTATGTTATGTGTCTTAGTGTTCGCATGTCTGTAGTCCCCGCGTTTTGTCTAATAAAACTTCTGTGTTTATGTTGAAGTTGCTGAATGTCCTTCCGCACCCATCTCTCATTTCTAACAAGATTCATCTCAAATATTTCAAACAATCTTTCATTTTCAAACTATTTTTTCATGTTCTTTTCAAGAAAAATGTTTAAGTTTTACTTTAAAAATAAGCATTATTACCTCTTTGTTTTTTTTGTGCAGTTATTTCGTTGCAACATGAAAAATGAAATGTTCTCTGCCATGTTTTTTTTTAATTTCAAAGCTATATTAAAGTGCGTTTTCCCCATACAGGTACAGTTACACGATGATACATTGCCAATTGCTCAACTGTGAACTGACAATTATTCTCGCAATGCTGTGAGCATCAATTGATTGTATGATTTGCTTTCACTGCTGCAAATCGCTTATAGAAATAAAGATTGTCATATCTGCAAAGTGGACATTTTTCAAGAGAGGCTTTTGGACTTTTTCAATTTGTTTTATTTAATTACCTTATTTTCTTCAATGATTATTATAATCGATTTGTTCGGAAAAGATTTATTGTTCTAGTTTTCTCTCACATGATGAATTTTAATGATGTCAAAAAAATTGGAAATAGCTTTAAAAAGTAGTTATTACAGTATTGCACCAAAAGAATACAGTTGGCCTCTAGCCTTTATTTTTGAACATTTACTTACAGCAGTATTCCCAATATAAAGAGCGCAAAAACCTCAAAATTTTGATATAAAAATTTAAAAAAAAAAACGATTTTCTGCAGATATGACATTATTCATTTCTATAAGCGAAATGTTTTATTGGCATTTGATACCTTGTTTTAATTACAAAAATTAAATTGTATACCTTTTCAACTTAAATATGGGAAATCGCCAGATTTTGACATCATAAAAGTTTTTGGCTGTGATGCTTATATGCAAATTCCCGACAGCCAGAGAAAGAAACTAGATACAAAATCCAAGAAATTGATCTTCGTGGGGTACTCCAGTATGGGTTACCGTCTTCTTGATCCATCTACAAAACGTGTCATCGTCTCGCGCAATGTCAAGTTCAATGAACTGAAGAAAGTGTATGTTCCGGACACATTGCATGATGAATCTAATACAGAAAAGATTGAAGATGCACATGATCAGAATGACTTAAGTGATAATAAAAGTGATACTGAAGATGATGCTTCTGTAACAAGCAGAGAACACAGAAGATCAAAGAGGAATATCAAATTGCCTTCGAGGCTCAACGATTATTATGTGTACGAAGTTTCAACAGCAAGTCTAAGCTCGATAACATATGAAGACATAGATAAATTACCTCAAGAAGAACAAGCTTCTTGGCGGAAAGCAATGGGTGAAGAGATCGAGTCTATGAAAAGAAATGAAGTTTGGGAGCTAAAAGAGTTACCTAAGGATGCAAAGGTAATGAATGTCCTGTAAATGGGTGTTACGAAAGAAAAGAGATGGCGTCTACAGAGCGCGACTTGTAGTTCGTGGCTATCTTCTAAGAGAAGGAATTGATTACTTTGATACTTATGCACCCGTTGTCAGCATGTCTTCTCTTCGACTGGTGCTAATTATAATTTATCAAAAGGAACTGAAACTATTTGCTTTAGATGTCAAAACTGCATTTCTGAATGGTGAACTCGATGAAACAATATATATGGAGCAACCAATTGGGTACAGCGATGACAGTGGCCGTGTATGCAAGCTGCTTAAAAGCTTATATGGATTAAAACAAGCGCCCAGACAATGGTTCAAAAAATTTATTGATTTTGTGCATCGGTTAAATTTTCAACAACATCATAGTGAGCCGTGTATTTTCATGAAAAGTAGCAAAAATAGTAAAGTAATAATGGTTCTATATGTTGATGATCTTCTAATCAACGTATGTGAGTCTTTAAATGTGAGTCGATAAACCACATTTAAAGCAGCTATATGAACTATTTAAATTCTTTTTGCGGCACATACTTCAGATTATAAATAAATATCTGTTGTTTTTTTACAAGCAATAAAATTTCAGTGATATTTTCGAGCGGGTTCGAACTCTAAACACTTGCTTCTTATGTACGACGAATAGCATCAGTACCCATTGCGTGTTCTTCGTTAAAAGGTTTCGCCAACAACATGTCATATAAGAAAAAGCTAAAACTACTAAGAAATAACAAATGTAGTTTTAATATGTTTAGTGCTGTAAGGTTCCTTCAGCTATTATACTAATTCTGAACGATGAGTTTTTTGAAAGACAACAACGAAATTTTCAGTAGTTTAAAGATCTTTTTCTGTTATTCTGTTTTGATAATTTAAAAGATTCATTCTTCAATTTCAATATTTAAGGTTTTTAACTCTTCAAAGATATATTGAAATTAATGATTAAACACTTATTTTTTTTAACTTAATCAAGTCAAAGCTCTTTCCAGGTATGATTATTAGGGACATCTCTGGTAAGGGCTCGGTCATCATGATGGGGGATTTCAATTTCCCGGGCATAGAATGGAATAGTTTTTACGCTAGCAATGGTAGGGAAGAAGATTTTCTGAAAATGATTCGTGGCTGTTTTTTGGATCAAGTTGTTACCCAGGGGACTAGGCATGGTGCTGTTTTGGATCTAGTTTTTTGTGATGTCGGAAGTTCTGTTCAGGGGTTGAGTATAGGGGAACATATTGGGGGTAGTGATCACAATACTATTAGGTTTTGGACCAGCTTCGATGCTCACAAAGGTGAAAATTCCAGATTTGTACCTAACTTCAGGAATGTTGATTATGTTGCACTTAGGCGGGGTTTGAAAGAGGTTTTTCCTTCTGGGTTGGAGAGTAGTGAAGCTGATCTTCAGTGGGAAGAGTTTAAGGGGAAATTGGAGAAAACAGTGATGGATTATGTTCCTTTTAGAAAGAAAGGGGATTTCACGAAAATTTGGCCCATGTGGTTCTCTAAGGAGGAAGAGAGAAGAAGCTCTCAATTATAAGCAGGCCACTTTTCGGCGACTTAAAGAGACTGGGTGCCATGCTGACAGGATTTTGTATTGTGAAGCTAGACGTACTTTCAAGTATTTGGTACGGAGTAAGAAAAGGGAATTAGAGCAAGAGCTTGCAGATAACATCGAAAGGAATCCAAAGAAATTTTTTGCTAATGCTAATTCAGGGAAAGCTCGTAATGCTCAGGTGGGCCCACTAGTGGATGAGAACGGGAACTTGATTCAAAATGAGGGGGATATTGCTGATATTCTAAATAATTTTTTTTCCAGTGTATTTAACAGAAACTGTATCTCAACGGTTGACATAAGCGAGACGCAAGCTAATACACAGCTTGAGGATTTTGTATTTTCTAGGGATGATGTGTTGTTTATTTGAAAAAGATTAAAGCAAATAAGGCTCCAGAACCTGATAATGTTTATCCAAAAATTTTAGTAGAATGTGCAGAGGAATTAGTGGATGTTGTCTTGACTATTTTCATATCTTCATATAACTCGGGGACTCTGCCAGTGGATTGGAAGCTGACAAACATAACGCCGCTCTTCAAGAAAGGGTCTAAAACTAAGGCAGGAAATTATAGGCCTGTGAGTCTTACTTCAGTTCTTTGTAAAATTTTTGAAACTCTGATAAAAATCAAAATAGTGAATTACCTGGAGGCAAATGGAGTGTTGACTGATTTTCAGTATGGTTTTAGGAAGGGTAGGTCCTGTACAACTAATTTGTTGCATTTCTATGACAAGGTTACAATGGCATTAGATAATGAAAAGTGCGTAGATGTTGTTTACATTGACTTTCAGAAAGCGTTTGATAAAGTACCGCATGAAGCTCTTCTTAGCAAACTTTCTTATATTGGAATTGGTGGAAAAACTTTAATTTGGGTTAAAAATTGGCTGACTGGGAGGAAACAAAGAGTAGTAGTGAAGGGCAATTATTCTCAGTGGATTGATGTTTTGAGTGGGGTTCCACAAGGTTCAGTTTTAGGGCCAATATTATTTATTAATTTTATTAATGATATTACTCAGAGTATTTCTGGGAACATCAATATTTTTGCTGATGATGTCAAAATCATGGGAATTGTGGACACGGAGGAACAAGTCAATCAGTTTCAAGAGGATTTAGATCAAATTTCTAGGTGGGCAATTAAGTGGGGTATGTCTTTTAATATTGTGAAATGTCAAGTGCTTCATTTTAGTCATGGGACTAAACATGCAACCTATTATTTACAAGGTTCCATCATTAGGGAAGCAGAAGCAGTTGTTGATCTGGGAGTATTGATTAGTCTCGATTTCAAGTCCAGCCAGCAGTGTAGCATAGTAAGTAACAAAGCTAACAGGATGCTTGGGTTTATCAATAAGGCTATTTCGAACAGGTCTAAAGAAGTTGTATTGCCTCTATACAGAAGTTTGGTAAGACCTCATTTGGAATATGCTGTTCAGTTTTGGTCTCCGTACCTAAAAAAGGATATTACCTTATTAGAAAGGGTTCAAAGGAGGGTTACTAGATTGGTAAGTGGTCTTTCAGACTTAGATTATAAGGTTAGGCTTAAAAGACTCAATATGTATAGTCTTGAGCAAATTAGAGTTAGAGGGGACATGATTCAGTTGTTTAAATTCATTAAAATGGGAAATGTTGAAGGAGTGCAGCTATGTGCTGAAAGTAGAACCAGAGGTCATTGTTTTAAGCTTTTCAAATCTCAGGCTAATCTTGAAATTAGGAAAAATTACTACTTCAATAGGGTTATAGGCAATTAGAATAGTTTACCAGAAGCGACTGTTAATTGCAGCGGGGTAAAAACGTTTAAGAAATCTCTTGATGTTCATTGGGGACTGCTAAATTGACTAGGATCAGCCTAGCTGGGCCCTGAGCCTGTTGCTGGTCGTCACTTTTGTATTTGTATTTGTATTTGTATTTTTCCAAGTAAAATTCAGTCCTTTCCTGAAATAAGTTGGAGTGTTGCACATGTATGCATTTTTCTCGACTCACCTATTCGATATCAAAATCTTTGTTTTTTTTTTTTTGCTGAATTTCTGAAAGCAAAGAAGATTAAAATTTGTTCAACCCTATCACTTGTTCTTAAGGTAAATGTAAGTGACTTACAATCCGTTTTAATGTAGATAGCCGAAATCAGATAGTGTTTAAATTTCAAAAGTACTATGTAAAAATGGAGTAATAGTTTTGCAAATAAATGAAGCAATTCTGTATTTACTTCTAGTAAAGGGACTGCAAAGTCATGAATAGAAGAAAAAGTCGTTTATCGTAGTGTAAGAAAAATAAATGATAAACTCGACATTACTAATGCATAAACGTGCAACATCATTGCACACACTGGTTTTGGTATTACAATGAATCCTTTTGTAGCACAGATTCATGATTATAGATAATATAAAAGAACTTGAAACTGCGCCGTTTAACTTGTCGAACTCAAATACACTCACGAACATTGAAAATAGCGCACCAAGTAGGAAGCGAGCTACAACCTCGAAACTATGCAAATTAGTAGAGTGACGTCCGGTATGCAAATGATGTAAGTTTAGTGCGCATGCGCGCGTCCACGTACGCTGCACTGACGTTGCAAACAAGAAATGCGGCCTACATAAACCGGTGTATTGTGGAAGATTCATAAACGTGACGACCACGAATCGACGCTATAAGATGTACCAAATTCTATAGAATGCCAGGTAGACATCGAAGAAAAGATTTTTCACAATTAAGTGAGTTTGAGAAGGGTCTCATCATTGGCCTGAAGACTGCAGCGTGGTCGATGCGCCGTGTTTCTCGCCAGGAGGCCAGGTCGATCATTCTGAGTGTGCTATCAGAAGGTGTTGGGAGCAGTGGACACGTGAAGGCACCCACGCACGGTGTACCGGGTCTGGAGCGAATAGGGCGACGACGGCGCAAGACGATCAAAGGATCGTGCGCCACGCACTCACGAATCCCACACTGACCTGTTCCACTGTACAAGTAGATGTAGGGGTTCCTGTTCGTCCACGAACAATTTCTAGATGCCTGAGGGAAGCGAATCTGCAAAATCAAAGCGCTCATTACGTGTACTACCATTAACACCGCCACATCGACTACAGTGGTGCCAAGCGAGAGCGACGTGGAACGCCATATATTGGAGACGTGTGATGTTTAGTGATGAATGCTACTTCGTTTTGGGGACAGATGATCACCGTGTACGTGTGTGGAGACGCCCTGGGGAACGATGCAATCACAACCTCACTATTCAGCGACACAGTTCCTGCATTGCATGTGTCATGGTCTGGGGGGGGGGGGCATAGCCTACGATAGCCGCTCCGCTCTGGTGGTGGTACGTGGTACATTAACAGCTCTGCGGTATGTGGATGAAATCATACGGCCTCATGTGATTCCATACTTAACCGGTATTCCAGGTGCAATTTACCAGCAGGATAACGCTCGTCCGCACACTGCTCGGATTGACGGGACTTTTTACGATGTGTTCGGACCTTTCCATGACCAGCTCGCTCTCCGGACATCTCCCCTATGGAGCATGTGTGGGACAAGCTGAAACGCCAGTTGCCGTCGTGCCACTGCTTGCATGATTTGGACAGAGTTGTTCAAGATTTGTGAGCACGACTGCCTTAGGACAACATCAGACGTCTTTTCGAATCAATTCCGGATCGTATTGCGCCATGTATTGCAGCCCGAGGCGGTCCGACGCGCTATTGAACATAGCTGGCTGTACGGCTTTGTAATTGTCTAATTGTTTAGTTTTTTTGATCAAGTGTATCTTTCATCTTTATCATTCACTGAAATAAATTTCATTTGAATCCGATGATTCCTTCTCGGTGCGCTATTTTCAATGTCCGTGAGTGTATGTAAGAACATTATTTAATACAATTTCTTAGATGTTTATTTCTGTCGAATAATTAATTTACTTCCTCTTATTTCAGGTTTTTGCGAAAGTATATAATACACCTACATCATGGCAACTTACATAGAAAAATCCGTTATGTGCTAAATATCTTGGAAATAAAAGTGGAAAGGATTTTTATAATCTCTTGAAAACGTAAGTAATTTATATAGGTTTTATCTTTTTATGTTTTAAGAATCGTTCCAATATCCTTATGTTCATTTTTCATTTTATTTCAACAGTAATTTCTACTGATGAATTATATACCAAAAATAACCTAGCAATGGGTTACAATTTTGACTAAAATCACATTCAATATTTTATATAGTATTTTACAATTGCAGCAAAGCCAATGTTCGAGGATATAAATTTCATTAAATACTCCTCACACTCGAATTCAACTGTAAAAACAGTTTTAATGCGGTAGCATTTTACGCATTAACAGATTCTGACCTGTCATTAATCTTTAAGACAGCAAAATACTTCGTTTGATATTTCATACATTCAGTCAACCAAACTCAACATCTTTCAAAAATGTCATAATTGAACAAAAAAAAAAAAAAAAGAAAGGAAAAGAAAAAGAAGGAAAACAGAAATTTTCATACTCTGATGAAAATGGGTCTTCGCTTTTCCTCTTGATATTCTCATCCAACCCTAAGTTCTGACTTTCTGAACAGTTGTCCTAATGGAAAAAAAAAAAACTTCCCACATTCAATCTCAGTAATATCCGAATGGAAATTAATTCAAATACCACCCATTTCGATTTTTTTCCTTCCATTTCCTGATTCAAAAGGCATGAGCTCAAGCAAAAATGGAAGTTCTGCTGACATTTGCCTTTAATTCTTCGTATTCCTTCGTCCAGAGGACGGCAAATTTGCATTCGCATTTCCATAAAGTTTCATTAAAACCTCTTCCTTTTGCCTTTTTCAATTGTTCAGTACTCTTCACCGAACTGACAGTCTGGAAAATAGGAGATGAAGTTACTAGTGTAAAATCAAAACTTTACCATTTGCTGCCATGACACATAACACTGGAAAACTCGTATAATAATCAAAATATTGCTTCAAAAACGTATCTGCTGTACTATAACCGTCGACGTTCTAGTAAAAATCACAATTACAAAAAAAAATAAAAAAAAATGTAAAGAAAAAGAAAAAGTCGCTATTGTGGTGAATTAAAATAATAATTCAGTATTTTGACTTAGCACTTTGTGACTTTCACCTGAAAGCTGATAATATGTTTTATTAGCTAATAAAAAGTGTGCATGCGCAGTTTCCAGTATAAAAAAGTGTCATAAATACTTACTGAATGTTGTTAAATTTCAATAAAATTGAATCGTAAAACAAATTCAGCGAATTAACAAGTCGTATAGATAAAGTACAAAGAAAAATATACTACTAACATAAATAACGGCCAAATACAAATGTAGTTATTTATTATTATTATTTCAGGTCTATCATAAGCATTTTTACTAATGAGCCTAATTCCAAACTTTTTGTTGCATCTTTTGCATATTTTATTATAAAAATATGCATTAATCTCAGTTTCTGTCACCAAAAGTATTCCAAATAAAACACAAAGAAATTTATATTCGTATCTTCACTCATGCCGTGCGCTCTTAAATTAAAAGTTAGCCTCCACTGTCATTTGCACATTCCTGAAGCAAAATTCGTTGAAGTGTTACCACTACAAAAGGCCGAAATAATGTCACCACTTTTAAATACTCTTTCCCTCAACTGCGCTGAATAACACGTCGTCATGGTTACGGCAAATGAAAGTTGGGAAAGAAAACTCATTTGCTGGCACGCAGAGAGCATTTCGATTGAAATTGCTTCCACATTTAGCGGCCCATCGCAGCTGCACTAGATAAATGCAAAATGGTCTGTCGTGGGTTTGGAAACATTTTCTGTTTAGTTTAATAATATGCGGAAGTATTCCATGCATTTATAATATTTAGAATAATTATTACATAAGAAGCCACGAATATTTTTTAAATGACAGAACAATGTTGCTCAACCGTACAAGAACGAATTCGACAATTATTTTATTGTGATTGAAAATATTGCATGAATTGTGTACATTAGATCTCATCAACATGTTATTCAGTTCAAATCTCAGTATTGCATTTAAAGAAATTAGTATTGTTAGAATTACGAAACCTATACAGTAGCGTGCAAAAGTTTCGGGCCACCCTGATTTTTCCATTGAGTTGATAAAATTTTTTATTCCTCAACTCGTTCATTCTCCGAAACATATGAGAAAGTTAGAATATACAAAGAAACATCAAATATTACATTGGTTCATAGCATATTCTACGTGTACTACGTAAAATGACTTTCCTCGGTGTGCAAAAATTTCGGGCCACTACTCGCCTCGGCTCTGTACTCCCGGTTTGTTTACATTTTAGGCTCGCTGGTTTCAAAACATGCTACACAAAGGAAAATTAGTCTTCTTGCGGCGACGATGCCGAAACACACGAATATTCAGGTTCGTGAAATCGTGGAGAAACTTTCTTTAGAAGGAAAAGTTCACGTTTCATTTTAAGGGCTTTATCTGTCGGTAAAAGTACTGTTAATCGTATTATTTCTAAGTATAAAACAACAAACAAGCCCTGTGATAAAAAACGGAGCGGTAGGCCGCGAAAAACTTTGAGTTGTGTCGACAAAATTATAAGAAGAAAGTGTGTTGTTGATCTCTCGAAAAAGCGCAGCCGATATTTCACGAGAATTACGAAGTGAAAATCTACCCGATGTTAGTCAGAGTGCAGTGTCTCGACGTCTGAAGACTGTATGGCTGATTGGACGGATTGGCGTCAAGAAACCATTAATTAGCAAAAAGAATAAGAAGGCTAGTTTGGACTTTGCAAAAAAAATATGAGCACTGTACGGCATTGGATTGGGGGAAAGTGCTATTTTCTGATGAATTAAAATTTCAAGGAATTTCAATTGGAAGTGACGGTCGGAAATACGTAAGATCTACTGTTCACACGGTGGTGGGAACATCAAAGTTTGGGGAGCTTTTTTTGCTGATGGCGTTGGTCCGCTGGTGGAAATTCATGGCAATATGGACGCTGCAATGTTCAAGAACATTCTGCCAGACCATATGCTTCCATTTGCAACGATAAATTTGCCTCGTGGTTGTATTTTTCAACAAGATAACCATTCAAAACAAACTTCGCGTCTTGTGAAAAATTTTCTTTAGAGCCGAAGAGTCAACCTCCTAGCCTGGCCATCGCAGTCACCGTACTTAAATTCCATTGAACACTTGTGGCAAGACCTGAAGGTTCGTGTTGGAACGAAAAATCACTCCAAAAAGCCGGAATTGTGCAACCATTTGTGACAAGAGTGGGAGAAATTGCCGAAAGAACGAATCTCGCGGTTAATCGACTCAATGCCTCGTCGATGTGCTGCAGTCATTACTGCTAAGGGCATGGCAAACAAGTATTAAGTCGAGTGAAGGAGTACAAGACATTTAACCCCAATTCTCCTTTATTGTTTATTATTTTTTTTAAAGGTATTATGTGTCCCGATACTTTTGCACAGTCAATAATAAAGAAATGTTGAACAAATAATTATTTGAAAGTAATATCAATGTATATAACTCATTCTTTTCAAATATAAGTGAATATCTGCTATAATCAATCGTTTATATTTCTTTCATCATCGTATTTATGTGCAATGTGTATGATAAATAGGATGGCCCGAAACTTTTGCACGCTACTGTATTTAAATGTTTTTTTTTTTTTTATAAGATTGGTTTGTAAACTAAATGAAAGCAAAAAAGCTTTGTAACGGGGTGCCTTGTATTTTTACAACTTCACAGCAAGGTTTGAGGGCTTAAAAAAAACTATTCCGCATGGATCACTAAAGTACGCATTTCTAACATGAACAAAACTAGAATGAAGCAAACCAGCTTTAAAGCGTGAAATAAAAAAGAGAAAAACATGATTTTATAACAATCGCTATACTATCGAAGTAAATTTCAACTACTCATAGGATGTTTATTTATTAACCCTCTAACAACCAAATTTTGTTATCGTCGTCCGCCTTGAAGCGGAGTTGGGAATTAGAGGGTCAATCCCCTACGCCCTTCCCTTCCATTTACGGGGACAGGTATGGGCGAGACCACGGATTGGCGAAAGCTTTGGTTAACCTAATTGGCTCTTAATAACTCAGTAACTCCGTCTTCGTATTGACGGATTGGCATTTTCTACTGCGTCAGTAAAAGTACCAATCAGTCAACACGAGGGTATGTTAATCCTGTAATGCCCAATTTCTTAATCGTCGTCCGCTTCGAGGTGGAATTGGGAATTAGAGGTTTAACAAGTGATTGTTAGGGTGCATTTCCATCAAAGGTCACGTAATACGTTGTCACTATGGTAGTCGAACTAACGGCTCTGATGTATGTCCTCGATAGCGGAATAACAAATCACGGTCGTATGAATAAAAGTCATTTTCAATGACGTAAAAGCCAATGTATGAAAAGGTAATGTAAAAAGTCAACCAGTCGATACAAAGGAGTGGTTATTAAGTTAGGTAGAACCAATGGTGCGCGCTAAAAGACTTCCTTTTTTTCGGCGCAAGCTGTTGTTTGTGTAATGCGATTGGAACGAATGATCTTTTAATCACGTTGATGTGATAGTGCATTCATACATATTGCATTCATACCCATTGCGACAACTATAAAACGGACAAATTATTTCTACCTATATAAAAATAAAGCAAGGATTTATCTGTATTTTGTCTTAATGCAATCACGATACACTTTGTGAAAGTTTTTAATAACAGACTAAAATGTACCAATCAATCAACAGGAGGGCATGTTAATTAAATTATGTAACACGATTGAGGGACGAACTTTTGCTCGCTGTCGCTATGGGTTATCTGCAAATAATGTTGCAGATATAATACATATGATACAAGTTTTATGCTGATTTCATACCAACCACAGCAACATTCGATTTTGTCATGCTGTTGCTATGGGTAGTTATCTACAACTAATGTAGCAGATATAATACATGTAATACAAGTTTTACGCTGATTTCATACCAACCACAGCAACATTCGATTTTGTCATACTGTTACAATAGTGTGTTGCTATGGCTATAAGTCAACAATGGCATTGTTGTTGTTCACTCCACGTCATAGCGCAATCAATAAATCGTGGTTTTCTGGCTTACGGTAAATTTTAACGAAGTAATGAATGACAGCTAATCAGCCAGAGATTGGCAACATGAGGACGCGTTAATTAAATTAAGTTGAACCAATGTTGAACGCAGAAAATTCAATACAGACATTTTGTCTCTATCGCAAACCATGCGATGGCGGCAAATATTTACTCCGCTTTGTTGCCACGAAAAAGCTTAAAACACGATGAAGTATCAGAATTGTTGTGTAGAGATAATATCGCATAATGCCATGAAACATACGGACACAGAACGATTGACATTTTTTTCCGATTGCTATTACTAGCACTCCGTACATTAAGCACCATATGAAAATTGCAGCGAGTAACAGGCACAAAGTAAAACTGATTTTTAAATACTATACAATAGCGTTATTGCAACTAAATTCTTGAGATAAGTTGAAAAAGGATTGATGAGCCAAAACACGTAAACAGAGCCCACATTTAAAAACAGATAGCGTACACATGTTTCGAGGTAACAAGACTTTTTTAATCCAAAAGAGGGCACTTATAGATAGGCTTGCCATATTTTTGGTTAATGAAACCGGGACACATTAATATGGGATGGACATACCGGGGGTCTTGGGGGTATGGAATATCCCCCCCCCCATCAGCGAGGGGGGTCTCTGGAAATTAAAAAAAAAAAAAGAAAAGAAAAATGGTGAGTTTCAGGCCTTTTTAAAAGCCTCGCAAGTAACGGGAGTGGGAAATCTTTAACCCTAAATTGTTAGTCCACACACCTTTTAAAAATTAAAAAGGAATTTTTCCTACTTAGTTTACTTAGAAAGATTTTTTTTTTCTTTTTAATGAGAATTTTTTCTGGTCTACCATTTAAAAGAAGTGCTAATAAAAAAAAACTTAAAATACTTAATAAAATTGTTTAATTGAACAATTAATTACTAAATTTTATTTTTTAAATTACAACTTTTTGTCTAACTACTAAAACCCTTTAAAAAAACCATTTTGTCAAGCAAAAAAAGCAATTAATAACTTAACTGTTATTTGTTTTCAATCCACTTATATTTCCGACTTGAAAGTACTTTTTTTAAGATGTCTTTGTTAAGTTTGACTTTTTCATAAAAGTCAGAGTAAAGAAAACGCCAAAGTTTATTTTACATACAATCAATGCTCTTGCAGTGGAATCCCTCATTAATGCTCTGTCATCTTAAAGATTCTTAATGTCTTCATAAAAGATCCTTAAAAACATAAATTCATTACTTTTTACATCTTACCGCCGTTTCCGGGACATTGATAAAACTGGGCGGGACACCAGGACAAGGGAAAAATACCGGGACTGTCCCGGTCAAACTAGGACGTATGGCAAGCCTACTTATAGATGAAAAAACCCATCGTGTATGGTACGAGTCAAAGTAATTTAATTCTTGAAAGAAAAGAATGATTGAAAGCAATAATTTAAAATAATATCAGCAGTAAATTGCATTGGAGAATGCTTTAATTAAAAGTATAATTACGATTGATTCAGATTGCGAGTGAATCTGCCGAAAAGAAAATTTATGTTTATTTTTTGGAAAACAACATTTTTTTTAATGATTTTTAATTTGTTAAATCTCTCATTACTATACAGTGACAAATTTGTGATTCCTAAATGTATCGTTTTCCATAATTTCAGTTCGTTTGATTTAAATTTTTCATAAAACGTATCTAACGTTCCGTATTAAAATGAATGGCATAGGTTTTTCCTCTCTTCAACATTATAAAAAAAAATGAAAAAAAATATTTAGAAGTGAGTAAAAGCGTTCAACGGTAAAGATAAGTAAAACAATGTTTACATTTTTAAAATCGCTCGAAACAGTAAGAGGATGTTTAAGCTCATTAAATTTCCTGCTGCTCTCAGCTTTTTTTTTATTTTTTAACTCTTGTCTACTTAGATGCTAAAAAATCTACTAAAAAAACAGAGCATCAACTTGTTTTAGGAGATAATTTGTCAAACAATGTAATGTGTGAGACGTAAAAATAATGATAAAATACTTAGTCATCATTCCAAATAGATGAATGGGAAAGGCCGATCAATGATAACGAAAATATTTGGAGAAAAATTATTTGTGCACTAAATTTAAACAGTAATAAAAAATAAAAAATAAAACTATTTTTCCCACTAACAACGTAAGTCATAAACTTTATGCGAAGAAATTTGGTTGCATAAATGTTCTTACGTCGTACAAGTAAGGTACTTTTAAAAAAATTCTTCTACAATATGCAATTTGTTCTGCAGCATCTAAAGTAAACTTTTATCACGTCAACTCGATTCTCACGTCATTCAAAACCGTGGACCCTCCAATGTCCTTATAATAGAGATTGACTATATCATTTTTTCCCGAAACTCTCATTAAAGATCTTGAAATATTAGACGTATTTGTTTAAGCGGACTACGCATTTGCAGCGACAGAACAATGATTGAATAAAAATATACGACAACCAGCTTAGTGAAGTACTCAGAACCAGAGTTTGTGATTTCAACTATGTTTCAAATTGCGTGCTCTAATCAACGAACAAATGTAGAGAGCAGGAGTTAGATTCATTACCTGCAACTGTCACTGAGGAAACGTTAGTATGAACATGCCTGACATTAGATGGATCACGCGATTCGGTTTACTTCGTAATTTAATTGAAACCGATCTATTCCTCTGTTGTATGCTTTCGATTTATTGCACGCGAAACTTGAGAGAAAACATCTTTCACTTTAGAGTTTAAGTATTTTCCAAGTTTTCAAATTTGGGAAACTTGTATAGGCTGAAATTAATGAGCATTTTTAAAATTGCTTGAATGGAGTTAGTCTTGATGTATAGGTCTCGGAACGCAGTTCATTAATTAACGGTTTCACTGGAAAATTGTTTAATTCATAGTTAAAGAAAAATTATTATTTATGGAGATAGCATTTAAATGAAAAATCATGTTCTTAAGGTCTAAACACCAGCTTCAAAATTGCAGTAATTTTTGATGGATCATTTAAAAAGAAGGAGAGAAAGAACAGGAAAATTTTGCCAAAACCATAAAACAGCGGCATAATTTGATTTTGTAATTTAAGTACTAAAAAGTCTAAATACTTCCCAAAACGCTACTTGATTATAATTTAAATTTTGAAACAAAAATGTGAAAGATAAAAAAAAGAGAAATAAAATGTCATATTTCCCCCCTTTTCCTCCCAATGCAAGAGGGTCATAACTAAACAAAAAGAAAGGGGAATATTTAGTGATTATTTTTGAAGATTTGTTCTTGTCCTCTTCTCTCCCAAAATATTATTTTATCATGTAAACCTAAGGAATACCAGCAAAAAAGAAACTTTCTCTGGCGTTGAATTCGCTTTCCGGTTGTACTCAAAATGTGTTTCGACACTTGATACGAAATACTTGGAGTTCATTTACACTTGAAATATTATTTTTCTTGTTAAAAAATATTTAAACATTAAACTTATTTAAACTTAATGCTCGCGGTAACCTATATCTAGAGATTTTTTGTGGGTGCAATAGACTCGATTTTTTAACATAAACAATATGCTGTTGAGTTTCTTTTGGATGAATCGGAATGCTTTGAGCTGTACACAGAAATAATAACAAGTTTTTAAATTTACCTATCGTAATTTTCTTTTCAAACTTTTAAAAAATATAGGATATGGGCGCCAGTGATAGACGCCTTGCCCCAAAATAATTCAATAATAAGTAAAAAAAAAATAATAATAAATCAGTATATAAATGGTGCCAACCGATATTTACTTCACGGAAACCGATTCATTTTTGAGCACAACATTCCTCATCATATGGTATTTCTGTTACAAAATTGTAAGTGAAACGTGTGGAATGGAAAACAGCCTCTTTTTGTGCTCAGCTTGTTTGGAGACCTAAGGGGAATCAATGCTTTAATCTTAATTAGTTTCAGAAATATTTTTAAATGGTTACAATTTCAGATCTATTAGGTATACATATTTAACTACTAAAATGTAAATTTAAGTCCTTGTTTATATTTCTATGAATTAATAAGACATGCCAAGAACTGGATCGTTTATTGCACCATCCTATGCATCAGTGAGTGGCATAAAATTTCGATCACTGGTAGGTTTGATTAATATTCTTCGTTATCAAATTGGAATGCATAAAATTTGAGAGATTTTCCATGTAAATTATATTTATATCAGTTCTGAATTTTTTACTGAAATTTTCCAGCAATTAACACTTTTTTAAGAGAATGGTGTCGATTACTGTAACAACTATGCCATCTACTGGCGCATAAAGTTAAAAAAAAAATCCGATGCAGTTTTACAATTTTAGATGTCTTTATAAATGTAGGAGAAAAATAAAATAAATAAATTTATTTAAGGTGCGTAAGTTACAGAAGAATTTCTTTATATGTAATAAGATTATTTTAAGCAAATACTTTACATATTGGAACTTTAATACAGTTGTGTCAAACACTGGAACATAGGGTATAAGTTACTGGCAAAATGAAAAATTGGAGTGTAAATTACTGGAGCGTTGAATGGGTATAAAATAAAAACTCATTTAAAAACACTTTAGCATACATGTAGTCCTGAATGTCTATTAAAATATATATTAATGAAAAAACTATGTAAAACTAATTTCTGGTGATTTTAAACTATTAAAATTTTGATAAATCATTCTAAAGGTGACAATCACTGGTGCACTCACTCTATTCGCCAGCAATCAAGAGTAGCAAACATTTCACAAGGGCCAATATTTGCTAACTTGAAAAACAAAGATCCACAAGTAGCGACTTTACTCTCATTAACACGTTTTTAAAATTTAAAAGGTCAATTCACCTTATCTTTCATTTAAATTGTACCTGAGTCAAAACGAGTACTCTCCAAAATAAAATGTTTACCGACGGGTTTGTTAAATAAGAACACCTCTCTGTCAAGATAAACTGGTTTGGTACATTCCCCCAATGAATCATTCCCTACAGAAATTTAATGCAATACTGAAGTAAATCAGTTCTGAAGTTGATGCATGAATTCAAGTTTATAAGAAGATTAAATAACATAATAACTCTAAGTTCGTTTAAATGTAAACAAATAAGATCGTTCCTAATGATTTACATGTTAATAAACCGAAATGCATTTCTCAAGACGATACTTATCTCATTTTGATTTATCAGTTTAGTAGCTGAAGTTTAGAGATACTTTTTATGTTTAATTACATTGCTCGCTTTCTGCTATCTGGCAAATGAAATTATAATGTACTACTTAACTTAAGTTTGTAGTAGAAATTAATTCAGTTTTTACTTAATAATGAGCTTATGTATTTTTTTTTTAAAGATTAATAGATTTATTAACCACACATTTAAATCATGTTATTACTTTTTCTCTAAAGAAGAGCATTTAGATAGTAAAATATAATAAAACCGGTTAAAATTTTATTTATTTATTAATATTAGAGTACACGGAATATTTTATACAATGGTCAAATCTCCAAGAAAAATTTTACTCGATGTAACCCCACTTTTTAAAATATTTTTTTAAATGGATTTTTCACCATTTTCTAGGAAAAAATCAAACAATTTCGTCATTTTGATGAAATAATCATTTTCTCGAAATATTTAAAGAAAAATAATACGTACTTTCTGTTATAAGAAATTAAAAAAAGAATAAATAAATGAAACATCGTGATGCGTAGAACAATGCATTTCTATACTGCATCATACTGTCAGTACAAAGTGGTTATAATTAAAGCTACCCTGCTGATAACCCTCCTTCAGAGATAACAAATACAATCTCTATAACATAGAAAATAGCGAAAAGTGGTTTAACATTTAATCGGATGCGACTTTATTACTTTAAAAGATCGTTAAAAACAATTTTTGTAATAGGTAGCTTGGCATTAATACAACACAAAAGAAACTCCAGACAGAAAAAACGGAATAAAATGTTAATATTGGAAGCGTAATTAATACTTCTTTGTCTTCAATGCTTTCACAAAAGTACAAAGATGTTTAAACCTGACTTTTTTTCTTTTTTTAATGTTAAACAGAGACAGTTCAAAACACTACCTCTTTTTGCGAGTGGGAGTTTTTAGATGTTTTTATCTTTAAACTGAAAAAAAAAAAAAAAAGATACGGATCTTAATGGAATTGTCCCTCTAAAAGTAAGGTGAAAGTTTCTTACATTTATTGTATTATTTCCTGTAAACGCAGGGACATTCAGATTTGATTTTTAATGAGATAAAGTTTAATTACTCAGATGTTTGTCTTTTTAATTTCAAAAAGCAATTCAAGTTTTATTCCCAAGTTATTTCGTTTTTTTTACAAAAGAATATGAAAAACAAACATTACTTTATTTTCATTATTTGTAGAAAAACATTGTAGAAGCACATATTTCTTTTTAAAATCTACACACAAAATTTTACGGCGTAGTATAATTGGCGTAGTTATGCATGAAAATTTCTCAAAAAGGTTTTCAAATGAGCTGAAATTCCAGATTCGGGGAATTGAATTAGTTAAATAAAGTGCTTTTTTCATATTTACTCAAAACAATTATAGCTGACACATATTATGAAAAATATAACATTTAAATTTTTTTATTAATTATAGGTAACAAACACAATGTTTCATGAAAACTAAAATTAAGTTATGGCTACTAATCTTTAAAAAACTAACATAAAAATTGATTATCATTTTAATATTTGCATGCGTATTTTATATATTGGTTTTATACTACATATTATTTCCAATAGATCAGACATCAAAATTTTTGGTAAAATGTTTTCTCTGGCCTTATACAATACAATGAATATGTATTGTAAAGTAATAATCAGTCACTGGCTCTGGGTCTATAGCTACGCTGGTTCTAGTCAATTTATCTATCTCCAATGAAGATCAAGAGCCCTCCTAAAACTACTTACATCATTTCAAGTAACAGTTGATTCCGATAAACTACTCTAAATGCCTACAACTTTAACGCGATTAAAGTAAACATTTTTATCTAGTTTCAAGATTAGCTAAAACTTCAAAAGTTTAAAACAATTACCTCTGATTCAGCTTTCTGCGGAAAAATGTAACCCATCGATATCTTTCATTTTATTAAATTTAAACAATTTAATCATGTCTCCTCCAGCTCTAACTCTCCTTTTCTCAAGACTATATATATTAAACCTTTTAAGTCTGGAATTATAATCTAAATCTGAAAGTCCACTAGTATATTTTGAACTTTTTCTCATAAATCCTTAATTATGAGGATTTTTTTATTATGTGTTGCGTAAAATAGCGCTAATTTATGCAATAATGTTTTTTAACTAATGGTATAACCTGCACTATGAAAAATTGCCGTTAGAATTTGATATAATAACAAGAAGTTCCGTACAGAACTATACGAGCCTACTTTCCCGTGTACCCCCAACTTCAAATTTATAATCACTCTCTCTCTCTCTCTTTCTCGTTTAGCTTTAGTTCTTAATTGCTTCAAATACACCTTTTTCAACGGTAATACATATTCATTCACTCATTCATTAATTTATTTATTCAGTAATTCATTCACTCATTCGTGTATTTATTCACACATTTATCTTACTCACTCATTTGTTTATTCATTCTTTCACTTATTCATTTAATCATTCATTTATTCAAAAATATTCTCGAAAATCCCAATCGAAAAATTTCGTAGGAAAATAGGCTCGTTAGTGCTGGATGAACTTTCTTGCTGTCCAGTGTTCTACATTATAAGATTTAAGAGTTTGTTTCAAACAAATGGGTCCGTTAAATCAGGATTTATATAAGATTGAAATTTCTCCGCAGGCGCTATGTTATTATTTTTTTTTTTTTTTTGAACTGTTCAAAATTGAGCAAAAATTGTTCAAATCATAAAATTATTCACGCCGAGAGATTCTTTCGAAAAGCTTGTTCATAAGAACTCAAATCTTATGCCCAGAGTTAACATAATTTGCCTCATTTTTGCCCATACGCGCTAATGTTAAAATTTTTTGAACTGCTCAAAATTGAACGAGAAATTGTTCAAATCAAAAAGTAAAATATGGAAATGAGATATCCTCGCCGAGATCTTTCCAATGCAAAAAAAAATCGAATGGGACAATTCGTTCAAAAGTTATTAATGAGGACAGACAGATCGGCAGACAGACCGACAGACACACATTTTCCTTATCCCAAAAGCCTACTTTCATTTTTCTTTCATTTTTCGATCTTTATTTAATTACTTTACTTATTTTTCACTTTTCTTTTTTCAACGATATTTTCACTATACATGAAGCCTTCTTTCATGCTCTATTACTATTTATTTCCTTTTCCGAGAAAGTAGGCTAAAAAGCGACAAACTTAAATAACATATTAAAGCGACACAAAAATTAAAAAATACCGCAATTGGGTATTTATGAAACATCATTAATGCATAGACCAGTTTTACTGTATCCGAATTTATTTCTTAATTTAAAAAAGTCTTCCAGACAGGCAACTTTTCTTATCTGTGCATATAACTTGCACTCATATATGGCATGACAAAACCGTAACATATTATTGTTGACATATAATCGGAGGGGAAAAACAATATGTTTTTTTACGATTTCACGAAAAGTATTATAGCAAAATTGTTTTTACATAATTATAAAAGAAAATGAAAACAAAATGTACGAAACAGGTACTTGCTTGAAGATAATCCGAATTCTCATTATTCTCCTATTATGTTTCTTGGCTTAGTTTAAATGACATGCAAAATATTGAAAAGCACACGGAACTTAACTCTAAATTGATTCATATAATAATTTCTAGCAAAACACTCTTGTATAAATATAACGTTATTTAACTCTAAAAAAGTCCGCATCTTCATGAAAAAGAGTAAATCGATCAGCAAATTGAAAAGCAAAATGATAAATTTATATTTATATTCGATAATAAAAAATGTATTAAGTATTTTCAAATACTCTAAAGTGGATGTATATTAATGATATAAAAACAAATAAATGTAAGAAATACTTTTAAGAAACCTTTCCTCACACGCGAAGGAATTTGATTTACGAACTTGGAATTTAAAATAATGGATGGCAACGAACAGGTGTAAAAATGGAAAGCTTTTTGCTTTGCCTGCTTTTCGAGTAAACTTACTTTTTCACTTTTTGTTTCCTCGACACAGTAATTCCAAACGACTATGATAAATTCTTTATCCCCTTGAGGCTATTTTTTTCAAATGGCGACGGTCGCTATAGAAGTAAAAAATTATCTTTCATCTTTTAGATAAAACTAAAGATTTGAATAAGCTTTCGAAAAAGGATTTTATGCATGGAAAACAAGAATATTATGTCAAAAATGCGTTTCTATGTGCTAATATAGATTTTCTCATTTTCAATCGAAAACATAAATGTTATCAAAGTCTTAGGAAAACTAAATTCGAATGAACGTTCAATGAGAGGAGTCGCAAAATGGGGCATAGAAAAAACAATTATGATTATTTCTGTTTTTAATACGTTTTATTTCTTTTAAAAAAAAAATTATTGAGATTTCTTGCAATTTTCACACGATTTCGGCAAAAAAAAAGGTAGAAGTATTTCTTTTAACATTTTTACTGGTTTACTTTCCAGTAGTATAAAAAAAATTAAAAATTAAAAACTGAAAAACAACATTAAACTTCAAGTATAAAAGTTGAAGGCAAATAAGAAGAAAGGAGCAGAAAAAAAAACCGTTGAAATAAAAAAAATAAAATAAAATAAAATTTAGGGGGAAGGAAGTAGTCAGCTGAAGTAAGAAGAAAAATGGGAAACTTATAATCTTTTTCCCAACTGTCATAAATAATGTCCTGATTTTTCTTTGGGGGGGGGGGGGACGGAGGGGGAGAATCCAGTTTCTTACTTGCATGCTTCAGTTTTACAATTGAAATACTTTAATTACGCTTTCAACAATGCAAAGAGCCGGAATTTAATTTCTGCACTAATATGTTTGTTGAGAGTAAGTCATTTTCAAAAGAAACTTATTCATTGCAAACGTCTTAGTATATTTATTTTAGCAAACATTTTAAACATTTCACAACACTATTTGTTTTGAACAAATGCAAATAATTTCAGATTATGTCTTATGCCTTGTTGCAGAAAAAAGTACTTAACTAATGTATTTGCTGGTGAATGCTTAAGGTTTAAAACGGAAGCTATTGAGTGTAACGAAGGCGGATGGTTTAAAAATTGATTGAAATGTGAAAGTTTAAGAGGTTGGATTTCGCCGTGTAAAGAATTAAGTATTTAATGAGTAAAAGGATGGTGATAAGTCTGAGAACATAAATTTTTCAATGTTTGAGTCAGTTTCACAGGTAGTAAGTACTATTAGAGTACTCGGCGGAAAAAGGATATACAGTAAAACCTCTCAATAAGGGACACTAAGAGGACTGGAAATTTTGTCCCTTAAATAGAGGTGTCCCTTCCTCGGAGGTTCATAAATTGATGCATACACGTATAGTGTATTAACTTGGTTCAACTTTTTAATGATAAACATGTGTTACCATCTAAGCTTAAACACTGAATGTTTCATGCATACAAATAATAAGTTGAAATTATTGAAATTTAAAAGTTTTTCGTTAAAGAACTAAAATTTTAGCATAAATGTCGTATTGGCAAAGTTTTGTAGCGTGCAGAAATGTATTTGAAGTAATCTATGAAATGGGTTTGTTTTAAAGTACGAAATTCGGGCAATACAGCATAATTTAAGTTTTGTGTACTTTTTCTAATCCTTGCAACAAAAACTTGTTGGTAGCCGGGTACTGTCTGTCGATGCTGAGCATACATGTATTCCATAATACAAGAGAGGGAAAAGCCTTTACAAGTAGGTTTTGGCTAGCACTTTAAAATACACTTGTTTCTTTGGTCATGCTTCTAGGACTCAGACGAGTACTTTCAGAAGTTAATTTTTAGAAAAAAAACTTCATTTTCCAGTAAATTTTTCTTCTCTATATAACTTGAATTTTAGAAATTTTTCTCTGTGAATGTCCCTTAAATAGAGTGTCCCTTATTCAGAGGTAAATGCAGTGCGGTCCCTATTCAGAGGGACTGGGACCATAAAAAATGTCCCTTAATTAGAGGTGTCCCTTTTTCGGAGGTGTCCCTTAAAGGAGGTTTCACTATATATACTTTATCAGAATGAAAGCTCGCAAGTAGTATAGTGTTTCATTGCCTATTTTTTCCAATGGTACAAGTCATGGTACCATCCAATAAAAAATGATAAACTACGTTACAATTCAGTGGCCTGTAACTTAGGTATGTACACTAAGAATGAATGCCGTTTGGATTTGGGTTGCACTTGCCCTTAAATATTACAGAGAATACCAGAGCGGAACTATTAATGGTTTCGTAATGTATAATTCATGCTCCAAAATGTATTAACTCGGTGAAATCCGAATGCATTAGTTTCCGGAGCTATCGTCCATCAAGCACGGTGAGCGGCGTGTTCCCGCATGACTGGTGACGTAGGGCCCCGAAACCACGCCCCTTCACTTCATACTGGTTATGAATAAAAGGGAAGGGCTCAAGGAACTTCGATGACGTACTCTGAAGTAGTTTCAATAGGTGCGTGTTGAGGTCACCTCTTCCCTTCCATCACTGCAAGACTCCTTAATACAAATCAGGTCTTCCTCAAGGAGGATGGCAGGCACAAAATGGAATTTGTACTGTCTTCCAAATCTTAGCAGCAAAATGACAAATTCACGTTTTGTACATCATCGCAGAGTCGTGTCTTTTTCATAAGAAAGAAACTAGAGCCTAATGTCACCGTATTATTTGTATTATTTCGTAAAATCTTAGTTTGAAAATGTAATTGAAGGTAATGCTACGTCAAACAGCTATTACATTCCGAGCAGATTACGCCATCGCCTAAGTCGATGATGATCTTGCACACTGCAAATACACTATCGGTTTTAATCAGCAATTTAACACAAACCGCAGATTAATTTTACAACCAGCGCGAAAAATAAATACCCTTACTTTTTCTTTAAAGCGAAGAGATCGCTCTTTCGTCCCCACAAGTTCAAAATAAATTCCAAAGGAAAAGTTGATAAAAATGACGTGCTTGTGGAAAATTCAAATTAAAAAAAAAAATAGTTGTCCATAAAGTCCAGATCAAATGGCGATAGCTTCTTCAAAGTTGGATGTAATGACAGATCAAAATTTTGCAAATTCTTGTAGGCACTGTACAATGTTTAATATACAACCTTAGGTAATTAAACGGGTAAAATACATTATTGGTGTACTCTCTAAAATAGAATCCTCATTTTCGACGATTCCTCAATCGTCAAGAAATTTCGCCATTTACAACGATTCTTTCCTTGCGCGATGAAGTGACTTAAAAAAGTTACTACACAAATTTCGCCAGTTTGACGAAAGATTTACGCGGAGCAATTTTTACGAAGCCATTTCGTCAAATACGACGAAAGTTTCGTGAGATTTGAGCATGCGTTTCTGAGAGTGTAAAAGAGTTAACTTTTGTTAGAAAAGCATTGTAGAAATGACGTGTTCATCTTATGTCAAAGTTCTGGAGATATTTCAAATTTCAAAATCCCAAAAGTTCTTGGCTAAATTTTAAATTTCCCATGCTAAAAATGGCTTAATTTCTGATGAATTTAAGATAAACATAAGTATGTATGATTAGTTTTGAAGAAGTTATTCAATTAAAAAAGAACAGCACGCCAAAATTGGTTTTAAAGCGCTTAACGCATTACTCTTACTATTGCCGTGTTTAGGCGGATAGAGAGTATTTACATTTAATAATTGTTTTTAAAAATGTCAATTTTTTGCGACGCTTGTTTTACTGTATATAGGTATCGTATACACTGTTAGTATTTTTTTCCAAAAGAGTTTTTTTCAGTGTTTTTGATGCACATTGTCTGGAAAAGGGGTTTACTAGTATCCTGAGAAGCATGCTCAGCTACATATCCCAGCAATTGGAATGTCGAACAATTAAAAATCAATTTCAATTAGTTAGTTTTTTACGAAAAATATGCTATTTTAGGGGAATGAAGTAATAATAAATATATTCTGATAAGGCATAAGTTAGAGTTCAAATATCCGCACAGAATATATGGCGGTTATAAGCTGAAAAAGTTTATTACAACGCTGAAAATTTGTTATTACCTAAGAAAATTACGTGACGTAATTAACTCTGTTTGAAAAAAAAAATTTCTAAAGTTTTTTGGAAAAACATTTTTATTGAGTACAAAGAATATCTCTCTTGGAGGAAAAATACTAAACAGAACTGACATCTCGAAAGAAATTTCACCGAGTACATTTTGTTGTTGAAATCGTTTTTCTCTTAAGAGAGACCACAGCAAACGATATCTTCTGGGTAAAAAGACATAGAAATAGAGTGGAAGGGACTTGGGAATTTGTTTTCTTACGTTCTTTGTTGTGTATCGTTATAGAAAAGAATTCCTTACGCTTTCTGATCTCTTGGTTCATTTTGTTTCCACTCTTCCGTGGAAGTGTTTTTCCTTCATCTCCTTTTTACTAAAAATTCCGATAGTAAGTTGCAGCTGAAATCTCCAGACATTGCTCTGAAGTGTATTGTGTTTGGCAGACTCGCTACAGAAGTTTATACCAGTAAGCACTGAAGTATTCATTAAATTTTGATTTGGAAAGAATTGTAAGCAATATCTGATTTTGTCTGAAATAACATTTCTTCCTTCACTATTATAATTTTGAATTAGGTTTTTTTTTTTTTTTTTGCAATGAAGTTTAACACCAGATTTACCAGGACGATTTCAACCATTTACCAGGACGTTCTAAACTTTCATTTTACAGCAAGTTGCTACTAGTAATAATATTAAAACTTTCAGTCACATTCACTTGCCCTACTTACGGTGTATTAGGAAAAGCCAATGCAATTGAAAGTTGCACTATAATCAGTAACAAATTGTGAAAAATGGAAGCTTCGAAATAGTCAAAATGACTGGTCTGGTAAAGCTAGTGTTAAAATATTGCTTTCCTTTTTTATATGAAGCTTCTTAGTTACTTTACCAAACGCCTCCTCTGAAATGAAAAATTACGACATTAACTTTTTAATCCAATACAAGCTAATTTTTTATTGAAATGTTTAGATAAAAACCTCTACTATTGCTATTATTACTATTATTGCTACTACTACAATTCTTATTATATTATTATTATTATTCATACAATAGTTATCTTTCTTTTTATTGCTTCATAAGTTTAAATTGCAATGCAATTTGTTAAAATGTTTCATGATACTATGATTATAACAACTTATATATGAGTAAGTTAAATTTTACAAAATTTTAATGACATTTTTTCGCTTCAACTGTGTCCAAAATCAATATAAGCAACTACCGCCAGATTCCGTGCCTTTTTTAATCCATACACTTTCTCATTCAACAATTCAAAATAATTACATATGTACTCGTGTACAGGTCGATTCGAACTTAAATCAATCCCATTACATCGCAAATGAAATGTTAAAAATTCAGCTTTCGTATGAGTCAAATCGCATTTTTTCACGTTTTCTTCTTTTTAAAAATTTTCATGAATCGTCAATGATAAACATGGAATTTGGAGATACGTAGCTACTTTCGTTGCTGGTTGAGAAGCAGTATGAGATTTTAAATTAACTGAGTTTTGTGATGGATCAGATTCTAAGCAAAATTCTTTATTTTGACTAAAGTCTGAAAAATTAAGGTTTTCAAATGAAAGCAATAAGTTTTCAGAGTTCGAGAACTTCGTAAACAAATTTGTTTTTTCCCCTCTCCATATCGATTAACTCCATTCAACTGATTCGAACTCTATTCGACTATATACGAATATATACGTTGTGTAAATATCCTTTACAAAAGAAGTAGACTGCCTGTACGGCTTTGTTTGGATGGAATACCTTACGAAATTTAATGTTTGCTCAAGCAACCACGATGCCAGCACATTTAGGTAATAACAGATAACGCAAAGCAGGGGTTCAAGCCTTGAGTTTCAGCCTGAACTCCCACGTTCAACCTGGTAGAAATGTCCGTGGGATTTATGCCACAACCAAAACATTGATTAACTTCCAGATTATTCCGTCCACGCGAATATACCCATCAAATATGTTTTCATGGATTAGCAGCCTCAATCTAATGCATTTTGAAGGGTTTTAGGTGATAAGGATCATCCAGTCATGTAATGAGAGCCGACGGCAGATGTGTTGCCCTAAATTAATGGGTTAAGTTAATGCCATAAAGGTTTAGTGTTGATTTCTCGTTTGAATAATGTGCCCTTTTTTTTGTAATCAGTAATGCATAACTTGTCCTTTTAACAGGATATTTCAGTAAAACAAAACTTATACATATTAATTTTTCCAAAACTTCGTGTAGAATTTGAATGAAAAAATAATTTTTGTGCGGATAATTCAAAGAAAGTAATTGTGACAAATAGAAAGTAATGAAAAAATTATGAATGCCTCGTGCATAAAATCTTAAAATTTAAGTAACTCATTCTGATTATAAACTTCTACAATTTCAGATAATAGAATTATGTTTTGTTAATTATAACTGAAAGGAAATATTATGTTCTAAATCACATACTATTATATAATAGTTCTGATGGCAGCTTAATTTATGTCGCCCAAGAGCACTGCTTCAGCAATATCAGAGCTTGAGAAAATGTTCAGTCAAAATTTATGTATGTGAAAAGAGTTTTCTACTCCAACGTGCTGCGTACTTTTAATTAAAATCGATACTACAGTTGTAAAGCAATGCTTGTCATGGTCCAGTTAACTTCAGATTGTTTCAGTTATACACTGTTAAAAATTTCCGCAAGAAAATAGTAAAATAACCATTCATTTGATTGTTATTTTACCATATTTAATTACAACAGTTGAATAACCATTAAAAAGATGGTACTCAAACCGTTGATTGCGAAAAAATCGTTTATTCTCTGTTTATCCTAAAGAACGTTTACCTAACCGTAATTTTCAAGCGCTCAATAAGAATCGGGCGTCCATCTTGGTTGCGAAACCTTACCGGTTGTACGTTGTTGTTAAAATATGAATAAAGATTTATCAGTTCAAATCTGCATGTGTATATAAAAAAAACAGAAAACAAAGCGGCTTAAGCAGTATTTACTAAATAGAAAGATATACACACGTAAATCAAAAATTGGAGACATCGGATTCCCGAACTGTTTGAGAATGAGTGAACCCATAATTTGAGCTGCTGAAGCTTGTTTGTATTTTAATTTTTGCAGCAAATAAAATGATTTTCGTCAATATACAGTAAATTTAGACCAAAGATGGCTTTGGCCAATCAAAAACTGAAATCTCAATTTTAATGCAGTTTTCCTGTTGAAAGGAAAGATTTATTGATAAACAAACGACCGCTTTGTGTGGTGTAGATCGCCGAATGGTTAGAGAGCAAGGTTGGTATACCAGAACACCAGGGTTTGATTCGCGCAAGATTCGTTTACGGTTTCTACGCCTCGAAACGGTTCAAAAACGCTGAAATTTTTGTTTTGAAACTATTTTTAAACGGTTATAAAACCGTAAACTTTTGTATTTAAGGCTTTTTAACCAAGCTGATTGGAAATGGTTAGGTCCCATAAAGATAGAAAAATGTTCCAAACCGTAAATTTAACGGTGAATTAGATGGACAGACTGCTGCCGGTCATTTAACCGTAATTTCATGATGAAATTTCTAACAATGTAATACTATACATATATCCTATATATATGTATATATATACACATACACACACACATATGTATATATATATATATATACCTATTTAAGAGCATATGTGTACGTATTGCACCCTCATTCGCAAGGAGCCCATAACTCAAAAAAAAAAGGGAGAAGAGGAGGGAATGGCAGTAAGTGCATAATTAAGTATGTTTTGCTGATTTTTTCTTTGCGTTCTAATAGAATATCTTGTGTTTACACTTGCATTACTTTTCAAGTTCAAAATTATTCAAATAATTGTTGTAATTAAAATATGAAATAACCCAAAATGTTATTTAACAACAGGTAACTCTTAATTAAAAAGAAATCGAGATTTTAAGACGATGTTTGAACATTTCAAACGATTCTTTTGCTATAGTAGTTTTTCATTTGTAACCGTTTTGTACTGGGAGTGCGATATAGAGATTGTCCGTTTAACTTGAAAAATTAAAGCACTTATTTTCTCCCATAGCTCCAAAATATTTTACCCCTTTTTTGAAAACCAAAGAAAATGACTATTTTACACTGCAGCCAAAGTTATGAAGTGTCAAAATATTTAGATTTATAAAGTAAAATTTTTAGCTGTATGCGAAATAAAATGTGTCAAAACTACTGTTATAAGCATAAATAGCTGTGCAATATTGCCACACGTGTTTTCGGCTTACAGGAAACGCTTTTTTTCAATGCAAAACATGTAACCTTTTGTATTGAAAGGACGAAAAACGTTCTACGAAAGATTGAATCTATTTATGCGTATTGATTGATCCATAAGCTCACTTTCATTGCATTAAAGGAAAAAAAGAGGTGTTCTTATAACTTCGAAACACGTGTTTGAAGTATTTAATGCTAGTTATACTTCTAAGGCGTTTTAAATTGTTTATAGTGATAAAGAAGTATAAGAATTAAATATAAAAGTCTACTTTGGAACAAATCGTGTTTATTGCCCAACTTCCAAATCTTCAGAGTTTATTCCAGCAATGGAACTGCTAAAGATTTTACCAAAAAATAAAACGAGGCGAATATTTTTTATTAGCAAAGTAAGAAATTTTATCTAACACTTAATGTAGAAGTAAAAAAAGAGAAATGAAAACGGATATCACTCTTAAAAAGCAATTCCATTTTTCCTCATTATCTGAGGACACAAGCGAAGAGAAGCATACAAAACATTACAACTCACTTGGAAAGAGAAAAGCAAAGCATTGTATGGTTGTGTTCGTGTTTCTTTTGGCACTTTATTTCCTTTAACTGTTTCGCGAGGGAAGAAAACGATCTTCAATGCAAATAATTGAGATCGGTAAAAGAAAGTTTGGAATCAAAATTCATTTCCGTTTCCTTGGCATTCCCCTTCTCGGAGACGGGGGACATTAATACAATACGTTCGAAACATTTGCTCTTTTGATTACCTAAAAGGAGGAAGATAAACATCTGTGAGAAGCATATCATAATGACTTATAACTTTCCTATAGGATCTCAAAAAGTTGTTTGAAACGAAAAATGTCTTTATGTTGTTAAGTTTTGGGAGAAATGTATTTTAAAAGGTTAAATCAAATATCAAACGGAAGAGGAGTTCAAAAACCGAAATTCTAATTTTGAAACGGAATCCCACGGAATGGTTTAGTTTTCTACCGCGTTTGGTTCGTTTCTTTTTAATTTGCTTCTTTCTTTTATATATTTTTATTTTTATTTTTAATGAGTATGTTGAAAAATTGTAAATCGAAAATAAAAATTATATACTTTTATTTTCATGGTTACTGCGGTAATTTTAACAGCTAAATTGTAGAGAAAGTATCTCGAAACTCAAAGATTTGAGTTACTGATGCTTTATTCTGAGACGTATTTTATTTCTCCATTGCAGGAATTGAACCTCATTTGTAATAAACTCAACATGTTTCAAAAAATAAATTTTTTGAAATTTTAACAAAATTACTTGTTAGTAAAGGAATTTAATTAAAGATACTTTGATTCTAAGACAACTTCAGCACTCATAATCAATCGGAATCAGCAAAAGTGTGAAACATTTTAATTTAGTAAATTAATATCATTGCTCCAAATTTAGGTCAAAGAAAACTATTTTGCTAATGTTAAAATTTGGAAATGAAACTTTATTCATAAAACTTATATTAAGAAAACTTACTACAACTCATTATTTCTAGAACAAGTAGTAAAATTATAAAGAAAAGCTCATCTCTGTTGGACGTTGTTTTTGGGCAATTTATGAACATAACTCCTTTACTTCTGTATTGGAAAATGTTCTCTTGGTAATATTTGTTCTTCCCTTTGATGTGGCTCAGCGCATTGATCCCGCATTTATCGTTTTCCGGTATGTTTCGTCTACTTGCAACTACACACTAAGTGCGTGACGTCACTTACTTTTCTCCTCCAACTTCCTTCCCTGTTAGCACTAGGCCTTAGGGATAGCCCGGATCTGGGGCCGAGGTTGTGGGTATAGTGAGGTTCACGGATTTTACATGCCCAAGTGTACATGGTGGGTCTTCAGCGGGTGTGGAACACGCGACCTTCCAGGTGGAAGTCTGACATTCTAACCACTAGACTACTTACTGAACGCAAGGAAAGTTGAAATCTTACCGATTTTCCTCGCGAATTCGCCGGATGCCTTATGTTTTCTGCGCAGAAGCCTACTACGCACTCCACGTAAGTTTCCTTGCGTGTCTTGAATTTTCGGTGTATGACTCTTATTTTCACTCGCATGAATGTTTTTTTTTTTAATCTTTTAAAATGAGTGGTCAAGTGAAAAGCGATCAATGGATGTTTACTGTATTTCAGTCAATCAACGTTTGTAATTTAGTATAATCCTACTACAAATTAAGAAACAAAGCCTTTTAAAAGTCAGTTGTTAATATAAAAAAAAACGTAATTTTGCTTGAAATGCTTTTTTATACAAATGTTCACATGAAACTCACTGCTGTCATACTAAATAACGTTACTAATTTATTGGAAAGAATGCGTAGTATATTGAGCTATCAAATGTAAGTGGGAAAAAGCACACTTCATTTGAGGATTACTCTACATTCAGAAGAAAAGAAAATCTTGATGCTGATGTATTCCAACTCAGAGTGGAGGCATCAAGAAGGAAAGGGCACACTGAGAGAGTACGAATGGTACCTTTGTGTTTTAAAATGCAATAACGTGAAAACATGGTACTTGGGAAATGTTCCCTGAACCATTAAAGTTATCTGGATCTAACTATTGAAAAACAGCTTTCATGACAATAGCTAAAAGACAAACTTCTTTGTCTGAAGCTTTGAATCATTTTCCCCTCTGCGAGCATTCAATGAGCCATGCTTCGCTCGCGCGTTTATTATTCGATGAGCTTTTTTTTCTTTCTTCTGCTTTTTGTTTCCTTTTTATCCACTGATTGTGAAATGAGGCAAATTAAAAGATAAACCCCTTCATTCCACATCAAAGGAATACAACAATGAAGTCCGAGAAGAAGAACGATATCTTTTATGCAGTGATAAAAGGGTTTGGGCATTTTTTTGTAAGAATTTACATATATAGTATGCAATTTCACACACGGATCAACTATTTAACCCATGTATTGCGTTAAACAGTAAGAAAAAAGTTTTAAATAGCAAATAAATTTTTTGTTTACTTTTCTTCAGTTGTTTCCCAAAAATGTCAATGGAAAAAAATCATGTTTGTTTATTTAGCTCTGCGTCTCTTTTGTGTTGAAAAAGGACACTTCCCTTTCAATCTCTTCTTTTTTTCTGCCATTAATATTTGTTTTTACGAAAAAGGGTGGAGGGTAACTTCACTGTTTACTTTTAAAAAGTAATATCTCTTTGTAACTCTTGTATATCAATTAATTATCTACAAACACACGGTGTGCTTAAAGTAGGTATTCATGATCATTCGTTCTGTCACCCCTACATCAAATGTGTTTGCTGATCATAAAATAGATAAGTTTGAATTGGCATCATTCGACCGTAAAGAATTCAGTTCAGTTTAAGACTTTATAAAAGATTTGTGCTCAATTGCGACTAACTATACCAAAAGCTGGCGTTTACGCTTAAAGTTTTTCACTTCTACAGTTAACAAATTAAACAACAGGGTCAAGAATGAACCTTAGAACTACAAAATAAAAATGAGAATTGTACTCACGTGCTCTGGGGTTATAAGGCAAGAATTTTTTAATGCATAAGGGATGTGAATACTTGGATGAAAAGACACCTGTTAGTGCCCTGTGTAGTTAAAAAGAAAGAAAAAAATCTTTAATTCTTAATTCAAGAATAACACCATTTCGCCAGATGTGCATAAATTACATCATTAAAAAATTATTTAAATCAGTAAACGAAAAAATCAAAACAGAAGTAGGATTTTTTTCCTTTTTTTTTTGTGTGATATTGAAACTATTTTGTACAAAAATAATTATCCTGCTAACTGCTAATCACTTTTTCACACAACATCAAACACAGTAATAACTGTTTACTTCTAACTAATTTATTAGGACAGTTATGTTCAAAAACAATAGGGAAAGAAAGAAATAGCAGGAAGTTCCGTCTAGAACAATGCGAGCCTACTTTCCGGTATATACCAACAACAAATTTATAATCTATATCTCTTTCTATTTCCCATTCAGCTTTGGTTCTTAATTATTTCAAATATACCTTTTTTTCCAACGATTAATACATATTAATTTACTCATTCATTCATTCAGAAATATCTTTAAAAAAGCAGATCCGAAGAATTAATGGGAAAATGGGGTCGTTTAGTTGTGGATGTACTTGGTATCTGTACATGTTTTACATCCCAAGATCCTTCCGATGAAGTTTGTTCCAAGCAAATCTGTAAGTTAGATCAGGACTTATATATAATTGAAATATCCCCGTAGGTGCTATATATATATATATATAGGGAAAGAAAGAAATAGCAGGAAGTTCCGTCTAGAATAATGCGAGCCTACTTTCCGGTATATACCAACAACAAATTTATAATCTATATCTCTTTCTATTTCCCATTCAGCTTTGGTTCTTAATTATTTCAAATATACATCTCATTTCCATGTATATATATATATATATATATATATATATATATATATACATGGAAATGAGATGTCCTTGCCTAGATCTTTCGAACACAAAAAAAAAAAAAAAAATCTCACAAAAATTATTAAGGGGAAGGAGGGGGGGGGGGGACAGACCGACATACTCACATTTTCTCCAACTCAAAATTCTACTTTTTTTTTATCGTTATTTATCTGCATCACTTATTCTTAACTTTTCTTTATTTTTAACGATATTTTTACGATACATTGAGCCTTCTTCATACTTTTTTTTAAGAAGTTTTACGTTAAAAGTAGGTTATAAAGCAAAAGCATAGCTCATAAGTTTGTAAATTAGTGTTAAACAAAGTCATTTACAAACTGTTTTTAACATTAATGAAGCCTAGGAAGGAATATAAGAAATGCATTATATGGAATTCTATCCTGTAAAAATATTCTCTCCTAGATTTCCGGATATAATTAATAGATACTACTAATACACACTGTAAGAAATTATGGGGCATGTTTCACTAAAAGTTACTCCCAATTTGTGGGTTACAAATGACGGTGATTAGTTTTCCTATATTTTGTTGCACCATACATGAATGAGCACCGAAACTTTGTAAAATATATCACCTTCCTTTATAGCCAGCAAATGGGCACTATTTTTTTAGGAAACATATTTTACATTGTAATCAAAAATACAAGCAGTTACATTTAATAAAAGTAAAGAATAGGGAACCACAAGAAGTACAAATTGCTTAAAAATGTATTGATAACTACGGAAATACAACGAATTGACTCTTTTATTACTTAACCCAAAAGTTATACACATGAACGGGACATATTGCTTCAGCAGTGTTCTTACCATTAGGTGTTTACAGCTTACAAAAGGCAATAAGTTTTTCCAAATCATGAGAAAATAAGAACTAAAACTTACTTCATACGAATACTGCAAGAAAATTATTGAAAGGAAAATATTGGCTTCTTACTCAAAATTCTCAACTATTGAACTTTTTATAACATATCGTTTACTACTTGAAAGAAAAACTGTTCTATGCAATGGAAGTTTGATGTGACACGTTATTATAAATATTTCATCATTCTGAATTATATCATTAAAAATAACACCAAACGTTTCAAAGTTTTTTAACCAATCGCAATTTGGAGACGTATTTCATTATTTATCCTGATAAGCCGCGGAAGTATTTTAAACTTTTTTTTTATACAAACTGTCAAAAAATGATTTACAAGCTCCTAGATCTTTGACAACTTAATCAAGTTTAAAGGGAAAAGAAATTTTTTAATATGTTCAATAAACCGTAACGGGAAAAAAACGAAAGAAGAGCGAAAAAACAAGAAGAATCTGGAAGCTACTTGAGTATCCATAAGAGAATTTAGCTTAAGAAGCGCTGCTTAAAACTTTCCGAATCATTTCCCTTGATGCAAAAGTTTCTTCATCCTCATTTAAATGAAAAATGATTTCTACACAACGGTGCGTCATTTCAAACTCATTATCTTATTTCATGCTTCCTGAGCTAAGTGATGACATTTTTAAACCTCTCAACTTTTGTGACTTTTTATGCTACAGATATGTTTTTCAATTAAATGTTTTATCTAAATCTCTAGAAGGCGAAAAATGTATTTAAATCAGTTATTATTCCAATACCTCTTGATATGTTTTTGTAAAAAATGGGTTATAACTGAAAAAAATGGAGTTTTAAATCTAATATCAACTAGAATATAATGTAAAGGAATTTGCTTCCGAATTTTAAAAAGACTAAGACATGGCATACATAGATGGAAATCTGATAAAATGAAGATATGCTATTTAACGACCGGTACCAGAAAAAAAATTCGACTAGAAAAAAAAAAAAGAAAAGATCATTATTACGCTAATATTTTCAGGGATAAAAAGACACTTGATGTGTGTACTGTCCCAACCTAATTATATCTTCTTTTTGTTTTTTCATGTACACAAAATCATTAAATATGGCGAAAGGGATATATTGATGTGTTCTACAGTACATGTTGAAAAATCCAAAATTTAAGGAAAAGAATTAACAAATAAGTCGCAAATACTACTTACTATGTTATTGTATGTCCCAAAAGGAAACATTATCTCTTTTTTCTGCAATCTAATATAAGGTAAGATAAACACGATAAAACAAATAACAATGGTATTTCTGTATATCACAATAAACAATGTTTCCAGGATTTTTTATTACAGACGCTTCGAAATCTTTATTATTTCTATCATTGCATTTTTTTACTTTTGTTTTCTGAAATTATTAAGAAATATCTGCTGCCGGCAATCAAACGTTTAGCTTGTCTGGAAAAAAAGAGCTTCCTCACTGCGTATGATTTTAGTTGAGGCGAAAAAAAATCATCTATTTACTTTCCTTGCAAAATTTCAGCACCGTACGTACTTTTGAAATCATAATTTTAAAGATAACATTGACAGAAATATGATGAAATATTTCTGTTTACGATTTTTTGTGCCCTAATACTTATTGTCCAAATGTAATAATTTCTCAAAAACAAATAGTCACTTTAATACACAGTACTGCTTATATCTTTACTCGACAATTCGGGATTTTGAGCTTCCAGAAATGTAGCCAATATGTCTTCTATCACCTAGCTAATTAGATTTCTTGCTCATGCTAGTCACAAACAAAAGAAATAGATGGAAATAATTTAAAATTCCCCCTTTCTTATCACAAACAATGGTAAACTTACTTTTTTTTAATGCAGGACCTTCTAAACTGCTCTGATTTTTTTTTTTTTTTAATTAAAATGTTCATTTTATGCTTTTTTTTCTGGTATATACTTTTTTCTCATCGTATTTTTATCGGTTTTTAACTAAAATGTTCTTTCTACATACTTACACTTGCAATTATATTTATAGTTTTAATAATAATTATTTTGTGTTGTGTCCTCGCGCGAAGCGAGGAAGAATGGTTGAGCTGCTCCCGAGTCTAACGGGGCCTTTAAAGTGTCCGACTTCCACCCCTTTGTGAGATGTCTTAATTTTTGAACCAGCTCCCAGAAGAAAGAGCGTCACCTGGGGTTGACACCCCTAGACGTATCGTTTCAATTGAAGGACATTGGAGTCACGACGGATTTAACGTTGACCAACTCCCTTTATTTTACACTATCCTAAAGCCTCCAGCCGCGAGAGGTTGTCCCCCTCCCAAACTACTGACCTCAGTCAATGTTGCTTCACTTTCGGTGTTCTGCGGGAACCGAGTTCTACCGACTGCGCCCACTGCGGGACATTGATAGTAATTTTAGTTTGGTATTTAAAAATGAGTTATTTTCAGGCAATGAACCACGTATCTTCTAAACGTCTTATTTTTGGCACTAAGCCTCAAGCTGCATGCAGAATAAACGCGTGATATCCATTGCCGAACGCAAGATAAGCTGAAATGTTACCGATTCTCTTTGTGGGTTCGTCTATGGCCTAGAAGAACCCACAAAGAAACATTTTACAGTCCCTGTGCCTAGACTCTAGGCACAGGGACTGTAAAAGGGCTACGCTAAACGAGCTAAAAAATTATTTTATTAAACAACGTGATGTTTGGAGTCGAATATGTCACAGTGACTTTTACCCCGAAAAGTGCATTTTTTGCAAGGTATTATTAGATTATATTCGAGCTCTTTGAATTTCATAACTAATGAAAGAAATCGTATATTAAGAGGAGACATTGACTGTTTTAAATATCGGGTTCAATTGATGCAGAATTCAGAAATAAGGAAGTTCTTTAAGGAAAAAAATGTTCATCTGACATTATAAAATGCTTAAATTTTTAGCATGTAATTTACAATTACGTCCATTAAAGTTTGTTAGAACCCAAAAATGTGTTAGAGGGAAAAAAGAGAAATATCAATTGATTTTTTCTCACACAAAATGTTACTAACGTATCTAAGGACATTTTTACTTATTCAACAAGTTTTATCTCTTCAGCCACGGATGCATCCTTTTTACCTTCCCAGGTCAACATCCGCTCTGATAAAAGTCTTCTTTCTATAGACGAACTTTCTTTTTATTATTCTTCCTTGAAAGGCACAAGAATGAAAGAATGGGAGAGAAACTAGTCTTTTGAAGTTAAGAGCATCACGTAGGTGGAACAAGAGCCAAAGATTTGCTTCCTCCGTTGGGCAGTCTGGTTCCGAGTTTAATTAGAGTTCCCAGAACTTTTCTTGCAGTTGCATATGCACCGAAGAATGTCTAATTGTCGAAATCTGTTACGTGAAACAGTAAGAAGAACTTTAACTACAACAACGCAGAACCCATTCCTTGGGAACGATTTCCTGTTTCGAGAGCTGTTTTAGTATCCTTTTGCACCTTCTTTTTGATAATGTTTTTCTCACTCTCCGTTTCATTCCTGCCACATTTGATGACTAATTACTCAAGAAGTAATAATTGAAACAAATTCAAGAATATCTAGTAACCTAAATTAAGATTGAAACATTGCTTTTATAAAACTGGACATCACTCCTTTTTTTAGGTTCTAATGGGTAGAACTGAAATGCTTATTTTTACTTTGTTTCAAATCAAATAAAACAACCTATATATTTTTCGGGCCAGTGGGTTTGTTTAGGAATCAAAATTTTCATTACAACACTCCTTATTATAAAATATTTGGGTTTTGCAGCAAAATGGCTTATAGATTAGGGTGGAGTGAAAAAACTTTTTTTGGATTTTGTATTCGGCAGGGTGCGGAAAAGGTGCCCTATAGGTCCAAATGAACGTGTGTAAAATTTCATTTAGTTTGGACAAATTTAAGATGCGCCCCAACCCGACCAAAGTTTGACGAAACAAATACATTACGTGGATTTTCGCTCTTGTCAACAGTTATAATAAGAAAACTAAATTATATTTTTTGTGTTATCTTCTAAATAACAAAATATTTCAATGTTGAGATTGTCTAAATATTTCCTTAGTTTTTCGGGCAAAAATTCGAAAAACAAATCAATTTTCCGCGCCAAAATCAGTCAGACGAAAGTTCTCATGATAGTACGTCAGACATGTAAAGGCGATAGTTAATGTAACAGAGACACTCAACATCATGCTTTCCCTTTAAGCAAAATAAAAACTCAAGGTCAAAGTAGTATATCTTTATTTATGAATAGATGCACTTCATATGCTCTTAGTGATCATTGAGTGTATTGCATGCAAAAAAAAAATTATGTATATTTTATTAATAAGTTTCCTCGCAGTTTATGCGAATAGTTCATTGTGCTTAAGGAATTCTTGAACAAGAACTTCGCTTTTCTTCATCGTAATATAAGCTGTAACTTCTAATGCTAATAGTTGACACCCTGCCTGCTTTCGAGACAACTTGTTATCGTTATTTTAGGTAATTATTGTTAGCTATCGAATGTGATGGACCAAACATTAATGCTGGCACAAAGGGTGGGGTTATTAGTTTGTTGGAGATAGAACTTGGTCGGCCATTATAATGGTTAATTTGCTTGTTGCATATCAATGAACTGCCACTACGACATGTTCTGAGGAAAATTGAACGGCAAAACGTCCAGCCGAAAAGCACTAACAGGGAAATAGGAAAAGGACTTCATAAATGTGAATAACTTCCCATGGTATCATTTTAAAAAATTGCTGTAGAGTATTTTCTGCACTTAAGTGCTGATATGGAGCTCAATACAGACCAATTTACCTCAGGGATATTTTTCACGCTTTTCAGAAGGCAACTGTTCTGATGATTTGGTAAATCACAAACCTGGACCAATAGTACATTCTAGATGGCTAACAACTGCAAGTAGAATCCTTCGAGTGCATGTCGCAACGTAAAATCCTTCCAAAAATCTGGGGACAGTAGCAATATATATAAGGAGAGTATATGCTCCAATCTGGTTTCTAATTAAAGAAAATGCACATTGTGATGAAGCTGCCGTAATTTTTGGAAACTGATTTCCTATTTCAGGTACTTGGATCCCAATTTAAGAGAAATAATTGAACCTGTTCTAAAAAGAAATAGTTTTTATGCTCATCTCGAAAATCTTCTGCTTTCTATGTTCAAGGATTACAGAGTCCATATTAAAAAGCAAGTAATGAAACTCATGCTGTTAGATAGAGAGCAGAAAATTTCAACTCTTAGAAGTTTTAAGCTTCCTCCTCTAAACCTAGATGCAGTAGAATACACAGACATGACAAGTTGTCATGACGAAGTAATATGTGAACCACCTGGGATTAAAAACATCTCCACAGAAGACATTCAGAATTTGATTAATTCACCTACAGATGAAGTCCAAGTTGAACTTCCAAAGTTCCCCTGCCCCTCTCAAGGAACAAAACAATGTGTTAGTCTTGTAACTGAGGCTTCAGGACATGTTTGTGGTGAAAAGCACAGACATGGATTCATTCGTGCTAAGCTTTCCTCTAGAAATATTATGACTCAGTTCAACACAAAGAGTGCAGTAAAATTTGCGTTCATTGGGTGTGCGTCTGAATTTTCATGTTCACGACGTGCTTTAAAAAATTCTCAGGAATTTTTTTTGCAAGTCATAGTATTCGTAATTTAATTGCGATTAAGAAAGTTTGTTCTATATACTTTGAATGAAGTAATAAGTAATTTGTGTTGATTCCATGGCAATAAATTTTATTTGACATCGTTTAGCACAAAAAATATTTCACTTTTGTTGAAGCAGCACATTGCCATCATTCAACGCAATGATAAATGTTTCAAGTGGCTTGGGGCGCATCTTAATATTAAAATTCCGCACTGCAATTTTACAAGCGTTCATTTGAACCACGAAACCACCTTTTCTGCCCCCTGCCGATTTAAAATTTAAAATTTTGTTTCCCCAATAGCGTTCACTCCACCCTATTATAGATATTCCTTCTCCTTGCAGATTTCAAATGATTGCAACAAGCATTTATGTTCTTCATGCATCTTCAAACCGTTCATATTTTAGCATTTTACCCACGAGTAAAGGGGGGAAAATGAGCTAAATAAATAACTAATGTTACAATATTTTGATTTTATTTTTTAAAACCTACAACCACATGCAGATGCTTCAGGCACTCATGCATGGGTCATGGCTCAAAACTTAAGAGACTCCGAGTAAAATTAATGTACTGTTCTTCAAAAAAAAAAAAAGTAATATATATATTTTTTTATTACTGCATTATATTTCGTAAGACATGCACATGCCATGTAATTTTAAATATTGAATAACACATCATCATAAATTTAATTACTTCTTCCGATTAAATCCTTTTCATAAAAACAATGTATTAAGAAAAAATCGCAATTCCGTGAGAATTTTTTTTTTATTTAGAATGTTTAAATTTCAATAGATGCAGCAACTTTTCTTTTACATAGGCAAAGTAGTAAACCTAGATTCGGTTTTTCGACTTTATTTCATTTCATGCTCTTTCATGCTCAAGTTGTAAATAATCACAATTGTGTGGAAAAAATGTCTCTGTCAAAGGTGCTTACAACCCTCGAGACCAAAATACATCTCCAGTTGCAGATAAAAACCTTTAAAAAATGCCATCTATTTCCGAAACTTTATTGCTATCGCGAAACCTTAACTTGAACCCAAAAATTGCAAGAATTTTTCTCTCCCGTCTTTTTCATTCTATTCTTTCTATCTCTTCTTTCTAGCTGATGCAACCGAAGTTTTTTTTCTTTTCTTCCTTTCCTTTTTTTTTATCCGAGTAGCAGAAAAAACATTAGATAGTGCGCTTCCGCTTTTTAGGACAAAAGTGTTTTTTTTTTTTTTTTGTAAGTTCACATTTTGAACGAAAGATTCCAATAAAAAAGGATCAATTTCTGATGAAGAATAAGGTTGAAGTCTATTTAACGTCACTAAAAACTAGTTGAATTTAGTTGCAAACATGAGTCAGGAACTGTAATTTCGGTTTTGAGATTTTGATTGACTTTTAATCAGAAGTTGATTACCGTGTGCATTTTTACTTTCAACTCTGAAGTTTTATTTGTCGTGGCTGATAAAAAGTCTTCCTTAAAATGAATCCTTAAAGGAAATCCTTAATTAATTGCGTCTGTGACGAGTAGTTTTTAGCCGAGTCATACTCGTACTCTTTCCACCAATTTCTTAATGCAAATATGCACTTCACATAGACATTTCTTACTTGTGGAAAATAACTAACAAAGTACATAAAAATATTTCTTAATTTATAGGAATATGGCAAAAAGTAGAGATTGATGTGACAATTGATCTTAAAACAAGATTTCTTCAATACCTGAAATTTATGTTGCGGTCGAGAGAAAGAGAAAGAAACAAATAAGGAAATAAACGTAATGGTCCCGATAACGTATTTTTTTCATATATATTATATTTAATCAATATTACGGTTTTAAAGCCCTATTTCAGTAAAATATGCTTTTTAAATTGTTGTCTTAGCAAAATCTTCACCAGTAGTATATGAAGTACAGTAATAATCAATGTACCATGCACATTGAACATACATAAACATCTAAAACTACAAAATCTTTGAATGTTTACTTTTTTTTGTACTAAAATACATAAATTTATTACTTACACTTTTCCTACTATGACCATTAGAAATTTAAAATTATCATCGCAATTGTGTTTTAAACATGGTATACAATCAAATTAACTGTTCGTATATGTTTAATGAAATCCACTTTTAGTATTGCAATGAGAAACCAAGGCCTTTCCAATTATTTTCTTTAAACAAAGTTCCTATAACTGTGTAGATGAGTAGAACTGAACCTCTTTTACGTTTGGGCTATATACACATAATTATTTCAAGCGGGCCCCAATTTAAAAATGAATGTGCGTTTCTTATTTATATACCTATTTGTTTTAATTGTTTATAACGTTTCTAAATTCTTCCAAGAAAGTATTTTTTCCCTAGAAAAATGAAACTGCAATTGCTCTTGAAAGAGGAAAAAGTACTATTAGGGAGTATCTACCAAGAATTAGTATACATCACAATTTAACGCAAGTTTCTGATCTACCTTTATCGTGCTCACGGGGCGAAGATTGTACATCGCTGCAGTAGATAATTAAAGCTTTGTGTAACTTTCATCAACTACACAACAAACGTTCTATTGGTATTGATATTTTTTAATGTAAATGCTTTGAGAAATAATGAAAAAAAGTTATTACATGTTTCAAAGTTGCTTCTTCCTGACTTTATGATCTCCACTGGGTGTCTTGGCCGCCAGTTTGGAGATCAGTATATTATTATTATTGTTATTATTATTATAAAAATGAGCTCTTCATAAATAAAAGACAAAATTATAAACTCATTTTTAACCTGTAATTACCTGTTAATTCCCCACACTTATTGTAACTATAACCAGTTCGTCTAGCCTTTATTTACTCCTGCAGTCATATTTCATTTAAGCAAACGCAGCTTTCCCCAAAATATCACTGCTGTCAAGCAGCTACAATGTGTGCTGCGGTCATTCATTTTCCCTAATGAATCACCACTCCGCAATGTGTTGCTTTGCCTGTTCTGTGGAGCTGAACAGCGATTTAGTGTTGTACAACATAACCACTAGTTTTCAAAATGCGTATGATTTAGAACGATTAATAACTTGAAACTATGTCGCTCGAGTAATGTCCATGACTTAGGTTATGAGTAGAACACACACAGCATCATATTTTTAAGATAATCAACACTCGTTTTTCATTTTTCAAGGAAAATATTTCGTACATTCTTGGGCGCTGTGGCCAATTTCAATTCTTCATAAATTTATGTGGCTTAATTTCGTGTTCAACATTTAAATCTGCTGTTATAACGGTACCTCCTTATTACAAACAAATAAATATACCCGAACCATGTGCAGCATTTTCGAAACGTGCATGATGTGTTTAATGATTACCTTATTTCAGCTTCCAATTTTAAAAACCGTAATAGCATACTACCAATCGAACATACAGTGAAACTTCTCTTAAAGGCCATCCCCATTCAACTGCCACCCCTATAAAGGGCCAATATTTTTAAGAATGAAAATGTTTCCCATAGACATAATGTTAATTTTATACCTATTGAAAGGCGGGGCAACCGCCTTCAATTACTGAATTACTGATTACCCCTCATAAAGGCCATGTTTCTAACATGTGAATTAAATCCAAAACAGGTGTTTTGATTTCCTGAACCAAAAGATAAGAGTTCAGGAATTCCAAAAAACTATTATCTCATTCTGAAGCATTGAAAATTATGCAAATTTAAGTAATTAAGTAAAAGAATCATTAGAAACCTAAGTTGTAAACAAACCAAATTGTAACCAAAAAAGTAAACAAACATCAATAGAAATGTTTTTCAAACATATGTATAGATTTTGAATATGTTAATAAATTTTCACCAATATATAGGTTTTGATTTCCTTATTTTAGTTTTTTTTGCCATCTCTATTCAAGGGCCACCCCTCATAAGGGCCAGTTTGCAATGAAACGACAGGTGGCCTTTACAGAAAGGTTTCACTGATGCAAAAGGTGTTTCATGGGATTTTTTAAAAATGTTCTCCACAGTTCTGTATGATTTTCTTTGATTTAGGTTTTATTCGCAAACTTAATTTAAAATTTACTTTTTAACATAAATAAGATATTGAAATGAAAAGGGGATCGTTGATGCATGCAACGAATTTCCATTACAACGAACTCAAGAGACCGGGGAAATATTCCTTTGCAACCTAGCGTTCGTTATAACCGAATCGCTTTATCCTAATGGCGTTTAAAACGGGATTCGACATTTATTTTGCAATAACTGATTGCCGTTCTGCTGTTATCAATCCAAATTTTGTCTGCACTATTTCTTACGACGCTATTGCAACTGTAAATGATTATTGCGGGTACTACAAACATGTGCGTGGCAATGACCAGGCGAATTGAAGGCACTTACAGAGCTGAAATTCGGTAAACAGGCCTTCTGAAAAGCCGGATGTTGCACCTCCAAGCATGTTTTTAAGAATTATTTCTACCAAAATTACGTTAAAGAAACAATGGTCTTTAAATACGCAGTTCACCATCTTGAACAGTACACATATGAACTGAAGGTGTGAAATTTGATCTACTGTTGTTGTTGTAGTCAAGTCCTTGCGCGTGGCGAGGAAGAATGGATACGCTGCTCCTGAGTCTAACGGGGCCCTTATAGGCAGGAGTCCGATTTCCGCCCCTTTGAAAGGTCTCTATTAAGTTTTGAAATAGCTCCCAGATTAGAGACCGTCACCTGGGATTGGCATCCCCAGAGGTATCGTTTCACTTGAAGGACATTGGAGCCGCGACCTATTCAACGTGCACCAACTCCCTTTAGCGTACACGGACACCACATCAACCAGCCGCGAGAGGATGTCACCCTCCCAAACACTGACCTCAGTCAATGTTGCTTCACTTTCGGTGTTCAACGGGAACCGAGCTTCTACCGACTGGTCCACTGCGGGACATTTGATCTACTTTTTAAGTGAAATGAAAGGCAGCGGTCAATTTGTGTGTGTAAATTTGAGGTGATGAGAAACATACTGATGTACGTCAAATGTTTTGAAAATGTAGTTAATTAAATTTTACATAATATGGGATGTCATCTGCCTTTATTTGCAGTAAACTAAACAACATGTCGCAATAGGAGCTTTTTCTTATTAAATACCGTAACGTTAAACCGTAACGAAAAATACCGCTTCAATCAAAATATCAATCGCTGGACTTACATCACTATGTTTCTCACCAGCAATATGTATGTATATATATATATATATATATATATATATATATATCATACACACACCAAACTGTACAGACAGAAGGGTGTTAAGTTTTTTTTCAAGCGTTCCGGAAAACACGAACTGCAGGGAAAAAAGTTCATTTTCCCACATTTTTCTAACCAAGGTATTGGTTGTTCACTTTCACAAATTATTCTTCTGTAAATATTTATTTTCGATTTATTTCCAAAATTTCTTTCAAGAGTGGCGTTAATGAATGATTTAGTATTCAGATATGACAGGATGTAATTTAAAATGCTAATGTGGGGGTAAACTCTCAATTTTGAAGCAGCTAGCTCGAAGCGAAATAAACACAGCGGAAAAATCTGATCTTCGAGAAGAAGCTCATTTTAGCGGCTAAAATGCCAGAAAAGAGTTGACGTAAATTATCAGATGCCTAAACAAATCATTTTTAATTCGCTCATAAAAGTTTAACTTGTTGCCATTCTAAAACATATAATGAATTATGGCGTTTTTAAAGATACGCAATTTTGATTGAGTTGGGAAGAAAATGATTAAGTTTTGACTTACTTTTCCCGAAAAGGAGCTCCATTTCGAAGCAGTCTACACTGTAAATGTAAATATTTATTTAAGTTGATAATGAGAATAGCGCTGTACGATGAACTTAATTGTCTTAAAGTTGCTGAAACTAAACATAATCTCTTAAAAATAAAATTTTACTTTTTGTGCGATGTGTAAAAAAACTCACATTATTTTTCCCATTTATGTATTTTTACGTTGTTTTGAAGTTTTAGCAATCGTTATTAAGTACTGAAAGAATTATTGTGATAAAATTACAGTCCTGGTTATGTATGTTTTTTTTTTTTTTTTTTCCAGATTTCGAACTTTTTTTTTTTTTTTATTTGGTATTATTATGCCACTTGAGTTTCGTTTATCAGACTGATTTTTATGTTTTTTTAGCCTCTTTCACATTAGTACCACTTTCGGCACATGCCATCACTACTTGAGGATTTGACAACAGTTGCAGGCCCTGTGCTCTTCTGATACAAATTGCACTAGGAATTTAAATTAGCCATGAATATCGAAGCTAAATAAATCCTCAAGGGATCATTATCATGCCGTACAACCATGAGATGTGGACGCTGCGAAGATTTCTTTATCTCGAAAATCCTGACTAAAGTCGGGTTTTGAACCCGCAAACATGGATGGGTTGAGCATTGGAGCCCAAAAAAATTCCCGTATTGCATACAAATGAGAATTCGGTTATGAACCTAGCGTAAACTCATTTTTTTCAACCACTCCCCGACAGCACACACAGACAGTTGCTTGCAGAATAAAAATTTCATTATTATCTGGGATTTTAAAAAAATCTTCATTTCGCAAAAATTGCTGTGAGAAAGACAATGAAAGCCATTTTGACATTTCCCCGTCTTACATAAAAATACCATTAAGGAACATGGTGAAATCTCAGTCGAAAATTCCGTCATTTCCTCTCGAGAATGCTGTCCGCTGGGAAAAAATATTTCCTGGTGCTATATCTGGAACAGATTTTTACGGCCCGGGAAAAAGAGATAGTGGTGCGACTGTTCCTTCGTGCCATGGGTAAAGATCGTTCCAAAAGACATTTACAACACCGTGACAACGATCCGTTGCCATTCTTCCTCTTATGTCGCTGTCCAATGACACACATTTTCTCGTCTATTCTCTTTTTTTTTTACCCTTTACTTTTGGGGATTCCAGTTCGACATTGATGAGGCTAAGTTTGATTTATTATTCCACCGTAGTTGAAATCGTTGAATCCGAAATATAATCTTTTATTCGTTTTATATTTGCTATGCCTTAGACTTCCATACAAAACAAATTAATCAACACCAATTATCATATTAAGCAAAGCTCTTTACAATATGAAAGAAACAAACGAAAGTTAATTATTGCAAATTTAGTTTCTTTTTTTAAATACATTTTTATTGCAGATAATGTAAGATGTATTGTATCTTGAAGGATATGATAGTTAAAAAATCCACCTATACCTAATAATATGAATCTTTCAGCATCTTCGAAAACTATTGATACATATCGCATGAAAATTATTGAATATTAATAAGTATTTTTATGTTAAAATCCTTCTAACTTAAGCGCATAAAATGAAGTCTGTCGCGGCCAGGTTCACGACATCAGGGCGCGTGATACGTAAAGTGGCATAGACAATAAAACACAGATTTTTTTTGGTTAACTAGATTAATTTATTCACTTATATAGATATTAACTTAGGCCCATGAGACTACTACTATTAAAAAGGAAAAGGAAATGTGCAGGGAACGAACCATGTCCGGATCCAACGGGCAGCACTTGTTGTGAATTTTAGTCCAAATGTGTCGGTGGGCGATCCTTCCTCTTCCGGAAGCGAATGGTGATCATCATAGTCCTGCTTGCAGAAGAGGCCTGTCGCGCCTATTTTATAGACGGCAGATGTTGTCAATCAAAAATTGTACAGAAGGGGCCCATCTCTGCCTTGGAAGATGAAGTGGTTTCAGGGAAAAACTGATCACCTCTGTCAAGATCTGATGATGCTCTGATGCAGTTCTTATGTAACTCTGATGTTCTCTGATGATCTTTTCTGACGATGTTTTTGGTTTTAATTCACCAAAAGCCCCTTGCTGATTTGATGGGAGGTCTTGACCAATTCAGGCTCAATTGGCCTCCCATCTTTTCTTAGATTTCTCCCAACCAGGGCGCTTCCCGTCTGCCGTTGGTTGGCGAGTTTATCTGTGGGGCGGTACGAAGATCCACGCAATCAGAGCGTTTTGCTTCTGGTGTTCTCACGGTGTTGTTGCCTCCTCCGCCATCTTGAGTTATAAAATTTATATTTATCTTATCCCTCCAATGGGCCTTTGTTGAGAAAATCTCTTCAGCTATTGTTGGTCCAGACGGACTGTCGCCGCTGGTCGTAAAAATGCCTATTACATTGTAACCCCCCATCTTTCTGTTACGACAGATTCCTTCCCTTGCACATAAAAAAAAAGCAAAAAAAAAAAAAAAATTAATAACTCATCTTATTTGCTAAGGCTCATGGGTCAATATTTACAATACATTAATATTTTACAACTCCTTCCACATGGGTTGTTTCCCACCTAGTCATGGGATAATATCTATAAGAAAGAATTAATGTAATAAACCGCAAAAATAAATAGATAGATAGATAACGAAAATAAAAATAAATAAATAAATAAAGTAAAACAAAAAAAAAATCAAAAATCCACCTTACTTTTATGTTTTTCTTTATAATAATTCAAAGAAAAAAAAAAAAAACGAAGAA